>CM030900.1:14261083-15461083 GCA_018136845.1 Heterotis niloticus
TTGAACAAAAGATGACAGTAAAGCAGCAAATGCATGGAATAAGCAGCAGCAGCTCAGTTTAGATGGTGCCGAAATGATTTAACGCACAGTGCCTACTAGGCCATACCAGGTGACTGGCACGCTGTAATGAACACATGAGTTTGCCTGCTGACTTTAAATGCAAGAGTTAACTCTTTTTAGCAGGCTTTCGGGAAACGATTACAGAGAGTATAAATCATGTTAGCCGCACTGCCGTTGTGAGAGAGGATGAAATTCCACCAATTCTTCATCTTCCTTCTGCTGGCTCTGGTAACCGGCTTGCGGATCTGTATTTACTTCACTGGAGAGGCTGGAGAATAATATCCCTCAAGGGTATTTACGGGAATTATCTCTGACAGGTTCATTACAGATAAAAAATGTCACATCCTCCACCATCAGCAGACAGAAGGGAGACTGGAGGCAATGGCCCGAGTGGACCAGCACTGATATGGGTTCTTGTGCCCCCTGAATTCTTTTGCTGGAAAACATTTAAACATCCACTCTTTGCTAGGCTGAAGGAAGAAATCAAGTGCACTTAGTGGGGTAGAGATGTTAGGGCTTAAGACAGTTGTGAGATAACAAAAAGGAAATGCTAAGCCCATTTAGTTAATTATCAGGGATAATGGCTCAATTCTCAGGTTAAAATAAGGCGTTTATTCAGTAACAAGTTGGGTTAAATACATTTGTTTGTGCAGATGAGAAAAGGTTTAACAAGCTTTATTTATTTATTTTTTTTAGCCACAAAGCACCACAAAAAGTTCTGGAGCCACGAAGATGCCTGTCTACTAATCGAGAAGCATCTACCTGGGTGGCATGATGGGACACTAGTGTGTGTGTGTGTGTGTGTGTGTGGGGGGGGGGGGGGGGGATTGCACGGGCTCACCCTCATCCTGCCATTGCGGACGGCAGGTCCGTCGTCAGCCAGCCGCAGCACAAACAGGTCCATTTTGTACTCCCTCCCACCGCGAATGCTGAAGCCAAAGCCCTTTGTGCTCTTCTCCAGCTCCACAGTGAAGAAGTCAAAGTCCTGTAGCAACACAGCCACCAGGAAATACAAAGATTACAGAACTTCACTCACTGAGTCACCTGGATGAAGCTGGAACAAGCCATATTCTTATGCTTTTGAGCAGAATACTACTGAATTCCGTTGGAGAAATATTCAGCTATATTAACTGATTAAATCTACAAATTTAAACCAAGTTCGCCACTTTCCGGATGAAAGCACCTGCTGAGGAGTTAAATTATTAACTATTTTCAATGATTATTAAACATTGTGACATAAACAGCTGAAAGGCATCCAGAGTTATTCAAATTTTAATTTTTTGCTGGGTTGTCTGAGATTCTGTTTGATCAACATTTAAAGATACTAAATAACAGAGGAAATATGCAAAGCTATTTGTTGCAATAAGCAATCCAAAGACCAAGAGAAAACACACTTAATGGAGATGAATATCATGACAAAATGCAAAAAACACAACTAGAATTTATCATACTTGTCTGATCCAACCCTAACTGTATTTGGTTAAGTTTCCATCTTTATTTTCAGTTATTTTACTCTTTCAAACAAAAGTTGACTACAGTATTTGATGGACTGCATGTACATTATAGGAGCACAATGGATTGTAGAGCAGCAGGCTCAAATCTACCATAGATTCTTGTTTTCTTTATTATATTCCAGATTATAGGGCAATAATAAAGTAGAGGCCTTCTATTCAGCTGGTTTCCTATAATTTATTCCAACCTACGTTATGAGTAATTTCTTGTATTAGGAGCCTGGTACTGACATACTAGTGACTCTTTAGTTACTTGTTGCAGTCCTTACTCCTGAATGTGATTTTTTTCCCTTCCTTTAGTTGTGTGTTTCTGTCTTTCAGGAATTCGTGGAGGGTCTGCCAAAGCAGTGTTCCCCCTATGTTATAGTATCACATTGAGTTTTAATATTTGAGTATTTATTATTTCTGTTATTTTAGATCATAACATTGAGGGTGCATTGACATTTTAAAGAGAGTAATGTGATATCTTGTATTGGTTAATTAAGATACCAATGCATTATTTTCTTCAATTTTTAAATAAAACCCCAAGAACACTTACTGCAGGGGTAAAATGTTATATACTTAGATGTCATCACAAATAAGGTATACTGGGGATGGACTGTGAGACCATTTACCTGGGTCTGCGAGTGGTACAGAATAGAGCAGCTCAGTTACACACTTGCCACATTTCACACTGTGGATCACCAGCTCTGTGCTTACCTGTGGCTGTCTGTAATCTGGGATGGGGAACTGTCGGGCATCGGGGGAGTGCTGTCTGTAGTCCAACAAGGGTGGGTGTCTATAATCCAGCGTTGGGGGTTGTCTGTAGTCCACAACAGGGGGGTGTCGGTAATCTACTGGCGGCTGTCGGTAGTCGGTGTACGGGGGCTGCTGGATGTCTGGTTTCACATCCTGTCTTGCCTTCACCTCTGACCTGTAACTGCCAACCCACATTAATGAACAGGAGACCACTAGGAAACTGTTCCCAAATTATGATTCTAGGACTCAGAAAGGAAGTGCAGGCATTTTGCCACCTGCTTTAAACTGTTGCTGGTGTAAAGAAAACACCTGAACTGACTTTTCATGCTGCAGAGCCTGCTTAATTTTCCGCAAGTTAGCTGGATAATAGCAACAAATTATCCTCCCCTGTCAACAGAGAATAAATAGAAAGCAAAAATACGGCTATTCAAAACGCATAAATCTAAACAGCTGGAAACTCTAAAGGCAAAAATATTCATGTTGCATTAAACATTCCCCCCAAGCTGAGAGCCATAAATGATTTAATGCCTGCTCAGAGGCGTGAAAGAAGTAAATAATTTAGTACTTGGTATGAGGTAAGATATGTGGCTAACACAACAAAACTGGACGGAGCCTGAGATTACTGTACCTCCATCTGAGGTTTGTCAGGTCTTGAATTTGTCCCAGAAAAAATAAGGGAAAACAAAGGGCAAGGCCAGCAATGTTAATTAAACCAAAGATTAGATTTATAATCTGCTCTCTCCATTGAGACAAAAACAGCAGACTAGTTCCCTTATGGTTGTGTTGCAGTATACCAGAGCACGATGGGGCAAGCAGGGTTGTCTGATCTTACCTGCTCTCATGGCTGTAGAGCTGGGGTGGTGGGGCTGGCACCTGGGTAACAGGGCTCTGCTGGGCAACAGGGCTGCCCTGGGTGGCAGGGCTGGGCTGGGGTGCAGGACTGGGCTGAGGGGCAGGACAGGGCTGAGGGGCTACTGGGCTCTGCTGTTGGGCCATAGGACTCTGCTTCTCCGAGTTAGATGCTGACAGGGGACTGTTCATCTCTGAGGAAGGCAAGGTGACACAGTGCTATCATTACACTCCTAACGGAAGAAACTGTACACGTACACAAAGGATCGTAGACCAATATTTTACATTGGTAACATAACTCCTTACTGAGAGACAGTTAAGGAAAGCTGCTACCCAGCAGTCTGTCAAGAAAAGTAACACAGTCCCTCTTTCTGGACAGTGCAGGACAGAGCAGCACTGACCTTCCTGTGGCACGATTCGAAGCGTAACACTGAGTCCTGCGTCCTTGATGAGTTTGACGATGTCAGCATGGGGCATATTGATGATGGACTGGTTGTTGACAGCCAGGATGCGGTCGCCCACCTTAAGCTTTCCACAACGGTCTGCTGGGCTGCTCTCAATGATGCGACCGATCTTATGTGGCACAGCTTCAGACACACACACACACACACACACACACACACACACACACACACACACACACACACACACACACACACACACACACACGTGTGTAGGAAAAAAAGTGGCATGTTACACGAAAACACACTACCAAAGTCCCAGAATATGCAAGAGCTGCAGAGGAATATATTTATTATTCAGAAGTGCCTAGTAGAAGGAAAACTATATTTTAAAAGCAATAAAATCTCCCATCAGTCAGCTTTAACTTCATTCCTCTGCTTCCTCTTGAAGTTGAGCACTTATGACTTTTTCAACGGGTAAGTTGTTCAAAGGTGAGTTTAAGAGAAACTGTGGGGCAACACAGTGGTGCAGCAGGTTGTACTGCTGTCTCACACTGAGTGACAGAGTGAGTGTATGGCAGTGTACGGCAAGAAAGGCTAAGCAACAGTTATGGAGCACCGCAGTTTTGAAGTCAGTTCCTGCCAAGGGTGCATTTCAGAAGTAAATGGATGGCTATCTGTGTAGTAACTCAATGAAGGAGAAGCTGTAGCTCTTGAGGACTGCACTTTGACAAATGGGCAACAAAGAAATACCAGCAGTCTGTGAAGCAGTGGTGATACTCACTGATGGTTACGCTAGACTCGGGGCGGTTCAGCGAACTGATGATGACAAACCCAAAGCCCTCGTTTTCTTTGCGGTGGATAACCACATCACTGGTCTGCATGCCCTGGGGTGGAGTCCCTTCCACAGGATTTGGGCCCGGTCCTGAAGTCGGGGGCGGGGCTGGACTACCACCACTGCCGCCACCACCAGAGTTGCTGGGAAATGAGCCTGAAGCAAAATCGCTCCTGGGAGAGCTCTGCTGTGTCGACACAGAGCCTGGGCTCCTGCCATTCTCAGGACACGGCTCTCCTACAGGCGGCGCTGGAGAAGCAAAGCCAAACAGACTGTGGATCAGCGGTCAAACTGAGATATAGGCAAACCAAGGGGTTTAAATTTCTGTCAGTCATAGCCATCTGGTGTGCTGTTACCAAAAAAAAAAAAAAAAAATCAGTAAAAATCTCATCAAAAGTGTTCACAAAAACCTACATAAAATTTAAACACAAACTTTAAAATCACAGGGGATGGCCACCTGCTGCAGTGGAATACTAACAATGTACAACTCAGATAAGCATATGAAAAGTCTCAATTTTCCAGAGCTCATTACACCGTGGCATTGATCAAACTTTCTCTGACAATAAAACAGGTTCGCAAACCACACAGCGCATTTCTCTGATTTCTAGAAACATGGTTATGTTTTAATGAACCAAACAGCAGCAGAGAGACAGGGCATGACAGGGATGTAGCAGGGATGAGTCATGCTGGAAGACCTCACCTTTGATAACAGCCAACTTTCATAACTCCAATTCTGGGGAGCATTAAAGACAGACAGCTGGCAAGCTGAGAGGCAGTAATGAAGAGACCTGAGAGGGGCTGTGTGATAATCTTACTGCGAGGTGAGCTGGTATTCTATCCTTACAGGCCTGTAGTTGACTAAGGGAAAGATCTTAGGGCAGCAGAGGGAAAGTGGTAGGGACAAAGGAGGGGGCAGAGAGGAGTCTCTTTAGAGAGAGGTGAAAGATGTGCCATTTTACAGGATGGCACCCATTGTTCCCACACACATCAGCACCATTGGTGAACAGGATAATGAAGCTGGATTAACTATAAATAAATAAATAATAATAAAAAAAACCCCAAACACTTGGTGTTTCAAGGTAACCCTCAGCAGTTCCCAGGATGTCAAAGGATAAACTGAAAGAAAATGGAATTTGCCCGCCAAGCCGAAGAGATGTGGAGATATGTTTATCTTAGAACCAGGGTCTTACAGGTAGAAACAGAAGAGACAGGACGATCTCAGTCCAGTGACAAAGCCTGGCAGAAAGGGACACGACTCCTGAGGATGGACATCCAGGAAGCGCTCTCTGAACCAAGACTTTTGGCTGAAAATGAAACCAAACAGGCAGGAGACTCCTCCCCTTACCTGCACCCTGAACTCTCCTGCGCACAGTCAGGTTGACCTGACCATTGCGGGCTGCAGCATGCATGAGGTCAATGACATGTCTGTGCGTCTTCCCCGCCACTGGGATCCCATCCACAAACAGGAGCTCATCCCCTGGACGGAGCCGTCCGTCTCTGTCTGCTGGACTCTTCTCAATGATTGCTCCAATCAGAATCTGTTTACAAGAACCACAAGCCACATGAGAACCCTGGAAAGTTGAAATATCAAGTGAAAGGCAAAGGTTGGAGAACATCTATGAGGATCAGGCAGAAGGAGGAGAAAACACTTTTGTGGTAAACATGTTTCTGGTAATACAACAAACAATGAATTTGAAAATTGCATGGAAAGACACTTGACGCAGACAGACATAAGTGTACATATTACACATTAGTGGTTAGTCCACTGTCACTCACTGTTAGCTTGCAGCTTTGATAAAGTAACTGGATACAAAGATGCTCCCTCCTACCTGGTTATCTCACAAATGCATGCTTATGGAACTGCCTACTATTTCCAGAGTGGGGTGGATTAGTCAACAAAAGCGACAGGGTTTTATGCCCGTCCCATACGAGCCTTGTCACGGGTCTCCGGACTCACAGGCTGTCCTGCCTCGTCTCCCCCCAGGATACGGAACCCGAACCCAGACTTCTGCCGACGCAAGTGGACATCTATGTCCTGGTATTCGGGCCCTGGTGGATCAGGACAGCGCAAAAAAGCACAGCGGCAGTACTTACACAACAGTGTTCATGCCCCATGGGGAAAAGATTTTACAGCTTTGGACAATGCAAAGCAAAGTGGGACAGTGGCTGGAGACTTAAGACTCTGGGACTGTCAGGCTGTAGGTCTATTTTGTCTGTAGGTATGATAGGTGTTCAGTTGTATGTGGCCTGCAGGTACTTGCCAGCGGAATCCACTCGGAAGGCTGTCCGTGGCAGGCCTGGCTCTGCATGGAGAAAGTGAGGAATTGACTGTTAAAAGGAACAGCTGAGCAAGGGATAGATGCGCTCACATCAGGAACTACAACCACAATCATGTCGGGAACCATTGCTGGTTTTTAGCTGTTGAGTAGCAACACATCAAATAGAAACTGCATTTATACAAGTTTTAATTTGGGGAAATTCAGTGTATCGCTGTTCACCGTGTATGAAAAAACTTGTTCAGAGAAAAAAAAAATTGAGCTTTAATGCTTTATAGAGTAAGCATGTAGAAGAGACACAACACAACCAACATTAGGTAAAAATCAAGTATTGAATTTTCAAAGATACAAATGTTTGAGATTTTCATTGCATTTTGTTCCCTCTTCTATTTTTTTAATGTCCATTTTCCATTTCTGCAGTAGTTGGGGGTAAAAGTAACCTCAGAAGGTAGACCGGAAGAAGGTGAAAATGGAAGAGGAAGTGGGGGGTGAGAGAGGATGGTTTGCAGCATCTTGATGATTTTTAATTCAGCATATTTTTATTACTGTATCTAAAACTTTTGCAGGAAGCGCTCAGAAATTAGAAGCACTATTACCACTAAATCTGTTGCTTTTTTTTTTTTTTTTTTTTTTTAAACAGTTAAGGTTATCTAAACAGATTCTAACAAGCACATTTTTGTGATGAATCACTTCCTCATAGCCATTAAAATATAATTGGGATTTTAAGGATTT
Source organism: Heterotis niloticus (assembly GCA_018136845.1). Taxonomy (NCBI): domain Eukaryota; kingdom Metazoa; phylum Chordata; class Actinopteri; order Osteoglossiformes; family Osteoglossidae; genus Heterotis; species Heterotis niloticus. Next base: position 14,268,486 of record CM030900.1, read on the forward strand.
TAAACTTTTAGACTGTTTTATTCTGTTGTGGTCCCAGAAGCACAGAAGTGACATGTGGCACGGCCTCATGTGCATAAAGCACTGCGTAATGCATAGACGGTTGTTGAAATTATGCATTTTTTTTACTTTGTCATTTTAATTCAGATGTTGCTTTATGTTAACAAAGATAATAAAATAAATGGTTTCTTGTTTATGTGTTTCTATCACACTCTCAGTACAAACACTGTGACCTGAATTTTATTTGCGGTTGATGAAAATGAGAATAAAGAAGAACCTTACTGCTAAGTTTTAATTCATAATAAATTCAAAGATTACACTGCATAATAAAGTGTTCAATTGATTATAATATAACATGTGTGTGACAATTTTGTGTTACAGACAGATGTCCTGTCTCAATTCTGTAAGATGAGGTGCACGCACTTGTGGTTTTTAATCTATGCTGCAAAAATTCATTCATTTTCTATAATTTGTAAGATTTTGTATCAATTGCATCAAACTGGCACCTTCTGAACACTTTTTCAAACCGACTCAATGGTTTGGGCTTTTCCTGTTTTTTTTTTCTGAAATTTTTGACTTACCTTTAAGTTTCAGGAAGAAATGACTGAGCCATTTTGTTTGAACCTGCCTGGAACAGTACCCACTTCACAAAAATGTGTTCAATGAGGATGGTCCACTAGTCACAATCACAACACAAAGAAAACTGACTTGTTTTACCACAGTACCCACATACAGCACACCAGTCCCAGTAACTCAAGGAGGCCATTCCCTAAGTGTTACACTCCGACATGGCCGACAGAATGACATCGCTGAAAGGGCACTTACACAGTTCAAGTCCCCCCAGCCCAGGTCCAGCTGAGGCCATTGTGCCAAAATGACACCCATAATTGAGCACCTGCTTCCCCGAAAGGCAGCTTCCCATTTCCACGTTCAAGAAAGCAAATGTCAGCTGCATTTTAATGACTGACAGTGTCATGCAGGCATGCTGAGGTCTCAGTACCAGGGTAAAGGAGAATGACTGCCTGTAGGTCACCACGGTACCTGCAGGAGTCTGCAATTTGACATGGGTATAACTAGAGCCTTGGACCACAGTGAGCCACATTCATTTTTTTTTTTTTTAAAGTTTTAATGACATCCTATATATTTTGTTTTTTATACATCGTTCAGAGCTTGGAGATCTGATAAAGTTCGATAACACAGCATTATTCAAAATAAATAAATAAAAGACTTGCTTGAGTTTACTAGAATGTGTTGAGGGCAGACCACGTTAGAGCAGCGGCAAAGTGGGACCTGTGTGCGGTTCATTGCTACAACTCCAATCCAGGAGATGGGTATTTCTGCACAGCAACAATGGAACTACTTGAACCGTTCTTAAACGCTATCGTGTTGATCCAGGGCTGACCCTGATCCCTTTGGACGGCACCGTTTAACACGCTAGCCTGCAGGCCACTGCAAAGCCCGGAACACAGCGAGATGCACTGGAATGCTGGTGGGGGCGCCGTCGGAGCTGAGGACTGGAGATCGCCTGATAGAGAACGCCCCCGACAGACCTGTCGTCTTTCATAATGGTCAATTTATGTAACATGGAGGTCCAGAAGGAAAGCAAATTTTGGTCCCAGGAAGCTCAGCTTGAAAATTCAGACACTTGCACCTCTGTCTACCCCCTGCTCACAAAGGTCCAGAAACAGCCCAAATAGTGCCAGAAACAGCAGCATCAAACCAGAAACACGACCTTACATAAAGCATTTATAAAGAGGAACAAATGAAAGATTTATGGGTGGGAAAATGTGCATTTTATTTGTCATGTGCAAAACATGCATCAGATCATTTGTTAGAACCCTATGACGAAAAGGCAATTCATCATCTTTGTTTAAGCCCAAAAGCCACTGGCTTTAATTGCCAGGTCAGACCAAAGTGGAGAAAGTGCATTTATGTGTGTTCAGTACTATCTGAAAGGAAAGCCCTCATTATGTAGCGAAAGCAGCAAAAAGTGCAACAACAACAATAACATTATTGCTGCGTCAGATGCACTCCATCTAGGAAGGGATTGTGCAAACTATTGGGTATCAGAAGATGACAAACAGGGCTCCTAGGGAAAGCCGCCACCCCCACAGCATCTCCACTGAGATTTGGAGGCCTTCCTAAATGCATACTTTCCTAAATCAACAGGAAGGTGACCAAAATGAATCAAGGAATACCCCTGTTGGAGCTGGAAATGCCTCCACAGCCCTGAGTCTTATTAATAACCACCTTAAACGAAGACAGAGGTGACTGACATACAGTAGCACAAAGTTCACTGGAAGTGATTCGGCGGAACAACTGCTGACAATGGAAGGAAAAAGGATTGCTGTAAACAGGACATTTTTGTTTCCTCTATTATACCGTAACTCCACCTTTACACACATTCAAATTTTTTTATGCCTCCCATGAATGCAAATGTACACAGAAGCACTGTGTCCTGTTTATAGTGGAGGGAAAACTGGAGCACAAAAGTGAGGTGGTGGGATGGTTACTTACGCCTACTCTCATAGATAGCCCTGGACTTCTCATACAGGTCATAGGGGTCTGGCTTGTTCAGGTCAAAGCCCTCAGCAGAGTCAGGAATGGAGGCCCTGTGCAGGTGGTGTGTTGGAAAGGGGGCACTGTGGGGGACCACGGGGGCAGACAGGCTGGTCTGTGGGCTGCCCTGGAGGTCCCACTGCTCCAGCACCTGTGAACACATCGGCATTTGTTCAGTGACCATCCGGCATGGGATGCACGGTGAGCAGCTGGGAACCTGTGTTTGGAATCCTGTGGGAGACTCAGGAGGGTGTGGAGATGGTGCTATTGAAACTCTCCAGTAAGCTCTGTGCACTTTGCCTCCAGTCGTCTTGTCTTCAGGGTAGATCTGTGAGTCATGGACCCTCCATATGCTGTCAGTGCTGACAGCATCAGCCCTTGGTGCCCTGGCAACGCAGGTTAGGCTTCGGGGTGCCTTGTGGTCCTGAAAAAGCCAGTGTCCCACTTCCGCAATAGTTTCTGCTTGCTTTTTTGGAGCCACAGGCATCCTGGGACTTGAGACCAGAGATCGGTGAATGATATGCAGGTAAATAAGCACAACTAATGATTCCGGCATGATATCCAAAGCCCACTCTCCATCCAAAACAAACCCCAGTCCCATCTGGCTGAAAATGGATTCATGGTGAACACCCAGGGTGAAAGCAGACACCCCGACAACTAGCTGGATTACCTGTGGCCTTGGCACGGTTATTCAGTTTAACACAGATGGAAAATGAGTGCAAGTAAAACTAATGGAAAAAATAAAGATGGAAAAAGAATGGCAAAGCTTAAGAAAGTGCCTCCATATGAATGTTTGCATGGTAACGCAGCACAAAGAACCAAGCTGGAATGCCACGGCCATTAAGAAAGCAAGCATGAAGATACGCATCACCCACAGCTACCCATCTCTTCCAAAAAACCACGGAAACACTACAACCCCACCTTGGGAAAGACCTGTTAACTCGGACCAGTGAAGCATCTGTCATTTTCTTTCACTATATTATCTTTTCCAATACATCATATTGCAATCTTAGCTGTATTTTTTTATTTGTAACTGTCCAACTTTTTTGCTGTGGTCCTAGAATTTGCGTCCACTCCCACCCTTAGTTGACTTCAGCTGTAGCACAATATTTCAGCAAGGAGAGTCTTCATCTAATCCTTATCTTGTGAATTTTTGTATACTTCAGATGGGTAAAAACATTTTAAGCTGACGGGGCCAAAGGTGTCAGATAAATACTTAAATAATAAGGATGGGCGAATGAATCCACAAGCAATTTGTTAGCGTGTTCGGAGGCACGCAGTGCCATTTACTGTGCGCGGCATCTATAACAATTAAGAAGAAAAATAAGAAAGTTCAGCAACTGCGTCTTATTCTTTCCATGCATGTTGAAACAGCAGCTCTGTCACAGAACATTTTTCAAAGAATGCAAGTCCATGTATGCTGTACACATTTCAGGTTTTGCATTTCACAGAACATGAAAAAGCATAATAAAAGTGGAAAAGTTATGTTTAGTGCACAAATGCTGAAATTAGTTATTGCTTTGTCCATACGGATGTGAATGCTTGCTTGTCTCTTCTGGAGTTCTCTGTGATTGATGCCCTTGTTCAGTTCAGTTCTGTTGACTTTTCTGGCCATTGCTTCACTGCGGTTGCTACAGCTGAACTCGCAGCAGGAGGGAGAAGCACTCCGATTTAACTGAAGGTTGAAAATCTCTGCAAGTGCCACAGCCAAGTACTAAGTTCATCCCAGGAAAAGAAAAAAAAAAAAAAAAAACTTGTCTTTTTGTACCTGCCCTCCAGCTTCTTTATTACGTTCTCTGGATAAAAATGTCACCTTTTGGGCCAAGGACATTCTCAGAGTCAATGAGTGCTGCTGGGACTTCAGACAATGAGTGCAGCTGCACAATGCTCAGATGTGTGCTGGAATCAACTAGAAACAAGACGTGAAGAGAGAAATCAAGGCAGGTCTCTCTCTTGCTCCTCGCTCTACTCCTTGCGGTCCAATTTTCCTTATCAGTGCAGCTCTGCCCCCCCCCAAAAAAAAAAAAAAAAAAAAAAAAAAAAAAAAAAAAAAAAAAAACTGTCAATCTGGCTGGAGTTGCCTGCAGTGTAACCCAGGAACTCATGGTGCTAAAGACCTAACTCCTGAGGGAAGCAGAATACTGGGGTGGGGCTGAAAATTAAAAGCAGCATAAAAATAAAGGCAGAGGCCCAAGTTGGTGTGGCAGCTTCTCACTGGAACCGTCTGGGAGGGAACGTGGGTTTGTAGCTGGTCGGCACACAGCACAGCAGCTCGGCAAAAGAGCAGGCAGCATCCCCACTTCCGTTGAAACATTAAGTAAAAGAGTCGCTTCCTCTGCTTCCAACCCATCTCCTGTTTGCTCCCTAAAGTCAAGCATAAGAGAAGAAGCAGCCTTTTCCAGAAGCTTCCTCCCAATGCAGCTTTGAGGAGCTACACCGCACCTCCTTCTGGTCCTGAGGCTAGTTTTCTGCAATGAGACAGAGGATAAAGGAGCATCGCTGACAGGAGGTCCTGGCGGGCAACTGGGGGGCTACACTTTGGCTCTGTGCTCCAGTCTCCACTTCCCACCATCTCTGAAGAGGGGGCTTTGAAATGCTCTGCTTTACATCTTTGCAAACACGCCACTTCTGGCTGCTCCCATTTCTGGCTTCGTCGTCGTCCTTTTTTTCTTTTAAATCAAGAGGAGTGCAGAAAGAGCATCTCTGCTGGGAGAGCAAACCCCAAAAAGAGAGCAAAACTCTTGTATTTCTCATGGCATCCTGCACAATGGCAAATGCAAGCTTTGGTACCATTTGGGTGTCTTTCATGACATTTTTAAAAAAAATACATCTTTGCTCTGGGACCTGGCAAACCCATTCGGTGATTCAAATGGATTCTAGCTTACAGCTGAAATGAAGAGCTTGGATCTAAACAGAATTTTGCTGTTGAAACTATGTAACAAGAACAAGCAATGGATCAAATCACAAGCCAAACGTGAAATACAAGAAATACAAACACACAGCACTTGCTCAGGTACTCAGGTTTACCCTCAGTATGGCTGACAGGAGAGATATTTCAAGAGCACACCTGCTGGAATGAGCTCCCAGTTCCCCAGGGAGCGGAAACGGATGGACTGCACCAAGCATGCCCAGTAAGCATTTGGTCCATAGATGCAGAACTGCTAGATTGGTTGCAGGAGTTTAGGATACACTACAGTGCATGGCAGTTTAATACTCGCTACATCATCCTATCCCTGTAAGTTGCCTTGGACAGAGGTATCATGGAGATGAAGAACAATAAACAAACAGTTGCTATTGTACCAGATGTTCAAGAAGTTGAGACATTTACTGCAGCTAAAACACAGTTTTCCCTCGCATAGTGAATGCTCACATTACTAGAACCCCCCCCTACATTTCTGTTGTCTCGTGGTGATGTGCCCATTGGAAAACAGATCTCAGAAATCGGACTTTAACGTATTGTAAAACAGCTGTCTGACACAAAAATGACCCCACAGCAAAACAATTTTTAAGAAAGCATTAGAACCTCTACTGTCTATCATCAATAACCAGTGTCCAGTGCACGGTCGCAGTAGTCCTGAGCCAGTTCACCACAGGGAAACTGCACACATGCTCTCATACATCCACACACTAAGGACAATTTAGAGTCACCGATTCACTTGAATCACTTTAGACTGTGGTAGCAAATAGGAGCTACTAGAGGAAATTCGCAGAAACACAGAAAGAACAGGCAAATTCAAACTTACATCTGGACTCACAGGAGCTGTGAGGCACTGGTACTATAGGCCTTACTTACAAGTTTAAGGCTGGAATACGTAAAGTTCTGCTGAAAGGAAAAAGCATGACAAATGTCTGTGTGATTTTTAATTGCAAATGGTAATTTCTTTATAGCTTGGCTGAGACAGGTTACCTGCAGTATGAGTGACAATTACTACTTCGGGAATCACCTTGTCAAGTAGTGTTCTGATATTTTGAGCTTGGTCATGAACCAAACATTCACCATATTTAACAGTTGGGAATTTTCCATGTTTGGTGAGGGGAAAAAAATATTTTTCCTTTTTACAAATGGTTAACAGCTTATTTTTAGATTTCAGGAAGGAATTTAACTTGCTATGCGAGGAAAGCCTGTACTTCTGTGCAGACTTCATTCAGGATTTGTTTAAAATCAAAACAAGTTTTATGAAACTAAGCACAGCCTTTGCTGCATGGGACCAATCTAGGACCTCTGTATCTATGGCCGGTACACGTCCAAGATTTGTATCCCTTCCCTCCGTTGGTATGAGGGAGCAGGGGGCCTGATAGCCTGCAAAAGCGCGGTTATCATAGTAGGTAAAGCGGACCAGTACACTGCAGCTATGGTTAATGCATGAGTCAAAGAGAAGTCAGAAAATGCAGCTAAACAACCAGCAGCACACCGCAGCTATGGTTAATATATGAGCTGGAGTGAAGTCATACAGAGCAGGACGACGAGCTCAGGTTCGGAAGACAAGGGCTTTTTTACCTGTTTAGGGGTCTTCCAGGGAGAAAAGTGACCTGCAATAGTGAGAAAACAGAAGAATTTAGCCTGCAAAACATTGGACCTATAACAACACATGGAAAAGTGTCTGAAACTGTTATTGCATTAAATCCAAGAGACACAGGAGAAAGGTAGGATACTGTTATGTTGAAGTGCCCTCCCATCCTGGGGCGGGGGATGCGGGTATGCCTTCAGGTCTCCAGAAATCACTGGTCATGTAACGGAGGGTTGTTTGTAAACCTGCTCTTGTGGGAGTCCATTAGAGCCTGACAAACACAGCTGACAGCAGCTCCACAAGTTGTGTAGCATCCGAATCAAGGAAGCTCAGTGTGCAGAGCTTGGTTCCCAAAGAACCGGTGAGCTTCGATGTTCCTCCACCACCTACTGCAGCTCCCACAAGTCAAAGATGACACATTTTCTCAAAATATGAATTCTGGATTTTTTGAGGTGTGAGTTGCAAAGTCAGTAAAGTTGACTGAAGCTGAAAGATCCACTTGTTAATGAAATTACAGTCCATCCAGGATGTTCCAGATATGGTGAAAGTAGGGGAAAATCTAAATTTTGTAGACACACACACACACACACACACACAAACACACACACACACACACACACACACACACACACACACACACACACACACACACACGATTTAAATGCACAAACCAGTGAATAAGATGCCCATATGAGTGGATCAGAATGCTGCTACAGGGGATCTATGGGACGCTGTGCTGCCGTCACCCTTAACAATGGAGATGGTAGGATGCTTCCTTACTGACACCCAGCATCAGCATTGCTTAACACAGTATTTTACAATTTAAAGTTATTTTCTCTAGAACTAAAAATTAAACAATGATATTAGATATCTATTAAATATTGATATTATATAAATGGTTATTATTGCATTTAAATATTTATATTATCCCTTATACAATAAAGTAGGCATTTTGAAATTAAAAAAAAAAAAGAGATTTTTCACATTTTTCTGGAGTTTCTTGCAATGGTCTATAAAATCAAGATCTGCTAAACTGGGGGTGGATTGTACCTTTTATTTAGAATTAGCTCAGAAGCAATGCCAAGATGACCCCAGAAATCCTCCAAACAACGTCTAACACAGTAATACCTCGATCAGCACTCTAGATGCTATATTGAGAAATGGAGATAAACAGGGCTGTAAGAGCTCATTTATACACCATATTGCAGTAATGGAGTTTGAAAACTGCACAGGTGCAACATCATACAGAATAGAATAAGATTGAATAAAATTTTACTTAATCCCTGCAGAGAACTTACACCCACAGTATCTTGGAGAAGACACATAAGAGGGTGCATAAGAAGGTGCAAAATAAACAAAAGACAAAACAAGCAAACAACAGAAGGCAAGTACAGTAAGACTAGACATAATTTAATGACACAGCGGTCACAAGGCACCTTTAGTGTAGGAGTCCACAAGGCCTTGGGAAGCTGAATGATAAGGTGGCTAAGGCATCCCGTGGTGGTCATTTTATTTAGGACAGGTGAGCCATTGTCCTTAAGAACAGCCATGTTTTGCATTGTGGGTTTACATAACTACTGTGACAAAAATATCTTTTATCACATTCTAAATACTTTAACGCCCCCACCCCCAACTACGAGCCAAGTTTTACCATCTTCTCCACCTTACCTAACACATCCATTAACTCTGTTTAGGAGCCATATGTAGACATAAAGCACTTCAGTAAAGTGAATAACAAGAATTTGAAATAGCAATTGTGCAATATGAGGTGCAAATATGAGCAGGTGGACGTTCAGCCAGATGGAAAAAAGATGGACTGCGACTAAGGGCGTTGCTACCTCATTCCCATAATGCAATGTGTCTCGGAGTCACTTGGCACAGCTTTCAAATGCAGTGCTGAGCCTAATGTCACTGGCTGGGCTGGAAGTCACAGCCTGGATGAATTAAAATCTTGACCAATTACTCGCAAGCAGTATAAATAATAGCCAACGAGATATCGGGGATCACTGTACTTAAAAGCCTGAATGGTCTCCCATTCTGGGTTGAGAGATACTTCCAATTGCTGGAAAAAGCATTTCAGAATCTAGGTATTTCATCTCCGGCTTGCATTTCAATAGACCTTAATTGGTTCATCTATTGTGACTGTTTTCAACATAATTACATCATTTGCTGCAGGCTCATGGCACATCTTTAACTGAATAGTGTACAGATTTGTCCATGTAAAATAAACACCGGGGCTGTGGTTCACAGCCCCAACATCAACTGCCTCGACAAATTCAACAGTAAACACCGAAATGCAATACTAACCCATAAGCTCAGACCCGTAAATAAAAAAGATTACTGCTGCAGAGTCAATATTCTTATCTCAAGTCCCAATTTTGTAATTCTATACAATTGGATATTGCAGCACAGAAATACATTTTAACCATATTTCTTCATTATGCGAGGTTAGCATCCTCTGTCTTATGTTAGCACAGAAAAATAGAATTTATGGACTGAACGATACAACATCCTTTCGATACCTTAACGTATTTCATGCCTTCACCCTGCAGTAATTGACTTATAGGACTAAAAGTTATTTTTTATTATAAAAGCTACACTTGCATTTTCCCAGCTATGGTGGGTGAGGAGTGTCCAGATATGGCAGAAGCCTGAGAAATTAAAAGGGTAATTTTAAGCAGAACATTTTTTCCTTTGGCACTACATAGCACTACATTATGCACTAGAGTAACACATTTATACCCTACTGTAATGTGTAACAAACCTGCAATGTAGGTAATGCAGTCAGTGGTGAGGCTAAAAAACACACAGTACAATGAATTGCAGAAATCAGCAAATAAGGTATCCATTCGACTGGGACAGAATGCTGATAAAGAGCACTGCACCAAATTCATTATTTTATGAATTAAGTTACCCCTGAAAAGTTTTAAATTACTTAAATATTTATATGATACTGGGTTTTTCCAATATTCATTATTTTTCAGTCGAGACTATTTTTGCGACTGTTGATAAAATCAGAAAAATATAGATCTGTAAAATTTTGGATGAGCTGCAACTCTTTTACTCTGTCTGCAAAACAGTGAATGTGGTCCAGGGTAACAGTGATGCTAAATTCAGTGACAATTACAATCCAAAGAAGCTGTGAAAGACCGTGGTGTTTTAACAAACATCTCTAAATAGTGAGAAGGAAACAATGGCTTCCAATTCTGGAATTAATCAGTTTATGCCAGAGATAACTTCCTCATAAGTCTTGCAAAATATATCTTCTGTGTTCTTCGTGTAACTTCCCTCCTCCTGCCTTTCATGAGTGCCCCTCAGCATCAAACGTTTGTATGCAAATCAGTGGGACTGCATTAGCAGGAAACTGTGAGCGTCACGCCTGCTGGCTCCACCGAAAAGTTCCTAAAGCTGCGATTACGCGGCACAGCTCCCTCAGCCAGCAGTGGGCGGGAGGACACAAGACTGCAAAAACACTGTTTATAAAAAGTACAACCAGGAACGTATGAGGTACACTTTCAGAGTCAACTTACTTTCTCCCGGCAAGACCGCACACACTTGTCTGTGCCCTTGGCAAAGTCGCCCAAATAGGAATAAAAAGTCCATTAAAAAGTTTGGGGTGAAAAGACGAGTCCAAATGTTCAAGCCCCCCACTCACACCAAAACCAGCTTGCGAAGAAGACTTTGACCACAGTACATTTTCATAAGATGGGTAAATAAAGCCATGAGCCAAAACTTTCTGATGAATCCAGGAACCAAACTTCAAGTTCACCCACAGAATCAATTTTCTCCCAGTGCGACTCCATAGGATGTTGGTACATCGCACGTGTTTTAAATGTAAAGCCACCCAAGCACTTTGATATTTATTCTGAGAGTCTGATCACATACAAACTTACTGGAAGAGAGTTCATGCACCCATTAAAAAGACCTTTAACTTAAAGCTCGATCTGTCCTATTCCGTGTATTTTTCTGTTAAACCACATCGCAAATTCTCTTTTGGAAGCATAGCTTATTTACACTGACATATTTGGCAAGGAAATGTATTTTTAAATGCTTTGGCCGACACCTGACGTTTCCTTTGTAAATATGCGGAGGTTTGAAGTGTTTAATTTTCTCCCACTCAAAAAAATATTTGACCTGCATGAAGATTCAGAGAAATTCAGAAATGTATAGACACCCTCCTCAAGCCTATTAGATGGTGCTGTAGGGTCACAGTTGTGATACACTGAGGCCATCCGACCCTCTGCCCCTGCTCTACGTAGCTGGATGTGCATCCAGGTTCTTGGTGTCTCTGCCTCTATGTTGCTGTGACCTGATGCTGCTCAAAATAATAAAAAAAGTGCTGCCAAATAGGATTTGTGCCGCACAAGGTCATTTGGCCCAAATGGCGTGTGGCAACAATTTGAGCTCTCCATGGTGCTGGAGAAGTCCTGGAGCCAAATTCCACTTGGTGCTGTGAGCTACCCGTGGTGCTGAAGGACCACCAGCACAGCATCATGATGCATGGACAGCACACGTTGAAGGCACCAAAGCAGCGCAATCACAGACATGCTTGGTTTCTGCATTTGTTCAACACAGAAATCAAACAGATACCCAGCTGGCCTTGGAAATAAAAATGGAAGCATGATGTAATGTAATATGGTGCTGTACAATAAGCCCAACATCCTGGTCTGGTGAGAATAAGGTTTCTAATTGCTTTAAGTCAAAAAATCGTAATCATTTTTAAAGTAAAGCTGAATCCTGAATGATGGAGGACCCAGAGAACACGTACTGTGTATACCTGGGTCAGCAGCAGTAAGAAAAATGTCTCTTATCATTGGCTCAACCTCTGAAGGTGTATCCTTCGCAGAGTGAAGATCAGGGCATTTCAAAGTCATAATCTTTGCAAAGCTGGGGATGAGAAGATGGTTTATTCAAACACAAATCTGGATGAGATATTGCTGCTGCTTCCCAGAAAGATGATGACCTGCCTGTGAGGCTTATAATGTCATTGCTGTGCAGTGAAATGACGAGGCTTAAAAATGAATTGTTCCATGAATGACAAATGATTATTTCTTCCTGCCCCATATCTGAAAATAATAAATTCTCAACTACAAAAATACAACACATTCAAACACACCACGACACACAGGTTAATTTACTGTATTAAATTTCACGTGTATAAATAAATCAGGTACAGAGAACAGATTACAAATAAAGTGAGAAATATCCAGCATTTGTTTTAGATAGGAAACTATAGATGCAAAAATGTAAAAAAAAAAAAAATTATTGCCCTTTCTACACGTGCTTTTTTTAATGCTTTTCTACAGTATTACATTTCAAGTTTTGCTTAGAAAACTGTAAATATCAATTACAGCTTGCATAAGCAAGGATGAAGGGTATGTTTTTTTAGTATTTGCCAAAACGTACCCGCAAGCCTCTGTGGAGGTCCCACATTACAGGTGACCCATACTTACAACGTAAAGTATTCCTGGAAATCAGCTCCTAAGGTGAAAGCTTGTAAATAGGACATGTAATTACCATTCAGGTGCAAACTTTGAAAAATGACCTCACACTCAGCTGTTGTTACTCGGACACAAAATCAGCATCATATTTGGTTGTAACTCTGTAGAGGGAATTAAATAATTGCACCCGTAAGTCAAACACTCAGACCTCAAGTATTGCCTGTACTTAGAACCTGAGTCCCAGAACTCCAGAGGTGAAAAGAAACCCAGAGAACCTCTCAAGCTGGGTTTGCTGTAGCCTCAGCGCCACTCTTAACTACTAGTACTGTGGACACTGGAAAAAGCCAAGGACCCAAGCAGTGTAGGTGCTGCTCACACAACTCTGTCAGCATTGACAATCTGGTCACTAGGGGTCAAGACTCACTCCTGGCGGCAGGTGAAGAGCACCGGTCTCCATGCAGTTGAGTGTTCTAGCAGAGCACCACCCCCCCAGAGCTGTTCAAAGCACAGAGGGGTGGTAGCCATGGTAATAAAAAAAAAAAAAAAAAAAAAAAAAGGTCTTATCGCTGCGGATACTGAGGAATTTCAGCACGACCAGGTTGGAGAAATACAAAAGTCTGTTTTTCTAATGCTGCTGTATGATTATTCCATGCCTATAAATCGCTGTATTGAGGGTGAATAGAATGTTACAGAAATACACAGAGTATTTTCACTGTCAGCCTGCTGTCAAAACATACGGTCAAGTATGAATTTTGTCTTGTGTAACTGTATTGTTCAAACAAACATAATACTATGCACACATTACACTGTAGTGCCTTTTCAAACGTTTGTTAATGGCTACTAAATCATCCACAAAGGAGCACAGTCACCAAAAGATGGTCTGCACTCTCGCATCTCCTCTTTACAGCAATGTGAGCGATAATGTAGAGGTTCATTTTCAATCAAAATTTACCACAAGCATAAGTACTGTGAAACTGCACACTGTCTCTTAATGGCTGCCAGACTTCTCCTTGTCCAGGTCATCTCATTATTTTGGCTGCCAAAGCTTTCCAGCCCCACCTCCCAGAGCGCTGGCTAATCGCATCATTCAGGACTCCCACAACCAGCGCTGGTGCATTCATCATACGCAGGTCAACCACGGACAGCCCCCAGTTCCCCCACCCTGCCCTTCTCTTTGCAAGGCAGTGGTCGATGAGAAAACCGTCTCTGCTGCCGCCTCTGTGCCCAACTGTCACAGGATTCAAAATTCAGTTTTTAACATGCTTCTCATATGCTGGATGTCAGTTGGCATAAAGGCTTTTCCCCCCAGAGTGGACTGATTCCTAATAAGTGAGTCATGCACAAACACTTAAACCGTTCCAGCTGCCATTCTGAATACCAAGCTTGGAATCCGTGCCTCTGCGGCTGTGTTTCTTTAAGCGGGTGTTAAATGAGACTTCTTTTATACCACACAGTTGGGACCAGAATGATGATGATGATGCCCCGATACTATATCGCTGAGCAAGGCTCTTAACATCCAGCTTTGTAAAAGGCAGAATACATAAACTGGAAAAAACAGAATCTTCCAAGCCAGTGAATGAATAATAATGGACTCCATCCCATGGTTAGCGGCGAAATGCTCAGCGAATGTGATGGCCAAGGCAACCTCTTCTCCCGTTAGCAGCGACGCTAAAGCAACGTCATCCTTTTAATTCTACCCAGTCCACCAGCCCATGACGTTCCTACCAAGTGGGAAATGAGATATCGTGACCTGTTGAAAGGAGGACCAATGTAGAGAATTTCAGTGTGATTTGAGCAATACAGTGACTTAATGGAAGGACGTAAATCTTTTATATCCATTGAATATAGGCTCATCAGCCTTCTCATTTCAAAGAAATCCACCTGCTGCATAATTATTCCAGGCCCCTGCTGCAGCAACATTAATTCTCATATGATCACTTGCGATACTCACTCATACTTAGCAGCTGAGTAATTCTTTGAAGCTGTGTAATGATTCCATTAGAATTGAGCCAACTGATATCCCCACATTACTCTTCAGCGTATTATGATGCCAATCAATAAGCTCAGACAGCTCACAGGAAGTGTTTACTGCGGATAGCATGAGGTGGAAATTCAGTGTAACCTTCTGAGGTTAGCCATTAACTTCAGACTTGTGGTGATATTTTCTCCATCACAGACGGGCCCTGTATCCTCCTCGCAAAACCTCAACCGTGCTACATCGTCCTCACAGCTACCAAGAGGACCCCGCTAATGGCGGCCACTTCATTAAATTCTGCTTCCATGCCCCACTCCCCTGCTTCGATGCTGTGCGATGCACCCATGTGCCTGCCAAGTACACGCCTCCCTGCTATGGTGCTACGGACGGTGTCCGGTCGGCTCTTGGGTCCCCGGTACAAAGCACTCAGCCCTCTCCAGGCTCTACTGTACAGGACTCCGCTCAGTGGTGCCTCTTTGGAGATTCTGCCAGGCATAGTGGGTATGCAGCAACAGACTGGCACAATGCCCGTTCCTGCAAGCATTGCTCCAGGCCCTTGTCTCGCAACAGTGACTAATCTCCACATTCGCTGGATCCAGCACCCGCTCTGCCTCTCCAAGATAATCATCTGTAGTTCTGTCCACGCGAGGGGCAGAGACCCAAAAATTCATGCGTCCTGGGCCAACTGATGTGAGGCTGGGTCAGACCTGCGGTGAAACAGCATTTTCACTCACCCATCTTAGAGCAAAACAAATCGCCCTCATTTGCACCACCGGCACCGATGTGACAATACGATCAAGATCGCATGCGTTCAAACATGCATGTAGCACCAATGTTGTCCAAGCCGCTAAACTGTACAGAAGCAATTACGGCTGCAAGAAGTTAATGGTTCAGACAGATCTGCTAATGACAGCGTCTGCAAAGTGTGCACTAATTAGCCCCGACGACAGACAGAACTGCGGTTCGGCTGCCAGAACAACCCGGGAGTCGACCATGCACTTAAGGGATGGCAAATATTATACCCTTGTTCTAATTGGTGTCTCAAAGCGATCGCAGATAATTCACCGCTTGTTTTAGTAATGGGCGACTTCCAGTCCTGAACTTCGTTTAGCTCTGTGCCTCTGCCTTCTTACTGAGTTCCTATGCACTGGGACAGGGGGGTGCCATCGTGAGGGTTTCAAAGGTCCGGACATCACGCAACGCATGACAACAAAGCTACTGCTGCTCTGGCAACATTGCTTGGAGAACCGAACCGTCCCAACGTGCCGCAAGCAAACCAAAATTCGCCCTTTTGTGGCTTTAAGAGACAAATCTTGGGAATGGAGAACCAAATGACAGAAAGGCAAGACTCAGAGCGGACTTTACGTCGACTCTTTGACCAGGACAACGTGATGTCTCGGTGCTGAAATGGACTTGAATCAGCAGTCTAAAGGGTCACATCTGAGAAAGAAAGCTGCATCTATAGCAACAAAGCTTAGTCAGTAGTCCCTGATGAGAGAGGTAAGGCAGAACTAAACCAAGGGGAACTGGCATGAGGGGAAGCTCAGCAACGAAGCTCAAGGAAGAACAGGACATAGACATAAAAGGCCCCTAGCATTCACACCTGACAATGGTTTCCTGAGATAAGGCTTTCCGCTTCCATTTAATGATGCACTTGGCCAGGATGGAGACTATCACGGCCTGGCAGCACAGGCTGCGATAATCTGTCATCTCCCGCACTGACTATCATAGACGGTTGTCATGGAAACACGCAATGGAAGAGCAATGAAAGCAGTGCAAAGGCAGGGAAGATGGGGCTTTAATAAGCTGTCAAACTTCTTTTAGGCAAGGGGATTCCACATCACCTTGCATGCCGACCCAGTGGCATCCAGTGGGGTCTTCCATAAATAAAAGGTGATAGATTTGTACAGAGGCTTCTAGAAAAGATTATATCAGCGGGTCAGCACCACAAAATCTCAACAATGAGGGTAAATTTGATACTGCATTTCACTGTCTCACACTACAGGACAACGAGCAGGTAAGGGAGAGGTAGCAATGAAATTACATTAACGTCTCTGTAGACACTCCTGTACACTGCCACCAAGGGAGCTCACATGGTTGTCAGGCATGTTTACAACACATTTTTACAGTTTGTCTGACAGATTAATCTACTGAACTATGTGGAGAATAAAGTGCAGAAACGCCTTTCTCATGACCAAGCCAAGGCCGCAGCTCAGAACTCAAACACTACAGGCTTCCTTCTGCAAGTGGATGTTTGCAATCCAGATGTGACCAAGCTGTTCTCTAAGCCAAATGGAATGTGAATTACAGAGCAATAGGCAGAAACCACCTATGAATCATGCCTTAATGCACAATGGTGACTGGGTGAGAGTCATGGTGGGGGCCCCTGTGTGGGGCGGACAGAGATTGGGGCACCAACGGCAGAGCCAGGACGGAGAACAGTTAGCCTTCTGCCTGCATGACTCACTTCCTGTCTCTGCGAATCCCACCTTGTTACATTGCACAACCCAACAGTGCAGCCAAACACGTTTGCAAAGTGTGGCTCCTCAGCTCAAATACTGATATCAACATGGAATTGAAGGAAGGGCACACTGCTGAACAACAGAGACAGGTGATAAAGCTGATGCCTTGTTCTTGCAGATCGGCATTAGTACAGCCATTTGGATGACGATAAATCACTGGTGGAGCAGGTTTGGGTTCACACCTGCTGCTTACAGCCTGCCAACTTCCAATATGTTTGAAGCAGGCTTAATTGTATTTTGTGTTGACCTTTACATTCAAAGGTTTGTCAGTCAAAGTGATGTCAGCTCAGGTAAAAATGTCCACTGTACTCATTCTCATTCTCTGGGTGCTGCTGGGGGAGCACTGACTACAGCACAATTTGAGCTAATATGACTCAGTGGACAGTGCTCAACCATCCTGACAGTTCTCTCCTGGTGGGCAGCCCACAGCACATCAGGGTACCTGCGGTTTCATACATCTCCCGTTTCTCTTTCCGGGCTGAGCTGATTCGTTGTCCCTTTTCTAGTTCTATGTCAGCATCTTGTCATGAAGTCTTCTCGTGTACCTTTCTCAGGATTTCCTCCATGGCAACATGAATGAGCTCAAACCTCTTCTCTTCACACCATGGGATTCCATTAGTTTCCATGGCTACTCTGCTTCTGTAGGACCAGCCAATGTCTTGCTTTCAGTCTGTTCATGCTTGCATTTCTTTAATTTTAGTAACTTTAAACACACTGGCTGGTTTAACACCTCTGCTTCTGCATGCTTCCGTACTGTTGGCCCGCAGCACTGACTCCTCTACAGAATGCAGTAATTGACAACATGTTTGACTAATGTGTAGTAAAGGTTGTAACGCTGACTGCCATTTACTTTCCTTTAGCTGAAGGAAGAAAAAAAAATGCATGACCATCTATGCCTGTAGGTCATTCTCCAAATAAATTAATATGTAAAAAGCTTTGCTAATGACTCATCTCTGTGCCAGCTGAAGCCAGATTAAATACATATGTTTCATCTTAGGTGCTGCTCTGTGACCATTGGGAGGCCGTGTGGACTAAGGTGTGTTGAAAGAAGAAAATCATCAACTATCGTTTTAAACCTGCTTTACTTAGTCCTAAAGACTACATTGTAGGAAACAATGCTAGCCTTGCTGCCACATCATTAACCTTTAAACTTTAGACAAAGGAATTTAAGCTGATGTGTGTGGAGTGAAGTGAATGAGTCTGCATTCCTAGGCAATGTCAGTGTCTGCAGACTCCATGGTCTTAGACCGCAAAATGCGGTATGGTCCTGTTCTTCAAATACTATTTCAAATATTATTTCAGCTTCAACCGCAGCTACTCAGTACCAAGAAGAAACAGACTAGATATTCGGCTACTGTATTACAGCGCAAAGAACAGGATGAACAATTTTGTCACTTACCACAGAGTCTGGCATCTCTAAACACAATGCAAATCAAGCAAATCATTCAAGAAACAATAATATAGAAAAATAGCCTTTTGTCACCATCACTGGATTATCCTCGAAAGCACTGGAAAACTACTGCCTACATAAGCACTAATGTTTACCTCTTCTTAATATGTATCAAAGGAAGTGAAACAGCTCCTCGGAGTGAAAACCTACATCCTTGCAACTATTTATGGAAGGAGATGAAAAGGAGATTTTGTAAAAGAATCAGTGGCATCAAGACCAGAATTTGTATGCTTTGCAGGTGAAACCAGCAGAAACCGGCTGTAACGGCCGCAACTTTAAGCTCTAGAGCGGTGGCAGACTTAGCTCTTACAAAGACAGCATCTTGTGAGGAGAGCTGGCTGCCACAGGAAAAGCCAAAGTTACACTAATACTTAAGAACTGAAAACGTGTCTAACTGCCAGAATCAGTCAACGCTTTCATCACAGGCAAGATGATGCTAGTGAAGGGAACTCAATAAATCGCTCCATGTTACAGAACCCTTCCACAAGAATCCCCAGCTCTGAATCAACACAAACACTGCCAATTCGGCATCCTCAACACTGTGTGCAATGGGTAGCCATTTCCAGCACATGCTCAGTGGAGTGTCCTGGGCTGGGACTGTATGATGGGTTGCTGTGGTTACTGGGTCTCAATATGGATACAGACCTTCACAGGAACATGGAATGGACTCACCTGGCTCCATCAGAGGGTATGTGAGGTAGCCAGCTAAGGGGAACTGCTTACCTGTTCCTCCACGCTGTACAAGGAGGGTGGCCTCAGCCCCCACAGGGCACTCTTTGAGCAGCTCCACAACCTGGGTATGGCTGAGGCCCTGGGCAGATTGCTGGTTGATCTCCACAATGAGGTCCCCTTCTTGGAGTCCTGGGCACCCCTGAGGCTCCAGAACTTGCTTAACACGCTGCCCGGTGCTACTGTCTGCAATGGTGAACCCAAAGCCATCAGCCCCCTTCACCATAGTGATGGTCAGAAGCTCAGGTAGGGCAGCGCCCGATGATGCCATGGAGATGTTATCCTCAAGTGGGGCATCCAGGTGGGTGTCACCAGGGTGTCCCTGTGGAGGGGGCTGCTGCAGGGAGGCCAGCTGGTCTGGGTGTTCCTGCATGAAGCGTGCCGTTCGCGAGATGTACTCCATGTAGCTGTCATAGCTGCTTCTCCCATTCACCACCAACGGGCGCTCCATCAGCCCCATGGGAGAGATCACACTGCTAGCTGGGTCTTCAGGGTCGTAGGGCAAAGGGTACCCACGGCACAGCACTAGGGTTACACTCTGGCCAATGGGTACAGACTGAAACAGCTTGACTACGTCAGCATGGGTGGTCCCCAGCACGCAGACATCATTGATGTAAACAATGACGTCACCTGTAGTGAAAAACACAGTTGTGTCACAAGTCTTAATCACAGCTGTGAACAGTAATCACCTGTTATGTCACAAAGAAAAGACAATTTATAGACAATGGGGCATTGCGTGGGACACAAGAAATTAAAACATAAAGAAATACACAAGTGTCAACGACCAGTCCACTGCATCGTATCCATCGCAATCTTATTTGCCAATAGAAGAAAATATAACTACTTAAAATAAATCCTAGTCAACATTAGGTGAAAATCAGCCCAGTCTCCTTGAAAAAGACACTCCTTTCTACAATAATTGCATATGGTACATTATTCCTTCCCTCCAGCTGAATTAGGTACAACAGAGGTTACAACACGCTTGAAAACTCATTAGAGTACATCGAAACCATCCAAAAGTGAACCGTAGCCATACTTTGATTTTGAGTGAAGAAAGTTCTCTAAAACAAGAGGAAAGTAAGCAGCCATTCTGATGAGTGAACAGCACAGTGGTCCTCCTTCCCGCATCAGTCAACAATTTTCTCCACAACTATTTAAACCACAGAATAAACTTGCGAAACACTTTTACTGAGGGGGAACTTCTGGAACAGCAACAAAGAAAGAAGGACTGCAAATGCACCAATGGAAACACTTCTGGGCAGCAAATGAGCAATAGGGCAACAATGACAAAAAGCAACATGGACTTTATTGCTGGTCTAGTGCTTAGGAACATTAATTAATCTCTATAAATACTGAAGACAACTGCCTTCAGCCTTTGAATCCAAATCAGTATTCTCCAAGCACTCTTAGAAATCAACTGCTCTAAATTTTCAATTTTTTACATCCATTCTTTCTCCCTGCTGGGGCCTACCGAAGCAAAGTGGGTTTCTAACCTGTTCTTCAGAGCAGATGTCCTTTGTATTCAATTGTTCAGTTCTGCTACCAGCAGACCTGACCCAGCTAAAAAAAAAAATAATAACAGCAGGATGCAGGCCTTGGCCTATCACGAAAAGTAGCCCAAACATAAACGTTTAAATATCAAACACGCCGTCACACATTACGAACACAATGGTCCGAGTCCTCACCAGTATCACCGACACCGTCAATATCTCCATTTTCAGTACCACTGTTGAACATTTCAACCAACAGAACTACTGTCATAGGCAGTACGTTATACAATACAGTAGACTGTATGCAGATTTTTAAAATTATATTTGCTGTACCAGAGTAAAAGTTGCACCAGCTGCAAGGTGAAAAAATGCAATTTACAGTCCAGAAAATACAGTACTCAGACAAATATTTAGGCAGAGGCAAAAGGGTACGGTGGCAGGGAGACAGTGACTGGTTGGCTGTCATCTTTCCAGTGTAATAAAACATTCCGGTGCTTATTCTTGTGACAAGAACATGAAAAGCCATACACTGTTTCTTCTGAGCAGCTCCTCAACAACAGACCAGGCTCTTCAATAGACTGAAGAGACTAAAAGCTTAGAAAATTTAAAAAAAAAAAAAAAAAAAAAAAAAAAAAAAAAAAAAAAAAAAAAAACTTTGAGGACCATAAAATTAAGTGTTCTGTCATGAATAAGTCCTTCCTAAAATTATTAATATTAAATAAGTGCTTGATCTTCAAACATTTTAAATCTCTGAAGAATTTTAAATGGATGCTCTGCGCTTAACATCCAGTGATCTAAAACAAAAGCACTTTCGCTAAAGGTTGTCATCCACGAACAAGTCCACTGTTTTGGTGTGCTGCCAGCAGAGACCACTTGGCATTTGGGTCAAGGAAACACAACTGTAAAGCCAGGATCTGAATGTATCTGCACTTCTCTGCATAGAGGATGGACAACTCTGTTTTCAGGAACAGGTTTTCTTTTGCGCTCCCTGTTGAACCTTTCAGCGCTTCCCTCGGTGTCGCAGCACCTGACCAAACAATATGTAGCCCCATTTCCCATAATCATCACACTATCCTTCCTTCACGGTAGCAAACGTGTGAATGCAGCCTCATGGATGATCCCAGCATGCAGAGGCAGACACAGACCTACAGACACGCGTGTGTGCTGAACCCAGAGCGACTTTGGCAACAAAATCAAAACACGGAGAGAGGCTGAGGCTCTCCAACAGAGATGAGTTTACAGAGTGTCGGCTCCATGGAGAAACAGTGTTAATAGAAAGCCTCTTCCAGAGGAACTGTGGCAATCAAACCCTGCTACTGACCGTTTCATTGCAATAACAGCACAGACCACATGCCCTGCGGCAGACACTGAAGCCCTGCTGCTGTCGCTGGAAACCTTGGTGTCTCAACCTGTCATTTTCAAGCTGGGATTTATCACCTCAAGATTAATTACATACTTAAATCACCCCACCTCTAGTACAGTTTAGTATTTGGCAGCAACAAACTAGATCAGGACATCAGTGTGAGTGCTGGCCCACATCTAACCTGGTTTTTATCCCAAAGATGCCAAACCCAGGTTACTGTTATCTACCTGAAACAACATTTCCTTTATCTATCTAATGTGGTATTAGCCATGTCTACTTGACCTACGTTCATTACCTGTGTCCATCTTCCCGTCCTGTGCAGCTGGGCCATCTGGAATGACGCTTTTCACCTGCAGGAATTCATCTGGCTCGTCCCCCCCGATAATTGTGAAGCCAAAGCCCATGTTGCTCTTCTGCAGGGTGGTGGATAGGAAGGTACCCTTCAGCTGGGTGGGGTCTCGCGTGAACAGGGGCTTCTCTGTGAGGGAGGGTGCACACACAAGTGGTTAGTGGGCCCCAGAAGGCAGGAAGCTAGGCAGAGTGTGTGGGGCGGAAGCAGCTTTAGTTCAACTGAAAAGGAGCGTTGTTGTCTTAGACAGCAGGACTGAGCTGCGGCTGCAGAGGCATCACAGCAAAGCTCCAAAAAAAAAAAAAAAAAAAAAAAAAAACTCTCAATCAAATGATACAGAAAACAGAGGAGAAGAATCAGACAGACACACGAAGGGCAGGCCAGGAAAGTGCACATGGTTTTTGCTTTAGTCCCAGGTTTACGCAGACTTTTTCCTTGAAAACTTTTCTTTAATAATGTACTGCTGCCAATTTCTGCTGTTTGTTCCAGCTGGGTACACCTGAGGCTGAAGCAAAAAAAAAATTAATTATAAATTAGCAGTCAACAGCAGGGTGGCGTTCAAGTTTCACCCAGGGTGAAAAAGCAGGCGTGATATCCAACACTCCGCAGCTGTGTGCCCCATTGGAAGGGCATCTCCAGACGCACTCAGGGTAGACATTACTCCAGTCAAGACCATTTTGAGGCGAAAGGACACTTTTCTTGTAATTTTACTTCAACATCAAACAAGAAATTGAAATTTGTCAGCTTTCAATCGACCTCTGGCCAGAAAGGAGTTTGAGGAATGCTGTCCATCTCTCCATCACTGTGCCTTTCACCTATCTGGTTACAAATCCAAATAATTATAATGCTAAAAACTAATCTGTTACAGCTGTTGCTTTTTTTTTTATTTGAGGTGCGCAGCGTCGAAGACGGTCAGATATCTGTAAAGGTGCATTTGCGACAGAAACAACTTCTGCTAGAGAAGTGAGCATGCGTAACTGAAACAGCAGGCAAAGGAGCAACCCTCTGCTGACAGAAATAAAATGACAACATACAGGCTGAGTTCGCAGGGAGGCATGTCAAAGCATCTAATGCTATGGGTACTTATCCCTCCACTCCACTGGCAGGGGGGCATGTATTCTGTGGAGGACGTACCATGCAAGTGGAAAACTCCTGTCCTGTTGTCAGGAAACTCAGACAGGTCGGTGAGGCTGCGGGAACGTTCGGGGCCGGGGCCCGACTGAGCCAGTTTGGGCCTAGGTAATGTTGATGAGGAGGAGACCTCCTCAACTGTCACAAAGGAGAGAAAGCCTCACTGATGGACTTGCAGCAGTATCACAAAGGAGAGAGATCCTTACTTGCTGGCGAACGGCAGTGCTCCAAGTGTTAGCTAAACATAATGGAGGTTGGAGACTACAACAGAAGATGTTGTCTTTACTTTCTTCCCCACACATTCCCCAGTTGCACTCCAAACCACTCCCTCACTCCCTGCTGCCTTTAGGAACGGAGAACCTGTGCACTGCGGCCAAAGTTTCCACATCCAGCACCGATTACCTGGGTGCTGTGATAGACAAGCCTAAATTATTTTGCTGTGCTGGCATAAATACACTTACTGAACAGACACAAACTTCTGAGGATTGCGACAGCATCATAAATTTTAGGAGTCACAGAAAAGCGGAAGAGGTTGGTGAGGCGGCATGTGAAAGTGAAGGTGGGTGAAGTTCTCATGCCTCGACATTCCCACCCTGTGCAGGTATATTCTGTGCTGCATGGGGATAGCAGTACCTCTGTAAATAGCTGGGAGGGGCAGCGAAGACAGGCCTTGGCTCTGCATCTGCTGCTGGAGCCGTCGCTTGGCCTCCAGGACTGGGTTCTCGAACTGTGTCCGTCTGTTTATGTGGCTGCAAATGGACAAAATGTTGTAAGGGTTGTAAGGCTTCATGCAATTTGCCACAGTCAAACACAAGTGTCACGGCCCCTGACATCTCACAGCAAACCAACCCAAACAGGAGGAGAATGAGCAGCATGAGTCCATGGCCAGAAGCAAGTCCAGTTTAACAGAGTCCATTCTTCACAAACTCTCCGTTCAGGTAATCACCAGTATAATTACTTGTGCACCGACTTTTATGGATGGCAAAAAAAAAAAAAAAAAAAAAAAAAAAGATCCTTGAGTTACTGCTTAAACATCAGTGGTCAGTGATTTAATTTAATTTGGATTTGCAGCACCCAGTAATAGCATATGATTTATGAGTGTGAAATAAGGGGTCGCTCAGTAGATATGCTTTTAATGAGAAAATAATTTAGGAAAAGCCCTGGACGAGCTTATGCCTGTTTATGCAAACCCCGCACATCCAAAGTTGTATAAGGTAAGATAATTCTCTATGTAGGGGGCAACAGGGGCACAATGTATGCTAGTGGAATGAGAAGGGTTGATCAGAGAGGGGAGGAGTTAAAGAGTCTCTTCAGTTACAGTGAAGCCAAACATACAGGGCCCTTGTTGGCCCAGACTATTCCCCAGCCTTGCTAAAAAATAAGAACACTTCTTTAAAATCATTGCATTAGCAAAGAAAGATGGCTACATAAGAAAAAGACATGCATTTAATTCCCTTGGCAAGAGTGATGGTTCTTCCTCCCTTCCAACAGAAAATAAAAACAGATGCAACACCTACTAGCCACTTATAAGGTCCACCAGGAAAGACTGCGATTAATAGTGATGTGCTAGGAGAAAAACGGCAATTGACATGAGAGCGCACAACTTACTCAACATAGTAGCTGCCATACATGGGGTCGTCAATCTTCTCCCAACCATAAGGAAGCTCTGGAAAACAATTACACCAAATTCATTTCTCAGCCACACCAAGAAGTATAGAAATCAATTCTAAATGCAATCTCTTCTTCAAAGAAATCAATGGAATTTAATTATTGCCAAATTTACCATAATATTGATAAAAGTGGCTAAAATATCACTTGAATCAATAACACAACAATTTGCAATCATTTCTATTGCCCCCAAACACACTCACTCTGACTCCTATTACTTAATCGCTGCCCTTGTATGGTCAACTAACGGTTACCTGTGACCCTGCAAGTTAGACGTTTCCAGACATAAGAAACAACTACTGATGCAGCAGTTGCTCATGACGCCCCAGCCCATCACTCTAAGCCCCACGCTCCTTGAATAAATCTTGGTTTCACTCATTTTTGGTACAGCGCTCCTAGTTAGGGAGATAACTGCATTACAAGGCATCAAGTAATGGAGCCACTGAGGTCCAGCTGCATTAAATCACCATTTTGGTCTGTGTTGTTGTGAAAGACTCAAGGGAAAGACCAGCAGAACTACAGAGAATAACTTTGCACTTTATACCTGTTGGGAGAAAAAGACCAAGTAAAGACAGAATTAATGAGGAAGCATGTCAAAACGACTACCTGACACTGACAGGATGATTGCTATTAAAAATATATATATAAAATTCTGAATTTCTTTCATGTGAGCTGTTTGACAGGGCACTGTAGAAATATTTATGCTTCTCATTCGAATATTTATTTCACGCTACCCTGAAGAGTTTGCATGCATGTTATTTTATCCAGAGAATTTTTATGACCCCTGACCTTGAATGTGAGGAATAGACTTCACAAACCACTGTAGTAATTCCTAACTGTAGCGTAGAAATATTCAGCCAGACCTACTGATAAGTCGGTGATGTGAAAATTTCACAGTGAAAGAGAAATACCTCCAGATGCATTTCAAACAAAGCCCAGGATTGTCAAAACAGGATTATAACGTCAGAGAATCACCATCGTGTTGTTTGCTGCTGTGCTCTCTCCCCAAGGGAAACCAGGCAGAATACAAGGCCTGTGCTCTACCGCCCCTTGCTCCCAGAATCCCGTGGGCCTCCTTTGTAAAATGTTTGAAGGCCTGTGGCGGGACGTGTTGGGAATTCATCAGAGTTTCTCTCATTTCTTTTATCTGCACATGCTGCCTTCGTGCCGTACCGAGACGCTGGCAAAATTTGTTTGCCTGGTTTCTTAATTACATCAGCCATGCGCTTCGCTGCGGATTTATTCTGTGCTTCCCGGCCTGGACAGAGATGTGGGTCATAGCACTTTGAAAGTTATTCATTTCTCACTGCGACACTTCAAGGCCTGAGTAGCCGGGTTCACCGAGTCCCAATGAGCCAGCTGCCATGCAGTTGTCACACCGTCCACAGAAGTGGGCCGGAGTGGCGGGAGGTGTTCTTGGCTCTCAGGCACAGTCCATATCTCACTTGGTCAGAGACCGCCCATCTTCTTCCCATTTGATGCAAGTGAGGAGTCCATTCTGGGTTGTGAATTTGGATAACACTAGGATTGAAGAACTCTATATTATGCTGATACCTGATAATTTCCCTAAAAAATGACAGTGTCAACACTACACAAATGAAGCTTCCAGATAAATAATGAAGAATTCACAAAAATGTCAACCTCTGCTCAGCCGTTATTGATCAAGGTGGCTCAGTCAGAAAGCGAGGAACTTCTCCAAACCTTTCTGATCTAGTTTGTTTAGAAACAGCTGTGTTCCACCCCGGTATCCATGTCAGTGCTGCTCCTTTGATCATCATACAGTGCACATCTGGCGAGCGGCTTACCTGGTGCTGTAACCCGACGTCACTGCTGAACCCGCTGGGAATGTGGGCAAGAAGACTACTGAAGCAGCCTCACATCAATGACCCCCCATGAACACAAACACATACTGACACGAGCAAAATATGCACACCCCCACATGGGGCAAGATACTCAATAACACACAGATACATGCAGCCATTCAGCCAGACAGATGAAGATGCATATGAGCAGGATACTTGCGATATCATGAAATTTTCATATCACAAACACCAAACTCCACCTGTCTCCTCTGAGGTGGCGCTTGTCATACACACTTCCTAAATTAATATGGCAAGATTTTTCGGCACACTCAGAATGCTGCTCGCCATGTTTAATAGACTCATTTCTATATTTCAGCACAGCTTTATTTCACATTACGATAAACTCACATGGCCTTCTGACCTCAGTCTTATGTATTTGGTTGTTTATTTGTCTAGTGTTGCTGTAATTCATTTTGCTCTTTACTGTTTTGTTTATTTTGCTGCCATTTTTACCTTGCTGTCATGTGTCTTGTGTTAAGCTGCTGTGCATTTGAACTTCTTTGGCAGGGACCGATAAGGTCTCATCCTAGTAGCACTGACAATCTGTGCTGGTAAGCACAGTTAACTTTAATTTGCACAAATCCAACCTTTTTGATTAGCAGTTTTACATGTGGGCCAGCAGGGGGCCTGTCTGTGTCTCTCTCCATTTAGGTACCCATCTCTGATCCACTTCCACCTCTTTCATGCCTTTCTTCTTCCCCAGCAGTCCATTTTCAAAGTAGGAATAAAAACACTTCAGTATGCACACTTAAGTCTGGGCCCTTTTGAAATAAGTTTTAAGCTTAGAACTTCATCAATATTTCAGCCATCCTTTTCTAATTTTATCTGGAAAACAGCAAATGTGCCTGCAATGGCAGACCAGGAAAAGGGCTTTTCTTAGGCCTTTTTTTTGCATGTCAACTTCCACAGAACTTTATGACTGCACCCAGTAGAGTGGAGCAAATGGGGCATCATCTTGCACTTCTATCTTATAACCAACGGCTGGAGGTTTGTGAAAACAAGGTGCCAGAGAGGGAGAGGCTGGAGCAAAAGTGTACTGCCTGACTGGGCCTGTTTCTCTCTGAGTGATGGTGCTGTAGGGCCTCCAGGTGGAGGAGAAATCAAATTACCTCCCAGTGTTTCTCCCTTAAGAGCCGTGACCAGGGACACACGTGGCAATGATACAAGCAATCGCAATCCTTTCAGCTCTGCTTCACTCCCATTGAGGGCAGCGAACAGAAACAGTGACAATATTAATACAGAGCTATAGAACCTTCATCTGTCAGGGGACACGCCAGGTCTCACAGGTTACACATCTCCACAGAGATGACTTAAAAATAAAGCACAAGGGACCTTAAAACCTCCTTAAATCGCTACAATTTATGCAGCACCACCTTAAATCACTATGCCTCCTCTGGTTGCAAAGGGAGACAGTTTCCATGGCAACCCCAGGAGGAAGCCTTTTTTGTCTGAACTGAAGGCTCTTTCACATCTCTATATTTCCGCTTGCTAATTGCAAGAAGTTATGCGCTCTCCCTAGATGCATATTATGAACCTGAGCCTAAGCAGGATACCAATCTGGTTTACTTGAAATTAGTAGTTATTCTCAATTTATTACAGCACAAGAAATGTGATTCATGCACAAAGGACATTATATGAGTAAGACTATTCAAAATCCCTTTTGTTTGATTACCGTAAATTTCACACTCAGAAAAGCAGAGAAAACAACTACGTACCAACACCTTTTTTTTCTTTCTTTTTTTTTTTCAAAACTGAAGTGGCCATTGATTACTTTTTTATTGATCTAGTCCCACCAAACACCACACAATTCTTTGCTTCAGACCCTTGTACCAACAACCATTATATGGTTCAGGGCACAAATTTGAGACAGCCGACCATTTTGTTTTTGAAAACAACACAGGATGCAAAGAGCATGTTGATTATCAAAGTTCAGTTGAAGGGTTTGGCTGATCTCTGTAAATGGGGGGGAAGCAAGTACATTTTAGAGGAAAAACACAGGGCGTCATCAATCTTTAACAGGCCCTCGAGCGACCTGCGACGTGACTCGGATGCCAAAATTCAGTCTGCTCCAATGGGAGGTGAGAATGTCTACCTCGGAGCCGCCGAGTAGCCAAACACCGACTTGCACTCACACCCTTATCACCTTGCTGGCTACTGCTCGTAATACCTTACTTCTCCACCACCACCCTCCGCTGGGGTTCAAACACACTCCCCACTCACGGCCCACGTTTATTCCCAAGGGCTGGCTGTCTGTCAAAAACAGAGGCTACCAATCAGTCAGCACAAACACAAGCTCCTTCTTCATGAAGAAATCGGAATGCACACCTCACTGTTTAAAGAGATGGTCAGGCAGTTTTCTTTTAGTTTACTCTTCGGCCAGAACTGAGCTCAAACTTCACAGCACCAGCTGAAGATGCAACATCACAAACTGACACTAAACTATCAACGTGGTTATGACAAGACAACAGTTGTGAGAAACAGAACTGGGTTGCTGCTCTTTGCATTTTCCCATTTATGAAGCAGCCCTCTTCTGTATCTGCAAACTGGGGGAAAACAGAAGGTTGAATGTCAGAGGTTGAAATACTTGACTATATTAGCAACAGAAAACCATAATAACCGAGTCCGGCACACAGCCTGCAGCAGTACACTTGGCCAATAGCTGCAGCCGTAGCCAATTGCAAGACAGAAAGCGGTGAAAAACAGTGGGGAGATGGCATTGTGCACCTTTCGACACTCACACCGCCATTCCACAACCTGCTGCTCACAATTCCGTGTAGGCTGTTTTGGAACCTTCACGTAAACCACCCTGACGCATTTACATTTATTAAAGGCACCGATTTGCTCTAATCCGACTTGCATACGGGACTCTGGTAAACAGAAGGCACGATGAAGTGCGACACAGACGACTGATGCAGACAGATGTGTTTTCACTCGAGTAGAGCTGTGGGGTTCCTGTGTTACAAAACATGGAGGCGAGAAAAAAAAATCCTCTAACAAAGAAGCACTCCTCCCCGAGCGAAGCCATAATGGTAAATATGTGGGGATGAGAAGCGTGCTGAGCTTGGAAATGAGCAAGACGGACAAGAAACTGATACCTTGCTCAGATTGGGAGACTCTCCCATTGTTTTCCCCATCATCCCGGACGAAGGGTGACAATAAAAAGGATTATGCAACAGGGACAGAGCACTGCTTAAAGCAAAAGCTTGGCAAATTGGTGTTGATGTGCTTCTGAATGCCAGACTACCCTTTCTCTTTGTCGCACAGACAGAGACACACACGCACGCACGCACGCACGCACGCTCACATAAGAACATAAGCAAAGACAAAAAGGCATACAGGCACAAACACACACTGAGTGGGGAGGGATAAGAACACTGATCATACAAATAGTAAACAGAGATATTCATAGTCCCTACATGTTCTTTGCTTCCCAGCTGTCAGGTTTGAAGTTGCTGGGAAACGAGACAGACGCTGAGTCTCTGTTCAGTCGGTCGTCAACGACAACAGGGAAGTAACGGATGCTGAGGGATGACATTGTTGAGATGGAAACTAAGCTTTGCTGGCTGGTCAAGTGCAGTACACACAAATGTATGTCTTGGTGTGAGGCCCTAGAAGTCGGCTTGATCACCGGAGACGGCGACTACACATGCAGCTGATGTGTTCGACCAGCTCCGAAAGCAAGGTACATTGGGGTAAAGGCTGCAGCATCGGTGAAAAGGCCATAAACTAATAAAGTCAAAAATATTAATTAAGTGACTGTAGTGAACAAAGCACATATAAACATATTTAACCCTATTTTAGGCAACAAAATGCCTGACTCAATTCCTTGACAGAGCTCTTGGATCATTTCACTGAACTCCATGACAGAGTACGGTGTTGGATACAGGCACCTATGTGTATGTATCTTTGCACAAATGTAGTCCTGTTGCCATTTCCCATATTCCCCCTCATGGTCAGTGAACAGACACCCCTTTCCCACCCATATTGAGCAATCCTGTCATAACCCATTAAAGTCCAATAAACCCAGCCCCGGAATGAGTGCTGGATCCATCCTTTGGCACGGGCGAGATTGTAGGAGTGCCGGAAACATTGGGATCACCAACGTGGCTTTCCACTAAACCCAGCCAGGACAGAGACCTGTCAGCAACAAGCAGGCAATGATGTTACGAGTGTGGCCCTCACGTCTGCTTAAGTGTAACGTCACTTGGAATTGAATGAAAGCCTGTTTCGCTCGCAGTGTCACGTGTCAATCCTCAAATAAGTACAGCGGCCCACTCAAACTTCCACCCACTTATTACTCAAGGAATAAATCCAATTTGGGCATGGAAAAGGATGGTGGTACTTAGGGAATGTACCATTAAAGAAAACTTCACAACAAAGCACTCAAATCTTCCTGTTGTTTAATTTGTCAGTGTCGTGAAACCACTGGTCGATGGGGACGGTGAACCGTATGGAGCACACAGACCCTTTCTCCCAGCGTGCAGAGTGCAGGGGGAGAGAGCTGGATAAAGATGGGTCTGTTCTAGAGAAGCAGCCCTCTGCTAATGATTGCTGGCTTCGCTGGTTGGCTGGCCAAAGACAAACACAGACACCCGGGCCTGAAAAGAGCAGCTACATGAGACCTAGGTGAGCATCAATATCTCACAGCCACTATAAATTTAAAGCCATTGGACAGCACCCCCGTTGGTTTCTCTTCGGCTTTTTTTTTCCTCTTATCTCAAACACTAATGGATCGGAGTTGGAACAGCTTGACATCAAGATAAAGGAAAACAAATGGATAAAGCATTAACACCAAAGATGCAAGCGATTCAGACTGGACTGGTACAGAGCAGACTCACCGTCCTCATTGCATTCTTCAGGGGGTTTTGCCTTCTTTGCAAGCCGCGGGTCTAGCCACGATGTTGTCTTGGTGTTGTGGCTGCAGTCAGAGAGAGAGAGAGAGGCCGAGAGAAGAGCGGGGTTACTCAGCAGCATGAACAAAGCATTCTCCAGCAGGAACAAGAAGAGATCTTTCCACTTGCCGCAGCCGTAAGCAGAAAAAACAGAAATGGTTTGGGTTAACAAAACCGCAATCGACAAGTGCAAATTGCTTACTGCTTCTAATTAGCCACGGAGAGGTGCGTGAGTGATGGAAACCAACAGCTGTGCATTTGGCACATTGAGACTCAGCTACGACTCGGGCAAAAACTGGACCGAGATCAGATACGAGATGCTGCCAAGAAAACTTCAATGAATCTGTTGCACAATGCTCTCCCTTCAAGGCAATGATGGAGGTGGGGGGGGTGTCTTGCTGTACCTTTTTCTACAGTACAGTCTTAAGACAAACAGGACAGAAAAAGCCTTGCAGGATTCCCACAGAAGGTGTGGAAACCACCAGGCGATACCTACTTGTTGCTGTGACTTACTGCCTCCCCCTCCAAAGCAGCAAAACAAACAACATTCCTGCTCCTCCTGAAACTTGAAAACTTCAGCTCTGCCACAGAATTTGATTAAAACATGAACAAAATGATCAGCACAATTAATTAAGCAGCACAGAGCGTCTTTGTTTGCACAAAACCATATGGAGAGCAGCCTGCGATGGGGAATTACAGCTCTTTCTCGGTGGAAAAAACAGGCAAACTATGCTTGACTGGATCTTTGACAAGTACATCTAAATCTATGTCCCTTTCCCCTTTTTTGGCTCTGGATGCTTCTGCCACAAGAGCAACATACAACCTACTGCAAAGTTCTTGTACAGATTTCCTCTATAAACACAAAGTGGCTCAATATTCCTGGTCACAAACGCTGGCATAATGTTCAAATCCTACTGTAACCTAAGCTGTCCAAAGGCAAAAGCCCTGTACTGTCCATTAAGAGCTATACTTACAATGAACGAATGATCTGTCAGCAGTTTAGTCCTTCCTCTACTAACAATTTAGATATGGTCAATCTATGGCATACGAGTAAAAAAAAAAAAAAAAAATTGTTGACCATCTGTTAAATCTTGTGACACATATGAACACTTCATTGACATTGTAACCAGGGTCATGTTTCCAGTCTTTCAATGTTAGACATCCTCATTCTCGAGATGCAGCCTAGATTGTGAGATCACAACCTGTGTCCAGGTAGCGCAACCTTAAACCAACTGCCCAACTGTGCTGATCCACAAGCATCTACTGTAGATACTGTCTCCACAGCCTCAGCAACAGTTTTCCCAGTCTTCCTTCTCTGGCTGCCTGTGATACCTAACACACTGTATATGCCCTCTACAGTGACCTTCCTGCAAAGCCTCTGACATCTACTTTCATGGGCATACGCCCCTCCGACCTGTTCCTTGCACTTCCACTTCTTCTCATTAACCTTCTACACATGTTCTTCCCATGGGACTCTAAGGTGGAACAAGACAACCAGTCTACAAGCAGAGCGCAGCACTATGTTTGGTCTTAATGACAGAAATCTACCATGCTGATAGCTGATGTGTAATATTAAACAAATTGACAAACACCACCACTGTATGTTTTAGTATCGTTTATTGTCAAAAATAAAAATTTTAAGTGCTTACTCTATGAAATAGACCTCTCCTTTTTCTGTGTATGCCATTTCCCAGTTGTCCGGCAGAGGCCCCAGCTCATCATTCTCCTCTGGCTTGGGGGGTGATTTTGGGGCATCCCCCTCCTCCTTTGGTGCCTCTGTAGGGATGAATGATGGGGGTTCGGCTGAGCAGGGCTGGGGGGCACTGTCACCAGAGCCATCTGTACTCTTGTCCTCGTGTTCGCTTGATTCTGTGGGACAGAACAGCAAATTGAGCCAGCTGGAATTATTCTGACTTTCTAATTTACACACCGTAAGTAAGCAAGAGAAAAAGATAAAATGAGGCTCAGAAAGCTGAGAGAATAGAAGAGACTGATCAAAAACTGGAAAGGGCAAATTTATATATAATTTATATATACAACTATCCCTCATTATCTAAATCTAATCTGTTCCTGAAACCTAATGTTGAACAATGGGAACAATTTTAAATTGGAAAAATAATACCAAACATCACAAAAACACATCAAGACCTACATAACAGATCCCCAAGGATTTCTGCATAACCTTTTCCACTTTCTTAGCAGACAATTACACTTAATGTGGGAAAGATGACAGTCATAATGCACACCACCTTTCAACCACATGAGAATGAGACATGATCCTACTAGGAGAACAGCTGAGATACAAGTGCAGCGCACTCCCGTTATCTTTCCTAGCTAATTTCCCTCTGTGAACAGAAACACCAGCCCTGAAATTTTTGATGGGAAATCCCAGTGAAGTCACTGCTCTGGGGTAACTCCTACTTTTAACTCTGTCAGTACTGAACAGAAGCAGGACAATTGTGAACAATTTCATAACCATGTACTTTGCTACATACATACATCAGAATTTTTTTCCTGCTAAACATTTCTCGGTTTGCCACTTAAGCATTTCACCCAAAATGGCTGCGAAATACTTTGGTGGAACTACATTTCCAATAATTCTCCATTATATCGCTAATGCTCTACATCTTATGGCGATGTTTTTACTAGTGGGCATTTTGAAATTTTTTTTTTTTTTTATGTTGGGCTTCTTGACAGTAAATTTTGGGTGCAAATATGTGCCTTTCATTATAGCGAATATTCAGATAGTGAGTTTGGAAAGCAAGTGATACTTTTATCTTTGAAATGTACTGCATTTGCTTTGTTTAAACATTACTGTTTGTTGTGGAGGATATGACTCCTGTGTCCAGCAACTTTTTGCAAGTAAAACACCACGGTTTTTGTAGCTTTTTTGCTTTGTCTATGGGCAGTGCTGCACATCAGTCGACAACGCTGGCCTGGCATCTCAACCTTGATGTACCCTGTGCCTCTTGCACTTTCGAGGGTACACTTGAAACACAGACCCTGCAAAAGAAATGTAATCAATACTGCTGGAATTAAATAAAAATAAGTCTTACAGACAATTTTTATCTGTTGTTTGTACAGAGTAATTTAAATAAATTGAGGGACATCTGCATTAAGATTTAATCTACCGTTACTTAATGGAAAGCATGATTTTGGGTTTCCAAACAAACCAAGGTACAAAGTTCCAGTTTTGATCATAAGCTTCGGATCCAGCTTAAACTGTTTTCTTTTAACATGCTGTTTATATACTGATGGTTTAAAACAAATATAAAGGTTAGTGCACTTAGCATGAACATCATGGTTTTCTGCTGTAAAAAAACCTTTTGTCAATAAATACAAAGAATTTTGAATCTGTATGCATAGAAGAGAATGAGCATTAGGTGGACAAACGGAGAGAGAAAGAAGCTGCAGTGCTCAATGCGGCTCTGACTGCTCATGGTCTGTGGAGACAGAGACCATGACAGCGCTGGAGAGTAGAAATCTATGAACCGGCGATATCTGCTCAGATTGCAGTAGCGACTATCGATCCAGCTCTCCATGCAGACACATTGTCCAGGAACCATGAAAAACTCAACAAGATGACTTGTTTTCAGATTTACAACTAAATTTATCATTTTTTTAAAAAAAAAAAAAAAGCCACCCACCCACAGGTAATGAAGCATTAGAGTCTACTGCCCCACACATGAACAATTCCAGCAATTATGTAATGACTACCTCACCAGCCATGCCCTGGTCCGTTCATAGCTCTGACACCCCAGGCAAAGCGGACACATTACGGGTTCATCATTCTGCAAACTTTAATTCCTCTCTTCTATGGGTTGTCATTGTTTCTTCCCTTTTCATTCTGACATTCCCAATACGACACCATAAACCTGATTATTCTGACAGACTGACACAGCATCTTCCAAGGAGAGTGATAGCTTGCTCTCCTCATTGTAGTATCAGGGAAAATTGGGCAACACAGATTTGGAAAAATATGTAATTTCAATAAAATTTCAAATATCCTTCCTGTGATTTAGCAATTGATCATGTAAAAGAGGTTAATTTCTCAAAGCAGCATGACAACTTGGACTTTGCATATGCACACTGGTGCATGCAGCTGTTCAGAACAAGAAGATCCCTCCTCTATAAGACTGAGTGAATGTATGTAAGCAAACAGAGAGGGGGCTTCAAGCAGCATTATGATGGAAGGCTGCCTCCAACACTGAAGATCTATGACAGCCATAAAAAGACAATAAACCTGGCATCTTGTGTTTTATAGATGCCAAATAACCCAATAAAAATATTACCAGTAAATGTACAGACCCCCATAGCTAACAAAGGATTAACTAGTAAACCAGTCAGTTTAAATGCTTGCAATCCAAATAGTCCCTGCATGTCTGTTCAGTCTCCTTCTTTACTTTGTCTCACCGAGGTCAGTTTATAGTTTATTTAGGACATCAGTTGCACAGCAGTGCTGCTGTGAGAATAACATTTTTATCTAGTTTATTAAATGCAGCAAGATGCTGTCAAAGGTAGTAATTCAACTAATAATCATTTGCTAAATTTGACACTTTTGTACCTCGCAAATCAAGTTGCCGAAGCCAGACACACAGAAGGAAAAGAGCAGAAACTCACATGATCATGTTTTTTTTTCTGAATGGATGTGAAGTTCATTGCAAGATAAATAACATTCAAACTGGTGTATTAATGGTAGTATTAACACAGCTTTTTTTCAACTTTGTGTGAGCTCTAAAATCAGATGTTTAGTCACAACTCTCCAACAGCAATTATGAAGAAACTGGAACACTTAAGCCCAATAACAATGAGTTCATATAAATGATATTTAAGTGACACATTGCTTTAACTTTTATATCTTTCACAGTTATTTTCAAACCACTATCAACACATTAAGAACTTGTCAACATAGTCTCTATATATAAATAAAATTCTCACCACTTAATGCAGTTCAAAAACAACTTAAATCTTACAGAATGCAATACTAATAACATGAAAATACATTCTTAACTTATTAAACATTTGAAATGAGGTTGCAGCCAAGGTAGGAAAAACTAGGCTGTCAAAAAGACAAAACTGAACACTAACCTCTAACTGCTCAGCACTAACCTGAGGTTTATTTTCATGTACAGAGAAGTATTAACTTTATGGTATTCATGAACAACTCATATGTTGATTTCATGACACAAAGTAAATGGGAGCAATAACTGAAAAGGGCCAGTAAAACCTACAAAAATGTCAGATATTCATGAGGAAGTGGCACTAATATTTTAAACTTTACAAAGTTTTATGAGCAGAAGATTGAAACATTATATGCAAAAAAAACAAACAAGTTGAGAGAAATTAAGACTTTTTTTTTATTTTTAACAGTTCTCTAGTAAAAAGTATCAAAGCCACAAAGTACTCTGCAAAGTAAAATTTGAAACTGGTGAAACTTATGCATGAGTAACAGGATGAGTGTTACTACCAACCTCTCCTGACAGTGAAAAAAATATGAGCAGACAGGACAAATCTGTGGATTGACTGGATCTCAAAAAAGCTATGCTTCACGTGAAAGGCTAATGGAAGTATTTGCCTGTGCAAATAAGTTCAATTTAAGTTACATAAGTCACTTTGTTTAAGAAGCATTTGCCAAGTCATTAAATAATAATGAGCTTTCCTTTTGGCTCCTCTGCCCTTGGATACCTGTTCTGGTGCTGCAGGATGCCAAACTATTGGTATGTCAACTCCTGTGGTGTCCTGCCAAAACACTAATGTTGCACCTAACATGAGGGTCAACTTGTGGTTCCACCAGGATATTCTCAGCAAGGTTTTGGGAGGTTCTGACCTGGGGTGATGACGACACTGTTGCCGTTGATGACAGGCCTCTCCTCCTCCTCTTCCTCAGGAGGTTCGATGCCAGTCTTCTCCATGTTGCTGACGGATTTGTTGCGCTTGCGCTTCCCCTGCGAACTGGGTCGGGCACCCGGCAGTATCTGGTCCGTTACATTCAGGAGCAGGGGTGCGGGTTCTGCTGGGGGCTTCGGTGTGCCGTAATAATTATCTGCACCAGGACAGCATACGCGCCACACTGGTTAAAGAATAGCTTCAACAAAAGTTAAAGACAGCCACAGGTCAACTGAAACAAATAATAATGTACAAGAGACATATAGATTGTCTTATGTAAATTTGCTGCTCATACATACACTACAGTTTTCAAAATATTGCTCTGCATCTCGTTGCACACAGCACAATTTTTCAATCTAAATCTGAACACAGAAAACACCCCCCTGTTGAAAACCACAAGAAACCATTAGCAGTCCCATCTACAAACCCCAGAGAGTGCAATCCATCCTCCCACTCAACAAACTGCCTTACCCAGTGTGAAGTGTGCCACTGATCCATCAAGCAGTCACGCTCTCGTGGAACATTCAGGAAGGCCCTGTACTGAGCTGTCAGGGCAAATACTGAGCAGCGAGCAGTATTCTGGTCACATCTGACAGCCAGTGCGATTAGAGAAGTCTGCCTAGTCCCTGCTGAGTGACCGGCGTACGGTTACACATCGCCCAGCCAAGGCCTCCATTTCACACCTTGCCCTTCGTACAAACACAACAAACCCTAAACATTAGAGAGTGCATCTTTCTGGCGTAGACCGTGGTGCCGAAAATCCTCTGTGTAACACTGGGTGTTAGCAAACGACGGGTTTTCGCCCCATGGGAAGCGCTTTGAGAGACCACGGAAAAGGAGAAAGACGACTTCAACACAAAGCCTCAGTTTGGAAATCTGATCCATGTTCTGTTGTACCACAGAAAGCAGCATTTGCTGTTGCTTGGTTCCTCTGAGATCTCTGCACACCTACAGGCAACGCTGCTGCCCACCTCCAGCCACTCTAGACACAACACCCTCGGATGCCAAGAGTGAGTGCCGGAGCTGTCTCGGAGGCAGACTTCACAGAGACAGCAGGTGGGATGTGACCATGCAATTGCCCCTTCGGAGGAGTCGGGGATTAAATATAAACCACCCCATCACACCTGCCTTGACACACAGTACAGATGCAGACAACGGTTTAACTGCTTGAATTAGGCATGTGACAACAAACATTTACATCTCAGTAACATGAGGGGGGGTGGCCACTGGTGTCCCTATAACAAAACTTTCTTTTTCTTTTCTTTTTTTTTTTTTTAAAAGTGAGCTGTCTAAGCTAGCTTTGAGTTCCAGAGAAGACTGGAGGTGTGCACTGTTCACAATGTCAACAACTCGGAAGGATCATCTGCTTGTTGATGAACACTGGTGATTCAAGCTGCATGTTCGCACTCCCTACACATTAACCATTCCTCAGATCTTCTCTCTATCTCCTCTGATCGGGATTGCAAATTAAATGGCAAGATGATTGCTGAGCAACTAAGAGGAAAGTGGACCCCTCGCTCCTCAGAAATCTGTCCAAAGACACCGATGCCCAGAGCGAATCGGGAAAATCTAACTGCCCCATTGCCAGCCAACCGTTAAATTGACCGTCTGCAATTTGCTTTTCAGAAAATGACAGGCGAATGTAGAGTGGGACCCCACAGGCCAGAGGTGTCATTTGCATCGTCCTTTTTTTTCTTCCCGTCTTTGCTTGTTCTAACCAAGCACAAGTAAATGACAACAAGGCACTGCATTAGAAAAGCCATAAGGAAAGCCAAACAGGTAGCTGGGCCATTAGCTTTGCTGTCTGTTTGTCCTGGAAATACACAGGAGCCATTACACCTCAGAAGGAGGATGTGCGGATGAGCGATTCACTGGGACCAATGTGGCCCCGTGGGTCCACACACCATCCCTCCTTTGAGTTTCGTTCCTCCGGTGGTGAAGGTTTTTGAAGCTGGGGAGAGGCAATGCTGCTCACTGTCTAAAAGCTCTGGAGCCAGGAGGAAGGAACGTGGGCCCTCTTATCAGCATGCAGATAGCACAGCCTGGCCTTCAATCCACTTCAGTGTGAGGATCAGAAGCAGTGACAGCAGAAATTGCAGACAGAAAGGAAACCAGACAAGAACTCAGTTCTACTTTTATTTTCAGTTCTGTTTTAGTGCTGCCTCAGTCAATCTACAGTGACACAGTACATTTCAAGAAGGTAACCAATGAGATAGACAAAAGCTAAACGTAAACGTCTGATTTTCTGCCTTCAGCTCACCTTCATACGTTCCGCTCTCTAGCAAGGCCCCGCTCTTCTCAAGTTCCATGAACCGGTCAACGGACACAAAGTTGTAGTCCACCCCCGGGACCTCCCCCTCCTTAGGCTGCCTTGTTGTACCTGCAGACAGAATATAAACAGGATATAATGTCACACTTTAGAAGCCCGGGGTCTAGAGTCAAAAAGCCAACAAGTGCAAATCCAGCAAGGAATCGTCTACAGAACACTGAGTGGATCCCTCCTCCTTCATAAGCCTGAAGCCACCTGGAAGAGAAAGTGATACACTTTAGCTGCAGTTAAAATGTTTATACCAATATCTGTAGTTTCCATTGAAAAACTGAGCATCATGTGCAGCTGTGCAGGAGATAATGCAGAGCCCTGGGTTGACAGACCACAAATATTGGTTAATACCAGGGTGCTATTCATTTGGCCATTCACACATCACTGTGAGTGTCTTACAATTCACATAGTAGCAGACAGCGCCCACCCCCCCAAAAAATGATGCAATCTCACCGAGGAGAAAGAAACACACAGGATTCCCAAGCGTTTCAAGTGTTCAAGGACAGCAGAACCTCACACACTGCTTTTACAGTAGCTCCATTGAAAGCAATCTGCACATTACATGGATGCTTCATTCATGAGTTAATGAAGCGCTGCCTACATCTCTACCCTAGCGGCCATTGCCCACATCTAAATATGCATCGCACAATACACATGGTTTTATCAATACTGTAACTGAGGCTGAAGTGAAGGAAAAGCAGCTGTCAACAACGCCTCACTGTAATACACATACTATTCACTCCTAGCGTTCCAGCAAGTAACCACGTGATCCAGTGTGGTCTCGATCCCTGTACAGCCCATGTGGAGTCTGCATGTTCTACATTCTCACCAGGAGTACCTTGTTGCTCCCATGCTGCGACAGCCCTGAGAACTCAGTTGGTGATGCTGATTAAACCCCTCCGCTCAATTCTGCCATGGATTGTATTTGATGTTCTACACACATATTTATGCTGAGCATTTTTTTGGCCACTGTGCCCTTATCTCTGCATTCCGCTGACTGTCCAACCATGAAATAATGTAATGAAAAGAAAATGAATCCACTACAACCATTAAATTGCTTGGCAACATTGCCTTAAAGCCCCATTTGTTGATTAATAAGTTCTTAAATAGGAAAACCAAATTGCTTGAGAGAACCCGATCCTCTCACTGATCTTTGTGTGAGGAACATTACTGTGCCAAAAGCTACTTTTTGTTTCGGCATTAAACATTATTAGATAGTGTCAATCATTTGAGCCATCAGGGATCAACTTATCACTTTGGCTATGAAAACCCACACGAGCTGAAAGCACAGTTCATGAAGAATTAGCAGCACTATAAAGTCAATAAAGTTGGCCTTTATCTTCAATAAATCCGAGCACAATAAATAAAACAATACTGTGCACCATGTCTGCAAACACTCACACCTGCATGCCTCTCACATAAACATTAACCAAATGGAAAAAACCCTAATCAATTGTTTTCTGACATGTTCCATGTTTCAGATGAATGAAGACTTAATACAAGTCTTGAAAGTCCTGTATACATACGGAGGAAGAGAGTGGAAGTCTGAGGACCCATCTTACAGCCTCACCCATCTTCTCAAACAGCGCATTTCAACATGAGAGACACAAGACTGACACAATACTTGCATAATGGGACTGAGCTGTGATGTGACATGTGGGAATGGTGCCCTCCAACATATTCCAGTGCTCAGGTGAGAATTTCCTCACACAGCATATGCTCACGGCCGCCTACATATTAGAGGCAGGATTACATACGCTGACAGCATGACGTGAATCACAGCAGTGAACAATGCTGGTTTCAAGAGATACCGTCCATGATGGCCTGCTGTAGTCACCAGCAAGATCCAGTGCTGCCTCCTCTGACAAGGACCATTTGTGGTAGGAGAAAGTTAGTATAAAATGTAAGGCTGTAATTCCTCAGGGCCAAATCTAATTCCTATTCAACAAACCTGCCCTATAAAATAATCTCCCATTCACACTTATTACCATGTCCATAGTTGATTACACATTTATTATACAGTTACTGTACAATTTTGGAACAAGGCTGTGAATTCACACATACCATGTGTTATATTTCTACAATGGTAGTTCAAAACACTTAAACTACAAAAGGAAAACAGCTACAGTAAAACCCCACCACAATGCAATAAGGGGTCCAAAAAATTCAGTTGTTTAAAAAGCAGGGTTGCCTTATTGCAGAATAAATGAGAGCAATATGTTCCAGATGGTCTTCCAGGTACTGCATGAGAAAAAAAAGGAAAAACATTTTCATTTATTTATTTTCATTCATTAGAATTGCAGAAAATAAACTGACTGTTACCAACAAAACTTGTATTTGAGAAATGTAATATGTACTTGTACTAATAGAATAATAATATAACAGCAACCTGCCTCAACTGTGCTGGTGGCAGCATTATGGAGGGAGGACACTAGAGTCTGGACTGAAGGAACAAAAGCTTCATTTCTGTGAGGCATTTTTATAAATGCTCTTTATGAAAAGGACCTGGAATTGGCAGGTGGCAAATTCAAATACCAGCACTCACAGAACACAACAACCTCCTACAACTCTCCACAACTTTTAGACACAGCTATTTACAAACATGCAGCAGCAGTGCATTATAGGAGAGCCATGGTTTCCCTGCCGTTACTAGAACACTAATAACAGCAATAGAACCTTTTACCTAAAACTGTACTGTCTTCAGTAAATCCTGTACATTCATCACCATCAGCAGATGCTGGTTATGGGAATGGGAACCGGAAGACAGAGGCCAATTGCATTACATCCTAATTCATCTTACTGCAGGTTGCCTTATCACAAGGTTTTTACTGCATTTGTTACTTAAAACATGAATCTAGGTTGCCTTTCAGAAACAACATATTCATTTATATGAAAATATACATGTATATACAAGTATACAAAAGTAATTTATACACCCCAGGAAGTTTTAGTTGATATGAAAGCAACAGACAGGCAGTTGTGGGTTCTAAAACAGTCTCGGGGTTAATTTGTTACTGAGTGTTTTTGTGCTACGGAAAACACTCAACCTCTTGCTGATCAGTATTGTCAGATGAAAAGAAAAACATAAACAAAACCCTTAAAGAAGGCAGCGCTAATGCATATACAAGAAAAATTGTGACAGACTGTGGCATCAACTGCAAGGATTCATGGAGTTCTCTTCAAGTCTCACAAACTCCATCATAACTCGGTTACAAAGACCCGTTTCCTGGATTGAGGAATATTTTCAAGTTAAAACATTATCTTTCTTTCCCAGACACTGAGAAAGTGTTTTATCATTATATTTTCAGTAGGCTTGACTGCTGCGAGCCCTAGTTGTCTGACTGCCCTGCCTACATCATCCCTCCCCTCCAAATTAACCAGAGCACTGCAGCTAGAACTGTCACCGGCTCCTGGGAACAGTGCCCTGTTACTCCAGTTATTCAGTTTCAGTGGTTGCCCATTTCATACCGATGTGACATCAAGCTGCTGGTTCTAACCTACAAGGCACTCAGAAGTTTGGTGTCAACTTACATCACCAATCTCTTCATTAGCTACTAGCCTAGTCTCGCTCTACGCTCACAAGATGGTGACTTTTTCGCTTTCCCAGAGACCTGTATAAAATCTGTGGTTGGAAAAGATTTTATCATCGGACTCTAGTCTTTAGGATGCTCTATCTGATACACTAAGGAACACCCCTTCTGATGTAGCCATTAAACTAGACCTTCCCCAGTATACTGTGCTGAAAAGTTTGTCCTCTCTTTCTTCCTGCAGTACCTTGGGACCTTGGAACACCCGTAGGGTTAAGCATTGGCTTATAACTGCAGCAACTGAATATGAATATTAATGGATGCCCTACCGTGATACTGGACAGATCAGATAGTCAGGTCCCATGTAACCAGAGCAGCTTGCG
This sequence comes from Heterotis niloticus, assembly GCA_018136845.1. Lineage (NCBI taxonomy): Eukaryota > Metazoa > Chordata > Actinopteri > Osteoglossiformes > Osteoglossidae > Heterotis > Heterotis niloticus. The sequence continues at coordinate 14,312,538 of CM030900.1, forward strand.
CAGGAGGGGTGGGCAGCCACTGGAACTTTTACCCCAGCGGTTTATTTGTCTCCGCTTCTTCGCTGCTGGAAGTTTTTCTTGCCCTTTTATCTAAACAGCTAATCATCTGGGTGGCCTAACAATAGATCATTTTTATTGTCATTCTGCTTAATGCTGCCAATCCTTTAGACCTTTGTTCAGAGCTCTGTCATGCTGTTGAGAACAACACTGTGTAAAAATTAATTCATTTGATGATAAAGAGAGAGGGGAATCGACTACAGGGCACCTTCTTTATCTTGAGTCCTCTCTATAAGAGAGAAGAGCAGTGACAGAACCTGTACAAGTATCCGGAGTGAAAAGTAGCAGCTCTAATCACAGTATTTCACTAACCAAGGTAAATACAACTAGCAACTGGGTGTATAAAAGTGCCAAGATTATGTTACACATTATTGACCAAAGTACTCTGACATCCACTAAATTTAAAAGGGTGCCAACATTTAACTTAAGGACACCGCTGTCCATTTACAAACTTTGGTTTTCCAAAAATGTGAGGCAGAGTGTTTTTTGAAATCTGGGTTTACACACATAAGCTTAGGCCAAGGCACCACTTCTTTCACTGCCTTTGCAGTCTCATGTTTGACAGGGTAAAAATTTCCTGGTAACAAATGCTAAAGATAGTGAAAGTGTTCACTCGATATCTTGGCTCTGCAGCGCTCTGTGTGTTGATGCAAGGGGTGAGACCGAACACGTTTGACTCATGAGCCAGCAGGATCTCACATAAATTCCTATGATGCCACACTACAACCTCTTCCAGAATGGCTTCGGTGCAATGCCAACACTCTACCTAAAGGACCTTGAAACCCAAAGAGGGCACTGCACTTTGAGAGAGACTATAAAGACTGTTGGCTACATTTGGCCTTGTGTCTTTCTCACTTAACATGCATATGCTTGCCTTCAACTGGCAGCACGAAGACAAACACCAAAGAGGTCATCTTGTAACAGCCTCAGGCTTGGTGCATGAAATAAACAAATACACTATGATTCCAGTTGCTTCATGTTATAAAAGCATTCTAGGATGACATCTGTATCCAGCTGAAGCCACCACGTGCTACTGAAAAAGTACAGCTCTGGTTTCCTCCCATAGTTCAAATACATGTGTTTCAGGTTAACTGATTAGTCTCAACCTCCCATAGTGTGTAAATGTGTTGCCTGTGTGGCTACCCTGCAATGGACTGGTATCTATCCTAGCCTAACACCCAGGGATTCCAGGATAGGCTCCAGCCAGCTGTGACCCTGACAAAGAAATGCGGTTAACAAAAGTAAATGAATGACCAATTTCCATAATATCTGCAAATGTGCTATACACACAGTACTTTCAAACATTCAACATTCAAATCCACCCCTCCTCCTCACTGACCAACTCAATGTCAACTGCACTAGTTTACTAAAATATTCTACTGTTTTAAAGGATTAAGTAACTATGGGCAAAAATATCTGCAGCTATGCAGTTCTGTGAGGTTGCCACTTGGGTGGAGGGTTTTTTTTTTTTTTTTGCAGTGCTAAGCCCCAGTACAGCCTCTGGCTGCTCCACTGCATTGACTCTCAGTGTGTCTGTTTTCACAGGGGCACACGGCAGCGTGGGATCAGCAAGGTGCATTCTGCTGATGCTAAGCTAACTTTCAGCCAGTGAGGCCATCACAGCACCCTTTACAGCATTGTGTTATACAAATGGATTAGGGCTCCATTCTCTGATGGAAGTGGGGTGATATAGGAAAAGGGGTGTGCGTGCGTGCGTGTTCATTTAGTAAACTAGTCTACTGCAGACAAAAACCTGCTTTCATAGCGCATTGTGCTCCTAAAACAAAAAACAAGGCTGCGTGTCTGCTAGCCTCATCTTTTTATTGCGCCGATCTATTTATGCTGTGGGGCAAACATTTTGTAAAAAAGTCAGAAATAAATTCAGATTTTTAAAAAGGCGAACTCCTTGCAGAGTTTAAACTCATTCAGCAGCCCACGTTCTGTCTCCCAATGAATCTCATAACAGCAGAAAAGTCAAAGAAACTACTGGTGATAAAGACAGGAGGGGGGAAAAAGTGACACTCTAAGGGAGTAGAACTGACCTTTATCACACTCAAGAATATCAATTAGATGTTAGATTTTTTAACAGCTATCAAAACAACAGAACAGTTCTTAGGTGCAAGGCAGCCAATACCCTGCTGTTCTATTTTAGTGGACGCCTCACAGTGAGCTTTGCAGCACCGAATGAGTCAAATACACGCTCCCCCACAGCAAGCTACAAATGTGATGCACAACCTATTTTGGACCAGTGCACTGACTGAGTAATGTCCTGTTGGCACAGCACCGAGCTTCCCTCGCCCCTTCCAGAATTCATTACTGTTTGCACAGTAGTGCCCTCATGATCAGCCTTGTATATCCAACACTGGAGCATCACAGAAGATCATGAGTGTAGGAGGTTCTGTGTGGTCCAAATGAAGACCATAGAGGATCACTGTGAATAATGCTGACAATGCGCACTATTACTAGGAGCCAATGTACAAAGTGCAAGCTGGGTGCACTAGTTCCCCTGCCTCTGAAGCTCAGCTATACTGGAAAATGCATCAAGTACCGCTCACCCAACAGGGCAAAATCTCTGTTTTGAAAAAAAAAAAAAGGCATCCCTCATAGAGTCGTCCTATTCATATCCTGCTGTATCTGAAGAGCTGTGGTCTGTATCGCACAGAATTAAAACAAATTACAGTCAGTATTATTAGCATAGCGGTCCAATTCTTCCAAGAGCAAATTAAGTACTGAGAAGGAGAAAGATTTACTGCATTGTCTGGAAAGACACGATAAGTTAGAAATAGAACAAAACCAGCAAGCAAAAACCCGAAGGTAAAAATAACAAGCCTTAAATAAGTTTTTGTTCAACAAGTTTGTTTCCAGAACACGTCTCCCATTTACTCAAGGTGCTTCAAGTCTTACTGATGCTGCATTCGTAGGGGCATGGAGACAATGATGATGTGATCTGTCGTGAGATCCCCTCTGACAGCTCTTTAATTGGCTGCAAAGAAAAGAAGCAATCATCTAAATCCAGCCTTATCCATTGGGGAAAAACTCAGTCAGCACTGAACTCCCACCAAATAAAAAACCCTTGGCAGACAGCAATCTTACCCTGAGATCCTAGTGAAACAATGGGAGCATCAAGGTTTATTCTCACCGAATAATCCCTCTCTCTTTTGCACCTAAGGGATGCAGCAGCACAGCCGGTAAAGCTGCTACTACTACACAAATCTTGGGCTACTCAGGGGGGTGAAGAGTTTGTGCAGGGCACACAGACTGTCCATTCTCCCCACGTGTGCACCCCAGGGACATGAACAGAGAAGTCGATGGGAATCCCCTTCCCTTACCAACTTCGTCTAGGAAATTACATCGGTGGTCGCTATGAGCCAGCTCAACTCAACGGCACGTGTGTCTATCCATCTGCAATTAAAAAAAGCTCACCGGCACCGGATTATTCAGACATGCCTTAGGAGTTCGGACAAGACGGCTTGGAATTTCATACCTTAGAAATCTTCCAGGCACTTTGTCTTCCCCAATACTGTGTTCACAGTGAAGAGTGCTTATTTGCATGGCAGTGCCATAACAATGTGATCAAAACTTGAGAAGGGAAGTAACAGCCAAAATACAGAGCGAGATAAATTTGCCCAAGTCAGAATATTGAAACAAACAGACTGATTTCATAGATGTGCCAAATCCTCGCCATAATCAAGCAATTTTCAAAATCTTAGTTATTCGCAGAAAGCATACATGCTTTTTAGGAACATGCAGACCAATCAAGAGCTACTTAGTATGAGTCAGATTAGTGCTTTTTCTTAGAAAATGTACTCGCTATCTACAGATTTTGAAAGTCCCAACTCAGAAAATTCATAATCTAACTTCATTTCAAGTCACTTAACTCCCAGAATGCATCTTCCAGCATGTGCCTAAACTGCTGCAACCGTGCAGAAAATCATTTCTGGAACACTAGACAGTGCCAGGCCTCACGGCAGCATGCAGACATGAACACACTACATACATACCCTTAAACAGAGACTTGATCATGCTTGAAGTCTGCTATGATGAGCACTTCGCTCCCCTCCTGCTTCCTCAGTCTTCTGTGCCTCTTCTCACTCAACTCTAAAAGTCCCTTTGGTCTTGCTCAATGTCTGAACCATGCAAGTATCAAAGCAGTCAGTCACAAAGATGCAAGCCAGGTTCACAGCCTGGAAAACCCTTGACAGCGTCTTCAGAGAGGCATCTCCACAAGCGCTCCAATCAAGAGTACGGTCGTCTTTAATCTCAGAGATCCCGCAGAGCAGTGATGGCCTCTCTTATGGTTCCCGCGCCATCTCAGAGGCAGCGGAGTACAGGGGGGTCATTTGTACACCAGGCGCAGTGAAATAGACAGCGAGATACGCACAGGCAACAACGGAGAGCTGATGTCATTGTGTTGATAGCCCAGTCCACCTAGTCCTCAGTTTGGTATAATGTGACTGTATTGCTGTTCAAACATGTGGTCCGAGCCGGGGGGGGGGGGGGTTCTGGAAGTGCTGCTGTCAGCCTAATCTCCGAGCTTGGCCATCTACACATGAGCCCATTATTGCCTGATGACACAATCTGCTGCCTGGAGAGCGCCCTTGCTTCACTTGTTTACAGCCCCCAGCACTTCTTGTAATTTAAAGCAAGGGCATAAGCAACATTTTCATTGCCACCAATTTGGCCACTAAAACAATTGGTGCGTAACAGTCTTCTGCAGGGACCTGAAAGGTGAGAAACCCTAACTGACAGGCCACCATCCTTTTACGTCACTCACGTCACACAGGAAGTTAAGCGACTTCAAAACATCAACTGTGCTGTTTACGAAAAGCATGTTAAATAGATTAAAAACTACAATTTCTGCACACCAAGATACACAAATGAAGCGCCTCCTTAGTAAAAGGCCCGTTCCTTAACCAAAACGTCACAGGTATGTCCTTCAGTGAGTGTCCCACATGTTGCAGCCTCACCTCCCTCACCAATGCTCTCTACTGTCAACCTACGCACATCGATTGAGGTACTGCTGGCAGAGGTGTGGTCCTGTGGGCCACTTGGCATGTGAAATACACAAGCAATTCCCACACCTCTTGTAAACCATCTTGCAATTTGAAATTTGAATCTCATTCTACATGTCATCTTCTGCAGGGCTACAGTACACACACATGCATGCTCACACAGGCATGCGTTGGCATGTCAGCATTTGCTCATCTGTCATTCCCACCAGAGCCCCGAATACCACAGACACACAAAAGAGGAACTTGTACAGGTTTTGGACGGAGAGCTGATTGTCTTTTCAAGGCAAAATTCGGCCTCAGCCACACATCAGCGGCTCTTTCCTGCTGCTGACTGCCCTACCAGTAGAGCAAAATGTTTTATGTACTTGAGATCCACCTCAAAGGAATAATTTCAATTTCCTTTACTCTTGGTTCCCAAACATTCCCAGTGAGAGCAAAGCACAAAATATTAAAGGACCAGGTGCAACTGCTGAAAGGCTTGTGCCACAGAGCCCTTGAGTAAAGCGTGTTACTCCAATCGCTATAATAAAACCATTCGCTGGACACACATTAGGCCTGCTGGTCTGTTATATTTACTTGCTCGTCGGTGACCTGTCTCATCCCAGCAACCATCTATTCATCTTGATGAAATCAGGCAAACGCTACAGAAGCATTAGGGCCAGAACGGAGAGGCTAAGGAGGAGCTTCTACCCACAGGCCATAAGACTTCTGAACCCGGACATGACATCACTACCCTCACATAATCTCTGACCACTCCGCTCCAACCCCCCCCCCACTGTCACTGCCCTTCCAGGGCACCTTAACTCTTCCGTACCATTTTGCCTATTTATTTATTTATTTATTTATTTATTTACTTACTTACTTACTTATTTATCTATTTACTGCTTGTTTCTGTTTCTATTCTTCTTAGTGTTTAGATACGTGTTTACTTCATTTTCCATTATAGATTGTTCGCACAGTCATCCTGGTTCAGATCGGTGCACATTTCAACACATGGTACACAACCATGTGCTTGACAAATAAACTCTTTTGACTTTGACTTTGCTCAGCAGACAATTTTATTCTAAGCTAAATTAAAAAAGTGTAAGAACAACATGGCTTCTGGAAACCAGCAGCCTTCTGGTCCTTCAGGCATGGGCCTACATGCCACCCAGGTGTACTATAGTGTTTTCTGTAGAAACACAACTCAGGCCTTTGGGCCTTTAACTCTCAGTTTGCTGTCCACCTCCAATCGCAACGTGCTCTAATCCCTCAACTTCTGCTACCAACAGCCCAGCACTGCTGTCACTGCAGGCCTATCGGCCACAGTCCAGAATTCAGGGTTCTACGTTATTTTCACTATGTACATGTTAATAAAAAAAAGCATCAATAATATAGAGACATCTAATGAAATATTCATGTTTATATTCTATCCTCCAAGTTCTTGCTTTCAACTTTTTCCCTCTAGGCAAAAAATGTGTTCTTGTAAACCAACTCACTGTGCCGCACAAATAATTATTTGAGAAAAATGTTTATATAAATAGTAATGAGGTAAATGTATTCATGCGTTTAAAAGAGAGTTTTGGATGAGGTGGGGCAGCGAGAGAGAAAGAAGTCCCTACACAGGAGCAGAGGTGTCACGAGTTGAGACAGGGCGCTGATGTGGTGTGAGGAGGATCACACACTGCTTAGGTGTGGAACAAGAAAGAAAACAAACGTTTTGACCTCAAAAATGAAATTTCTCCAAAAACATTGCATTATGGGTCTTACTCCTTTGACAATCATGATTCATAATGTGTGTCGATCATGTTCACACAAGTATAAAAACGCCCAGATACATTATGTATTTAGGACATGCTTACAGAATCAGATTTTATTACAATGGTTTAGGCTTGTGAATTGGACAAAAAGCAGCTATCTACAGGGGACAATGGTAATTTGCCTTTGGGGAGTCGCACTAGCAAAACTTGTACTATGTTAACTGCATGAACAACTGCAGACGCTGTGTACCAGTTGCTACTCATTAGGCGACTCAGTCTGACTTTCCCCAATTCGGTCCAATGCCTACCTGCCCCGTGCCCTGCACCACCAGCCTGCCACCCATCCACCACATCCTCCCCAATGACCATTGGCTATTTGTGCCAAAATAATCCCCACCCCGATTGGGAAGCCAGCTTGGCAGCAAGCGTAATTGGATCTTTTCAAGTTGCACACCATGACCACTTCCACCCATGAAATGATTTTATTTTAATGACTGTGGGTCCAGGCAGCCTGGAAGTCTTCCTCTGAAAGTTGGACCCTTCAGTTTTACAGCATGGGTAATCCAATTTTCCCCACAATGATATCATGAGGTGCTGTAGTATATAATTTCTATATTTACTTTTTAGCATAATCCTCATACTTTCACATAAAGCTCTTGATAACAAACACTATCAATATGAAAGCTTTGCCAGCTGACTTGTTTCAAATACTTGCTTTGCATTAACTAAATGACTTTACCTAAAGCACTGGCAGACTGACTGAGAAAGAGCAGAAACATAAGAAATGGGAAGATTAGCACTCAAGATGAAGAATACTTGACATGCATGACGCAAGTGCTTTTTTCAGAGGCCTTATCACAAGAGCAGACAAATCAAGATGCCAGAGACCTTGTTCGCTACTGTAAAGCGACGGAGGAGAACACCACAGAAACCACTAAAGTGCTGATAACATTCTGCAAGATTGGGGTGCACAGAGAGGATCATGGGAAATCTGGTGAATGGTTATTTCATTTATGAGGTCTGTTTAGTCTGAACAATTACTGTGGTTGACCAGTTCCCTCCCATTTTCACAACCCAGTCATTTGTCAAAGTCGCGGTGGCGGCAGTCAGGAGGGTAATGAGAGCAGACATTGTTAGGCACTGAAGAGAGAAAGTACTGCAGAAAGAGGAAATTTTCAGTTCCCTCCATTTTTGGGCTACACTTCATCGCCACTGTTGTTCACAAGTGCATGACAAATTGCTTCTGTAAAATAGGATTATAAAAGCCTGTACATATTTTATTCTCGCTCCTACTTCGGTTGATGAAGTTCCACATTTAAAATGTGGCCCACCAGCCCACAGTTGATATGAGGAACATGACTGATATGAATGGGTTTCTATGCCACTGTAACACAAGGAGCAGAATTATTTTAGCATTGTGTCCTGATAACCCCGGTGTAACCCTGGCCTCATCCATTGTGGTCAAAGTGATTAAAAGCACATTTTTTAAATTTTATTTTAATAAATCACATATATGAACCTTAAAAATGGGTACAAATTTGGGAAATACAATTCAAAACAAAATTTGATCAAAAAAGAGAAAACAGCCATTGATAGATTTAACAATTTTTAACCTGACAAAAGAACCTTGTACAAGCTAAAACTAAGTTGTACAGCAAGTTTCAGAGAGGCCATGAGGTCAGTAAAAGAGCCGAAATAATGTGGTCATTCATATGGTCATCCCAGAGCACAGCAGATGCTAGCATGGCACATTGCACCTGTTTGTGGAAAAACAGTACTAATTCCCTCAGGCAACAAAGTCCATGAGATTCCCTTGAGGGCTTTTGGTGAGACTCACTTTACAGCTGCTTCAGTATTGAAAAGAACGAAGAATTTTTCAAATTAAATGAAAAATTCAGAGTGCAAAGTGGTTCAACAATTACCAGAGGTTGCTTCAGACCATTCCCAAATGTCCATGACATTTACCGCAGTCCCAGGCATTTAATTGGCTGTGAAAGAGAACAGGGGCCATTGTCAGACATACAAGCCCAGAAGACTCCTAAAATGATCCCGACGTCTCCGTTTCAGTGAACCGGGCCTAACGTGCAGCGGTTCAAATGGCTTTATTTCCGACAAACAAGAAAATAGATAGAGTCAAAAATCCTTCCCTCTTGCCATGTTGCTGCTGACCCAATTATCAGCCTCATTAAAAGAAAGAGCTGCTAATGTATTATCCGGCACCAGACAAAGAAAAGTAACAGCACTGCTACGAATGTGATGATATGTGCAAATTTTTTTTTTGCATGCCCTGTGAATTTGCACGGCAAGTGAAAGGTTGTTTTGTGTAAGTGACGGCCGAGATGCCATACAGTACAAATTAGATTATGAAAGGGGAAAACACGCCTGCACAGAAGATGAGCTTTGATAGCTCTTGAAAACGGATGAGAAGCCTTATGTCTGAAAATATGCCGCGCAGGTATAAACATCACAGTGTGGAACAAGACATGCACACACCTTCCTCATTTGTTGATTTTTGCCCCCCAAAAAAAATCTGACAGTGGTCTGGTTTTGAGGAGAGAAACAAGGATAAAAGAGGGAGGAGAAAAGGAAAATACATAGTGCATATCAGGCAGCATGAGACACTTCAAGCACTGATCAAAGGCCATCGCAGTGCTGCCTGGGAACAGCTCTGGGAACCCCACGAGACACAGAGCCTTTTGAGCCCTGTTCCCCCAACAGGCAAGCATGGGACGCGCCATCGATGGCGTCTGCCTCACCAGCACCTCAGCGTACCAGTAGAAAGCAATATCAGGAAGGATACCAGGAAGATTTGCATAACATCAACATCTATGAATTCAAGAGAAGGTCCTGGTGAACTGGCATTACAGCTATCTGGGAGGGTGAGAAAGACAAATTAGTGAGTGATTTTAGCATCTTCTATTACAACCTGTCTTCTGTCATGACAGAGGTAGAATTGGGTACATCAAAAATGGGGAAAGACTGTACAATTCAAAATAGGTAGGCAATATTTACCATGTTAAAGGGGAGAATCAATGTGAAATCCCTGCGTTGAAAGGCAAACAATCTTGCTATTTGTGCGTGCACGTGTGTGTGTGTGTGTGTGTGTGTACTGGGTCAAGGAGACATTCCTGGGAGGGGAGGGATGGCCAAAGGACAGAGAGCTCTAGCTGCATCCTCAGAAATATCGATCATTCTGTCTAGCCGCCTCTTGTCCAACGCTTCTGAAATCATACAAGTGGGGAATATAGGCACTTGGATGCCCTGGAGAAATCAGGGAAAGCAGCGAAGCTATTCATTCTCACCACAGCACCCCCCAATTTCAACTCGCCCAAAATCTGCCAATCCAAGCCTTTCCAGTACTCTGTCTCCCTCTGCCAATACAAAGCCTGCAGCTCTCCCAGATAAAGGACTCTCTCTATCCATCACTCATCTCTAAACAGCCCTGAAATGCCAGTCATTTGTTGTTTCTGTTCAGCATCAGTGACGGCCTCTGTTCTCCTGCCGTATCTGACCTGTAATGACCATCTCTTGTGCACCAATAAGTTCACACCTCAAAGACCATGTGCATGAAAATGTATGTACCGCTGCTATTCTTTTTAAATAATATTCAGCTGACACCTTTGGTAAAGCTGCCACACAATGCTTGATGTATATTAAACTAGAAGCCCTACCGCACTAAAAAGGTTTCACTTTGAACTACAATCCCCCACAGTGGCACCCCCGCACTCTGCCATGCCAATGAGAAAATGGGGGTCAGCTTGCCTAAAGCATCAGTCAAACGATGGTCCCGAAAGCCAATCCTTCACTTTACTGACATGTTTTACTATGTACAGTAGATGAGACTTAAGACAGACACTTAACTGAATATTTACCCATTTATATGTTTGGATTTTTTTTACTACAGTACTTCAGGGTAAGCATCTTGCTTAAGGGTTCAATTCACTTGTTTAAGCAACCTTCTGGTAACTGTTCCATCTTCACTGCTTCTACAGATATGTCCCTAAATCAAGCTGAACTGTGCTTGACCAACATACACCTGAGCACATCAGAGCCAGAGGACAGAGTGCCATTTGTTCAGAGATCATGGGCCACTGCACTTCCAGACCTCGTGTTGCTGCACAGCTCATTGACCAATGCATCATCACGGATCCTGTACCAGTCAGCTCCTTCAAACAAGCAAAGGCATTTTGTGCTAAAACTGCAAGGACAAAGACAGGGGGCCCATGTGCATTAGCACTACAGGAAATGATAGCCTTCACTTTACCATGCTCTGATAGTGTTATCAACTCATTCATTTTCTTCCAATGGAGAAGAGGTGCTTCAGTGAGATGTTACAAACAATGGAAGTAGGATGTCTCAAGAGCCATCACCATTACTGGCAGTGTTATTCAATACAAATTCATTTACAGTAGCAGATTACATGTTACTCGTGTCCTTGTTCACACTCTGTACTGCCATTTCTTTTTCATTTCAACTTAAGCACCATATACAAGATAACAATGCCACAATGGGGATTAGTACCAGGAAATATCTAGCATTTAGCAAACACCTTTATTCAAAGTTACTTACACCTTTCTACTATAAGGCTTTTACCTGAAAACAAGTGAGCTTTTTGGCCAGGGAGTAGAGACCCTTTCTGGTCATGACTGTAGGTTCGCAAAAATGGGTCCTACCGAGCATAACCTGTTCAAGACTGCACTGGTGTCAAACATGGCCTGTATCTCTAGACAAAGAGGTGGCTGAGCAGCTGAAGAGGGTGTGATAAAGCCACAAAGATAGACCTAGGGACCCTTGAAGGGAAGGTTGCATGCCCTTGGACAGACAATATCCAGCTGAGGTTACAGTAGAGTGTCAGGACCTTCCTCTGTGTACCAGAACCAGGTGAAAGCAAATGTCTTTATGATGAATTATGTTCCTGTTCTTGTGAAAGACAAATTATTGACTGACTGCTGGAATTTTGCGCAGTATATAAATTTATTGCAATCCCTGCATAAACTTTCAAAAACTGAATTTACAGGCTGAAAGCAAATGGTCTGTAGACTACATAATCCACATACTCAGGCTTAAGAACAATGGTGGCTACAGCAGGCAACGTGGGTACTGCAACTCTCACTGCATACCAATGACTCAGATACTGGGATTTGTGATACCAGATGACTAAAACACAGACCCTCAGTCAGCAGCCTCACCACCTGCAGCCATCACTGTACCTTCAGGTAAAAGTGTGAGCAAAAATGACAGAAGTACTTTCTACTTCTGTACTTTAGATACTATTATTTATATTTCATGTTTTTAACGAATGCTTTCTCACCCAGTTTCCCTCGTTTGATGGTAACTTTCCTCAAACCTGAGCATCCTAACAAAGGCCTGGGAGTTTGAGGGTACAGCACCATGTTTTTGCTGTTCCTATGGTTGTGTTCTTCTTGACTGAGGCTGATGTCATTCTTGAGATCTGATGGGGCCATTCTTCCAGCTTAGGGGTCACAACCCCAAATGCTCTTATCACCAGTAGGATGGCCTTGGTTTTCACCTTCCACATTCTCTCCAGTCCCCCCCTCAATTACTAATATTTCTTCAGCTTTTCATATTCCATCTCTCTCCGATAGTATAGTCACTGAATTGCCACATCTATCACCACTTTTATTGTTTCTTTTTTCCCCACAAATACAATACAATCTTTCCAAAAAGAACTTCTGGCCCAGATTTCCTCAACATGGTTCAGGTCAGGAAGAAGGCGACTGAGTTTTACATGTGGCTGACAATGCATTTTCCTCCCATTACTTGTTTGCTTTGTGGTTCTTTACAAACGACCGACTTTCACTGGTGTAAAGCACATCAGTGGTGGCATAGAAGACTTTAGGGATACATGAGCTCAGATTCCAAAGTCTGCTTCAATAAACCAGCATGAAGACATTCCCTAAAGTGACTAGAGACCCTCGCTCAAACACCCCCAGAACACTTAATAAAATGAATATAAAATAAAATGGACTGAAAACACAGAAACTCCTACAGCACACTCACCGAAGCAGACCGCACTACTCATAAGGACACTCAGTACAGCAGACTGAGGACACTCACTACTGAGGACGCTCACTCAAAAGCCCCGAGGACACTAACTACAGCAGCCTGAGGGGCTCTTTCTACTGAGTCAAACGCAGGTCCAACTCTTTCACTGTTAAATGCCATCGCAATTGACCAAAGAGAGGCAAATATGAAAGAACAAGAAGCTCTTTGATATCCTCTGCCTGAAAGCTGTCCTTTTCTAACATGATGTGCCACATTATCAAAGACGCTGGCTGGACAAAAAAGCAGAAACTTAGGCTCTGTCACATCATGTTTTTCGAAAACAGTGTGTGCTTAAGAAATGCACCTCGTGTATAAAGTCTTATATGTCGACACATCCATCATAGGTGTACAATACTTGTATTCCAAACTAAAGACTGTACATGCCTTTCCTGCATTAGCATCAGCTTGATGAGATCTGCATGTTTAGTAGTAGATTAAACAGCACAGAAACCAAAACATGACAGCTTTTTCAGTCAATGCTTAAGGTAAGTATCAGCTACAGAATCATTATACCGCTTCAGCATTCTATACAGATGCGCGTTCCAACGGGATATTTCAAATGATTATGTTGATACTACAATGAGAATGAGGTTAATGTGCTGTAACGCAACGGCAATACAATGCAGCAGATTGACGGGATCCCTCTGACGCGTAGTTCTTCCTGCACAGTCATTCCTGCATGCCAGCTAACTGATCATCTTTTGTGCTCCTCTACAATGTTTGCCCCACACTTTGTAACACACTAATCAGTTCCTTCTCAGTAGTGTAACCAGCTGAACAACCATGACTCCTGATATACTCAGAGGAACAACACTATGATACCATGGGGCACCTTCCTTCTACACCTGAACTGAAATTCAGCGAGAGATGTGTGAGGTGCCTGTACTGTGGCTGCAGCTGCTGACCAGCACAGATGTCTTCTTCAAACGTACTGCTTTGTTAGGCACCAGAGCAAGTCGTGCTCCCTGAACCCTGCCTAGTAGAGCAGAGTTACGTAACAAAGACAGCCTAGAAAATATTACTTGGTATAGACTGAGTGAGCGGGATGCTAAGAATTCACCACCCAAAGTTCAGCAGACAAATCATTTGCTCATGAAGGCCAGAGGAGCTGGAAATCAAAAACTCCCTTCCCTTGGAGAAAACACTAGAGACCTAACTGTTCCTAGAATATTTTGCTCATAATGCAAAACCCAGACCATCTACTTGACTGGCAGCAATATGACTTGTTACAGTAGCTTTGTACAAACATACATGTGGTTACATAGCATTAAAGTTCTTCTTCGTGTCTGAAAGCAGAGTGGTCAGATCATTGTACAGAGATAAGACTGCACAGTACTGATGTCACATTCAGCTGAAAGCCTGGCTCTGATTTCCTGTAAGCTCCTGTCTGACCATCAAAGAGGTGTTAAAATTCACCAGATGCTTCACAGGATCCATAAAAAACTTCTGGGGTAATAATAATCTATAACAGTATGCTGTAGAATGCCACCAGCTGTGATGTTTGAAACCCTGGAACCTGGGGTCTGAATGAACAGCACACCTCCATCCAACTTGAGAACTGTGTCAGAAATGCTTAAAGTCCAAAAACAACCAAATGAAGAGACTCCTCCTTATCTGTATAGGACACATGCAAATGAGGAAATACATTAGCTTTGGCACATTTCTTTAGCATCTATGTACTTGACCAGAGTGTATGTAACTCTTAACATGGACATATTTTCCTCAACTGGTGGGAGTGGTACCACCATGTAAGAGGTACAGGTTGGCCTTGGGGGGTGGGGGAGGAGAGTCAAAAAAAAAAAAAAAAAAAAGGTGTTTTAATCGCATCACACATCAGCAGCTCAGGAGGATTAGACCTCACTCGAAACTTCACTGCTGTAAATGCAGAGCAATGTCCACAGGAGAGAGACCTGGGCAAAAACACGATTACAGTGGGATTGAAGCAGGCTTAGGAACAAAGATTACAGCAAGTCTGATTATGACACACAGCGCTGTCTCCTTGTATAGATACACAGCAGTGTTTTCATCTACCTGATGCCCCTTCCTAGCTGGCAAAGTGCAAACAGCTCAAACTTCTCATCCAACAACCTGGGTACAGTTTCTCACCTGCAGTTGGGAGCCTTAAAACAAAACTACCCAGAGGCTACCCTAGCTGGTCAAGGAGGACAGGAATACTGAGAACAGGTAGAAAGCTGAACCCCTGTGTAGTTTTGGTAGGACTTTTTATATGGGATCAGCACTCATGTCTCAGGGCTTTCCCAGCTGTGTGTCCTTCCTTGGGGCAATGACATTACAGAGAAGCATAGTATGATTTGTGTACTACATCAGTTGAAAATGGACAAACACTGCACACATGGTAAAAAGGCAGAACAGCCATCTATTGTTCAGTTAAAATCACAACTAAAAGTCTTTGAACCTTAAGTCTTTTTGTTAGCCTTGGCCTCTGTTAGCAATGTGCCTCCTCACATTACTTTATGCTCACAGTCAAAGCTGAGAGAACTTCCACCCTTTGGACAGTGAAGCAGCACCAGGAAGAAGAGCTGGGGAGAAAGGCTGAGAAGATAAAGAAGGGCAGGGTAAGAACATCCTCAAAATGAACTGTGTCCTCTGCCTTACCTGCACAGCAAGCCTGGGAAAGTAGAATGGCACTCAGACTGTTTGTCCTTGCTACCCTTGTGTCCCTCAGCTGTAATGTTAATGTCATGTTGTACATGCAGCAGTGACTCGAGCCTCAAGCCACAGATTGTTATCTATGAAATAATTCACCGTTTTAAACTCTTACCGTCTTCTCCTATTAAATCTTGTAAACAATATCTTTCTGAATCAAGCACCTAGTGAATAAAAACACAGACCGTGAGCCAATGTATTTTAGCTGTATGTTACATCTGAATTTGAAGAACAGAAAGGACAGAACATGGAGGGTGTGTGTCCCTCATACCAGTACCACCTTGTTATTGGGGAGACAAATCCAGATCTGCCAGTTAAGAGCTCAACGAACAACCGTTTGCCACTCAGGCATCTGTCTGATATTGTGCGGGGAGATGCCTTTCGATATGCACTTTTTCAAAATACAAAACTACTTGACATTTTGACAGACCTTTATCTGAAAATCTCCTTTCACCATGAGGTCCTGGCATGAGAATTGAATACATGAAAGTTTTATTGTGGGGATATGGAGGAAAAAAAGTGACAATTTAAAAGACTGAACAACCCACTGGAATCAGTCTTTATTAGAGTACAAATACTATGCCAATGAGGTCCTTCCTATAAAAACAGCAAATTAATCGCATTTTTAATAAGTAGTGTTACTTTTATAATCTATTAGCACAAAAATATATTTAAACAGTTTTTTTTTTTTTAAATCGTTTTTTTAAATTGATTTTTGGGTCTGCACCACAAAACATTAAACTTCCATTAAAAGCAAGGGCTTAATTGCCTAACCAACTGACTGCTTTTTGTTTCACTTATAACTTTTCTTGTTTTATTTAAATTCAATTTCCAAGTATATTAATATATTGCTTTATTATCACTGTTATAAACATGGTTATTTTTTAGAGCCATTGTTCTTGTTTTGCAGTTATGACCACATTAGCAGAAAGGACGAAGCATAAACTGTCACACTGAGGTAAATAAACAGTTTGTGGGGTCTGCTTTGTCCCAATAACAAGGCAGGGGACATCAGAAAATAAAAGATGCTTATAACTGTAGCAGTAAAACCCCATGACTGCAACTGAAGAAAGCCATCTAACAAGAGAAGCCTGCAAGCCCCACATTCATCTGCTTTTTTGCTGCACTCCTGATGCTACTTTTCTTCTCTTTTCAAGATCTGCAATCTAACCACACAAGAGCTTCATTTGCAAGGGCTTTGTAACAGGACTCACACTGCAGCTCCCTGACCATTCCCACTGAATGACCAGTTGCGAAATACAGGGGATCCCCTTACTTACGGGTAGAACGCATTCCTGGAAATCAGCCTAAGTAGGAGACATAACATGAAAATACTGCTTTCAGAGAGTGGGGTATTGTAGGAAATGTGTGCAATTGCAGAGAAGTGTGAGCAATTGTCATTTTGGGTGTGTTATTTTAAGACTTGAATGGGAACCCCCCCCAAAGTCAGTTCCTGTAAACTCAGAAGCACAAAACGTCATCATATTTTATCGGATCTCCGTAAAGGGTATTAAATAATTTCACTTGTATATGCTAAACTCAAGTCTTTTGTAAAAAGAATGCTAAGGTGACCAACAGAACAGTGTATCCTCTCAGTTCAGCTGAGACAAAGGGTGTCACCCTCTAGCCATCATCATCCTTCCAGGAGAGTACAACAGGATAGTCCCAATTTATCTCATAACTTTGGCACCACATAAACATCAGCTCAAAAGCAACTAAAGGTGGCATCACTATGAACCCTTTGAACAAGGAACCCAAAGGATTGCTATATTATGACCCCCTAGATTACAAATGGCTGCCAAGCCAACAGTACAATACAATAACAGGTCGGTCAGAGCTCAAAAAAGAACATAGGATGAGCTCTGATGTGCTTTGGGGCACACACATCGGTGGCGAGTTGTGTGGAGCACTGCACAGTAGTTTGTTGATGACTTGGCAACTGCTTAGCCAGTTAGGCTGTGTGCCAATAAGTGTTTCTACGTTCTGCTAAAAATCCCCATGGTGCGAGTGCATGCTACACCATATTATGAGGGACTGATTAAACCTGGGCTGGAAAGGCAGTCAATGGATAGGTGTGTGGGTTGCTGCTGCTGCTGTTTTCTAGGACAACTTTGAGAACTGAGAGGATGTTAAGATCAACCTTGAGCCTCTACAGCTCAGAAGACTTCCTAGATCTGTGTGCAAACTGCTCAACAAGACAAGAAAGGGCAAAAACACTTGTGTACCACAAACAGGTATGCCAGTACTGCTTTACAGGTACATTACAGAACTATGATTACTCTTGCAGCTCTTTTTCTCAGATGTTCATCTGGGCACAAACACAATGCAGATAAATTAATAAATGGCTCTGTACTTAGAGTGATTTTTATTCCCCAACTGTTGAAAAGTGGATGAGATGAACAGGTGCTGGAGGACAGAACCAGAGCATATGAGCTTCAACAGTGATTTGTTTAACAAGGTACAACAGATCCAATGACAGCTGGAGGACAAAGAACTTACCATGAAAAAATGTCACGGATTGAGCAAAAAGGAGATGAAAAGCAATGCAGTGGAAGTATGTTAAGGATAATGCCCAACAATTCATTCTTATACCTGACTTTATTGTTTCTTCTAAAAAAAAAAAAACTAAAAAAAAAAACAAAAAAAAAAACAACAAAAAAGCATATACAGTATATTCATATATAGACACAAGTGGCATGTTTTCTGTTGTGGATGCTTCTAGTAAATGTCAAACAAAAAAACGACCCACTCAACATGTTGCTGGTACTACAGAAGAAGGGCAAACAGAGGGTTAAGCAGCTTGGTCTGAGGAAACACAGTAACTGAAGCTGACAGGCTGCGCACACAGAAGCATTAGCCTTTTCGTCAAGCACCTTCTGGCAAAACAAACAGTTCAACAAAACATGCTCTTTCCTGAAGACTGCGCTTCTTTAGGGGAAAAACTTAATGCTACACACAAGTCTATCAGCACTAAATGCTTTTACAAGAGCTTTTTTTTATTATGGCACCGGTAGACAATCCCTTCTAGTCATTTTATGACTTGTAGTTTCTGTTTTGTTTCCTGAGCAATGACCTGTGAAATGAATCTTCTGCATGCGGACTGTAGAAATGAGCTCTCAGTCAGACTCTGCAAAACATCAGTAACATATACTGTGGATCACCGCACCTCTCAGGAAAGTATAAACACCCAAATCCATCCAAATCACCTGCACCGAAACACCGTCAGCATAAGTCAATTTCAGCCAATAGTGTTTCAAAGTCAGTCAAGTTACAGTCTAATTTTGTTACTTGAAGCTGAACATATTGAATTGGATTATGACATGAACACCTTCCAAACGTCATCAGAAATTCTGCAGAACCCTCGTGTTGCCTGTACAACCATTTTCTGTTCTTTCACAAGCCAAATGATTCTCAGTAGAGCCTAAATGCTTGATGATGTCAGAAAATGGTGGGTAGGGGCTTAGGAAGGAGGGAGCTTTTCTGCTTGAACAGACCACTAAATGGGCAGCTTGGGTCAACAAGAAGACTGCAAAGCAATTCTTTCCTCACGCATACAGCACAGGGGAAAGAAAAAGGGAGGACAATCCTGTGATCTGTGGCTGTTTTCTAAATGTCCCAATGGCACATGAACCATGACAAGTCCTAGCAACATCACACCTTCATAAGCAGCCTGAGATACATTATGCCGAAATGCAAAGCCCCGTGCATCACAATAACTGTACATTCATCAGTTTTTCTAAAGCTCTAGAATAACAAAATGTATGACTTAATGGATAAATAATAACTATTTACATTGTTCAGCTGCATAGCAGACAATTTTATCCTACACCATTTGGATGGATTCCAAAAGGCTGAAACGGCAGGACACCTCCAGAAATACTGAACTAGAAACTAGATTTATAATAACTATGCCAATTTGCTAAGTTTTGATTAAGTTTTCATCATATAAATGAGGAGCTTATAAGACCCATACCCCTCATGCAAGTGGTTCTGAGCCTGTTTTTAATTGGTCATCCCCCCTGGGCCCTGAAGCAAGGCATTACATAACTCCTCTCAATAGCACACATCACGTTCTGCAAGCACCCCTTTGAAACTGATTTTGTATATCCCCTGATAAGGAAGGTTTAGGAAAGAATGGAAATAATCTTCTCTGTACCACTAGTTTGTAGGGTAGTAATACATACGAAGTCTATTTTAGGTCTTGTCCTGTCATGAGTTAAATTATCCCAAGCTGCTTCTCTATTGCTTCAGTATGATCTTTAGAATGATCTCAGAGGCTTTTTCCTGTACTCTGCATTACATAAGAAAAACACCAGGAGATGTTATGCAACCCTCTAACAGTTATGTTTCTTAAAAAGAAAAATAACTTTGTTTAGACACCGTTTATTAAACATGCCAGACAGCCAGATGTGCATCTTTGCTGAACAGGTGAACGTTGTAAACATTGAGAAAAACATTCACAAATTACAATGATGGGTGGGAGCAGCTATGCACGTACAATCTGAAAGATGTAGACTCAAAATCATAATTAAACCCTGTTGTCATGCTCTTCAGTAATGTGGCCATGTGCTAAATGGATATAGAAATCTTCAAAGCAATGGAATAATCTTACACTAACAGAGAAAACTTAACCAAAGTCTAATCTCAACTGAGCAGAGGGATTGGGGTGTGACTATTTGCCCGTAAGCTCTTATTTATAATCAGAAATGTTTGTGTGTGCATGCCGGAATACATTGGTCTTTCTGTTCAGTAAGCATAATGTGTGAAATGACAACATTTCAATAATTGCTGTTTCAGGCACATCATGGGGCCCCTGCTGCTCATATCTGTAAGTTAAATGCGGTGCTCATGCTCCTCCCCTGTGTCAGTTATGACGTGCATCATTGCACACACATATCAAAGCAGAACCCATATGCCGGACCCTCTGGCAGGACCAAGGGGATCAGGACCAGAGAGAAAAACTCTTGTCGCCAATTTTTTAGAGCAGCCTGCCGAACAAGCACATGGACAGTGAAGAACAATCAATAACGCATCCCTGGAGGAGGAGTTTTTATGCTTCTCAACTACTAGCTTTGGCTTTCTGTCCACTGAGTTGAACATAGTCCACAACTGTTCTTGAGAATCCTCTTAATTTGGGGCTTCACATTCTTCAATACTAAAAAGCAGATCAATCAGAGGGGCATGAAGGGTGGCTCTAAAGAAGTCTTTAAGAAAGAACAGTCTTTAGATACACTTTTGTCAATAACAAGACCAAAAATAGTAACGCACGCACACACGCAAAACAAACATCCTGCTCTAAGGAGAAGGACTCAGCCAGAAACAGTGGGATTTATACCTCTTCTAAGCCGGATTCAACAGCAATGTCATTCTATGGTGAGAAATGATTTCTGCCTGACTCACGACTGATTATCTACCTACCTCAACATCCACTCCTGCTTATGAAGAACAGAAAAGGGCAGCAGCAGACATGAAGACAAACATGAATGAGTCACATCCTTTCCCATGCAGCTCAGATACCATAATCACCTATACCATACCTTAGACTTTGGCTTAATCTGGCTATAGTGACTCACTCATTAGCAAAGGCAGAGATGTCCTCAAGCCATCAGTACAGAAGACCCAATGTTATCTGCAGATGTACAGTATATCGGTCAAACAAGCAGACTGACCACTTGTGTCACCAAGTTTCTGTCTCCATAGCAATGAGATCTGGAGTAGTCTCTGCTCAATATATGAACACCTGAGAATACAGAAGGACTGGAAGGTTAGTCAAAGACTACATAAATGCAGACCACCAAAGAGCCAAAATGCACTCAAACAATACTGAAGGCTACTGCTACAAGCATTAACTCAAATCAGCAAAAACTAACTTAGTAACATACAAATTATGCAATTTTTTGCTCGGTGCATTTCCTTCACACACTGTACTGAGCAGCACCACCGATGACACCAGTTTGACTCCCGTGAATTCTACTGCTGTCCTCCAGAGTTACACTCAGAATGCAGAGCTCTGTCTGAGGACTTCTCCTTAGGTAGGCAGGGAAAGCCAACAGATGACAAAAAAAATTCAGTTTTTCCCTACCAGAGAAATTAGACAACTATTTTTGTAATTATGCTAGTGATGACAAATTCATTTTAGTAACAAAACCATGATATAAATGTTTAAAAATTATATTGTCATAAATGATATAATTTATATAATGCAGAGTAATAATGTCAGCCTACACAAAGTTAATGCCTTCTTGTGACATCAGTGAGAACTGGACTTTGAGAGAGTGCTAGTGGCTAAAATCCCAGCATACACCACTACACCTCCTCAGAGACAACACCAAAAGGGCTCACATATTTAAAAAAGACTGAGATGATCATTTAAGCTAAGGTTAATTATGTCATTTAAATACAAATAACAGCAAAATCTGTTTCTACTCATTCATGAAAAGACTGTTCAGATGCTCAGATTTACGTTCTGGCACAGAAGTGACGCAGCTGAGTTTTTATTTTTACCTGCAGTGACCCATTTGCTAGGAAAAGTCACAAGCCTATATATAGAGCACAAGGACTATTTAGAAAAATTTGAGCTCTTGTGTTTCTGACATTCTTTTACCAATTCCTCTTTCAAATTAAATTTATCTTGATAAAAGTTGCAGCCAGAATTAGGCAGTGTTAGATGTAGCATCTCACAGATTAAGCTGTTATGTATAGCAACTTCCCCATTCGACAAAGCATTTTGTTCAAAGTGACTGAATCCAGAAATCACTGTAAAGCATTAGGTAATTGCTAACATTAATGAAAATGTTATATGCTCTTAAATTAGACAACTGGATACTCTAAAAAAAACAAAAAAAAAACAGGATGTTGGCCTGATTTTTCAGTCACCAGAAATACATAAATCTGTATGTATGTATGTTTTAGACTCAGACCAAGTGAAATGCACCAGTAAAGCAGGGGCTCACTGAGGGCCATTCAAAGGAGATGAAATGGCAAATTTTCTGCCACAAGTACGTTCTGTAAAAAATGATCAGACAGAAAGAACGGCACTGCAAAAGCAGGGTAGATACTGAGCGGGAACAAGATCGGAGCCCTCAAAAACTGCATATACCATCAGTGACAGTGTGCCTTCCTTTCCCTGACATATTTATGCTTTTAATAAAGTAAACTTACATATATTATTTGCAGGGTCAAAAGAATGCTACAAAAAAAAAAAAAAAACAAAACTGTGCCATGCTTTGTCTCTTTTCCCTCCTTAGGAGAGTTTTACAAATTTTTTTTCTACAGGTAATTTATATGGCGATCTTTTGGAGAGAAAATCATAAAACCAGTGTCTCCTGAGATGATAATCATTCCATCAAAATCTCTCACGATGACATCCTTTGCTGTTATTGTGCATATACACTAGATTACAACTACATCCTTACACACGCAGAATTTCAGTGAAAACTGTGCTTTTGGGTACAGTGATATCAGTTTAAACGTTCAACTATAATATCATGTATAATATCATATTTCAATCAACATTACACAGGAAAATCACTTCAAATGCAGTCTAGTTTTCTTTATGTCAAAACATACATTTAGAAGGGCAATATATCTTTCCCACCACTCTTTTCACCAAGATTTAACAGACATTCTCTTTTCATTCAGATTTGTCTGAAGGCCTAGTAGAGGTAGTACCATTAATAAATTTCACTCACCAAGCAAAGACCAAAGCTACACAAGTGCACAACAGCACAGTGTTTAATATATGATGGCCACATACACTGAAGAACTGTTATTATGCTTGGATGACACAGGGTCTTTGCACGCCTCCAGGGACAATAAAACAATCACTGCAGTGCACTACAAAAGTAACCAGCATGCAGAGACTTTGCTCTTGGGATGGATACAGGTTTTTTTAATCCATGTTGAGCTTGATTGTGACTTCCGGTATGCATTATATTTGCTGTCGTTGCACATACATAAGCACTAAAAGAAGCATGAAAATTCCACTACACCATACTAAAAGGCTAGCATGGGGAGCCACTTGCACACAGTCTGCTGCACCCTTCACATTCCTGGTCATTTCAGACCACCGTTCTCTTCTTGGGGAGTGACAGCATGCTGAAATTCAACACGACATCTGCTCATCGAGGTGACTGACATACCATGACAGGTCCGAGGAGAACCAGGCCAGAAAGGGGCTCTGTTTTCCAGTGTAGCCAAAAGACCACCCTGATGCCAGAGTGGCATCATTCAACACTGCCCCAGATCCCAGGCAAAGCCCTCCTTCATCTGTCAATTTAAAAATATGGACCTTTTGAGTGATGCCTTGTAACGTTTACCCAGCTATGTAGCTGGATACTTTATATACCCAGACCAGGAGAGGAGAACAATAGTAGGGCTCCCTCCTGGGGCTTAAACCAGAAACTCTTCAAGTCAACAAATCTGTACCCATTATACTCTTTGCTGTCACTTTTGCATGACACAGCAGTGCCACCAGTACAGCTTTAAAAACAAAAGCCCATGCCTGTCATTCATCACAGACCCTTTACTTACATAAGTTTGCTCTGTGTGCACGTGTATCTTCGAGCAGGATAATAACAGGTCTTTGTATAAGTAACAGTGTACTGAAAGAGAGCTGCAGCAATATCACAGTCCTGAGTGTAGAAGCATTCAGTGCAAAAAATACCATAGTGCACCACCTTATGTATTTATCAGATGGTCTTACCTGGGGAAATGCAACATGCATGTCGGATTTTGCAATTGAGCCCATTTTCCATTGAGGGAATTGAGGACGAGTACTTTGCTTTAGGGCACAGCAATCTGGGATTCTAATCCTTCATACCCAGATCCACAGTTCAGATGAACTGCCCTAAACATTTCAAGAGGGTTTTCAGTTCTCCTTACAGAAGCAAAACAAACAGCTTACAGAAATGCAGAATTTGGACAGCCTTGGTAGAATAGAAGCATCATGTTGAGTGTCATTGGTTGCATCCTTTATGGTAAACTACCTGCCAAATGCACATCTGCCCACTAACAGCTGTCTATAGAGCAAAAGAGAAGCTGAAGTTAGATGTGAGAGCAGCTGAAAGTGAAGGAAAGCAGGGGTGAAACCGCTGCGACAGTGACAGGTACAGGAACATTCTGGGTTGGTTCATAACTCCATTTAATTGTTCACCTCTCAGGTCACCTCTAAAGAGCAGGGCTTCCCCCATCCGAACTGCCATGTTTCCTCCTGAGGGAGCTTGAGAAGATGCAGAATGTTCTGTAAAAAAAATGCTTTTTAAAAATAACCCAGTGCAAAGAAAGCGTTGTATTGTGTAACAGTGCACAACCTGTCTCTCCACCGATGGCCCACTTTCAGTGAGAACTTGTACTTCTCCATTTAGAGCTGCGGTGACTTGGGCATAAGGCACGCGCACACATGCACAAGCACACATGCACAAACACACATGTACACACACAGAGTGACCTTTACTGTGGGACAGCACCAGAATTTTTGGTAGAACCCAGTCATGAAGCTCAGAGCAGCATCCAGGTTTGAGCCTTCAATCCATGACCTCAGAGAAGAAATGACCCATTTCAACGTTGTGAAATGCAAATCTTTTTTAAAATGCAAATCTAACAGTTACAAAAAAAAAAAAAAAATTCTCCAATTGTTCTGCTAATCTAAAGACAGAAAAGAAAAAGTGAGAAACTCCATTAAAGAATAAGAACCTTTAATGACTGATCTTTATATAAAATAGAATGGGACCTAATGGAAACATTTCACAAGACCAATACAAAGAAACCAGGAGAAATGTAAAAATTATTTCCAGACTTACAGAAACTAACAACTTTCAGAAACTAAAAGGTGCTTAGCAAACTTGAGCAGAGAATATGGAACGGAAACGTGGTTATAAAAACAAAGCCTCGATTTTATTTCCGCAAAGGTTCAAAGGCTGAAACAAATATCAACCCTCAATGCTCTTAACATTGCTGCAAAGGAAAATTAATTACATGCTTCATTATTACTGCCTGCACATACAAGTGAATTGCAAAGGATGCTGAATGTGGTGCATTTACTTAATTGCGACAGTCTATATAAAAGGCATAAAAAAAAAGTAAAAAAAAAAAAAAAAAATTTTTTTAAATCACTGAACCTGGTGTCACAGTCCAACTCATCATTCTGTTACTGGAGCAGGTAGGAGGAGAGATCGGGCCATTTCCGAAAATAATCCTCACCACGGTAATGGTTATTAAATCACAGCGAGATGGAAATCGTACCTGCTAAAGTGCTGATTCACTGTTATATTTAATAAAAATCACTTCTTTCTGATAAATATTAATGAGCAATGCTTCCTATTGTGTAATGTGGAAAAAGCCTGGCAGAGAATGGAAATCCCATGTTGAAAAACTGTGATCCCCTGTTGATACAAGTACTTTGGCTAAAGCTAGGACACTCACAGGGCTCCCAGCACCATCCTGGTCTCCCTTGAGGAGGGGTGTCCATGAAATCCGTTTTCATACTCCAAATGCACAGTAAAGAAAAAAGTGTGAGACAACTTCCAGCTCAATATTTAAAATTTAAAAAAAAGGAGCTGGTGGTTGAACTTCACCGTTTTATGAAGTCTTTACACCTGATTACTCTCAAAAGTGCAGCTGTGGCGGTGCTCCAATCATACAAACACCTGGAGGTCCATGTCAAAAACAAACCGGACTGGTGTCACAACACAGATGTACTTTATAAAGACAAAGCAGGCTGTAGTCTCCTAGATGGCTCAGGTCTTTTAACATTTGCAGCAACAGCTCCACATCTTCCACCAGACTATGGTCATCAGTGTGATCTTTTAGCCAGTGGTGTGTTGGGGAAACATCACTTCTGGTGAGACTGAACACATCCATAAGGAAAGCAGTTTCTGTCGGGGGTCAGAGCCTGATTGGGTGGAGGCTATCGGAGAGAACAGGATGAAGAGGAAGCTACAGTCCATCATGGACATTGGTCCACTTCCCCTAATAAAGTGGTCACCACAAGGTCTATCAGCCACCGGGTTATTCAATTCAGGGGTACTAAGCAACGCATCGGGGGTCCTTATCAAAGGCCACTTACCTCTAAAGAAACACAAGGACCTATCAACAATTAATCTGTATTTATTGCTATTATTTACTGGTTATTTATTTTTAAATGCATTATTGGTGTCTTTTATTATGTGTTCTGTCTCATCAACTGCTGTATGCTGAAATTCCCTGCAGCAATAAATAAGGTCCTATAACCCTATGCTATCCTAAATGGTGGTGCAGTGGGTAGCACTGGTGCCCGAGTGGGCCTGGGCCCTACAAGCAATTTAACCTGTGTGGAAATTGCATATTTTTCATCTGGGTGCTCCGGTTTCCTCCCAAAGACATGTGTTTCAAGAGATCTCGTGATCATAACTTGCCTATATTGTGAAAACAATGGACTTTCTTGTTTACACTGTCGCACATGTGCTCACTACACAGCAGACAGGCACAACAGTAGTCACGTGACCTCACCCCACCCACAGTCCCCTTGTCCAACTGTAATACCTGCTGTGCTCTGGGACTTGTGAAGACAGGACAGATGAGGGTATATGTAAAGGCTGACCCCTTCCTGTGTGACTAAAGAGGTGACATGGTTCAGTAGCAGGCAGCCCTGCTGTGTGCACCAGATGCACTGTGCATGCATTGTGCATGTTGTACATGTTGTCCAGTATCTACTAACAGTCCTGTATATGCAATATATTACTCATAAAACAGTTACTACTGTAGTTCACCCCTGAAAGCATTTAAATATCACTATGACCTAAAGAAACCCAATCATTTTAAATAAATATGTCTCCTGGTCACTGTGATATGTGAGCATTTTGGTTTCAAATATATTTATGAAAAAGGTCAGAACCTGTTGCATTTGGTCCTTATCTAATTTATAAAACAAACTGAGACACAGATAATCAAAACAAGTTTCAATTCTTTCGCACACCAGATACCTGTGCATTTGTGTAATGTCTAAGTTCTTGCACGGATTTCATCTACAGTATATGGTGTGGTGGACTGGCATCCAGACTATGGTTTCATTGCCTGGTACTCGGTGATTCCAGTATAGGCTCTGGACTGCTATGACCCTGACCAGAATACAGCAGTTACTGACAATGGATGGATGTATGCTTGCAGGTGTGTGTGAAAGACTGCACTGTGTACATTTCAATGGTAAAGATGTTGGAGTGTCCTGCACATGTACATCTGATCGCAGATTGAAAGATGAACGGTTGTCCTAAGAATTTGTTTCCAAGTGAGCAGCTTAGCTCATTTCCTATAAGGAGCAACCAAACTAAGAAACTTCTCCCCTTTTCCTGCTACATCACCTTCACTTGCAACACTGAAACCTCAAGACAGCACTAGAGCCATCGTGACCTACAACCTTACAAATGCTCAACATGCATTTTCTCCAGCCCGTTACTTCACAATCCTGTCACTCCACACTTGAATATTGATGTACAGGAACAATCTTGACTCCTTCTGCCTGCTGCAACTCCTTTTCCCTACGAGACTAAAGTCCACGAGCACCTCCATGAGCCTACTGCTGCTGCCAGAGGCTTATTCAGCCCCTTTACTTTGGCCCCTCAACTAACCGAGGCCCCATTCAGAGAGCAACAGATTCATCCTGAAACTGTACACCATCAGGCCCACTTTCACTCTTAATACAACCCATCCGTGCTAACATTAAAACCATAGCACAATTGAAAGTTGTGCTTCTCAAAATAAGTAACCAACCAATATTCACTTTTATTAAATGCCACTAAGCTGATGTCAGTGGTACAGATAGTTGCCCTGAATCGGGTTCGCTAGGAAGGCATAATTCAGTCATCAACAGACAGAAGAAAGTCATTTTCTAAGCTAAATATAAAGATGGCCCAGAAACATTAAGAGATGCATGTGATGAATGCAGACAGTGCAGTTTGCTGTGGGCAAGGTGCCCAAAGCAGCGCACACCAAACCTTTGGTCAATGCCGACTAAAACAACTCACATTATGAAGAGCTGGTTAACTTGAACATGGCAGTACTGCAGCACACTGACAACATCCATGAAGAACAAAAGTGGGTTTTCATTCCAGGAGATTAGCATTTAATTGAAACCTCTTTCCAGTGGCTTGGCTCTTTCAGGCAAACCAGCTTAATTATACAAGACCTGAAGAACCATGCTGGAAGCAAATCCCAGCCCAGCCTGTGGCCAATGTCTCGCTATGTGCCAGACCATTAAAGTGGCATCAACAAAGTGAGATACACAAACAGAAACCGACTCAGAGACCAAGGGAGACAGGGACACGTCACTGTCATGCATATGTTACATTAACAGCTCAGTTTTGCCACATGACAAGCGTATGTTCACCTTACATGACCTGGGAATGCTAGCCTGTCAGATGAGAAAAATGAGTGTGTGTGTGTGTGTGTGGGGGGGGGGGGGGAGAGATATCAACATGGGCAGGTAAATCTCAAATGAGAGGATCAGAAGACACAAGTCTCTTCATTACAGGATGACAGTACAGGATAAAAGGCAAGTTCTCTGGTGCAGTTCTGCTGTCCTGCTTGACACTTAAAAGCCAAAACGTAGCAGTGGAAGAAAATAGAATGTGGTTTTCATCTCCCATGATCTCAGTACTGTACACATCTCCAAAGTAACAAAGCTATGACATCAGCGCCCTGGTCTGGCAGGCTGCCGCCATCCTCAGCAGTGCAGTACTGCAAAAGCCCATGTGCTGACAGAGGCCTGGTTGCAGTCTTGCTCCACAAACACAACTGCTGCATGCGAGTACATCCCCATGCTACAACAGAACGGACCCCCTGTTCTGGGGTCATTCGCACTTCTCACTCAATTGCTAATGAATCAGGGGTCGACAAAGCCCGTCACTTGATTTGTGAACAGCTTTATAATTGTGCATTTTCTTTCCAAAGGACAGACAGAATGGGAAAACTACTTTTACTGCTTATTGCTCTGCTGCCTACTATTTATTCACAATTAAATAACACACTCAAAATGGCAGACAAGCACTTCCCTGGAATGATGTTCGCTTCCCATAATGCCTCACTCTTAACACAATACTTTCATGGTCTTTTTTTGTAACTACAACAGCAGCAACACTGGGTCACAGAATCAAAGACACGAACAACAACACAGAAATAACAGTTACATCAACTGCAATACATCCTTAAGTAAACAGGTCCCATTGTCCCAAAAAACCAAGCATAGTTCATACAAGTTCATCGTTTTGGTCATCTGTGCAAAGAAATCAGTTTAAATATAGATCACAACATTAAAAGGCTCTTAAGTTCTTAAAACTGGAGAGAAAAAAAAAAAAAAAAAAAAAAAAAAAAAGGACAAACACAGGTTCTTCCGAGACTTCAGTTCAATTTTTTAGCAGACTTTCCAGCAACCCTAATTTTACTGTCTGCTGTGAGTCAGAGCCAAAAAGAGTGAAGCCAATATACACCGATCAGCTACAACATTAAAACCAGCTACCTAATTTTGTGTAGGTCCCCCTCGTACCACCAAAACAGGTCTAACCCGTCGAGGATTCCACAAAACCTCTGAAGTTGTCCTGTGGTATCTGGCACCAAGATGTTAGCAGCAGATCCTTTAAGTCCTGTAAGTTATGATGTGGGACCTCCATGGATTGGACTTGTTTTTCCAACACACCCCACAAATGCTCAGTTGGATTGAGATCTGGGGAATTTGTGTTGGCCCTCAACACCTTCAAGTCTTTGTCTTGTTCCTCAAAGCATTCCTGAACAATTTTTGCAGTGTGGTAGGTTGCCATGAAGGGGTGTACATGGTCTGCAGTAATGTTTAGGTTCCAGAGTTCTGACACTCACGTGCCCGCTGTAGGCACTTTTGGCAGTGGACAGGGGTCAGCATAGGTACTCTGCCCAGTTGATATGTGGCAACGCAGCAAACTGTGATGCATTGTGTGTTCTGACACCTTTCCATCGTGGCCATCATTAAGGTTTTGAGCAATTTGTGCTACAGTAGCTCTTCTGTAGTATCGGACCAGATGGGCATCAATGAGCCTTGGGCGCCCATGACCCTGTTGCCGGTTCACTGGTTGTCCTTCCTTGGATCGCTTTTGGTATAGGTACTAATCACTGCATACTGGGAACCTCCCCACAAGACCTGCAGTTTTGGAGATGCTCTGACCCAGTCTTCTAGCCATCACAATTTGGCTGTTGTCAAAGTCGCTGAGATCCTTACGCTTGCCCATTTTTCCTGCTTCCAACACATCAACTTCAATAACTATGCAAAGAGGGTTGAGGATTTACCATTGAAGATGAGGGAAAATCTAAGGCTCTATGAAGATAGCACAGCCTGAGACAATGATACCCCTCAGTTTGGTGGGTCTCGGGATTTGATGAAAGGCGTTCCTGTCAGGATGCCCTTAGTGCCCGGTGAGTCATTGTTATCATATTTGGTGGCAATGATCCAATACAAGTGTCATTAATAATTTAGAAATGGGTTGAAGATGATTATCACTGCTGTCATCAATCAAGCTGACAGCCACAAACAGAGTTGAGGGAATTTGAATGAGAGCACCAGTCTCCTGGCAGAGAGAAAGAATGAAGCAGCACTGGAGACCTGATAACTACTCATGACTTAAAAACAAACCCCCATCAGTAACAGAGTAAGAGCTCAGTCAAACTGCCTATTACTGTGTCCCCGCTGCACCTCCTTCCCAGCAGATCAAGACACACTCCCTGCTGCTGGCCTCTCACCATCACATCATGTCATTCACAAAATCTTGGTCTTAAATCTTCCTAATAAAAACTGCTTGCACATGATGGCATTGCTGATATGGTTAAAAAGAAGGGGGGACCGACAAGGGCCTGCACACGCATCTTAAGGTGAGAAAAAGAGAGGAGAAAAAAAAAACGATGTCCTAGAATGGGAAGATTTTGTCCTTCAGTAAATCTCTTCCCTATTTTAACTATATTGGGGGAGGCGCTCTAACACACAGTTGCAGAGGGAGAGGGTTAACAGCAATTAGTGCCGCTTCTTGCAAACAGCATGAATGCTTTGAGCATTCATAACCACCAGCACTTAACTTGCAGCCAAACACTTACTGACGTTCAGAGAATGATATACCCATCACAGAGCTCTGGAGGTACGCGTATCTTGCAGATTCACCAACACGGCAGGAAATGTTCGCTATCCGTGGTGCTGAACAAGCATGCATACTGTGGAACTTGTAACTGGCAGATGTTTCTTTTTCTTTTTTCCTTTCTGTGATGCCCATGGAAAGAGAAAGGCCGAATACATCATACAGGTCAGTCACCTTGAGCTGTCTCAGGTGGGATACGTGCAAACTGGGTCTCCTCTGACAAATATATTGAATTAGACAATGGACCAAGTTTTCAAAGGTCTTCTTTTGCTGCCATCAATATATATATAAAATGAGCTGTGAGTGCTGCAACGACTGAGGTTTCTAAATCAGGTCTGACAGAAACAAAGCTCTCGAGTAGCCACGTCCAGCTGCTTCAAACAACTGCACAGGTCTTGATGTTGGACACCCTACCTGGGTCCATTCCACCGCAAAGAATGCTAGCTACAAGGAACTGCATCTGTGGGAGAGATGGATAAATGTAGATCTCGCAAGAGCATACCACTAAACATGAGCAGAATGTGGGTAGTCCCCATTAACAGCTCTTACGTTTCCAGAGAGCTGTCAGACTGTTATTAACCTATCTTTTCTCAGACACTCTTACAGCTGTCAGGTGGCAATTACACACACATTAATTATTGTTTGCCCTGTCCAGGTCCACGGACTACGCGTTTCTATTTGGCAAACACTCACCATTTTCTCCTGCCTTGGTACTGACAGGCTTCCATGGAAGTTACACAGCCTGAAACACAGACATTTCTCAGCGCTGGATGAAGGCCAACGTGAAGGTGCCGAAAAGGTCATGCGTCCCGCACAGGGTCAGCCCTCCACGAAGCAATGTCATTTAGTCTACGGCTGCTCATCAGCACCAGACTCCCTCCCCACTCCCAACTCATATCCCTGGAGGCTTCCCTTCGAAAATTCCACTCTTCACACACAGGCTCCCCTGCTGGCATCTACAGGAGGTCATCTCCCCTCTCTGTCAACCTATCAAACGTCTAATAAATTCCAGTACTGTGGCACTACAGTTAAAATTTTGGCTGAACCCCAGTACCCAATGGGAGATTACAGAAGGATCATTAAACCCTCTAGTTAAGCCATTTCTCCTTTGTACCATAGCTTCAAACAGCTGCTTGAAGTTTCTGACAAAAAGGAACTTTTCTGATAAATAACCCCCTTTTTACATCTTTCATTTCCCCCATCCAGAGTACAGGAGGACACATGTAAAGAACACATTGTTGAATTCGCTCTAAAGAATTTATTTCAATAATATATATAAATAAGCCTGGTGTAAAATATTCAGAACGCAGGAATCTTACACGTGCTTGTGCTGTCATAATGGACAAGAATCATTCTCACTGATTGATGTTGTAGAACAAAGCTTCAATCCATTTCATTTTAAACTGAACATACAGTATTCCTTCCACATCTAGCTCTCTCCAGTAAAACCAAACAATCGTCAAAAATGTCCAAATGAGGAACACTAATGCAAATGATGAGCAAACCTGAAAGAGCAGAAACCCAACCCAAAAACTATTTATTTTTAACCTGAACTTATTTCATTTTGAGTGAAGCATATCAGGTTGAGCATCCACAACTCTGAAGGCAATGAGTTATTAATACTATAACCACCTGGCTATAAAGCTTTATTTTGCAATTCATTCTGGATAACTTACTGCAAAAATGAATGCAGACAAAAGGCACCCTTTCACAAAAAATATGGTAACTAGGACCAAAACCTGTATGAATTCACGCAGTAGCCAGATATTTATTAACTCTTCCTTCTGTGGCGGAGAATCACGAGGCAAAAGCAAGACGGCAAAACAGTGCTCATACCTGCATTATTGACAAGACATGAAAAGTGTATTAACACAGCCTGCTATTCTTTTAAATTCTTTTCTTGCCTTTACCTTTCAAAGTGTATTGAACCTCCGTGACCTGAGTGCCTGTGATATAGGATATTGTTTGATCGCCATTTACTCTGTGTTGTTTGAACCCCCCTCCTACCCATTTTCCCCATCTCTTTTAGGTGACCCCATCCAGTCCAAAGATATGTTTCAGGTGAATCATGTACACAATTGCATTTGTGTGGCCATCCTGCGAGGGACCTGATCTTGTGCATCTGTGTATCTATAAAGCTCAGTCACCATTTTTCGGTTCTCTATGCATATGCACAGCTTTAGTTTTCAAGCCACAGACTTGAAATTTGGCACATAGTTACTTCTCACCCTAAGTGAGCTTTTTACTGTGTGGAAAAACACACACAGCACTGCACAAATTACTAATACAGAGGGTAATAAAGTTTGGTGAGATATATGCACTGGACTAGGTTTGAAGCATGAATCACCTTCCGTAGCATTTGCCTGTTCCACAGCACTAATACTTGTGTACTAAATGCAACCACTTAAGGGTAATACAGTTTGGTGGCATACAATTTAATAATACAATTTGGTGGCATACAATTTAATAATGTACTTTTTACATTTATTTCCACTTTCTGATCTGGGCAGCACTGGGTAACTCAGCTAACACAGAACTTCTAATATTTATTTCAGTTGCGAAAACTTTTTTGTTCCCAAGTTACAAATGAAATCCAACACCCATTCAGCACGTATCAGACAACGTATGAACACCAGCAGTGGCATTTGTACTTCATAGACATTTAGTTTGTATATATTCAATGCAGAGTTAAACCAAGGCAGACGGTATAAAGAAAAAATTATCCATGTGGGGAAATTTTCAGACATGAATGACTGTTCACTGAAGTCCAACCAAATGTGTCCACATCTGCACTGCATTACATATTTCATTATAAGAATGTGGCTCATGAAAACTGTTTTATAACAAAACTTCAAAGCTGAATTATAGCCATAACACCACAACTGTATTTTTAAATGTTTTTATCAGACACTTTTCTTCAAAGTGATATGCAACTTTTTTTTTTTTCTTTTTTTTTTTTAAACAAGCACCTAGGCAACAACTTGGTTCAGACAAGGTAACAGGCAACAACTTGGGTAACAGGCAAGAAAGCCTAAGAAATGTTAGAAAATTTGTACATCATTTTCATACACAAAGGATGCCAAAATGTCCCTTTTAAATATAAATATCCTGTAAGTTATGAACGTAGCATCTCATATCATGCACAGTGTTGTACAGCCAAGTGAGCAGATTCTATGGCATATGCAAGTCAGGTTCTTCCTGAAATGAGCTACACAAATAAGTGAGCAACCACACACTGAACCTTCAAAGAGCCATTTAAAGAATTCCAGGGGTACTCACAGGGCACGGTTCGGAGGTAGAGATTGTCCCGGATGATCTGCTGGAGCTCGTGGTCCACAGAACCCTTCTGGAAGCGGAGGTTGAGGTAGTGGCGGAGGTCTTTGTCAATGACGCCTCCTGAGAAAACAAAGCAAACCATCTCAGGCGGATGTGTTGTGCCCAAAACCTGGTAGCAACTGCTGTTCATTTTCTTTTCTAAGGATGTAGAGGAAACCATCAGACAACAACTATGGTTTGTGTTTTGCTGACACACTGATCTCTTTCACAGCATTTGCACAGTAAAGACCAGCCTCTTCTCCCTCCTGTAACCAAGAATGGGGCTTCGCCACAACTGTGACCAGCACACGTGTTGACCTTAAAGTTGGGGCCAAACCCATCAGACCGTCAGAGTCAGTGTGTTTGGCCATGGGCTGCACTACCACACCATGCTGGTCAGACACAATCTGTGGACTGTGAGGGGTTTTTAAATCACCAATATGTGAAAGAATGCAGAGGGTTAACTGTTAAAGCGGTTGGCTTTCATCTCTGGTATGAAATCTGCAGATTCAAGAAGACCCAAGATTCCAGAACATAAAACCCTGTCATACAAGGAAATAGGCTTCCTTATCCTAGTATGGAAAACACCTTCTGGATTCGTGTGGAACCATCCAAATCAATGAGCAAGCAGAGCTTCACCTCAACCCTCAAGCAACAGTGACAGGCACAAATTAAATAAATAAACTTTACAAAACTGCCAACCAGCAACGGAGAACCAGAGGCACCAGAAGACTGAATTTAAATGCAGAGCAAAACCTCTTGCTGGTTTGTCTTCCATTAACCAGACTGGCGATACTCGACACTGCAGAGAGCAAATCACTGACAAGAACGTAAGACGCTCACAAAGAGAATCGCTCCACTGACATTTTTTCAACCATATTTTCGAATGAATCTCTTTCTCTCCACCAAGTGAAGTGCCGAGCTACACCTGTGTGGCGGCGCTACAAACCCGAACAGTCGATGCGAATGGCAGCGGCTCCATCACTGCGCTCAAACACAGAGCTCACGCTCAGCAGCGGAAGCGCACGCAACACACGCGCGCGCGCACACGCACACACGCACGCACGCCCGCAAGATACCCTGTGGAAGGCGCGGGAAGGGGTCTCTCCCGCAGCCGCCGCAGATGTGGCGACCCGCCGGCAGTCTCCGTTTTCCCTCCGCAGCCGAAGCCCTCCGCAGACAGCCGCTCCACACCGTGCCCTGCGGCGCCCGGCAGCCTTTCCAAGCAACGGGGTAGCCGCGCAAAAGAGCGCGAAGCTTCCCGCCTCGGTGGACGAACGCGTCCGCGGCAGCAGAGCGGCGACACGGGCAGAGATGGAGAAGCGTCGGGAATCGGGAGGCAGCGGAGGAAGCGGCGCTCCGCCCGGGGGGGGGAGGGGGGGGGGAGACCCCGCTGCTGATTGGTCTGCCTGGTCGCCAGGTCCTGGAGCGCCCCCTGTCGACGGCTGTGCGCACTGCGAGGTGTCTCGGCCCAGCGTCCTACAGCAGGGCACGTCAGAGGTGCGCAAACCCCGAAATGGAGCGCCTGCAGAGCGAGGCAATGCAGCACAAGGGGTTGGGTTGGGTTGGGTTGGGGGGGGGGGGCGTTCCAAAAGCAATGAAACAACAAAGGATTAAACATTAAGGCTATCCGAAGGAAAAGGGTGAGGAGTAGCACAGTGTTTCTAGCCAGGTTGCCCATTCAGTGCACTGTGGCCTAGAAGAAACTAGATTTTGTCCTTTCTTGTCCATCTCAGTAAGGCAGAATGACAAAATGTTCAATACAGTGATAGCATCTGCTTGCAGGTGAGCGGTGGATCTTACTGTGGGACCAGCAGCACAGGTGAGCTCGGGACAGCCCCGACGCTATTGCTGTCACACAGCAGTTATGGGCTGAGGCCATTGTGTGGCAGCTTGTGACAGACTTGTGTTGATGGAGTGACAGGCAACTGGATGATGCGCACACATGCAGGCTGCTATCCCCCCAGGAGATGTCATTACATAAGACACATGAGTTTGAGACGTGGACACACTGCAGAGTTGCCACTGAGAACATAGCAAGTTGAAAAGAAATTGTGCTGCACGCAGAACAAACAGAGGATAAATAAATGTCACCGTGGAGAAAAACTGCAAAACAAGCAGCTGCATTCAGGGAAACTGAGACGATGGATATTTAAACGTGACCTTGTACACGTGATCTCGGAGAAGAACCAGTCAACAGGTGTCTTCTAGGAGGATAGGTGAAAGAACCTGAAATGATCAGATAGGAAAAACAAGCTTTGAATAAAAGTTTAAGACAGGTCAATCCTCAAGTTAAAACAGTCACTTCTGCTGCAAAAAAGTGTTTTTTGGTCACCCGTGATGAAGTGTGGAACCGACCTGTCATATTTAAGGTAACGCTCATGGTGCACATATAACTACTCTATTGGAGTCACTTCACCAAAAAAATACCGCACCCCTGCTTTTGCACAGCAACACATTCTGTTGGTCTTATTCTTTTCTGCAGGGGATTAGAACAGAGGAGGAAAAATGGCCATGTCGCCAAGCTTTATTTACGGAGCGTGCAGATCCTTAAACCACCACACATTCACAAAACATCAGCTTCTTCATCTGCAGAATGTCAGGACTGACGCAACTCACCGAAACTCGCATTTAAGGGAAACTGAATGACATCGAAAGAGAAAACGATTAAGAACGTGCAAAGGTTTGGCTGTGGAGAACCCGGACCTTAATCACCCCCCCCCCCCGACAAGTCTGCCCTCATAAATAGCAATTAAACAGATACGTATACAAAATATTAGAAATACATCAGAGTCTACTAACATTAAGGACCTAGTAAGAAGTGGGGCCACCCTTCGCCTTGAGAACAGCATCGGTCCTTCTTACAATCAACTTCAATCCTGCTGTTATACAAATCCCAAACTGTGTGTAGTGGGATACTGCACTATTCTTTTAGAAAGCCTACAGTTCTTTGAGGAATGGAGGAGGTTGATGTGTGCATCATACTTTGAGCTCCAGATCTTTCCATAAAGGTTCAGATGTTTAGATCTGGGGTGACTGAGAAGGCTGTGTGGAGGCATTTGAGTTCATCCAGGTTTTGTACCCTTTGCACTAAATTTGGATTCGTGTGTTTTCCTTTGGATACAGGATGTTTGCAACTGGTAATCCTGCCATAAATTCCAGCTTTGTGAAGCTCTTGACAGTTTTTGCAGAGACTCACAGAAGTGCTGATTCAGTTCGATGGTCATTTCTGAGGTTCCATTTTTTGCCATTTAGCAACTCCTGTCCTGTAAAGTGTCCATCCCTGTTGGTGAGCTTTGACTTGGGACCACTTGTCTTCTTGGGGAGGCAGTTTGTCCATGTTGTGCCCTTCACATATCAAATTTTGGCGGCTTCTTTGACCAATGATCGTGCAATTCAGGGACAAACTATTTGGCTTCTTTGAATTCTGTTGGTCACACTGCTATGAAAACACAGACATGGCCAAAAGTACTGATACACCCCCCCCCCCCCAAAAAAAACCCTATTTTCTTTGAAATAAGTAAAAACTGACAAAAGTATTTGGTATCCGCTGTTTTTCTTTCATACTTAATAGAAAAGAAACTTGGCTTTTGTTTTATGACATGTTAAATAATAAAATGGGATGGACAAAAGTATTGGGACCCTTAACCTAAAACTGCACAACACAGCCTTTGAAGATGGTGCCTGCAATCTAGCAAGTTTTGTAGCTCTTACTGAGATATCTACACTTCTCCACTATCAATTTGGCCCCTTCAGGTTTGATGGGTTCCTTCTGCCAACTTTAAGTTTCAGCCCCTTCCACAGATGATCTATGAGATTCAGATCAGGTCTTGTATCAGGACACTTTAGAATGGTCCAACATTGTCTTCTCATCAATCCTAAGGTGCTTTCTGAGGTCTGTTTTGGATCATTTTTGCCTGCCCAAAAGTCCTCATACCAGAAGGACTGTAGCTTGTCAACATGTATTTTGGCAAACTCCAGGCTTTTTTTCCTGTTTCTCTCACAGATGTGGCCTTTTATACCTTATGGAACTTAAGGAGCTCATTTTCATTCAGATGACAGACACTGCCACTTGAAACTGTTGTACCTTCAGCTTGAAGGTCAGCCTGAATCTGTTTTGATGTTTTACTTGGTTCTTTTTAAACCATTCAGTTTTTTCTTCAATCTTGGGTCATTCTTTCTCTTGCAGCTATGTCCAGGATGTTGACTACAGTCCCATGGCCATTAAATTTCTTGATAATACTAGGTAGCAACAGTGGTCAGAGAAACATCAAGCTATTTGGGGATGATTTTGTAGCCTTTATGTTGACCATGCTTGGCTTTTACCTTCTTCCTAATGTCCTCAGACAACTCTCAGCTTTTTCCTTCTCTTTTCCATGTTTAGTGTGAAACACATCGTGACAAAAACAGCAAAATAAGGACTTTTGTCCATTTAAACTGGCTGAATGAATGTTTATAAGGCTGAAGACAACTGTGGTTCTAATTATAGGAGAACAGCCTGCTTGAAATATGACTGCAATACAATTATTTTTTGTAACTTATAATGGGTATCAATAACATTGCTCAGGTCATTTCAGAATGTGTTCCCACAATAAGCAAGAATTTGGCTCATAGCTTTTTTCGTTCCATTGTGAACCAATGAAATGCATGTATGGATGACAAAGGTCATTTAATTTAATGAAGAATGGTGCATTATTTGAATAAAATGCAAGGGTACCAGTACTTTTGGCCACATCTGTCTCAAAGTGTTACTTATCAGACATCCTTTATCGTAATAGACTGCTAACAAGCAAATAGCCCAAATTGATCATGATGCAGCTGCAGTTGTAACTGTGATTTAGGTAGTTCAACATTAAACTCCCTTTTCATGTAGTGTTTTTGCTGTTGTGTCCCTTTTCATGAACTACTAAAGCAGCGGTGCTAACTAACTGCACCCAGGTGTGTCTGGGGTTCTGCTCTTGCAGCCACTCGACTGACCAGACCAGACATATGGCTGTGCAGTCAGATAAAGCAGTTGAGTTCATGTGACCCCGGGTCATTTGTAGCACCTCTCACCCTAACCCACACAACTCTCCATCCAGCCCTAGAGCAGGACAACGCTGCATGCAGTCTGACTTCATTACGCTTAACATGCTCATTCAACTCAGATAACCTGCAATTGTGTAAGTACAGTGCTGCATCTAGAGGTCATGTTAATATATTTATTTAGGGTGCGTGCATGCATGCTGACAGCCGGTTGATCCCTTGCATTTATATTAGAAAATGATGGTTGGCCATTACAGTGCAAAAAACAAGTTATGAAGCTAGAAAGTTTCCTGTACCTGGGGTGTCAGCCATGTTGCTACAGAAGTGCTTTCAAAATGTAGTCTGAGGAATGTGACACACACACACACACACACACCATATGAAATGGAGGTGATGCCCCCCTTCCAAGACAAGTCTAATGCTGCCCACATTGGCTGATCGCCATGGAAATTGAATCAGATGTATTGCTGGGGAAGCAGAGGACCAAACTCAGCCGAAATTAAAGTCCTTTTCCTTTTTCCCTCGAATGCAGAGGCCAGCGGCCCAGCAGGAACTGGCAACTCAACAAACAGGTAGCCTCTGATCCAAGCTTCTGGACTCAGGGAGTGAAGGCACTGGGTTTAAAGCCACTGTTGTTGCACTGTGGTGCAAGACAAAAGCTGAATCGCTACGTGCATGAATAAAGGTTTGAAGCTACAGAATGGGCAGCAGAAAGTGCGGTGGTTGAGGACACAGACCAGCACCTTCAAGGCTGCAGGTTCAAGGTGCTGTTGCTGTACCCTTGAATGTAACACAGCAAAAAAATTACTGTTGTTTAAACAAACAGCAGTGCACATGTGGAAATGTTTAAAATCATAAACAGCAGCATTTGACCTTGGATAGAAATAAAAGCCATAGGGAAACAAGATAAAGGTAAAATATAAAAATGCTGTGAATTCTCTTAAACAATCTGCTGCTCTTCATGGCATCACAAGTTTGATTTGGTCACCCAACACTCAGTATCTAGCCAAACCGCAATCTTTCGAAAAGCAATGCAATTCAAATGATGCCACTGCATTAGTACGATATGCGGCAATGAGGGAATTAGGAGGTTGGCGATAAACAGAAGTTGATACGATGCACAGCAACAGCGGAACTCCAGCCTGTCAGGCAGCCTGACAATTTTCCGGTCGGAAAGTAGCCATAGTTGACCAAAGAGGTTTAAATGCACTGCACGCGCACCATGCAGCTAACAGTTCTCTCTGCCGCCTCTCAGGCACCAGAGTGTGAAATCTCTGGAAAAAGGTCCGAATGTTGATGCGAGGTGTCCAAATGAGGTTTCCCTACAGGGGACTGAACCGCAGGAACCAAGCTTTGAATTTTCAATGTACACCAAAGTACGGACATATTTATACAAACAGCAGACTGTGCGTGTACGGTAAGCATAAATATTTCCGATTATTCTCCATGCAGGTTGTTTGAAATAAAAACTAAAAAAACTGGAGCTGCTGGAAGGGTGCACGCTGGCTAAATGTATAGACACAGAAACAGAGCATCTCATCTTCAACAGACACAACAAACATCAGCCAGTTCAAGTTCAAAAGCAGCCACTGGTTGGTTAAAAAGTCCAACTGGATTATGACACACATTTCCGTCACATCTGACCAGATCCACAGGGTGGCACCCCCTGCATCTCCATCTACTTACCGATTCACAACAAAGGCCTGGCAGTATGTGTGCGCAAACCAGGGGAAATAAAACAGACCTGCTGTGCAGTCGCTGAAGTCCAGTGCCCATCACACTTCTAAAACCAGCCCCCCCCCCCCCCAGATCACACCATCAAAAAGCTGCTGCCTCACAAATACGTGTCAATCTAGAGCCATTCATCTGCACAGACAGTAGCAGTTGCTGGATGAAAATGCATTTAATTTCTCGTGTCACAGGAGGGAGGAAGCAGCCAAGATAGCAAAGCACCCCGGATGGAATGGACAGTCATGGGTGAGCGTCTTTTTCTCTGCATGAGGCCCTTTCCCAAATGTCCATCTCAGAAACAATGTTGCCGTGAACGTCACTTTGTACGCAAAAATAAATGCATAAATAAAATGGCAAAGTCAGCTGCGCACACCGAGGCCAGACCTTGAACACATATCAATGTCATCACTCATTTGTATGAGCAAGGCCTGACTGCCGGTCATTAGTAATGTGTGAATTAGGGGCAGCTATTCGGGTTTTGTGCTGACATGGTACCATCCGCTTCCTTGCCTAGCGCGGAGCTCATTAGTAATGTCCCACACCAGGATGTAGACACATCTGCGCATCTTGAATGCAACTTTGCATGAACCCTCCCATGCAGTCAATGGGGAGCAGGTAGCCTCAAAGCATCTGTCTAGAAAATGCCAGGTGAGATCTGCAAAAGAACGCTACCACAGCACCCTCTTGTTCCACTGGGTGAAGTAATACCCAGATATGAAATTTCATCAGTATAACACGGACATTCGATCAATCCTGATTTTCTCATTTTTCAACACATACAGACTCAGTTGGCAAAAACTGAACTGAAACTCCAAGTGTCCATCCATTATCCTTAACCGCTTTATCCTGGTCGTGGCTGCGGTAGTCTGGAGTCCATCACTGGGCTCGGAAACTATACTCTGAGTGAGCCACCAGTCCATTTCAGTGAGTCCACATCCACAGTCTCTCTCTCACACACGCACACACAAAAATACAGGCAATTTAGTGACCAGTTCAGCTGAAACCCATGCAGATATGGGGAGAACCAGCAAACTCTATGCAGACAGCTGGATTGGAACCCATGCCCCATTAGTCCGGATGTTGTGAGATGAAAGCACTACTTGCTTGTTTGGACTGGGACCGGGCTGTCCAAACTAAAAACATTTCAAATTAAAACCAGGAACAATAATATGTTACACTGACAACAATGAGCATGGACATTGGCTCATATCTCCAAAATAAAGTGATCACCAGGAGCTCCTTTAGCTACTGGGTAAATCAACTGAGGTGCTCTAAGAAGCACTTCTGGGGGTTGGTCTGCTGGCTGTCTGAGATCCAACTCCATAATGCCACACAGGAACTTGTCAACTGTTACCCTGTCTTTTCCCATTTGACCATTCATTAATTTTTTTTTACAGCTTGTTAAGGAACTTAGTGTCCTCTGCCCAATTTCTGGAAGGAGGAAATTCTGAAGTTCTGAAAAGATCATATCCTGTTCTCTTGAATCACTGCTTGCCCAAATAGATTACGCAGTGAGGAGACCACTGAGAAACCAAAAATAAGAAGATAATATTATTCCTGAAATGTTGTCTGAGCCCCAGTCTGTCTTGCCTGCATGGCTAAACGTCTCCTATAGAGAGAAAGAAGAATCGGTGCGACGGCAACCTGTTAAACATCACTGTACTTGACAAGCTTAGGAACATCCATCATTAATAACCTTCTGCCATTTGCAGGGTTGCAGTGGTCCGGAGTTTACAACAGAAGCACAGGGGATAAGGTGGAGGACACTCCGGATGTGGCGGGTCCATCGCATTTTCTTCATTTGCTTATTTGGTGCCTCCTACGGGATGGGAACCATTTCAAACATTTCCTTAAGTATCCTGGAGTTCCTCCACTGGAGAGCAGGCTTGAGGGTTCATTCTTGTCAGCAGTACCATACAGCCTACAGCTTTGATTGACTGCGGTATCTTGGGGGGTAGCTGGAAGACCGTGTTAATGGAAACAACGTGATGCAGTCAGTAGCTGTGCCACTGATTAGGGCCAATTTTGACAAATGTATGAATTCATTCCCATCATTGGTTGTGTAGGACTTATAGTGAAGAACAGCGGGAAAGGATCGCACAATAATTATTTATTCTGGGTGACATTTTTGTATTGGACTTTAATTGATGATAAGTAGTTACTTACGCCTGTTATTTCATGGTGACATTTGAGTGACACAGAGTAATGTCTCTTTCCTTTATGGAGCTACGAAGGAAAGGTTGAAACACTCCTAGAAAAATGTTCGATTTTTAATTATTGCACAAATACACAAAGCATTCTGACAACTGTCAAAATATCTAACGTCCTCTGGTCGACATTACTCATTTTTCTTGTCTGCATCAGCCATGTCTGACATCTGCCTTGCATACTGCGCGCTACTGCCGTGCTGCTGTGTAGTAGCCTTGTCCTTGCACCCTTGTATTTTACTGTGTTGCTGCTGCTGAGGGGAGATGGTGCAGGTAACATCCAGGAGCTTCTTGCTCAGCGGGGGTGGACCCTGTGGATTCCTTTTGGAAACCCTACACAGAGATGAGCGTCTGCAAGATTTCCTACCAAATCACCTGAGTAACAGTGGGTTACGTAACAGAGTTGGCTGAGCACACATTGCATTGATCAACTGCCCAAGTTACACTTCATGACACAAGAACACTGCAGAACGTACAGACACAAATCAATAGGCTTCCTGACTGCACTGTAAGAGAGAGCGAGAGAGATGAATGCCTCCCAAAGCACCT
Organism: Heterotis niloticus; assembly: GCA_018136845.1. Taxonomy (NCBI): domain Eukaryota; kingdom Metazoa; phylum Chordata; class Actinopteri; order Osteoglossiformes; family Osteoglossidae; genus Heterotis; species Heterotis niloticus. The sequence continues at coordinate 14,357,027 of CM030900.1, forward strand.
CTGTTGCTGCAGGAGCTCACACCCAAAGAGTACAGAAATTATGTTATGAGGATACATTGAAGACCTCTGAAATGCCTTGGAATTGACTGAGGATCATGGCAAACACTCACAGAGGACAAAAAAGTATGTAGACATGTGGTGAGGATAGGCGTACCATCTTGAGGTGAGAAAGATAGAGGGCACAGAGAAAACAATGGGAAGAACTTGCTTCATCCCCAAACACTGCCTCAACTTCTCACTGTCAATGTACATTCAAACCCTGAATCTGGCATGCTAGGCACTTTCACAGCCACCATAACAGCAGCATTCCAACATCAACAGTAACACCTCCACCACCACCAAGACTTTGTCCTTGCTGGAATGCTGCCGATGAAGATGGTCCTTATCAAAAATGGACAAACTAACTTTTTCAAGGAGTCAGTCAGTAGTTTAATTTCAAATTTATGAACCAGATCCAAAATTCGGGGACACACCTTGATTCAGATTCCACAGCCACCAAAAAAATCACTTAATAGGTGGTAAAGTGTTCTGTCAATCCATGTGGCTCTCTACTTTTTCTGAAGAGCAAGCAGTTATCCCTCGCATCCCCTCTCTCTCTCACACACACACACACACCTCCCTAACAAATTAGATTTATGAGGTTCACTTGGCAGACCCATCTCCCAATGATGACAAAGTCAGGATATCCCACTGATAAGCGTGCACACTGCATCTGTTTCAGGGAGAATCTAAATATTCCGCCTACGAGGGCAGCCCCACATTGTCACCTACACCCCCGTGAACAATTAGCCCAAAAAAAACGCCTCTGTCAGGGCCAGCCAAGGTACAGCATCATCTCCAGCTTGTCAATCAGCTAAAGCGCGCATGAAGGACCCTGTAATCAGCTGGGTGGCCTGTTTGCAAGCCTGACCCGATTTCTCCGCTAACTCTACCAGGTTTAGATACCAGCATCTCCTCCTCACCTGCTGAAGCCCTGTGAGGCTTCAACTCTAAGGTGGTAATGCCAGAAGAGGGGAAAAATACAAACAAAAATAAAAAAGCAAGGGAAATTACACCAGTGTGCTGATGGTTACATTTTCAGGCTTAGAAATTCTTGTCCCAGAGATGGAAGCTTATCCCCAAGCCGACAGCCTCGGCACGGTTAGCGGGATTACCGGCTGTCATCACAGGCTACAGTGGGGTTCTGGTTCTCTGTGACGGGTCCAATCCCAAGCAGTGAACCAAGCATGGTTCCATTTGCACTACTCTACAGACTCAAAAGTTCACAGCCTATAAACAGACCCATAAACAGGAATCTGTCATCACTGCAGGGTCTCATGAAATAATTTTAAAAAATCATTTAGTTGCACCCATCTGCAACCTTAAACCGGCATCATATAATATTGTATAATGAATAGAACATTTTCATTTACATTGTCCCTCCAAATTGCGCACGCAGTTGAGACTGAAAGTCAGTTCATCATTTGGAAGTGTAAGACCACCCACTCTCATTTCAGGTCAGTTTTCCTGTCCCACTTGCCCTGGTAAAGGTCATGGTGGGAGCAGGTTGAGAAGGTGGCCCAGTCTCTCCTGTACCCCACAGTGGTCTCCAGCTCTTCCTGGAGGATCTCCAAGTGTTCCTAAATATAAGCCCTCTCTCACATCCTGGGTCTACTCTGAGGTCTTCTTTAAGTGGAGCTTGCCTGGTACAATTCCCAAGGGACTTGGCTAGGGGGCATCCTGACAACACAACCAAACCAGCTCAATGGGCTCCTCTCGATTTGGAACAGCAGTGGCTGTACTCGGATGTTCTCCTAACTCACCAAGCTTCTCAACCTGTTACAGGTTCAGCCCAGGAATACTGTGCACAAACCTCATTTCTGCTGCTTGCATCCATAAGCTCATCCTTTCAGTCATTACCCAGAGCTCATGAGCCCAGCTGAGGAACATAAGTGCTAAACCAAGAACTCTGGCTGAAAACTCAACTCCCGCTTCACTACAACAGACCATTACAGTGCCCAGAGAACTGCTGACATTGTACCAATGTGCTGCTCCTCCCTTACCCAGACATAGCAATGGACTCTTTTCTGGGAGAAGAGCATGACCTCAGACTTGGAGGTGAAGATTCTCATACCTGTTGCTTCTGGTGCCCATCAAAGGACATGAGTCATATTAGGCCAAAATGACATCACCTGCATAAAGAAGAGATGCCACCTATAGTTCGCCCAGCCAAACATCCTCCAAATCTTGGTTGCACCTTGGTATCCTGTCCAAGAAAATCCTAAACCAGAACAGCAACAAAGCCCAGGCTCACTGGAATTCAACACCTACACTGAAAGGACTTGAATTAATGCTGAGAACAGGGACACGACTCAAACTGCAAATACCACACGTCAGTGATCCCAGTTCCCTGTATATCCAGAATGTCCCTGCAAAACCACAAGCCTTTTCCAAGCCCACAAAACTGGGTTACCACGTTCCCCAACTCCTCAAACAACTGACAGGGAGAAAAGCTGTTCTACTGTTCCACAGCCAAGATGAAATGTGCACTGCTCAACTTGAATCTAAGACTCAATTATTGGGCCTAATGTCCTTTCCAGTAGCCTGGTTTAGGGAGGCTGAGGAGTGTGGCACCCTGTGATGGGAAGCAATTGATCAAGTGGGTGTGCTCCACCACAAAGACAGGACTTGTTGGGCAGCTAGCACATTGATTTGGAGTGCTCTTCAGTGAAAATTTTCAATTGATAGTGCAAACTGGAATCATTTCCAGTATCCATACACTGGAATAAATAACCAACACAAAAGTGGTCCGGAGAGAAAAAAAACCTACTTGAATAAGGCTCTTCTAGTAACTTTTTTGGTGTCTTTTTTTGCAAATTCCCAGAAAATGTACCATGCAACAAAAGATGAAATTGTCAAATACACAGCAACATACACTCAACAAAACTCTTCTCATTTACATTCAGAATTATTCAGTGTTATTAAGCTGAAATCCAAATCTTCATCAGGATGTACAGGCAAAATGACAAAACAAATCTCTTCCGTATTTTAATCACAACTATAAAATCTTACAACTTGACCCTAAACCATGCATGTATTCCGCTATTCTGGCACCACAAAGGCCGCCTACGCCAGGTGCCCCGACTCAAGCCCCCCTTCAGGTGTGACATTGTGCCTGGGGACAAACACAGAAGAAGATGCTAACATTGACTAACACCCCAGTCTGCTATTCCAAAGGTACCTTTCTGGCTTTACATGGTACACTGAAGAGTGGCATGGGCCATGCAACTCCACCTTTTCCAGGGTTTTTAACATCTCTGGCTGAAGCTCATCCCCCTCTGCAGTCTCACCACGGCAGAGCTCACGCACCACCATGGCTACCTCAGGAACAGCAAAGTAGTTTAATCCAGCAGAAACATCACCCACCACCTTCTGGTAGTGGGACGTGTCTACCTGGATAAGGAGTTTCTAATTGCTCCTCCCATCATTCCTCCACAATCTCCCCAGAAATTGTCAGTGTTTCTCTGCTCCTGCTCAGCACACTCAGTAAAAGCTGAATAATACAGCTTAATCTTTTGATTTATTCACAGGTTGGGTTCTGTTAGAATATTTCTATTTTAAGTGTGTTTTGCTGCCATTCAATGGCAGCCAGGAAAAATGCAGGTTTTTTTTTTTTCCCCCCTCGCTCTGCAGAGGACCTTCAGAAAATGGTGAAGAGTGTGCATTTAAAAATACAGTAAGTAAAACTGCGAAATGTCTGTACTGTCAAAAATTTAAAAAAAACAACTGTCCATAGCATGTTTATAACATTTATTTGTAATTTTTTCCTAAATAAATAACAAAGTGGACCTACTTACAGTGACATACACTTGCAGACTTGGGTAATTTTTGCAGGAGCAGTTCAGAATAAATTTCTTTCTCAAGAATCCTACAGCAAGATGAGGGATTCAAGCCTGTGTTCTTACAGTGCAAGCGGGCAGCTCTAACCTCCACTCCATCTGATGGCAAGAAAAGCAGCAGTTAAGTTACTCCATAAACTTGAAAGCCAACAAGAGTTAAGATACAAATGGAGATCGGTGGGGGAGGGCAGGGTCATGCTGAGACTTCTCACTATCCTCATAGTCCTTAGAAGTATAGTTAGGCGATCTCGTAAACTTACATCTGTGCAGGTAACTGTGCTGTGATTTTGGTTCTTGGTTATCTACCTCATCTCCTGGGTCACTCTCCAATTCTTCTGAATCAGTAGCATGCTGGCAGGTGGGTGACTAATGGGCTGGAGGGTCTTTCATGGATATTAATGTTGTATTTGACCACACTGGGCTCCTGAAATTCCCTCTGGCAGGCTACTTGTTGACACAAGGCTTTTATTACTGGGTGCAGGATTAAGATGTTATTGCACTAACCAAATCGGGGTGGGGGGAGGAGACTGCGGAGCACTACTGGGCTAAAACCAGCAGGCAACAGGATATTAACAACAATGACTTAATCACTTATGGCTTCCTGATATGTTCCTACTGCAGAGTGGAATGATGCACAAAACTGTAATGTAGCTGGAGTTCATCTCTAGAAGGCATGAGAGAACCCAGGGAGTATCCTGTAGCACCCAAAATGGTCTCAGAAACAGCAGATCCCCTGCTTGTTACAGCTTTTTAAGCAATTCTCTACCTTCTCACCAGAAAATGTCCATGTGGTTTACCAGCATGACAAGTATTTTAAATACTGTCTATGTATCTTTCATTTCTAATTCAAAAGTGTATGACATAGAAGCATATAGAAATCGACACAGAGAGAGAGAGAGAGAGAGAGAGAGAGAGAGAGAGCGCGCCAGAGCCAGGTCCACCCCAAAATGTCACAGTCCGAGTTCTCCGGCTTCTGTTTAGATGCGACGACCAGTTTCTCTCTGTTCCCCAGGCTGCCACAACAAGACAATACCCACAGTTCTCCAGGGGAAATGCTGCTTTCTGTGTGTTCACAACATCCTTCTGGGATCCCTTCTATGCGCAAATCCTGCGCTGCGCTATGCAGTCATGTTGAAAACATCACAAAAAGCTTTTAGCTTGCACTTGGGTATTCGCATGAGATAAGGACTGAACAATCTTCAAATGGAGTTCCACACTGAATGCACTTCAACCAAAACAAAATGCAAGGGGATTGTTTCCATTGTTCAAGTTACAACTACAGGTACTGCATCCCAAAGGTGCAGGTTCAAGCGCTGCTGGTAAAAGGTACAATGGTACAAGCTTATTGGCTCCTTTTGGATCAAAACATTTGTTGCAGCAAATAAACAAACTATTGCAGTTCCTATAGCACACAGAAGTGCAGAAAGACTTTCTGACACCCCTTGGCATAGCATACGCCCACTGGCAACGCATTAGAGTCCTAATGACCGTAAAGGAGACAAAGGCACAGTCCTGCAAATGAAAGGTTTAAACAAAGTCATGAGCGCAAATCAGCATTGTCTCACGAAAGCACGTCCCCATAGACCCTTTCATGCCAAAAGCACCACACGACACCACATTTATTTCTCTGCAATCGCCAAGAGGTTAATTACAAATTCATCAAGCAGGCAAACTCTTCTCATTTTGTCTGCAGGTAATTACAGTGGACAATCCAGCTACCGGTGATGAATGAGAAGCAGTCTAGTGCAAAGATTTCCACGCATCGGGGACCTGTGCAACTCGGGGACCAATGTCAACGTTGACGCCAACCGTACCAAGGATGGGAACAATATTTTTACTCATTGATCGCTACTACCCATCTGGAACCTGCGGGTCCCGTAAGGGTTCTTTGTGAGCTGCAGCTCCAGAAAGCTACATGTTCCCATCGTCATCGTCCTCAACCCATCGGTGTGAAACTAAAATATTTGTGTTCAGCAAATTTCAAACGTGCTTTCTCACCCAGATTAACCCAGATCCACTTCCTGTCTCCAGTCAGACAGCAACAGATTCCAGCCCACTCTCTTGCAGAGAATGTGCAGTTCAGCACTGGGGTGCGTATGTGTGTGTTTCTGCTGAAATTATTTTTTACTGCTGGGGCTTTGGCTTTCACACTCAACTGTGTATGTGTATGTACACGGCTGTCTTTACATTATACAGCACCTTGCAAAAGTATTTAAACCCTGTAAAAGTTATTGCCTGTATTACAAATTATTTGCATACATGTACATTTACAGCATATCAGTTCACAGTACAAATACTGATTTGAAAAATATCTGTAAGCATAACTTTCATTCCAGGCAATCTTAACTTCAAAGGCGTCTGAATATTTTTGTAATGCACTGTATGTGTTTGCATGTATGTGTGTTGGTGCAATAGATTCGCTCACTCACTCAGTCGTGTGTGTGTGTGTGTGTGTGTGTGTGTGTGTGTGTGTGTGTGTGTGTGTGTGTGTGTGTGTGTGTGTGTGTGTGTGTGGACAAGCCTAGAAGACCCAGCCTTGGGGATGAAAAGGGTTCAGCTCAAGAGTCAAGGAGGGGACCCCCCGTCACATCCCATCATCATCATCACATTCCCTGAAAAAGTTCAACATGCTGCAGGCCAGCAAGGACCCAAACTGAGGAAGACAACTTAAAATGTTAGTCTGGCACAATAAAGCACTCATTTACAGTGGAAGCTTCTAAATCCAATACGTTTGGCTCTGGCAATAGAAGCCAAATTGACACCCGAACCCAGGTGAGCCAGAGACAGGCAGCAGTACCCTAGTGATTGCATTCAGTGGAGTGCTCCTCCAGAAGCCCTGGTCAGTTTTGACCCTTTGCCACACACTCTTTTGGAATCATCATCAAATCCTTTGCGCTGCCTCCTGCAAGCAGCACACAGAGTCAAGTTGCTTCTTTGTCACTCATCACAGCAACCAGTCCTCTGACAGACCAGCAGGGTTTCAAGGTGGATAGCAGCTCAAGTATCTGGCAGCACAGTTCCTGCAGGTAAAATGTAGGATAAACAATGACGAGGACCTTGTTGACTTTAAACAAGCACAGTCACTATGGAGACAATCACTATGGAGATGCGGACACTGCTCATAGTTCCAGGTCTGTCCAAAACGTGCCTTTTGTAGTTACCTTCAGCACCAACCTATACTGTCCAGCAGCAAATTTAGTCTGCAGTCTTCCCTGTTTGGTTGTCAGTTACCTTGGATAAACTTCAGGAAATAAATTAGTAATAAGAACATTACTAACTGCATGCAGAACTTCTGCAAACAGGTCCTACTTAAAGCTTCTCTACTGCCAATGCCCATCACCACAGAAGAAGGGCTGATGGGAACAGAGGGGAGGGCAGTGATTCTGGTTAGCATTAGGGAAGTGGACCTCATCCATATGTAGTTAAAATAAATATTCATGCATTGTGAATATTCCTTTTTGCTGCATTCTGCTAATACATCTGAGCCCATATAATTTATCCTTTATGAAAATGTACTCTGAATCGACATCTCTCCTAGTGAGAGAACCACACTATGCCACGAAAGAAAAAGTACTGGACTCAGAACCAGTTCACACGGGACATGAATGGAACCTGTGCCATGTGAGGAATACACCACATTTTACAGATCCTTGGTAAAAAGCCTCCCAGCTTCTTCATCAGGTCTTTGAGAGAGACTCTAGGTAGGACTTCTGAGCCCACATGCAGGATCCTCAGTCCAAGACCCTCGTTGTTAAGACTGTGTAAAACTTGAGCATGGTGGTCCTGCATGCCTCGTGTAAGGAACTCCACAAGTCGAGTCACGCGGCCAAAGGGTGCAGGACCATGTGGGTCTGAGAAATGGCCAGGACAGAGGAGTTAGGTCGGTGACAGCTGGGCTGGCCTGAATGCTCTGAGCTCCCTGCTCTCCTGTCAGCCATGCCAGCCTGCGGGCCCCTCTCCTATTTTCAGCTCCAATGGCAGGCATCAGTGCAGAAGGAGTGACTGGGAGAGCTGCGGACCAGGAAGGCGGCATTTAACCCTACCTGCACTGCACAAGCTGGACAAATCTGATGGCTTTGTCCCACAGGGTCACAGAAAACAGACCGGTATGGCCAACCGCAAACAAATGTACACATGTAGTGGCGCATACCCCCCTGTTCACAGTCAGTGCAATGATAAAGGATTTGAGGAGGACACTTCTCAGCCCGAGATCCTAATCCAGACAGCTGAAAACCGACACTCTGAAGGCCACGAGTTCCCTATATTACGCAACAAGAGGGTAATGTGACCTGAAATAATGAAAAACTTGTGACTTATTTGGAAACGCAGTGCAATGTCTCAGTTCAGTACCAATAGGCAAACAGGCACTCAACTTCTTTGGGTAAACATCTCTTCCTTTCAAGGCATGAGGAATTTCAGAATTATGAGACTAATGTTAGTTTTGGGGGGCAAAGCATGACAGAATCAAAGATTTAGTTTCTATTGCAATAATTACTTGGCATTTAAGCAATTCTTCTATGAACCTCTTTAAGAGGTAACAAGTAGAAGACTGCAGATGAAGAGCCAGCTCATTTGATGAGGCTGCAAAGAGAGGGTCAGGTAAACTCTGAGCCGTGCTGCCACTGCTGGGCACATCACCCAAAACTCAGTTCAAAATGGGAACTAGCTGAACCTGACAACTACATCCTTCATTTCATTTGTACATTCATACCATCTACTGCAGAACAGGAAGAGGCTGTTTTTCATAACACTGTGTCCATGTTTTTATGACCTTTTAAGACAATATTGCACCTCTAAATAAAAGGTTAACACAAACACCATGTGATCATTTATCCATAGATAAATATAAATAGCACTTCAAATGGTTCTCCCATGTCAGTATTTTAAATAATAAAAAAAAAATGTAGCCCATTCTCCAATTTCCAGAACATATGAGTGTGTCTGGATATGATGAGCTCCAGAAAAATTGATATCATCATTTTTTTTTTTTTTTTTTAAACACACTTTTACACCCTACCGTAATGTGCAATAGGAGTAATAAACTGCAGTCAGTGGTACAACTGACACACACACACACACACACACACACACACACACACACACACACACTACAGTGACTTATATGCAGAAAGCAGAAAATAAGTTGCCCATGACTGGATCAGAGCACTGCTACAGGAGGACTCATCACACCAACAATGGTGAAATTCAGTACTGCACTGAACATAAGCAATTAAAAAGATATTAAGTGACATTAAACTGAACCAATAAATGATAAAGCAAAAAAGTAGTTCCAATTATTAATTTTGCTCACATTTAATTCAACAAGGCTGCCTTGAGAAAGACAGTCCTCCTTCATGCAGAAAGCCCATCCTATAACACCCTACTGATGCAGCTCAGGTTTATACTGGGGAGTCAAGGCCGACACTGCAAGCGGATATTAATCTACTGATCAAATGGATTTGAACCAATCAAATTCAAAGGCTGCACAGCAAATTTAAATAACCACAGCTTGTTTAAGCGGGGTCAAAAATAGAGCTTCATGTGGCTGCGTTTCATTGCGGTCTAACTCCACTCTGTCACTATTAACTCGTGCTTCTGTATTCATTTCCCTCCTTCCTCAGATAGTTGCATTTCACATCATTTTTACTGCAACGTGAGATATAGCTTGTTACCGCCCTCTATGGGAGGAAAAAATACCCTCTATAAACACAAATAGATGCCTAAGTCCGATCGGATCAAAGGCTGATTTGTTTTGGATTTGCTCAGCTTCAGAGCCAGAGACAATAATCACATTTCCATGTTTGTGCTGCCACGGGGGCTAGGGTTGCTGTGTTTTTGCATGTGTGTGCGTGCATGTGAGAAGAGCGGGACCTACGGACATAGCACAGCCTGGAGACACACCTCTGTCACCTGGCAACTTCCGCGCTCCTGCCTGCTGAGCTGACTACAGAGATGTGGCAGACTTGGGATAAAGTAATTCCAAAACCCTTTCCAGTGGCAACAGATGGGATCAGCACCAGAATTCTCAGCTGGCAGTTTCCAGGCCAAGCTGACGATCCCACGAGCTTGAACCAGGCCGTCACCGCCTTCAGTCGACTCAGGGTCCAGATGGCTCACACAGCATCCCTGACGCGCAGGCCAACATGCACGGGTGTGGGCGGAGCTTGAGGAAGACCGGTGCGTAGGAGCCGGAAAGCTGACAAACTTTCCCAGACGTGACACAGCAGCAGGGGGCCCATTGGACAGGAGCTGTGAGCAACTATAGATGAGCGGGTGGCAGACATGGTCCAGAATCTAGGGCCTTGGAGCTCTTTTCATCTTAGGGTTCACCTCACTGGCCTCTCTGGGATACTGCCTGTTGCAAAGTGACCTCCCAAAAAGACAAAAGAGATGATTTAACCATTTTTGGCTTACTTTATACAGCAACCTTGGCACATGACCTCCATTACTATTCCGATTCCAGCTAAACTCTTCCTGTGTAACCCCAATGCACACAGTCATAGATCACTCACAGAACACTGCAAATTTTTGTGACATCACCCAAAGATGTTATGTGAATTAATTTGAAACTTTGTCCCAGAAAGGGACCCCCAACTGTTTGGACCCCCAACCACAGAGAAAATGCACTAATCCATCCCCAAGTTTTTAGAGGTTTTCTTCAAATCCTCCAACACTTCGCCAATAACACCAGGAGAAGTGAAACATCGTTGCAGCAACCCCAACTAGAATGCCTGTTAGATGTGGGTGTTTGATGAGGAACAATGGCAAAAAGCTATAATGCCAAGTTACACATGGAGATGGGTGACATGAAGGAGTGGGCCTAGTTTCTCCCAAATCCTCTTGATAAGGTCCATGTAAACAAACTTCTAAATCATACTGGGTAATATGACCTCACCCTGTGTATGTGTGTGAGAGAGTGTATGAGAGACAGAGACCGTTCTGTAGATTTTCTAAGCCCAAGGGGACTCTAAATACAGCCGCCTTTCCACTAATACAAATGTCCTGGGGAGGATCATTAAGCCCTTCATAACAAGTGCGGCAGATCACAGCACGCCGAGCGAGCAACAGCCATGTGACACCTTGGACCGTAAACCCCTCTGGTCACCCTACAACACTTCTTACAGTGTTCTCCATTACAAACAACTTGGTTCTCCTTTTATTCACGTTTTCAAAAGATACTTATAAAGCACACTGCTGCATAAGTCCTAAAGGCCCAACAAAAGCTATTTTTGTTCCAAGTGGCCCCATTTACCGCCACAGTCCAAAGACATACGTGTGACTGGTAAATCTAAACTGCCCACACTGTGCGAGTCCATAAAGTTAAATTCTTGTGCCTTGAACGGGTGCAGCTTAAGTGGATGATTGTCCTTCATTTTAAAAATTACACCAATGCCCACCAGTGGGACTGAAGCAGTGAATGTGACCGTGTCTTGTGTACAAAATGAGAACATAGCTGCAGTCAGGCCAAAGTAAAAACTTCCAAGGGGCAGTCTTGTGTTCTCAGCCGTGACATCACCACCTTGGGACACCCTTGATCAGACTGTGAGTCAGTCTCAGAAAGCCCACTTGTGGAACGCGCCCACAGCAAGCAGCCCACCACACTTAGTCAGCAGGCAGCACAGTGGCTAAATATGTAGGCGGATAATTAAAAGGCGCCGCTTTGGTCCCAGGAGGCCTTCATAATCTAGAGAAAGGTACTTAATCTGAATTGCCTGATAAACTATACAGTCATACAAATGAGTAATGCACTTTCAAAAAATAAAAAACAAATGCAAGCTGTGAACCTGGCCTTAGACAAACACGGTTCATATGCAACTACCATAAAACCCCACTGCAACACAAATTGAGATGAAACAGATTAGAAATATAAGGTGATTGGCAACTGGCTCTCGTCCTCCTGTGAAGGGGCAGGAGTGGCGTCAGGAAGTGATTCATTTGGGACTGAGTTCAGCATACAGTGTCAGTTGCGTACAGTTTAACTTTTTTTAAGCATTTCTTGTTTTTTGTGGGAAATTAAAAGCCATTTTTTATAGGAATTATTGTATTGTATTAGTATTGTAGCAGCAACAGGAGAGCCAAGGCCCTCCTATAATGCAACGGCTGCTGCATGCTCATGAACAGCTGCATCTAACTGTTGTGGGGAGGTCGAAGGAGGTTGTTAATCCTCTCTGTGTTCACCGAGTTGGAGAGCCTTGGGGCAGGTGAGTTATGCTCTGTGAGTGCCAGTGTTCAGATATGCTGCACATAAGTCAAGCTTGTGTTTCCTCGGTTTGGTCTCCCAAGCCCTTTTTTGTTACAATATTCTATTTTTCATGTGAACATATAGACTGTAACAAGTCTATTTTCTACACATGAAATAAATTAATTTTTTCCTTTTTTTTCCCCCCACAAAGTAATTGGAACACCAACTACAGAAGAAAGAAAAATATAAATAAAAATCAGAAAATACAGAGACCATAGATTTTATCTGAGTTTTTTAGACCCCACTTACCACATTATGGCAGGGCTTTACTGTATATAAAAAGTTATGTGAGTAACAACGTTTGTCCCCCTTTGAACAGATTTGCAGGTTGGATTATGCACATATAAAAGGGTTTCTTTTTTTGGTATTAAGGTGCCAATTTTGCCCTTTATTAAAAGAAATGTGTTTAGGGGATAGAATAATTCATGAGTGCAGAAGAGATCATTCTTTAAGAGTAATGGGCTTGATTTGATTAGCAAAGTCCTTTCCATCACCCAATTCTTTGATGTGCTTTTGCTCTTTTGTGCCCAACGGTGAGCCAGACCGAAAACAGAATTTCTAATTGGACAAAAATAGCTTTTGCGGTGGGCTGCCCTCCCTGTTGCACTTTGCATATTCACCTTCTGCCTGAACTTCATACTCGCTTCTCATGACTCATCACCTAGCACTCTCTGTGGAGACATAAAGGTTCAGGTTTAAAAAACCCATACAGATAAATAACCTTTTTCTTCCCAGGGTCTAGACTTTACAGAAAAGCTTTTCATCATCCACAAATGCTCTTCTTTCCCTGTTTGATGGTGTTCACTTAAGACCAATAATCCAACTGATCACTTATAATCTCTCTGTAAGGATAGCACATGATAGAAGACAACTTAAGCCCCCTCAATTTTACATTCCTATCAATACAAACTCATAACTTAGAAAGCACCTCTGTCCTTCCAACTCTTCACGCTTGTGATGGCAAACTTCTGAGTGCAAAGGAAGAAAGATCTACACCAGCACTTCCACATCATAAGTCATGTGAGCCATAAGCCTTGCCAACTATGAAGCCATTACAGCAGGACAGAGGTTTTTAAATTGCCATTGGACCAAATACAGTGCCAGGATTTGCAATGGAAAACAATACACTCATTTTCACATGGTGTCCTTGACCTCTGACCCTGCCACAACCTGTTTTTAGATGGCTTGCATCCCGACAGTAGTCATCGCTGCCTGAGGTCCTCTGTTACTGCGTCCTCTATGCAAATCACATGTTCAGTCAGGTTGGATTTCTAACAAAAAAATAAATAAATAAATAAATAAATAAAAAGTTGCACAACTGTAAGGTTACCTTGTCTGCCAGAAGAAGGAAGCCACTCCTGTGCCAAGTTCACTTAGTCATGATCATGTGAGCCAAGGAGGACAATAATGGCAGTGCCACACAGATGAAAGTGGGCTAATGAACAGCTCAAAGTTCACTTTGTCACTCAGTCTTATAGAGACATACAGGAGACCACAAAATGTAGTTCCTCCTAGATTTTGATCCTCAGTAGACCTGACGACAAAGGACAAGCCTGACAAAATGAGGTAGTTGATAGGACAGGAAAAGATAAATAAGAGGTATTTACAGTAATTTGATACAGTAGCACAAACAAATAGTAGTGGTGGTGGTGATGATGATGATGATGATAATACAGTGGGTGGTGTTCAGTGGCGGTGGTAGTGATCAGGCCTGTGCTCTCCAGAGTTCAACACCTTGACAGCCTGCAGAAAAAGGCTGTTCCTGAGCCTGGTGGTGATGGCCCACAAGGTACTATAGCATCTACCAGACAGCGGTGGTGAAAACAGGTGGTGGAAGGGATGAGAGAGATCTGCAGTAATGGCATGAACTTCCTCGACACACCACTTGTTGTAGGTGGATGGTGGGCAGAAAAGTCCTGGTGATGGACTGGGAAGTCTTTGCTACCCCTTGCACAGGTAATGCAGTTCCCCTGCCAGACTGCAGTTAAGGAGGTCATTAAATTTGTAGAACCTGTTGAGGATAGGGATGCAATTACAGCTGTTTTCCGTTTCCTTTCCTTGAGTGCAGCATAGAGACACATATGATCCCACCATCTCAGGGGTGATGGGAGAGACATTTTTGAACAAATGAGCATCTTATTTCAGATAAGCCACAGTCCCCTGTCTAAGTAAGCAGAGAACAGATACTGAAGGACCAGGCATGGGTAGCCATGTTCTGCTGTGAGTCTGGGGGGGGGGGGGGGGAGAGAGTACCATCCATTACCCAGACCTCCATCACAGGAGGCCACAGAGGGAGCTGTTCATGTGGGGTGCTGCATATGACATATGATACTGCACTGGGAGAGTGAGACGAATCCTACTAGAAGGTCTGAGATGAAGATATGAAGATACACAGCTCATGGTTCTATTCCTAAAAATACAGCTGCATGTCATCTGCGACATCAGCCTTTCAGAATTATAGGCTTGTACAGTACTAGACTATTCCGTACAATCGATCTGTGGACATGCGGACTGTCCATTACCTTTGCTGTCTGGTGCAAACCTCTTATTGTTACTGCAGGGGAGACACCCCATAAAGCTGGGAGGGGCTTTAACCTGAACATTTAGTGCAGTAAAGTTAAGCTTGACAATTATACAGGCATCACAATGCAGTGTAGCATCACCAGGCTTGCAGTCTGGGACTGAATGGAGGAGATGGAAACAGCATCCTATGTTAATTTACAGTGAGCGTGCGCACGCACACACACACACACACACACACCTCACTGTACCTCCTCCTTCGGGTTATACTGAAAATACTGAAATACAGATATGAATCCATAACACATGCATTGTGTGCCTCCCTTCCGTGCTCAACTTCTTCGTCAGGTTTTAAGCAGGAAACTAATGTCTTGACAGGAGGAAACAGCATTCAAATAATAGTAGACAGGAGTGATGTATTGAGAGCAGCATCTCTACAAACAGGTGTGTATCTGCTTGACAGCTGCCATGGGAGATGGAAAGAGACAAATGTGTGCACGGTGGCAGAGTGAACAGACAGATCAATACTTGAAGGAGTTATGCTCATCAGTCTGCATCCCCTTTCCTCCTCGGATCATCTCCATTTGGAACAAGAGCCCCATTTCAAACTTTACAAAAAGCGCTGCATAACTGAGCCTCGAACCATCTGCAACCTTCATTGCTGCAGCACCGTGGCAACCTTCCGTCAAACCTTTCCGCCACAAGTCCGGACTGCAGCATTGGAGTCCAACTGGAAACCAACCATACATTTGGCCTCATGTGAACCTGTCCATACCTCCCTCCATCCCAAGCAAAGCTGCTGCACCAGATGCACACTGGTGACACACGAGGACTTGCACTAATGTACAATTAAAGTAACATCACCTGAAATTACTCTCCATAGTAGAAGTCTCCCTGGAGCCGTTGCTATGGTGATGTCTCAGACCCAAGTGCAGGCAGCTCCTTGCTGATGGAGCAGAAGCCCAGACTGGAATCACACACACCCACGCTGCATAAAGAGGCATGCACAGGTGAGCTCAAGGCTTGCGGGGCAGGTAGGGTAATGTTAGAACAGGACTCACACAGCAAGATGCTATGCTGCATGGTGCTAGAATCAGACAACTAACAGGAGAAGAGGCTCAACAAGTGCATGCATGTGTTTATATTCTAACTGTGAGGCAGGGCAGTGCAGCTCAGCACTTTTCCCCTCTCTGCCCTCACCACAGCCACATGTTTTTCAGTGAAAGGTGGGTAACCTGCCAATACTTCAAGTCATACAGCCAAAGATGAATGCAGCACAGCACCTTATACTCGGCTTTTACTGTCTTCCTCTTTCTGTAGTCCTTCCTTATACTATGCGCCAAGTGCCAAATGGAAGAAATCAGGGTACTGCATCACTATCCTGAACACAGAGCACACCTGGAAGACACATTTAGCATTCAAATCAGCCCATAAAAAATTGAAATGTCTTTGAGAATGAAGAGCTTCCTTAAGGCTGCCGCTTGACTAGGTCACATTACATTAAATATCTGTGTGTGGGCCAAGACACAACCCTAAATGTGCATGCAGTCACACCCTTCTGTAACAGCAGCAGAAATTACAAAGACCCTTCAGCACTGATCTTTCGGAACGGTAATATACATTCCTCTCAAGACACATTCTCATTGCAATATAGGAACTCCTAGAAAAATGGAATCAAAGCTGCATGAGTAGAATTTAAACAGGAAAAAAATTAACACGTTTAAACATCACCATCTTGCAGTACTGCTGCATGTCCACTAGAGGTCTTTAACCACTGGGCAGTGACTGTTAAAGTTCAACATGTAACAGCGACATATTGGTAAACTTTTCTAAAGTACTTGGGCCCTTTATTAACTTTAGGGGGAATTAATCCCTTCAAATAAATACAAAAAAAGACGGGCAGGAACTTTTCTTCTGTTTTCCTGGCATCACCGGCCACAGAAACAATTTTATTTTTCTGCTTTAACTGCTTTAAGCCAATAGGAGACCAAAAAAAAAAAATGTGAAGAATGGCTTACAGGCTTAGCTCACAAATAATATGTTAAGACAGCATGTCCAGTGTTCAAATACCAGTCAATATCCAGAAGAAACACAGCAGAGTATGTGACTGAATGAAGACATGGCTACACGAAAGGCTCACCACCTCTGCAAACCGATCCATTAGATCCCTTCCATTAACAACCAGTCCGGCTGGCACCAAAAAGCCAAATGTTTTGAAATTGAGGCTCATTCCTGCTTAATACTATTGTGGAGAAAAACAGTGATATACAGCAATTTTTTTTTTTTTTTTTTTTTTTTTTTTTTTTTTAAAAGTTCCTTCCCTTGTCATTCTGAGCATGTCCCAGCTGGGTGTTTAATGAGTTTATGGCACATAACTCCCTGCTGTTGGGAGAGGGCAATAAATCACAGACGGAGACATAATGCACTATCAGCTGCACACAGCTCTGTCACCCCAGCATCGGGCCTCAGGTTCAGCATGGACTAGGAGATCCTGCTCCAAAGCGGTCCTGTTCACCCCTGTGTGAATGTGTGTTCTGCTACCCTTGTCCATACTCATACTTATCCATAGACCCACGCCCACATGAAACAGTCCAGTCCACATCTCTCAGGGCCCCGACTGGCAACCGAACGTCCAACAACCCTACGAGAACAAGCAAAGCACACAATCACACCCTGCTGAGGAAGGCATCTTGTGATTTGCACTTTCATCATGTGCCCAGAACAGGGAAAAAATAAAGATGCGAGGAACATTAGAAAATTCCGGGCTTTTATTTAATGTTTCCTGTCCATGGCATCTGATGCTTTAGCTAAAATAATGCACTGCGCGGCATCCTACAGGGCAGTATTGTCACTCACGGCATATGTGGGCAGAGTGTCGTGGAGCTAAAATCACAGGCCACAGGTACACAACTGTAAAAAGTCACCCGCCCTTCACTCCAAACCAGACAGCTCAAGCCAAATTGCAAGGATGTGCCTTCCACACTTTTTACTGTAAGCTCTCCAACCAGCTAATGTACAGTTAAATTTTTTTCCTGCTGAGTTCTTTCCTTCTGAATTATTCAAGAAAATACCTGCGCAGCCCCGCAACAGACTGCGCTAATTAATGTACTAATCTGATTGACTTACATGGGGGGGGGGGGGATAAAAAAAAAATCACTAAGTAGCATCGCAGATACATCATCGCGGTGTTTTCCGGAACACAGGGTCCGTTTTCAGCAGGAGAATACAGCGGGAACGTGGGAGCAGGCATGGGAATGCGCTGACAGCATCGCTTAAACCCTGCTCGCATTGGATTGTCCTCATTAGCAGGGAGACCAAAGCCTTCTGGAGCGGCCCATCTCACCCTGAGCGTGTGCATCCTACTTTTCCGCGCTCGACGGCCGCTTGCTTTTCCGCGACACACCGCTGTCCTACTTTCAGCTGGGGAGAGGACTCCTCCGATTAATCTCCCGTTCCCTGTCGTCGCGTTCCTGCACCTAGCATGTTTATAAAGCACAAAACAGACAAACAACCTGTTCAATATTAATACTGCAAAAATTACCTTAAAAGGAATCACACGTTGCTTCATTAATCGATCCTTTTGTAATGGCAATACTGTCAATTTTTAAGTTTAGGGTTTCTCTTATTACACATCATCGGATCCATTATTAAGCCGCAAGTTCCATTCATGCCTTTAACCACAGCAACTTACTATGCCAGTTTATGCCAAGTGTGCCTGATCGGAGGCTGCAGATGCCCACAGGCCGAGGAAACCAGGTCTGCACACATAAGAGGCTTAATTTTCAAAACGGAAGAACAAACACGCCATGCACGTGACCTCAGTCAAAAACCCAGAATCACTCAACTGAATGATTAGCAAAGAAAAGAGAAAATACCAGGTCCCTCACTTTGCTCTCAAAGTCTCTGACACCAGCTGCTCACAATGTCCACTGCAACAAGCCTTCACCTGCCATCAGCTGGTCATCATTATTCTGGCACGGCAGGGATGGACACCGGGGAGCCGTCCAAGTTATCCCCACTGCATATCCTTCAAGTTAAAATACTGTCTCCTTGGGCCGGATACAGGGAATCTGGTTTCCAGCAAGCTAGACTACTGCAATTCTTTGGCTGCCCTTCCTACATCATACTTCCGCTCCAGCTCATCCTGTACGCTGCAGCCAGGATTGTGACTGGGTCCCAAAAACACTGCCGCATTACCCCAGTTCTTCAGTCACTTCACTGGCTACTTGTTGCATACAGATGTGACTTCAAGTTACTACTCACAATCTATAAAGCGTTCAAAAAATATGGCACTGACTTACTGTACATCTCTGATTTCCTCACAGGCTCCGAGCCAAGTCATTCTCAACGCTCACAAGCTGTCGACTTGCTCATAGTTCCAGAGATCTGTTTGAAAGCTGTGGGTGGCAGAGCGTTTAGCCACTGAGCCCCCAAATTTTGGAATGCTATGCCTCTTACAGTGAGGTATTACCTTCTGTTGCAGCCTTTAAAATGAGATTTAAAGCCTAATTGTTCAAGGTATAGTTCAGTAATTGATCTATTCACAATTTGTTTTTTTCTGTGTTTTCTTTTTCTTTCTGACATACCCTGATGTCCTGGTACTCCGGTCCCTGCTCTGTTCCACCAGGACAGGCCTGCTTTAACTGCAACAGCACCCAGGGGTTCCTGCAGCCCGGAGCCCAGAACTGTCTACTGTCTCCAAACAGACCAGCAACTTTGGTTCCGGATACAGATGGTGATTCCTTCAATCGTCACTTCTACGATGACTGACATTGGGCTTAATTTGTCAGTGCTCCTGGATGGCCCTGGGAGCCACCAGAACTTCTGGCTACCCTGCTTGCCATTCTGCTTATTTTCATGCCATGTGCTTCTGTTTATTCCCGTATGCTCCTTGCCCCGCCCTCCACCTCATCACTATAGTTACCTTTTGCGTTCCTCCAATAACCCGTCTCTGTTTATTGTTCTGGGTATTTAAGTCCCATATTTGTGCCTGTTCTTTGTTAGATTGCAACAGTTTTTCTGTGCCTGTTTTGTGGAAGTGTTTGGAGTCCGTTTCACCGGCTTTCCTACCCTTTTTTTCTTGACCTGTTTTTGCCTCACGATTTGGGATTGTTGCTCTGTGGACTTCTGGCTTTGAGGCGGTTTGGACTTTGCTTTATGACTGCCGCCTGATTTGGACTTTCCTTTAATAAACCATATTTTACTTCATTGAGTCTGCGATTAGGAAAACCCTTACATATCTATACACACCAGAATAAAACACCAAGGAGGGGTGGGCAGCCACTGGTACTTGGACCACGAGAAGTTTACTTTTCTCCCCTTCCAGCTGTAAGGAGTTTTGTTTTCCTCTCCTCAGTTGTCAGCTTGTCTATTTAGCCAGTTAACACTGTATGCTTTACAAGCAGGTAAGCAGTGTTGTGTCATTCTTGTTCAAAGCTTGATCTCTGCTCAGCAGTCAGTGTCATCTGTTAAGAACAGTGCCAAATACAAACAAATACAATTGAATATTCTGGCCCCACCTCTTGTCAGCAAACAATTTACCTATTCTTAAGTCTGAGTAAATTTACTGCATCCCGTATCAAGCCACAGTAAGCGCTTTGCTCTAGGGTATTACCGTGGGATGAGAGATTCTAAGCCAGGTGCTTTGCTTGTTCTAACCACTTCGAACGCCCCCACTTCCTGCAAGTTGATTCACTGTAGTTTTGTGAAAATTTTTTGTTTGTGCCAGTACAACAATGCCAGAGAAATGTTTACATGAACACAGGGAGAATGGAAAGATCTGGCTGAGTCTCTGAAACGCTGCAGAGACTCTGGGGCTGTGTCTTTCGCTACTTCTACACATCCACAGAATGCACATGGATCGCTGCAAAAACATGAGTAGGTTCACACTTCACCAAATTACTGACAGCAGCCGGTTGCAAAGCACACCTTCCAGAATTTCTACAGACATTGCCATTGCCCAGGAAGAGCACAGCGTAGATGCGGAATGAGTACATGTGCAGTTTGCATGCAGAGCAACTGCTGAGCTTGGACACGCAATGTGTGTGTCGCCCACACTGAAAATACAATAAAATGTTGTTCTACCACTGGCATAAAGGGTGGCCAGGCGGCCCAATTTACAGAAGTCTGTCGTCCAACTTCACAAAAATAGAGGGTCCTGGGGGGATTCTGGGTGAAGAGGACTGTGGTGCTGCATCAATGTTAAGAAAGAGACCAAAAGAGGTTGTACTGCATTAGGTGGCTGAGGGCAGTTGACACACCTGGACTGTGTGAGCTCAGGTCTTGGTGCTGGTAAAGGAGGTTGCTGACCTGTGGCTTCCAACACATAGCAGCAAGGATGGGTGGGGGTGGTGGTGGGGGGGGGTTCAATCAGATCGGCTTGTTAGGAAGCGTCTCCAATTTGCGCAAAATTTACAAATTGCCTGACATATATTCTCATTGAGACAGGCACCCAATTAAACCCCATGACCCACAGAAAAATCGCTCACTAGCTGAGAAAGTTGAGCCTCCTATATCGGCTTTGCCATGAGATCTACAAACCAGCCCCAGCGGACGGGAAGAACTTTCCAAATGGCTTACGATTAATAAGTAAAACATGGCTGAAATAAATAAATAAATAAATAAATAAATAAATAAATAAATAAATAAATAAATAAGAGGCAGCACAGATTAGGGGAACTACAGACCCAGCTTAATACCCCCCTCACTAAAAATACTCTCACCTGCCTTACAGCACTTCTCTTTAATCACTTGCCCAAGGTTACTGCATGATAAATCATCCCTTTAACTACTCTTCAGTCACATTTTCACAGGCTGCATAGATAGTTAATATATAGTCAATGACATTAAATGCACAATTTCTGCAGCTGTGAAAAGAATTCCTGCATCAAAGTGCTAGTTTTGCAGGCCTATATTTATTAGATTTGTGCACACACAGCAGCGATCTCATGCAATTAAAAGGAGGAAGCCCAGGAGAGTTTATTCCCATATACAGTTTCTGTATGCAAAACATGAATGTCCACCTGAAAATTCAGACTATGGCTGTAATATGACCACTGAGCAGCAGTTGTGAGTCCCACCTTCACTTCTGCAGGGTCCTGCCAGGGCTGCAACTAGATTAAACATAAAATAAGGTAACATGACTGAGTGGGTTTCAATGTCTATGAATAGAATTTCCTTTTGGTCATTAGGACATACAGTACGCACTGCATGCTGGGATAGCAAAGCTTCTCCAAACATGGCTCTCCACAGCACCTCAGTACATGCAGCACTCCACAGATGTCTCTCCTACAAAAGTTGAAAGCAGCATCAGCATAAACAACGAATGCCATTCCCATGCCTTATTAGAATAGCTGGTTATCCTCTTCCAATTAAAGACGCCACAGTAATATATGCAGAACAATCTTAGTACAAGCCGGCGGTTCAAAAAAAAAAAAAAAAAAAAAAAAGGTTCAGCTCACGGCTTCATGTTTTACAGAACAGACTGGAAGTACCATCTTGCTGTATAAGAAACCATCCTGACCAGACAGCTGCGGTATGCAGTATGGTAATGCGCCTACTGACCACAAAGCAGGTAAGCAAGTGGCAGAAATTAACAGCAGATATGAGATGCTGTCATCTCTCATTACCAGCAAATGGAACCTGACTGAAATAAATTGAACCACACAGCTTCTAACTACTTTCACCGTAATACCACTATCAAAGGTACTGTCTGAAAACAGTTATTTCACACTTTTAAGCTTTTTCATCAAGGATGGGGAGGAATTGTAAAGCCCCTTATTAGGTAAATTCTTAAAGTCAAGAATTTTTCATTTTTAAAACACGAGGCGTCACGCATTCGGTGTGAACCGAAGCGTGCAGTCGGCAGCCGTCTCGCATGGCGCTACATTTGTGAACAGCTACCCTCTGTTTCCCATTCAGGACCAGGCGGCATTTTACAATTATGAGGGAACCGCAGGCTGCATTTCACAAAGCAAAGGAGAAAAGGAGATGGAGGAAATACAGGGGGGAATAGAATGAGAGAGGAAAATGACAAGAAGGGAAGAAAGAAGGCAATTGAGACAGGAAGAGATGAAATCAGTGGTTTAAAAGTTTGAGAAGGTAAAGAAAGCTGTAGATGGAGAGAGGGATGAACGGATGGGGGTGTTTGCTGAGTGAGCACACAGCTTCCCACTTCTGAAAGCAGCCTATTCAAACCAACAGCAGAGACACTCCTTTAGCTCCCATCTAATTAGTGCATAGCTCCTGTAGTAGCATGCGCGCGCGCGCGCACACACACACACACACACACACAGTGGAGCAGAAAAGAGGAAAACAAAGCCTCCCAACCCCCTCCACACCACACCAAAACGTTAGATAGACCTCGGCCTCATTCCTGAACCCAGCCCTCCCCCGGCTATCCCCACCCCACTCCGCCTGTCCCTTTCTCAGCAGTTTTGTGTGGCCCTTCATCATTCAGGGCAGTCCTGGGAGAAGCTGCTACTTGGCTTGAGGACAGACACACACACACACACACATCATCTGTTAAAATTTATTTATGTCAGGTTCCTGAAATCTGACTGTGCTCTGGTTTAAGACAGGCTGCATATCTTTGATGCACCATACTCAGAGCCACCATTAACCTTCAATCCACCTGTTAGACTCTACAACTTTGACACATTTCCTGAAATGTGGAAAAGTATTAGTTTTCCATACTGTACAGACACTCAGGCAAATACCAAAACAAGTTGCTTGGAGAGAACAAGACCTCATCAGTTTTGGTCATGGGGGAGATGCCAGGGAATTCAAAACAGGCCCTAGAATACTGACTAGAAGCTGACCCTGTGTAGCATGATGTCATAAGCAACCAACTCAGGAGGAACAGTTCAGTGATTCTAGTGGGGGTGGTACAGGCCACAGTCATCTATTATGAGAAGCCAGCAGCACTGCTTTCATGTCAGTAGCTTGACGGATAATAGGGCCTGAAAGATTTCCATGCTACACTGGAAGGCAACCCAAACAGGGTCAGTGGCACATGTTGATTCAGAGGTCAAGCTGCATGACCGGAGAAGGAAACATCTCCAGGAAATAAGGAACGCAAGAAGCCCACAGCACATGTTCATATTTTGCCAGAAAAATCAACCAATGAACATCATCTCCTTGGCACCTTCCACTCCTCCACTGACCTTTCAGCAGCTTGTCTCGCTCGCTCGCTCGCTCGCGCACACACACACACACACACACACACACACACACACACACACACACACACACACACAGAGTTCACCCAAAATGCTGTGTTTTTCAGGAGAAATGAATAATGTCTATGGGCACAGGGACCAGTGTCCACTCTGCCCTTCCACTGAATTGATTTAAAACCCTGATGCTATGCTATGTCTGTGCAGAAAACAAGATGAAACATCAAAAAAGGTACGGGGGGGCAGAGAACCGTGAAGACATTCCTCTGCGGCTGAATCATTCTGCTCTACTCCAAGCTACAGCCTCCCTCTGTGCAGTTCAGACAGTGAGAACGTGTGTGTATGTGAGAAAGAGAGGGCAAGCAGAGATGAGATAGACAATGTAAGAGAACGTGAAAGAGTCCGAGTCAGGTTGGGCCTGTGTTCAATTATGCAGATAAGAACGGACACCTCAGACGCGTTACTGCCAGGTGCAAGCAGGCAGTCTGGATTCCAGAGTAAACCCAAGGCCTAATGTACAGTGATATGGGCATCAAATGAATGGCATGCAACCAAAATATTGCTGCAGGTTTAGAGCAGCTAATGATGGGGCAGGCATTGTGAGCCAGCTGTTGTAATCTGTGACTACAAACATAAGCTCCGAGTTGGACTTCAGCCGATTTCACTGCTATCCATCCGCTGTCCTTCCA
This sequence comes from Heterotis niloticus, assembly GCA_018136845.1. Classification (NCBI taxonomy): domain Eukaryota; kingdom Metazoa; phylum Chordata; class Actinopteri; order Osteoglossiformes; family Osteoglossidae; genus Heterotis; species Heterotis niloticus. Next base: position 14,381,532 of record CM030900.1, read on the forward strand.
GACTCATTGCCTGTATCAAAATTATTTTTTATTGGCAATTTACAAGGTATTTTGTGTCGCCAAATCACCTTGTAATGCATAAAATTGGCTCAAATATCAGGAGCCGTTGCTAAGAAGAGGGAATAGAGAGACTACACCTGGCCAGGCTAATTTAACAAATCAATAGGAGTGTCCATTGGTTCCAGGGTCCCTTATCCAGCCCATCCTCCCATTCCAGTAGGGAGCACCACCATGCAGGGTCACACACATATGGATGCTACATCAACTGACTGACTGACCCCTCATATTTGAATTAGCAATTTAACCATCAGTACTGGCAGAACACAACTGCTCTTATGATGTCCTTCATTCATATCCACTTTCCCACCTGGCAGTCACTTAGCTGAAAACTCAGTCACAGATTTTGCTGCCTATTGATCATCAAGTGTGATGTTTGTTTGCATGTTTATGGTTCTTGTATGTGCTGTTGCCAAGAAGCTCTAGCTGCCCTGTCCACTCAGGGTTGTCTTTTGGCATAGGTGGTAGAACAGGTAAGCATGATCCATAAATGAATTCTGTAGCACTGCAAAGAACAAAAAAAAAAAAAAAGTAGAAGTGTTACACTCAGACTTCCCATAACATCTACACAACAAAATGCATTATATTGTGTCTGATGAGATACAGAGGTTACATGGAAGTTCTACAAGCTGCATAGCCCCACCAGTACAATAAGCAAGCTCTGTACAGAGACATCTATTGGTCACATCCCTTATTGTTGGCTCCATTTTATTTCAGTTAGGAGGAATGCATACCAGCAGGGGGGTGTGTTACTAATTGTCAGCCCTCACTTTACATTTTATCGTAATACTTCAGTAGGGCCTTTGTGCAATTATACATACAAAGTAAGCATCGTTCTCCCTCATCTTTGGATTCTTCTTCTTCACCATTCGGCTGCTCCCGTTAGGGGTCGCCACAGCGGAGCATAGTAGACTTGGCAGAGTTTTCACACCGGATGCCCTTCCCAACGCAACCCTCCCCATTTATCCGGGCTTGGGACTGGCGCAAAGGATTAAACTGGATCGTGCATCCCCCTTGTGGCTGGGCATCCAAGTACTGACCGGGCCCAACCCCGCGTAGCTTCCGAGAGCAGACAAGAGCGGGGGTGTTGCCACACGACTACCTGCTCTTCCTCATCTTTGAATTCAGCTCTTTATATTCAGAGTCCTACAGCTCTTCTGCCACCTGAAAAGAAAGAGGCAACTTCTTGCTGCAAGGTGGCTTTTCAAAATGCATTCAGCACTGAAATGCTCCAAACCCACACACGAGCGTTCCTTCTCTGATAAATCAGCAATGCATGCTCACGGAATGAGCAAGACTGAGAATAGACATTGGTAGCAGACAGGAGGTGACCAGCAAATGCACATAAATTTGTGCCTTTGCTACTTTGTGCACTCCATTCTGCAGCTCTGTTTGCTTTACTGTATTGAAAGCCACTAAACCGACAACATGATTCAGGTGTTCCCCATTCCGACAGTTACTTGCTCATGCAGTACCCACATATTTCCCATATCTATGTTTCATATGTACACATTTAGATATCCACTGCTTCAGGGTCATGACTTCTCCCAGCCCCACCTGACTAGCATTGATCTGAAGGCAATAAAGGTATGAAGGTCAGGATGGCATATGGAGAACTTGAACTACAATTTCCATCCAGAACAAGCACAACTCTTCCCACTATTTCCATATTATTCCCCAATACAATAAAGAGATACCAGCATACAAGTCCTAAAAAGTAGCTATTTAACATTTACAAGTCTTTGCTTATTCCAAGTTCCACACAATAAGGGCCAGTCTGATACAGATGTGGCTTGCTTTCTGTCTCTCAGTGTACACCAGAAGCTGGTTAGGTCCTCTTACTGGCAGCAAAGAAGAGACTCAAGACAGGCTGACAGTGAAGGCTCTTTGCTAGACTCTGTCCTTGGGATAATACAGATTTTCACTGCGAAGAATTTAGTTACAATCTTTACAGATGTCCCAGTAAACTTTAATTTTGCCTACTGCATGTGGTCTTGCTTCCATTTCTGTGGACCTGATTTCAAGGATTCAATTTAATTCTCATTTTTAGCCCCTCTTGACTTCTCTCATTTTCTCCAGCTCACACGCTTTCCTGGTTAAGTGTCAGGCCCTGTTTTCGCTACTGGTTTACCATGACACATTAATTCGCCTCCAAGAAGGACTTGCTTTCTTACTCGCTCCATCCTGCACCTCGACTCCCTGAGCCTTCAAGTTAAAGCAGTCTGCGGAATTAAATGCTCCAACCTAAGGCTGGTCATTCGCCATGCTGCACTGCCACTTCTTAATTCTGCCTCTGATGTTGCTTAACTGAAGTCACTACTTGCTGTCTGGCACGTGTAAACTAACTGCTAATTGAATGAGAGAACCAGCATTGCTCCTTTACTTAGCAGTCCCACCAACTTTGGACATGCATTCAAGGGTGAAGAATCCTTGTCCAAACAATTTTTGCATGAGTACTACTGAAATTAATTCTGAGGAAATTCTGACACATGACAGAGCGGTAACTCATGGGCCACCAACCTAACCCTTGGAGCTGAAAACAAAACTTCTCAGCTTGTCTGGTTTCAGCCTGGACCATGTTCTACCACAATCGCCAGCTGCCGAGAGCCAGGCGTTGTTACCTGAACAAATACAGACACAGCAGCAGCACACTGATAAGGACCTTTCCCCATCCTCTGTGCAGGCATTTGCTGTAACTAGAGAGTGAAGCACAAAATGTTACATCTTTATGGTGAGGCCAACAACCATAGCCCCCCCCCCAAAAAAAAAAAAAATTCCTAAAAGGATAATTAAGGCACATAATACAAGAGAAAACTGGAAGCAAAAAGGGACACATTGCTTTCAAAGAGATGTGTTTTTACACACAGCACATTTCATAAACAACTAAAGGCACGAAAGAGAATTAATTTGTCACAATTGGTGAAATCACAACCACCAAGGGAAATCAGGTCTAAATGTCCATCTAGTAGCTTAGTTGATGTGTAGATATTAGACAGATCAAGAGCATTGATAGTCATATTCTATAGAAAACATTTCTTTTGAATTTTGTTGTGATGCACCGGTTCATTCAGAGCAACATCAGAGGCAGAAGACAATGAAGGTACACTTATGTCTGGTGGCATTTCGTGATCAAGTTACGGTTAACATAGATTGCTCTAATAAAATAAGAACTGGTTTCAAAGCTGATACAGACCTTTAAAGTACCCTAATGTCGAAGTGTTAGCTGAGAGATTCATAGTTTAAAAATCACAAATTAAGAGGCTTACAGATTTAATCCCAATCAACAGTTAAGAAACAAACAAGTAAAGCTTTGAAAGTCTTTCTACAGCAGTTCAGAGAATTTAAGCAAAAGCAACAGATCAACTGCATGTCAGCATTAAAATAATTCTTGGTTCCAATTTCATTATGCTCCCCTTTATTCACATATAACATTTGCTTTTGTTCAGTCATGTTAAAGGGAATCAAACATGACAAGGGAAGTCAGAGTCTGAGAGCACAGCGAGAGGGTAGGGAAGGGGGTGGTACCGATGGGTTTTCTTTTCATTATGTAAGCGTTTGTCACGACAGCTGATTTCTTGTATACATGTGACCTGACATTGACAGAATGAACTCCCCCAGCACACGCTCGTGCACACGCACACACACTGGTGCGCTGGAAAGGCCTGGAAGAATATGGGTCAAATAAAAAGCTCCTTCATTCTTCCTGTCAGCCTTGCAATTTTGTTTATTCTTCTCTCCAAAAACACAGATCAATGATACAGATGTTTCAACAATACAGACCTTAACCAAGTTGTCATCTTCTGGAAACATTTGCTACAATTTAAAGAACTGCTGTGTGAAATATGCAGATTGTGGAAAACAGATTAGCTACCCTGGACTGGTGCTTTGCTGCGTTTCCATCAGTTCTGCTAGAATAAGTTAGAAAAAGAAAGTGCAGCCGCTATTAATATGGCCTAACAGTACAGTCTGTCATCTTCAAGCCTTTTCCAAGTCTGTAGTACTGAGAGTGGTGTTAAAACATAGAACTTACCAGAGAAAAATAAGGGCACTGGAGACAATAGGACAGATGTAAACCCCATATCAAAACTACCAAATGGCAACATTCTTAGTCTCCTTTATACACACACAGAAGATCACACACAAAAAAACAGGCATAGGAGAAAAACAAATTCCCAAATGGACAGAAGTGTTGTGAAAATGGTTCCCTGTCATTAACTTTGACCAGAGGTCTGGGACCAGAGAATCACAGCTGGCTGTAAAAGTAGTGGGCTGTAGCCTTTCTGCATTACAAAGTGCATTTACTGTGGCATGGTGCATGCGTGCGCGCGCACACACAAACACACGGTGAGACAGCAGTGTTGTAACCACACGGGGCTGGTTTTATACAGGTGTGTGTCTGCACAATACGTCACCAAAAGCTGACATAACAATACCCTCAAGTGAGTGTCAGGGAAGGAGGATGACAAAGTGCTATGCTAAGTGTCCCCAAGTGTGTGCACTGCAAGTATCTGGGCCACCTCATCCCTGGGACAGAGCTGATTGATGTGCTGATCCTGCAGAGAGGAAGAGACATGCAATCTTACACAAAAATCAATCAGGGGCTCCCTTGTGCTTACATGTACCCAAGAGATACAAACACACATTATTGGTAATGGTGCTATGTTGCGTGCACGTAAGTAGGAGACATGCAACCTTACAGCCAAAAGAAATAACTCACCACAAAGTCATGTGGAGCTGCAGGAAAGAGGGCTGATCTGTGATAAATATTGTCATTTACAGTGCTCTGTAATTAAGTTCTAAGGATATCATTTTTAAAGAAAAACATTTTGTCTGTGCTGAGTGGTTGCATCCAACAGACCTCCAGTCATCTATTTCCCAACAGCCTACCAGAACACCACCACTTTTCCTGATCACCTGTCAGCTCAGAAGGATAAACAAACATACAAGTTTCTTCAAACAGCAGTTGCCCCGAACGTGACCATGTGCTCACCACTGTCTAAATTCCATTCTCCCCCCATATCAGATGCATTTTCTTCATGTTGGAACTATTAAATAATGAATGCACCATACGCATACAGGACACTGCACTTGGTGCCAACCTGTCTATCATCAGCATATCTGGGCCCTGGTTTATTCATCCTTATCCAGTAATATATCGTCCACACCAATAGGGTATTCATATTATGATGGGGGGGTGCAATTTGGTGACCTCATTCAGATTCTCATCCGAAAAGGATGAAAGCTTAAGCAGTTCTGACAAGCCTAAATCATTTTAATTGACTAACAAAGACACACGTGTGTGTATTTGATACAGGAAGTTCATGAGGAAACTACCATGCAAAGCCTGCAGTGACACCTCCCCCATCCCCACTAAAGACTCAACAACTCGTTTGGAAAAAAAAAAAAGAAAAAAAAGACCCAAACAGACAATCCAAAAACAAGAAGTTATTCTGCATGTAACACATCCATCTCCTCAGATAAAGATGTCCGGTCTCAAGGTTAAATTTCTGACTGATGGAAGACAGTGTGTGAAACACACAATTGGGGGTCAACTCCTCTGCCAGAACAGCTATGGCCATGTGATATCTAGGGAGTGTAACTAATGGTGTTATGGCCTGGGGACAATAGGTGACCTTCAGGGTGCTTTGGGCCACCAGAAAGCAGGAGGATTGCCAACCAAGGGAGCTAAGCTTCAGCATAGCCCCCAAACACTCTGACCCACACAACTGTCACCATTAACAAATATAAACAGTATCCTACAAGAAACAAAAGTTCAGCCTTACTTTAATAGGGGGAGAGAGAAACATCCTTTTGCCTGTGGCGAACCAACAGAAGAGCAATTTATTCTTTGAGTTCTAAATATATCTCCAGCAGGATGCGGTGAAACTGAGGCTTTGTATGGGGAAGCTGTGAGAGACCTTAAGGAAACATACAGCATCTTAGCCAAGCCAGCATCTGAAGCCAAACAGAGCCCAGGTAGCTTTACTTTCACACATCAAACTGAAGTTTTGTTTACATTTCATTAATATAAGCAATTTCAGCCCAGCAACACAATTCAGCTTCCAAACACAGAAAGGCTTTAGGAGTCCTGTCCAGCCGTCGCCAGAGTCTCGAATTTCAAGCTTCTGCAGCGACACACACATCCATCCTGTGCCATTAGCAGGATCACATAGATCTGCTGCAGTAAATCAGATGGACAATGTAGAAAATGGTCAGTACCACCACCCCTGAATGAACCAGCACTACCACTACTTGTACCTACTTGTCTTCTTATTGGTCTATATGCATCTTTATTTACATTCTACCAGAGTTCTTCCCTGTTGTCCTGTGTCATGCTGTCATTTCATTCTCTCTTATACACCTATATAGTGAACCCTGAGAGACTGCAAACAAAAATAAGTGGTTCTACTGAGAGTGCCATTTTTGTCCCAGCAAAAAACACTTTTCTTTTAAAGTTGAAAAATAAAGTTTTTATATAATCGCTCTTTGTGTGCGTATGACAGCCATGCCTTCTGTCTCAGAGCCCCACTGCGGGTGGCACAAAGTGTCAGGTTCTTGCCCACCCAGTGTTGTGATGCCTGCTCCATGGGGGGTCCATTCCTGACCTGGCTGAACAGACAGACACCACAACACATAACAGACCAACGGATACTGCAAAATATAATTACTTGCGGGAAATAATTTAATCAATAGCCATGTGGTTGGTGGAGTTGCTTACAGAGACATCCTGCAGTGTCCGTACCCACGCCACCCCGGCCCCTATCGGGCCAGGGCTCACCGTGTGAGCGTTAACCGTCCGCGGGCCTTGCTTTCACGTACGCTGTCGACACAGCTCTTCCGATAAAGAGTACGACATGGTCGAAAATACCACACCCGTTACCCTGGTAACGTCTACAGGACACTCCACAACCCCAAGAGAGGGGAAAACGTGGAAAACACACATGGCAAGTGTGTGTCTTGTGAGGATGGTTAGCGAGTGCAGGGCAGCAGACAAAATACGCAAATAGAAACTCTGAACAGCTCTGGGGGTTTGTGCTGGACGTCCAAGTCCTCCACACTGTACGTGCACACACAAGGAACATATAGTCTCTCACACACAGAGAAGCTGAGCAGCACTACAGATACAAGAAGCACATACACTGACGTGCACGTAGACGGGAAAAAAAAAGCACGCAAACACTGAGCGAGCGCATACACAGGCTTGACCACGACATCCACCCGGCTGCACGTCAGCAGCGTACACACTCCGACAGGGACGCGTTCCCAGCACTGTCCCACGGTAACTGCTCTAACACACAGCACACACACGTGTGTGTAGAAAAATCACTTTCACACGGGGCCTCGGCAAAGTTTCTCTCTCACACTCGCACACTGACGGCAGAGGCATCACACGAGTCCCCGCGCTGACGCCAAGCGCCGCGGAAAAGCCGCGCACCGGCCCGTTCACGCCGGAACTCCTCACCTTGTTTGACACACTTGAGGCGCAGCGGCTCCTTGCAGTGGCGCACCACGGCCAAGACGTCCCGCGTCGTCAGTCCGGCCACGGGCGTGTCGTTCACTTCAAGCAGCAGCTCGTCCTGGGACAGCTTCCCGCTGAGCCACGGCGCCCTGGCCGCCTTCAGCTCGCCCACGTGCGGGAACTGCCCGCGCTCGGCGCCCCCCTTCAGCTCGAAGCCGAGCTCGCGCTCCGCGCCCCTCCCGAGCACGACCTCGTGCACCCGGCCCGTCCAGTGGCTCTTCTTCTTCTTCAGGCTCTTGGACATGGCGGAGGCTGACTGGGCGCTCCTCTTTGCCCGCGCAGCGCTCACTGGGCGGCCGCATCCATGTCGGAGAGGCGGCGGCTGCGGTGCAGTGGTGCTGTTGCGGAGCTCCTGGCTCCCACCGCGCTCGAGCTGCTCCGAACTGACCCGGATGTGATGCGGCGGCGGCGGCGGCGGCGACGACCAACACGAGGACGACGAGAAGGAGGAGAAGAAGGAGGAGGAGGAGGAGAAGAAGAAGAAGAAAAAGAAGAGGCGCTACGGCCGCCAGTCTCTCCGCGGGGGCAGAAGCGCGTCAAGTAGCGGAATTTCTGGAACGCAACACGGGAAGGAGTCCGCCATCCAGAGAGGCGTGCAAGCAAAGCGCCAGCCGCTCCAAAACCCCGCTTGGAAGCCACACTTTCCCCCTGGGCTCACGCTCCGAACCCGTCCTCCCCCCCTCCGAACTCCCTTCGGCGGAGTGTCAGTGCGCGCCAAGTGAACAAACTCCACATTTTCGCTGGCGAACACGTCATCTTTCCCATACGTGTCGCTCCAGAAACTTCTGTTTAGTTCTTGTTGTTGTCCTCACCGTCATCACAAAATGGTAATGAAAAGTGCCGCTGCCCCGGGGCAGTTGTAACGGCTGCGGTGACGAATGGCTGCCGTTCTCCCGTCCATTTATCGTGGGGTAAACACGAGCCCCGGGGGGCGGGGGCAGCAACGGCCCGTTTTGTTGTTATTACTTTTTAATGGACGCTCAAAGTGCGGCTCTCACTTCCACTGGCGGACTCATTGAAAATGAAGCAGGTAAGAAGTGCGACGTTAGGGGCCGCCACCCCCTTACCCCGCCGTGACAGTTAGGATCCATCATTTAAACTCCTTATTGACCCGGCACGACAAACGCGGAGTCGATTTGCGCTCCCCTGCAGCGCCATCCCTACGCGCTTTACGGAACGGCATCTTTCATTTGTGAATTATGCAACAGGACACTTGGGTTTACACACACACACACATCCACCGCGCAGCTAAATATTCCAGTGAGCATTAAATCTCCGATTTGTCTTGTTAAAATTCATCTTCTCCGCGCAAACACACGGCGCCTCATGCCGTTCACCTAAATGCTTCACTTTTTACGTTTTTTGTCTCTTCATGTCACAGTGCAAATCCAGCAGGCGTTCCACTATTTCCACCGAGGCCATTAATCCATCTCTTCGTAACACTTGCAGAAAATGTCAATATTTAACACTGATAGTTCCTCTCAGGTGGCCACGGATAGTGGTGGTGGCTCACAATTCAAGGTTCACTTTGTCATTCTGCACTTCCACTGATGGATAAGGTAAATGAAACGCAGCTTCTTCTGGAAGACGGCACAAAGCACATTCAACAGGCAAATTAAAGTAGGATTAATAAATGGGTTAGGGAATCGGTGCAAACAGCCAGTGATGATGGTGAGGATGAGGCTGGCAGGTGGTCAGCGGTGGTGACGGTGGTCAGGCTGTCTGGAGGAAAAAGCTGGTTCTGAGCCGGGCGGTGCTGGCCTGCAAGTTGCGATCAGAGGTGAAAACAGATGGCGCAAAGGATGAGAGGTGACAGCGGTGATAATGCAAGTTCTCCCGAAACTCTGCTTAATGCAGGTGTTTTGGATGGGGGGGGCACTGAAGTCCTGATGATGGACTGGGCGGTCTTTAATACCCGCTGCAGTGTGTGGGCAGACCACACTGGTTTTTGATCTGTGTTGGCGTTTGCATGTTGCTCCCTTTGTTCACACAGGTTTCCTCCAGGTGCTCTGCTTTCCTCCCATGGTCCAAAGACATGTGTTTGAGTATAATTGCTCCAAGTATGAATGAGTGAGGGTGTGGTGATCCTTCCATGGAACGGTATCCCATCCTGGTTGTGTTTTCTATAGACTGGGCGTAACCGGACAAGCAGTTAGTGAAACTGCAATAAAAAGTGCCCCGGTCCCCGATCAGAGAATGAAGGTTCAAATGGACTCGTCATCCCAATTTCAAAGCGATTAGAGCCAGGTACAGATGTATTGAAACTAGAGAGGTGTGCACCTGTGTTCCTGGTTTATGTGTTGTGAGCCAGGATGAAGCCCGGTAATGAGAGATTTCCTCTAATAACATAATAGAGATTATAGATTATAGCAGGATATGTCTGTGTAGATTACATAGTAAATATGACAGAGACATGGATAGCATTTAATCCCTCGCATCAGGGTGGATTTGAGGATTACCTACTGTAGTGGTGGCCAGGAACAGGAACGGGGCCAAACACCATCTTAACTTTGTATGCTGTGCAGGCCAAGATAGGAACAAGTCGCGCACATTTTTTTACTCCTGACTCCGAGGTTGAATTCTGCTGAGTTTGCCTAACACGGTTCTTGTGGCTTTTCCTCTGTTCGGTTTCACAAAACTCCAGTTTTTTTATTATGCATCTGTCCACTAAAACAAAGTTCTCCGAAATTCCAGCGATGTTGTGGGTTCAATTGGCAGAACTATATACTGTACATCTTGAGGTGAGTGGTACAGTAGGGCTCCAATTTATGAACTGTAGTGAGGCTGATAGTTAATTCCTCAGCTGAATGAGAGATGGAGACCAGGGGCTACTTCTGTAATGTCCATGCTGAAGATGAAGGTGTCAGACTAAGTGACTGAACTTCAGGACCCACGTGCCTGTATCGTATCTGCCTGCTGGTTGAATGCACTTTTTTATGTTGTATGTTATGGAAGCGCAAATGTGTGAAAAATGAAAAAAGTAATGCTTAAATGTTTACATCTCTCCCTTTCTAACACCCTATATCACCGAGCAGCTCTGCTCCTCTACCTCCTGTGTCTTCATCTTGTGTAGGTGTGCTCTGGCACAAGTACTTCTGACACTTTATAAATAACAAATCCTAATAAAATATCTACACCAGAGTGTAAACTCACCAATACCCACGGCAAGCATAAGAAATAAAAGCTTTAGAATTCTTTTAAAAAGACAATGTAAATTGTACTTTATTTACCTGGAAGTGCAGGCAACAACAGAGCATTTCCTCCGATCAGGAGGTTTTACATGGAGGTGGAGGATGACAGGAAGCTGAGCTTCACTGCTGGCTCAGAACTGGTAGATGTAGAAGCCAAGGGATCATCTACAGCTTGGTCACCTTCTCCCTGCGCTTACTCTTGGCGATTGCTGTCTGCCGGTGGTGCTTTGGTGGACATTTTGAGTTGGCCGTATGTTTGGCTACTAAGGGGACAACCTGCATTCAAAAAAACTACTCAGGTAGCAGTGGTTTTTTAAAAAGCATTTGGATAGTTCTTCAAAACAGAATTAAGTGTAAAACAGTATCCTTTCTTTTAAATTTATGAGCAGCACTGAGACACAGCAACATAGAGGCAGAGATGCCAAGAGACTGGACACCTGCGTAAAATAGGGGCTGAGGGTCAGATGGTCTCAGTGTATCACAGCTGTGACCCTATAGCACCATCTAATAGGCTTCAGGAGGGTGACCGTATATTCCTGAATTGCTCTGAATCATCATGCAGGTCAAATGTAAGTTTTTTTGAATGGAATAAAATGGAAAAACAAAACATCCAGAGAGGGAACTTCCTTGCCAAGCATTTAAGTTTACACAACCTACACTCCCATGACTTCATAAAAAAGGGTATTTGGGTTGCAGATCAACAGCAGAACAGATGGGGATGAATAAAACGTTTTAAAACCCCTTACAGTAAACTTGCAGCTTATATTTGTAGAATAAAGGTGTCCTTTCAATAACTTTAAATTCGCCATGCCAATTAAAACTAAATGCCGTTGCTATAACAAACAAATAATTACAGGTGCTATGTATTGTTAAGCGTTATTCTTCCAAGCTACTTGCAGCATCACGTCTCTGTACTAAGGCATTTCTGATTATTTGCCCATTTGTACAGCTGGGTAGAAATATTATACCCACTGCCACTGGGGTGGAGCAGATGAGTTACCCAGTGTTGCCCAGGTCTGAAAGCGAAAACAAAAATAGCAATAACATTATATTTCACCAAACTGAGTTACACTTAAAGTCATGCATCGAGCACATAAATATTGTTCATGCCATTGAAGAGGCAGACACCACAGAGAGCGACATAACACGTTAGCAAACTACTGTCATGGCCAAAAATATTGGCACCCCTGTACTTCTATCAGAAAATTGTTGCAATTACAAATGCTTTGGTATTCACGTGTTTATTTATTTTGTTTGCATTGGAACAACACAAAAAAGCAGAGGAAAGAAGTCAAATATGATATCATTCATCATCCACACAGAAGTCCAGACTGGACAAAAAAAAATTCTTTTTTTTCTTCAGATTTCATGATGCCATGCACACAGTCACAACATCCAGTACCAGAAGCAGCAAAGGAACCCCAAAATATCTGTGGACCTCCATCATGTTTGACTGTAGCAACTGTGTTCTTTTCTTTGAAGGCCTACTTTTGTTTTCTGCAAACGGTATAATGATGTAGACTTTACCAAAAAAAAAAAAAAAACTCTTTCTGTTTCATCTGTCCCCTTCAGGGAAATCCAATTATTTCTTACAATTTTGAAAAGGTGTCAATAATTTTGTGCAGTCCATTTCTGGAGTTCTGTGTGGAATGATATCATATGACTTTTTTACTCTGCTTTTTTTTTTAAAATGTTGTTCCAATGCAAATAAAAGAAACATGTGAATACCAAAGCATTTGTAATTGCAACAATTTTCTGAAAGAAGTGCAGGGGTGCCAATATTTTGGCCATGACTGTATTACCCTTATATTAGTCCATGAGTGTGTGTGGGTGTCCTGGACAGTTTGTTCTTCCTCGTTGTCACCAGTTCTGCTCCTTCCTCCTGGTTAAACAGATTTGAAGTCATGTTGTCAATCAAAGTGGGACTCAATACAATACAGTACAAACTCAGTATAAACCTCAGATTGAGTTGCAATGAATTCTGATCCAATAACATGAAATTGATTCACTGTGTATAGCAATATTTAACCATTTAAGTACATTAAGTACAATTTGTTACCGCCTACCTCTTGCATACCCCCATGTGAACGCTGAAATGTCTCCAATAAAAATAATAAATTGGGGTTACAAACTGAAGTTTATCTGTTAGTTGATTTCATCAAAGTGATGGAAGGCAAAAAGGCATTTCAATAGATGTTTCAAACATTTCCTGGGATTGGCATGTCTCTTAAGACTCCCTAAAAAGCAGTGAAAACAAAGACAGCAGTGGGTCTCCTCCCAGCAAGCGTGGGGCTGCCCTTTCCCACATTCCAGTGGCGGGAGGAACCCTGAGTGCAGCCAAGCCACATGAGAGCTGTTTTCACAAGAGGAGGAATGCAATGAGTGTGGCACTAATCTCAGGGAGGCTGTGTGGGCTGTTGGTGGCCCTGAGCAGGAGGCACATGGGGCAGCACAGTGAGTCCATCACATGAGGAGACCCAAGCAGGTGCATACGTGGCTTTCAGTCTCATCGTTTCTCATATTTTGAGAGGATGGCCAGAGTTTTTTTTTTTTTTTTTACATTTGCCAAAAACTGAGCTTGTTGATGCAATTCATTCACTTTTAATGGGGAATTAATTTTTACTCGGATTTGGTGGTGCAATGGGTAACGCTGTGCCTCACAGCTCCCTGGCTTTTCGGGTTGATTGGCAGGTCAAATCCAGATCAGCCTGTGTTGAGCTTGCCTGTCCTCTTTGTTTCAGTGTGGGTTTCCCCTGGATGTTCTGGCTTCCTGCCACAGTCCAAAGAAATTTTTCAGGTTGCTTGGTCACTCTACATTGACCATAGTGTGACTGTGTGTGTGCTGCCGTGCAATGGACCAGAGTCCCATGCAGGCTATAGTTCCATAGCTTCTCACCCAGTGATTCCGGGACAGTCTCTGGACCGCCACAACCCTGACCAGGATACAGCAGTTAATCTTCAGTTAATATGCAGTTTTCTCAGCTCACTTTCTCCTTACGAAATAGCAGGAATAGCAAACATCATTCAGTTTCACACAGGACAGCAGTCAGAAATAAGGCGTAATTTTCACAAACGAATGCACTTTTTGTTTGGTCAGTGTACCTCCTGCTAAGAGATCTTTCTGCCTCTGTACACTCCCTTCGTAATGACTCGGTGATCTGGTGTAATCGTTCCCCAGGAGTGTGACGGACAACTGCTGGGGATTCGCAAGGGTCAAATAAACTGCACTTTAACTTGCACAGTGCACCTCACCAGACAGGAACTGGTCACTCCGTCACGACTCCGTTCAGTCTGGACAAATTTGCTCGATGGCAAGGGCCGCACTTGCACGTCTTTAGTAAAATCCTGCTTACGGGTCACAATGGCTGCTCCATGTCCTGCGCTGCAGCTGTGCTCACTGTAGCTGAAAAGATTGCATAAGTGCAGTTAATATGTTAGCAGCTGGAGTTCTGACACACTGACAGAATGGGTTAAGCACAATGAACAAAAAGTCCAGGCTCTTACATGATTGGCAGTGATACTCTGGCTGTTCACACACCCTCTGTTCAGGGTGTTTATTTTGTGCCATCTGCTCCACCTGTCTGTCATACTGAGATTTCCAAATTTCTGTAGTTTGCCCCAAGGGTTCTCCAGTCCCAGAAAGAATATTGTGGCACAGGAACCTGGCAAAAACGCACTTCTCGCTGAAGCAGCTTGTTGAGGACCTGCTGTGCAATTGACGTGGAAATGTTTGTATATTAATATCAAGTCCATACACTTGAGAGAAAACAAAGCATGAGATTGATTTCAGAGCACGACTGGCTCCTGAATTAAATTCTATGAAACAGAGGGCTTAGATAATAATGGCGAAGCCCTGGATCTGAGAGGAAAAAAATACAAAACATTTGTACCCAAATATGCAAAATTGTCAACTGATTGCAAAATTATAAACATATTCACTTCTGTGTTTACTTTTGATTATAATACATGTACGCTTCCACCTGAAGGAGAATGAAGGGCATTTTCTGCTCTGCAACAGAGAAATTGTAGAAAATGCAATGCAATGAACAATAAAACAGATGTTTGCATCTTTGAAAATTTGTTACTTGGATGTCTGCAGCATGAGGTATGAGTGCAAGCTAACAAGGCAGGCCTCTTAAACTTACCGATGTATGATTTGTGAGAAATACGGATCAAGTCGCAAGTGTAAAACTATTAAATTTAAAAGTAACAAGAGAATGCATAAAGTAGACAAAACAACTGACAGGAGAACTATGTGTGGTTGTGTAGGTCTGTGTGAGGTGATACAGGAGAAAAGCTTGTACTACTGTGGCTGCTACTTGTGTCTCCCTTTGGATCATGAAGAAGCGCATTGTGTTCTCTCTTGGTCTGCTACTGGTTTCCCAGTATGTACTCCCGTCATGAGACAGTGTGCTATTTATACATTTTATCTTTTATCCTGATTCTCATAACTTGGGGATAAACAGCCAACCTTGTAAATGTAAGGTATTAATATCTGCTGCTTGTAAAAGTGAACTATCTCCAAGTGTGGTTTCATAAGTCAGGGTAAAAGCGAGCCATGCTGCATCGCATTCTACGATTGTCACTGAACGAAAAATGTTGCTTTCTGTTTGCGTTTTCCCCTTTTCAACAACGTCAGTTCTACACTGGATCTCCCTGTGAAAACAATGACCTGGGAATGACCTCCACCGTTAGCCGTTTGTTGTCCAGCAGCGAGCGGAGGATATATTTAGGGCTTTCACAGCGAGCAACTGAACTGGAAGCACGGGTTCTGTCGGACGGTCTCTCTGGGGACTCTCACTGCCTCAGGACATAAAGGGGGACATGTGTTCCTTCCCCTGCGCAGGCTAACAGCTCCTAATCCTCCCTTGCCACGTTTCTCCCACTGCTTTTTACTGGGCTCCAACACATGATCCACTTGGTTCCCTGCCCTGTGCTCCCTTTGCAAAATGGAGTCCTTACTGGAAGTTACCTGAGTGGCCTGTCGCGTCCGGCTGCAACGCTGCGGTCACGTCATGTTTCCGACAACCACCACGCCAGCCGGGTTAAAGCTGCGATTTGCCAGCAAACCAAAAAGATGGCTTTCCTTCTGAGCTGCGATGTAATGTGTTACACTGCGACAAAAATGAGATTGCTCATATAATGAAGAGATACTCCTTCTCACAAACACAGCCCGGTTCACATCGGTTCCCTACAGAGTTGGTCTGCCATCAGTACTTTCACCCATCTGCACAAATTTCCCTTACATGCCATGAAATTTACATGGGAGTAAGAGACCATTACAGCGTAAATGTTTCTCCTCAACATGTCATGACCCCACAACCGCCCTCAGTATGGTCCTGACGCAGAAAGGTTGAGGAGTGCAATGTGTTCTTTGCTGGATCAGCAAGATGACAATTAAAACACTTCATTAAGCGTGATGGCCAAAGCCTGGCAGGTAGCTGTTGGCAAGGCAGGACCTCCACGCAATGGTGGGAGTAAACTTTAGAAGCAGCTGAAGAAGAAGTTTCATCTATGCTGACACCATATGCTCGATTCTTAGCACCAGCCTGCAGGCCACACGTTAAGTTAATATGCTCACGTGATCTCATGAAGATTACAGGAACAACGGTTGTTGCCTGCCGTCATTGTGGGATTGTGGGATTAACCTTTCATATCTCCGTTAGTAAATCCACACTCCTTCACAATGGATTTCAATTAGACAGGTGTAGACCACCGGCATGGCTGCAGGTGTCAGCTCTGGTTTGGCACTGTCACCTCAGGAACGACCACTTGTCCACCATAAAGCTCAACAAATGCTATCTGATGACTGTTTCTGTGACTTGCTGACTCCCTTCTACAACTTGCTGCAGAAGCTTCTGCAGTGGTCACCAAAAAACTGTACCTACTGATCCAAAACACACCATTTAGACCTTGAGCATTGGACTCGTTCACAGTGATGATGAATACACCCACCCATCATCTTCATTAACCACTTTATCCTGACCAGATTGGTGGTGGGCCAGAGCCTATCCTGGAATCGGTAGGTACCAGGTTTGGCCCTTGGACCTTCATGGCCTTTCTATGGAATTCTAAGGAGACAAGCAGAGGACAGATCAATTTAGAGTTCTTCTAACTACCATAAGTCAACATCAATATGATGCCAATCTTGAGTTCATCTATCCATCTATCCACCGAATTTCACCACTTTATTGTGGTCAGGGTCATGGTGGACCGGAACCTACCATTGAGTTAATCCCAAACCATAATCTATTCAGGTTTCAGAGTGTCAACCTCTAGTGCAACTTTGTCATATTGTTACTGATATGTCAAATATACAAAAATGTTAGCTGCGTCACAGCTCACACAAAGCCTGCCTGCAGCCTTACCCACAATGCAGCAGTTCCCATCTCTTTCAGAGCTCGACTCCGGATCTCCGGATGTCTTTAATCAAGAGAAAAATGCATTAAACTTTAACAGTGCCACTCCAGTGTGGACTTAACAAAGCCATTTCCCTTGCTGTTCCCAGAAGAATGGAAGGTTAAGTGTTCTCCATGCAGAACCAGCACTAAAGCTGCTACCACGGACAGCGAGGGCTCCGGCTTTATTTATAACAAAAAATTATGATTCAGGTAATAAATAAAACTGAAATTAAGTTGAAATTAACAAAGGATTAATTCTTATTTAAATGTACATCTGTGAGCGAGTCTTGTATTACAAAATATGCCTTGTCTTCACACGCAAGTGAAGAGTCACCACACCATGGAGGAGCACTGATTCATGTAAGTTAATCATCTTCCTTTTATAGGTGTAAAAAGCATGGCGGGGGGGTGAGAATGCAGCCTGCGTATAACACAATTCAGTACTGCTGCTGACACGTTTCAGTCCCCCCGTACCTGACAAGCTGTTACGCCCCTGGTTCCTCTTATTCTGTTCAAGTTCCCAGAGGCTTGTGCAGAATAACGTTGGTGTGAACCGCATTTTAAAGAGACACTCCTTCTGTTGAGATTCCGGTGTGGCTGCACTGGCGTAGCTCTGTCAATCTTTCCACTTGCTGTCTGAAAAGATGACGCCGTGCGAGACGGGGTCATGTCTCTCCTGCATCAGGGTCCGGCTTTGGACTCGCTCGACCGCGCACCTCGTCAGTTAACGGAATCCCCCCACCCCACTTCTCGCCTTCTCAGCTACACGATATGCTGCACGAGTCAGTCACCCCGTTCAATAAATATTTTCTTTGCCAAGATTCAGATGACCTAAATATCAAATTATGTTTTTCTCTGGCTTGTAGCCCTCACGGGAGAGAGAGGTTTCATTTGGCTCAACAGCGACCCCTACAGTACAGCAGACCCCAGACTGACACATCACAAGGTCCAATGCAGCATCAGCCTGTGTTACTCTAGCCTCTTCTCTGTGTCTGTAAATGAGTACACCTGTGCTGTCCTGTGTGTATGAATATATCCACTGTGTGTAAATATGAATAAATTATGGTGTTCTGTACAACACCTCTGTATGTACATCAGGAATGTGTCTCACCTTTCTGTACATGCGTCTGTGTTCTTTAGTGTTATAAAAAACGTCTATCTACCTGTGCTGTCCTCTCTGTACCTCCCATCACACTCTCTTATCCTCATCTTTCATCTTCCCTTGTCTGGCTTGTGTTTCCCTCACAGACTGTGTGTACTTACTGCATTTGTGCTGACTTGTCTTTATTACTTTTTAGATGAGCTAAGCTGGCAACAAAGCATATGCAGAAATTATAGTGCAAAAATAACAAAGAAACAGCAGTTTTTTTATTATCCACTTACTGATAGCTCATATTTATGGAAAAATGGAGGAAATACAACAACTCGAAGAATAACAAAAGGCAAAACTGAATTTCTTTAGAGGTGTGATGGTGCAAGGGCACACCTCTCCCTGCACTTGCCCCCCTGTCTCTCTGTCTGCTTCAGTGTCTGTCTGTCTCATGGTGGCATGGATTATTTTACAGTGTGGCAAAGCAGACCCCTGAAAGCCAGGTGCATCACTCACTTGGATATGAACAGCTGCCCTCAGCACTCAGTAGACACATACATCACCTAGCTGTCACCAGTCTGGTCCTGCTCCTCACACAATAACCCTGTCATGTGTAATACACCTACCCTGGAAGGAAAAAAACAATCATAAAGTAATTAAAATAGTGAACAGGCCATAACCATAAATCAAGGCACTGACAAACTCACTAGGAACCAAAAACCTACTGAAAGCCTTTCACATGACTCAGAAACTATTCATACGGTATATTGATGCAGAAGCGTCCAGCAGCCGAGGACAAGCCTGTGTATAAACACGAACAGCAATGATTCAATGTTTCCTAATACATTTGGAAAAATTACCCCAAGGAGGATGATTTTTGGAGGGAACACCATCAGAACAGGTGGACAGACAGACCTTCATGCTCAAGAGATATTCAGTCTGACTAAATGGCGATGATGAAAGCAAGGTTGTAGCTCAGGAATTCTGAATTCATGCATCATGTTATGTAGTTTATTTGGATAGGATTGGGGGGTGCTTATCTGTTCTCAATTGTATTTTGTCTTTTAAAAAATGTAATAAAACTATCTGTCCATCGCTCCTGATGGACCTGTGGTCTGGAGCCTATCCCAGAATCTTTGAGGGCTGGGCTATCAAACTGCACCCTAGATGGGGCCTCCAGTACATTGCAGGGTGGCCAAATAGTCACACAAAAATTACAGGCAAGCTAAAGCAACCAGTTAACCTGAAACACACGTCTTTGGACTATGGGAGGAAACCTGCTCAAGGAGAACATGCGAACTTGACACAGACTGAGCTGGATTCACACCCACACCTGAACAGCCCAGGCACTATGAAGCAAAAGTGCTACTCGCTGCACCACCTAACAAAACTAAAACAGCAAAATAAAATCTATGTTATAAATTTACAGTACTTCCGGAAATATCTGTATAGCCACACAGTTGGCAGCAATTTACCTTAAAAGTGTGGTAAACTGCTGTTCTGCCACTTGACTTGTTTTAAACTTGTTTAAAATGAGTTATGGGGAATGAGGAATCAAATCACTAGGATGGGTGCATTAAAAAGCGGGCGTCGTGTCTGTGCAAGAAATGACAGGTTACAGCAGAAGGAATGAAATTCAACTCTTGTAATTGTGTTATTAGTCCACAATAGAAGCTGCTGTGACTTCACACCATCAAACAGTGACTCAATGTTTACATTCAGCCATTTTTAATATGTTGGCTCTGTACAGATCAATACAAATTTTGCCCGGTATTTCCATTGTTTCCGCTGCAGCCCTTTTTACTGTGGAGCCGCGGTCCCGCTGAACACCGCATGCTTGCACACACTGTGCTCCGCTGTTGTAATAAAGCAAATATCCATGCACAGCACAACGCTGACCGATTACCTTCTGCATGGGACATGGCGGAAAACCTCCATCGCTACCTCCCTGAGCATCACGCACTGGAGGCTCAGTGAGGAAGAAGACTTCTATCTTAGTATTCAGTCTCTTTTTGGTGGAATTAAAAAAATCTAATTTCTGGATAGTAACACATCTTGGATGTTCCACAGTGAAGCAGATCCAGAAAGAACCTTCCTGAATGACACGATCAGAGCGGTTCCTGTCATAACCCACAACCCAAGAACATAGGGAGAAGATCCTCAGATTCCTCTGGTGAAGAATGCATTATGAGGGCACTGTCAGTGTTTGCTTTCAAAAGCACCTAAAAAGCTGTATTAATTTTTCTCTTTAGCTCTCTCTCTCTCACACACACACACACACACACACACACACACACACACACACACACACACACACACACACACACTGGTGGAGGGTGCTGCCCATTTCGGGCATTGCTGGAGGGACTTAGTTGAGCTGACATTTTGTTCCAGTGGCACGTCCTCAAACGCCATTTCAACGGACAAGTGTTGACTTTGACTGTTATTTAAATACAACAGATGGGCTGTTGTACCAGGTCAGCATGGGGCAACATAGAAGCCGCAGGGACCTGAAACTGAGCAGATGATGGGACATTAAAAAAACTATGTTGTTGTGATGGGCTAGATATTTATCAGCAGTAAAGCAGAACAGCAGCAATTGTACAAACTTTACAAACTCTGATGTTTGCGTGAAACCAAGTTGGATGTCAACCACACCCCCCCCAGATACAATCTGTCATTTGAATAAATGTCAAGCCAAGGCCAGCATTTATCGTGCCTCCCATTATTGGCAGGGAAATAACAGCACAACAAGCCTCGGCTGTTTGCCCGTTGCTGAGGCACACAGCTTGGTTTACATGGAAACGGGCCGATCGGGGACGTGATCCAGCGCCCGGCTGACTGTTTATCTGTCAGACAGTCCCACCATGGCTGCTCAGCGTTTGTCGGTAGGCAGCGGAGCGCAGACGTGCGACTATGGGGTGGGGAGGGTGGCCCTTTCATGTGACTTGCTTTTGCGGTGTGATCATTTACAATCCAATTACTGGCCTGTGGAGGGAGGTCAGGTCTGCTGAGAGTGTGGCGGACAACACACACACACACACACACACACACACACACACACACACACACACACACACACACACACACAGCAATGGACCCTGCAGGTCAAAATATGTACACACAAATGCTAATATGCTGTATTTCACTGGCGTAGAAGTCACATATTTTTGTCACCTCATAGGCTGGTGCAACTTATACTCTGTTGCAATGTACTGTATATAATAAAAAAATCTGTATACAATCCATTTTATTGTATAACATGTCACCTATGCTGGAAATTTTGTTTATTACAAAATAATGCCACCAATAAAAATCCAAAACAGCTATACTGCTAAGTTTAAGTTATATGCTATACAGTTCAAATGAACACAACAATCTGGCATAAAAGGCTGAACTGTTGAACAACGATACTGAAGATGAAGACAGACGCATCATCATGACAGAGACGGATGCGTTGGATAGTTCACACTGTACACTGATATTCACACGTTTATGTTAGGGCTGCTCTTCGTGTTTATATTTATCTACCGGTAATGTCAAGGCCTGGATGTTGCTGCTATTTCAACCACTGATACTTCAGGAATCGCTTTATTTAATAAAAATGTGATAAACGATCACTGAATGAAGTCGCGCATCCATCTTGGCGGCGCTGCAAGATCCGCGTTTAACTGGTCTACGGGGAAGCATTACGAATATGAATGTACGTGAGGCCCAGTGAATCTGTTGAGTATACTGTGGTCCTACTGGTGAAATACCTGCTGTATGCGGCTTGCATTCCGTTGATCTTTTTTGTCAAGTATATGTTTTTATGGTGTGCAACAGTCTGGGAAATAATCCAGCCACAAGGGGATGCACAAACTAGTGTATTTCTTCGTGCCGGTCCCAAGCCCGGATAAATGGAAAGGGTTGCGTCAGGAAGGGCATCCGACGTAAAAATTTGCCAAACCAAATATGCGGACAAAAATACAAATTTCCATACCGGATCGGTCGAGCCCCGGGTTAACAATGACCGCCACCGTACTGTTAGCCAATAGGGTGCTGGCAGAAATTGGGCTACTATTGGCCGAAGAAAGAGAAGAGGCCGAAGGAAAAGAGGAGGAAGGTTAAGAGAGTGGACGTGAGGATAGGAACTTTGAATGTTGGTAGTATGACTGGTAAAGGGAGAGAGCTTGCTGATATGATGAAGAGAAGGAAGGTTGATATATTGTGTGTGTAAGAGACCAAATGGAAGGGGAGTAAGGCTAGGTGCATCGGAGGGGGGTTTAAACTGTTTTACCATGGTGTGGATGGGAGGAGAAACGGGGTAGGCGTTATCCTGAAGGAACAGTATGTCAAGAGTGTTTTGGAGGTGAAGAAAGTGTCTGACAGTGATGGTTATGAAACTGGAAATTGATGGTGTGATGATGAATGTTGTTAGTGCATATGCCCCACAAGTTGGGTGTGAGATGGATGAGAAAGAAGAATTCTGGAGTGATATGGATGAAGTGGTGAAGAGTGTACCCGAGGGAGAGAGAGTGGTGATTGGAGCGGATTTCAATGGGCATGTTGGTGAAGGGAACAGAGAAGATGAGGAGGTGATGGGTAGGTATGGTGTCATGGAGAGGAATGCAGAAGGTCAGATGGTTGTGGATTTTGCAAAAAGGATGGACATGGCTGTGGTAAACACGTATTTTAAGAAGAGGGAGGAACACAGGGTGACGTACAAGAGTGGAGGAAGATGCACACAGGTGGATTATATCTTATGTAGGAGGGCCAGGCTGAAGGAGATTGTAGACTGCAAAGTGGTGGCAGGGGAAAGCGTAGTTAGGCAGCATAGGATGGTAGCTTGTAGGATGACATTGGAGATCAAAAGAGAAGGAGAGTGAAGGCAGAACCAAGGATCAAATGGTAGAAGTTGAAAAAGGAAAACTATAAGGTGGAGTTCAGGGAGGAATTAAGACAGGCATTGGGAGGCAGTGAAAAGTTACCAGTGAGCTGGGCATCTACAGCAGAAGTGGTAAGGGAGACAGCTAGAAAGGTGCTTGGTGTGACATCTGGACAGAGGAAGGAGGACAAGGAAACCTGGTGGTGGAATGAGGAAGCACAGGAGAGTATACAGAGGAAGAGGCTGGCGAAGAAGAAGTGGGATAGACAGAGAGATGAAAAATGTAGACAGGAGTACAAGGAGATGAGGCGTAGGGCAAAGAGAGAGGTGGCAAAGGCTAAAGAAAAGGCGTATAGTGAATTGTATGAGAGGTTGGACACTAAGGAGGGAGAAAAGGACCTGTACCGATTGGCTAGGCAGAGGGACCGAGCTGGGAAAGATGTGCAGCAGGTTAGGGTGATAAAGGACAGCAATGGAAACATACTCACAAGTGAGGAGAGTGTGTTGTGCAGATAGAAAGAGTACTTTGAGGGGCTGATGAACAGAAAGAGAGAGAGAAGGTTGGATGATATAGGAATTATGAATAAGGGAGTGCAATGGATTAGCAAGGAGGAAGTTAGGACAGCTATGAAAAGGATGAAGAATGGAAAGGCTGTTGACCCAGATGACATACCTGTGGAAGCATGGAAGTGTTTAGGAGAGATGGCAGTGGAGATTTTAACCAGATTGTTTAATGGAATCTTGGAAAGTGAGACGATGCCTGAGGAGTGGAGAAGAAGTGTACTGGTACCAATTTTTAAGAATAAGGGTGATGTGCAGAGCTGTAGTAACTACAGAGGGATAAAACTGATCAGCCACAGCATGAAGTTATGGGAAAGAGTAGTGGAAGCTAGGTTAAGAAGGGAGGTGACGATTAGTGAGCAGCAGTATGGCTTCATGCCGAGACGGAGTACTACAGATGCGATGTTTGCTCTGAGGGTGCTGATAGAGAAGTACCGAGAAGGTAAGAAGGAGTTGCATTGTATCTTCGTGGACTTAGAGAAAGCATATGACAGGGTACCTAGAGAGGAGTTGTGGTATTGTATGAGAAAGTCGGGTGTGCCAGAGAAGTATGTAAGAGTGCTACAGGATATGTACAAAGACAGTGTGACAGTGGTGAGGTCTGCGGTAGGAGTGACGGATGCTTTCAAGGTGGGGATAGGATTACATCAAGGATCAGCTTTGAGTCCTTTCTTGTTTGCAATGGTAATGGACAGGTTGACAGATGAGATCAGACAGGAGTCACCGTGGACTATGATGTTTGCGGATGACATTGTGATCTGTAGTGAGAGTAGGGAGCAGGTTGAGGAGACCCTGGAGAGGTGGAGATATGCTCTAGAGAGAAGAGGAATGAAGGTCAGTAGGACTAAGACCGAATACATGTGTATAAATGAGAGAGAGGACAGAGGAATGGTGAGGATGCAGGGAGTAGAGTTGGCAAAGGTGAATGAATTTAAATACTTGGGATCAACAGTCCAGAGTAATGGGGAGTGTGGAAGAGAGGTGAAGAAGAGAGTGTAGGCAGGGTGGAGTGGGTGGAGAAGAGTGTCAGAAGTGATTTGTGACAGAAGGGTACCAGCAAGAGTGAAAGGGAAGGTCTATAAGATGGTAGTGAGACCAGCTATGCTTTATGGGTTGGAGACGGTGGCATTGAGCAAAAGACAGGAGGCAGAGCTGGAAGTGGCAGGGTTAAAAATGATTTGCATTGGGTGTGATGAGGATGGACAGGATTAGGAATGAATATATTATAGGGTCAGCACAGGTTAGACAGTTTGGAGACAAAGTCAGAGAGGCGAGATTGCGTTGGTTTGGACATGTGCAGAGGAGAGATTCGGGATATATCGGGAGAAGGATGCTAGGGATGGAGCTGCCAGGCAAGAGGAAGAGAGGAAGGCCTAAGAGGAGATTTATGGATGTGGTGAAGGAGGACATGCAGGTGGTGGGTGCGATGGAGAAAGATGCAGAGGACAGGAAGAAGTGGAAACAATTGATCCGCTGTGGCGACCCCTAACGGGAGCAGCCGAAAGAAGAAGAACAGTCTGGGAAATGCAGTGCATACATACATAGACACACACCACATGCACAAGTCGCCAGAATGCAGCGTGGTAACAGCATGGTGGACAGGAATAGGGCCCAGGGCTTGCCGAGGGGCAGGACAATGTACTGTGTTCCTCCCTGGCTGCTCAGACTGCGATACGCAGCCCATACACGGGCCTTGGACTATCGCTCCCGGCTGCCTCTCCGCAAGCAAAAACACACCCATTAATATTTATGTGCTTGTCAGGCGACCTTCTCTGCAGCATCTTATATAAGCTCAATGGCACAACAAAACAAACAGTCGTAATTACCCACAGTATCTAACACCCAAGGGGTCACAAATTCTGAACTCCTATACAAGGTTCTGCAATCAAATCCCGAATGTAGTCGACGGCATCGCAACAGGCAACGCAATTTAGAAGAATTACTGCGAACGTGCAGACATCATAATCGCGTGGCCAGCGACAGAGAGACCGGCGCTTGCTTTCCAACCCAGTCGTATGAGATGCCATGGAGCTCAGGGATGGATGAGATTGAATCATGTTGTACAGGAGCGCTCGGAGAAATCTCATCTGGCACATGTGGTATTGGGTTCTATAAGCTCTGCAATATTTTGTCTTGACGCGTGCGCTCTGAAACAGCAGGGGTGCGCTCATCCTTTCCAACATACCTAGGGGACACTCATGCCCTTGCAACGGGCCATCCGCCACGGCGAGGATGCCGAACACGCGCTGCAAACAAATTAAACAAGCTTAAAGCAAACACCCATCTTTAATCGATTCGACATGCGGTGCTGCCGCATTAACTGTGGGGCAAACTGTCGAAAGTGGCCAGTCACACGGACGTGGGGGCTACAGCCATGCTGTAAATAAAATGTAATTCCGCAAAGTGTGCATGTATGCATAGCAAAGGTGTGTGTCCTTAGGGGTGCTGGGTGCAGGCTGCATGAGACGCTTGACACACATGCAGAACACACTTTGGCACCTGGCTGTCGGAGGTGACGGTTGGAAAGCCCCAGCTGCTGGACTGCAGTTTTACTTTGGCCTACATGGTGTTTGCCGCCTGAATACTGATGACAGCGAGCACATAAAGGCCGTGCAAATATCATGCTTAAACTGTAGCTCAGACTTATGTCATTTGGTCTCCGATGCTCTTGCAGGGTTCTGCATAAATGGGGGAAATTATGCGACAGCCTACTGAATCTCAATTGGGAGCGAGATCTGCTGCTGTGAGTCGCTTCTTTAACTCGCTCGCCCTACATGCTCCAACGGGAAGGTTAAATGCGCGCGCTTATCTGGCAAGAGAGTCCATTACCTGGCTCATTCGCAGGCCGCGGTCAGGCGGAGGCCGGGGCGTGATGAATTAGTGCCCGCGAGCTTCAGGGGCTGTGGCTCCACCTGGTGGCAGAGGGTGGTTGATGAGAAAGCGGCACCTGACCAAAAACCCAAGAGAAAACCCATCCTGTGAGACCTACGCCACACACACCAATACCACTAATATGGTCCTGATAGTTCAGCCACTGTTAGTCAAGCCAGTCCTAAGGGATAAAGACGAGGAGCTAAAATGCATAAAAGATGTAAATAATGCCGTA
Organism: Heterotis niloticus; assembly: GCA_018136845.1. Classification (NCBI taxonomy): domain Eukaryota; kingdom Metazoa; phylum Chordata; class Actinopteri; order Osteoglossiformes; family Osteoglossidae; genus Heterotis; species Heterotis niloticus. The sequence goes on from CM030900.1 coordinate 14,408,324, forward strand.
CTGCAGTATTCCACTCTATAGTAATTCAATCCCCTAAACCAAAACATCCTGCCAGTCAGACTTCAGGAGGCTGTAGTTACAGGAGCTTTTACTATGACCACCAGGCCAAAAACATACACATCTTGCAACAGACACCTCAGTTTTGCCCTCAATTTTTATGGTCCTGCGATGCTCTACGTGTGAAGTGTCCAAGCTGAGCTGGAGTCCCCTTCCCCATTCTCGCTGGGTTACTTTTCTCCCTCTGTCGCTCTCATTTCCAATTTACGTCACACCTTTTTCTTATCGGTTTATCTCTTTTGATCTCCGCTCTTCACTCGTGTTGATCTGTGCTGTACAGTTCCTCATCCTGAGTGTCTTCCAGTCTTTATGGCAGCCCATAATTCTCTTTCTGGAAGTAATTTCTATAGTTTTCTTAAACCAAACCTCCTGAGGCTAAGTGTTGTGCTCAAGAAAACTTGAAGCTGGGATGTAAACCAACAACCCTTGAGTCTGGAATGTAATTTCATAAAACACTCACACGCGGCACCACACGCTTCCAAATAATAATTATTTTAATGATCTCAAAATCACACCCTGCATTCCAAGCAGGTTCCCCTCTCCCGGCTCCAGGCCCTAGTCCCACTTGGCATGATGACAGTACTTACACGGAACATTAATTCTGCCATAATTATTGCTTCTTTGCGGTTGGCAGGAAAAAATAAAGACATATTGTACTCAAGGAGAAAGAGGTTTACACAAAGTTGGTTCCCATTAAACTGATTTTGCCACTTCAATATTTTGGTGAGAAATATTGAAACAGTGTTTTCGGGGTAAATAGTTTTCATGTTTTTTCAAACAAATAAATCAATCTTTAAGGACTGGAATGGTCTTACCAGTGATCTCTGTGGCACCTTCAGCCTTATGGTAAAAAACAGGAGGAGGCTTTCCCTTTGTGTCTGAGAGTTACTTCTTCAGTGGCTGCAGAATTCTAGGAGTCTGCAGAGGCTTAGGGTTATCTGTTACTTCAAGTTTTGCACTGCATGTCACTCCAGACAGGTGCATCTCCTCAGCATCTCCAAAAGGCTGACTTTTTTCTTAACAGCTTTCACATGACAGAAGACGACAGACGTGGGCGTGACTGCGGTACGTGGGCGCACATCAAATGGCGATCTGCTTCATCGGGAGCTGTTCCAGACCTGAAGACGCACCAAACAACTGTGTGAAAATCAGGGATTCCCAGAATCAGTTACAATCTCCTATAACACATGTATCTGGGAGAAGCTGGAAACCTACCCTCAAAGTTCTCCTATTCATGGAACTGAACCAGAGACTAATATTTCGGGTAAAGTAAAAAGGTGCTGCTATGCTCCGCATTTCCCTGTCCTGTGAACACCGGTGGAGACCTAGCCATGGAACCCCCTCCTGCCTCTCAGTCACAGGATTCCTTTAACCAAGGAATATGAAGCCCCCATTGCCATATTTCCCAAAGTCAGAGAGGCGAGATTGCGTTGGTTTGGACATGTGCAGAGGAGAGATCCTGGATATATCGGGAGAAGGATGCTAGGGATGGAGCTGCCAGGCAAGAGGAAGAGAGGAAGGCCTAAGAGGAGATTTATGGATGTGGTGAAGGAGGACATGCAGGTGGTGGGGGTGACGGAGAGAGATGCAGAGGACAGGAGGAAGTGGAAGCTTTTGATCCGCTGTGGCGACCCCTAACGGGAGCGGCCGAAAGAAGAAGAAGATTGCCATGTTTCCCAACGTGAACAAAACACAGAAAGTCATAATTGAAGCAATACACAAATTTTTGTCTAGTTGCTTCATGGGAGGAAAAGAATCTGAAATACAAGACTGCATCTTTAAGGAGACCCAGAGGACTATGGCATTAGCAATAAGAAGGCTCAACATTTATACAGCTTGTTTACACCGTGTTCCGAAAGAGCGTTCCCTGGAGGATGCGGTGTGCATCAGCCACCCTAAAGATGTGTATGAAAACTTAATAAGTGTAGGTGCAGTAGGTGATGTGCGGGGGAGGGTGATGCAGGCATACAGCTTTTGGATTTTGGGGCCGTTCCTATGGATTCGGTGTGAACAGGGCTGGTGATTTTCCAGTCACAGAAGGTCAAAGAAGCAATTTCCACTCCACACTAGGAAAATGTCAGGAAATTATCAGCAACTCCAAAGGTCGCTGGCGGCCCAGCCGAATACAGTAAGTGGGGATTCTGGGAGCCGAAGTTTGACCAGTTGCTTCTCCATCGGTGCACAGGTATATATGTGCCGGTCTCACTGAACACTGAATACAGATGCTGTGACTGCAAAAGATTCTATCTGAAAAGGAAGGAGTGCGAAGCCAAGCACTTTGCGGGAGAAGAGCGGAGGAAAAGGACAAGTGGACTCATCGCTGCCACGGAAATGAGCACTGAAGGGCTGCAACAGAGACGTCTCTCTTAAAAAGGAAACCATGAAAGCAAATGGAGCAGCAAAAACATGAAGATTTAAGAGGAATCCTCTACAAAAGCCAAGATAAAGCACAACAGAAAGCTGGTAGGAGAGCACAACCCCTCTTTCAAGAGTTATTACTGTAGGGGAAGCATGATGACTCTGAGGACCATGAGTGAGAATATAAGGGGATGCAGCATGTAGCATTACCGCACTGAGAAGGTAGAGGTTCCTTCACATCAACCTAGTGAGGCGTGGAATAGTGAAGGTCAGAGTTCACCTTAGCAAGTGAAAAACAGCCTTTGTGATGCGTAGACAAGCTGAAGGCAACCTGAGTGAAGACTTGAGCCTGACAGACTGATGGTCTGAGAGAGAGTGGTTTACACCCCTGCTTTTATATGTCCTTGTCTTCAGGGCACACAGGAGATGTGAAGCTTCACTTCCCCCGATCGCTGATAACACACACGGCCGGTTCATTACTTCCCAGGTTCATTGTCAGACTAAACACTCATTAGTTTCATTGGGCAATTGTGGGAGGACAGCTGTACGATCCATAACCCGTGAGTGATTCATTTCAAAGGTGGCGCTTAACACTTTTCGAATGAATACACAGTGCATTGAGATAAGTTAGTTATGAAAAGCATATGAAGAAAAGAAGGGGAAGAAGAGCTGGGACAATGAGGAAGAGAGAGTACAAGTGGTCTGAGCTTCACAGTTCACTTCACGGCTTCATGTACATCTTCCACTGCTTCACAATTGTGGTACAGGCACTGGTTGAGAAGGTTTATTGTACCAAAATCTCCTGAGGCGGTTACAGCAGATGCCTCTGCTAAATGCAGCACTGTCCACACCTACAGGGAGATTCACACGTTTTTCACACTACATCGCACAACATTGTATTGCCAGTGCTTTTGTTCTAGGTGACATTAGTATTAGGCTGGCAGCAGAGTCTCTATGCCTGCCTCTGTTCAAACTGTTGTAGAAATGACTCTTGACTGAGCTGCTCTTTCAGAAACAGCACAATTAAAATCATGTTAATACAAGGGTTTGTTGAGAACTTTAATAACCGCGCAACAGCCGTGAAAGGCAAAAATTCAGCAGCAGAGCAGGGTGGCCATGAATACCCCACCTACTTACCTCTAAAAGCACCAGAGTCCTGTAAGGACAGTTAGGATGGGGGTGTTGTCCCAGTCACATCACGGTCTCTTGAGACCTAACCTATAAGCAGGAGTAAAATGAAAGAAAACTCACAGTGGAGGTGAAGCACTCTTTTTGTTCTTTCTCTCTTCATCAGAAATGTGTCCCAATGTGTAGTTACCGGACACTAAAATGTTCCAGTAAAAAATTACTCAGCTTGTTGTTTCGACTGCAGTGGACTGGTACTCCATCCAGGGTGTAGTTTCACAGCCTAGATAGGCTCCCAGTCCCGACCAGGATAAAGCAGTTAACAATAATTCAAGCATCACTTTGTCATTCTGCTCTTATGCACAAGACAAGTACAAGACAACAAAATGTAGCTGCCCTTTAACCATGATACACAAAACACTAAACAGACAGCATGATGAGACAGGACAGCATAAAAATGGAACAGATGAGTAGATGAACAGGTAAATAAATAGAAATAGATGAAGAATAAATAAATGAGATAAGTTTAAGAGATAAAGGATTACGGTTGGAGTTAGTGGTGATAGTACAGTGGTCAGTGGTGGTGGTAGTGACCTGTCTGGAGTTCAGCAGCCTGACAGCCTTTGGGAAAGGGGTGTTCCTGAGCCTGATGCTGTTGGCCGGCAAGCTGTGACAGTCTTCCAGACAACAGCAGTGAAAACAGATGGTGGAGAGGGTGAGAGAGGTCTGCAGAGTTGCTGCCTGGTTTCTGACAAACTGCTTGTGGCACAATGTTAACTGATGGATGGATAGAAGCTGCTTTGAAGAAAATCATCAGATAAATAAATAAATGTAAAGTGATCATATCTGCAATAAAACACATGACTGGAAGATCAGACTTTGCTCGTGGAGCTGACCGTTCCCTGGGCATCCTTTTCCATCTCCATGTGCCATCCGCAAATGTACGGGTTTGTGGTGAATTTTAAACAAGCATCAAAGCAAATGATCAACGCATTAGAAAAAGACTGGGATTTGTTACCATTTATTGATGTCTGCCATTCATGAGTTGCCTCAAAGCTCTGCAGGTTTCTCTCAGTTGCTTTACTTATGATGACCTTGGGGTCTGCTGCTAGGCATCACCAGGGAAACATCAGAAATATAAGCAAGTCCTCAGAGGACAGTGAACAAACACAGAAAGGACAGGAAAGCCAGAATGCTGAAAATGTGGTGACTGCGATGGGAGCTCATGCAGTAAAACCAGCACACAACCCAACAAACTGTTTATAACTGCCCAGTCCTCACACTTTGGTGGAGGCGGCAGCTCCTGCCAGCTGTTGGGCAAGTCAGCTTTTTAAGCAGAAAGCTACCATCTTGTAGCACATTAATTCACGGAAGAAATGGTGTGAGCAGGAATGTATTTGTTTATCCCTGTGATGCACAGATTCTGACTCAACTCCAAAAGAGCCCTAACAGCAAAGAACCATGGCCAAAAGCAAAGTCACGGACATCTGCTGAACCAAAAAAAGAGACTCCTTCTCAGACAGGCCAGGCTGCGCTTAGTTACTGACTCCTCGGCCATTCACACATCCCTGCTGCCTGGATAGTGTGAGATAAAACAAGAAATGAAGGGGATACATGATGTGGGACAACTCACACAGCAACAGAGGGCCAGTGCCATCATTGTGCTCCTGGAACCTGACAGATCATGTTGATTTTGCAATCATTTCAGACAGCTCAGTGATACATTTGGTTTTAATGCATATCCCATGTCACAAGCAGATAGACTCATTGGAGGTCTGGAAATGTCTGTACCTCATACATTATAACCCAGTATCTGACAACAGAATGCTGGCAGATTCCCCTAAACCCAGAGGCTCAATTTCAAGGTTCCACCATTCAAGTAGCCCCAGTGACTTTCTAACAACCTGTGCACAAGTGTCCTCCCTCCAACAACAGCATGTCGCTGTATGATGACATTGTAATTCAAAGCACAGCCTTTGAGCTGTTGTGGAGAAAATATTTCTGTCAAGAATTGTATTTTTAGGAATTCAGAGGGTGAATGCCCTGACTTTAAATATTTTCTGGTGCAACCTATTGAATCTAAATTAACAGCAGCCTGAAACTGGCTTAAAAAAACTGGTGTAATTACATGATCATAAGATATTAAAATTCTATTAATACCACTCTTCTTTATCCAAGTCTAATCCATTCCTGAAAATGCATTTAACAGAAAAATTTCAGATATGTATGAGGCTATATTCCATTTTTTTTAAATAGAAAGACAATGTGTTTTCCGGTCCATCCCAAAAATAGGATGGGCTTCCTTAAATATCAGTAAAAGACTTAAAACCCTACATAACAGTCCACCTAATGTTTACACACAAGCTTTTCCACTTTCACTGAATAATATGGAGAAAATTACAGCTTTAATGCACAACAGATTAACAACGAAAATTCAAGATACAATCTTTTTAGGAAAACAGCTAAGATACAACTGCGGCGCACACATGTTGACTTTCCTGGCTGTTTCTGCACATGGTTGGAATCCAAGGAGAGTTTTGTGCTGAAAACTCCAGGACAAGAATTACTTTTTGTGTAAATCGCACTTTTACCCTGATCACTAATGAGGTGAAGGAGGTTCCTGGATCCCCTGAGCAGGTTGTGTTTATGGTGAACAACTTTATAACTGTGCACTTTGGACAACATACACCTATATCAGGGGAAAAAAAAAAACATCCATTTTAACCTTTACTGCTCATTGCTCTGCCACCTCCCATTTATTTAATTAAACACTCAAACTGGCTTCCAGAGAGTTCTCTGGAATCATATTCACTTCCCATCATGCCCCACTCTCTTAAAGCAAGACTTTCACATTTCAAACAAAATCTACATGCTCTCTGCCTGGACTCATGCGCAACTTTTTGGAATTTTTTTTAGATACAGATTCAAAAGAGTGGGTCTTCAATTCAGATAATAAACTTTCAGTACAAATTTCCAAGAGATTCATATCAAACATAAAGTGCTAATAGAAGGACTTCAAAGAGGATCCCACTTCCTAACCTTCATTGTTCTAAGCACTCGTTTTACCTTATCCTAACCTGTAAATATCATGGCAACCATAAAAAGCGAATATTTGGGTAGAGAAATTATGAATACAGAGGGACACAGTGGCAAGCAAAAGTTTGGACACCCCTGGTCAAAATTCCTGTTACTGTGAATAGTTAAGTGAGTAGAAGATGAACTGATCTCCAAAGTGCATAAAAGTTAAAGATGAATCATTCTTTTCAGCATTTTAAGAAAAATTAGTGTGTTATTGTCATTTTGTACAATTTTAGAGTGAAAAAAGGAAAGGAGCACCATGCAAAAGTTTTGGCACCTGAATAGATTTGTGGTCTCAAGTAACTTTTACTAAGGTCTCAAACCTTAAAGAGTTCATTAAGGCTTTGGCTTGTTCACAGTCATCATTAGGAAAGGCAAGATGGTACAAATTTCAAAGCTTTATAAATATTCTGACTTCTCAAACTTTGTCCCAACAATCAGCAGCCATGGGCTCCTCTAAGCCACTGCTTAGCACTCTGAAAAATTAGAATAACTGATGCCCAAAAAGCAGGAGAAGGCTATAAGAAGATAAAGTGTTTTCAGGTAGCTGTTTCTTTAATTCGTGATATAATTAAGAAATGGCAGTTAACAGGAGCGGTGCAAGTCAAGTTGAGGTCTGGAAGACCAAGAAAACTTTCCAAGAGAACTGCTTGTAGGGTTACTAGAAAGGCAAATCAAAACCCCTGTTTGACTGCAAAAGACCTTCAGGAAGATTTAGCAGACTCTGGAGCAGTGGTGCCCTGTTCTACTGTGCAGCAACACCTGTACAAGTATGACCTTCATGGAAGAGTCATCAGAAGAAAACTTTTCCTGTGTCCTCGCCACAAAATTCAGCATCAGATGTTTGCAAATGAACATCTAAACAGGCCTGATGCATTTTGAAAACAAGTCCTGTGGACCGATGAAGTCAGAATAGAACTTTTTGACTGCAATGTGCAAAGGTATGTTTGGAGAAAAAAGGGCGCAGAATTCCATGAAAGAACACCTCTCCAACTTTTAAGCATGGGGTGGATAGACCATACTTTGGGTTTGTGTTGAAGCTAGTGGCACGGGGAACATTTCTCTCGTAGAAGGGAGAATGGATTCAATTAAATCTTAGCAAATTCTGGAAGCAAACATCACAACGTGTGTAAAAAAGCAGAAGATAGAAAGAGGATGGCTTCTACAGCAGGATAATGATATCCAAAACACCTCAAAATCCACAATGGACTACCTCAAGAGATGCAAGCTGAAGGTTTTTGGCATGGCCCTCACAGTCCCCCGACTTAAAAATCATCAAAAATCTGTGGATGGACTTCAAAAGAGTAGTGCATGCAAGACAGCTAAAGAGTCTCACAAAACTAGAAGCCTTTTGCAAGGAAACATGGGTGAAAATTCCCCAAATGAGAACTGAAAGACTCTAAGCTGGCTACAAAAAGCATTTAAAAGGGGTAATACTTGTCAAGGGGGATGTGACCATGTAGGGTGCCCAAACTTTTGCTTTGAGTCCTTTTTGTTTTTTGTTATTTTGAAACTGTAAAAGATGGAAATAAAAAGTAATTTTGCTTAAAACATTACATAAATGTATAATCTTTTGACCAGGGGTGCCCAGACTTTTGCATGCCACTGTAGCTGTGCTGAGATCCATGAAGTATGTGCAGTCTACACTCCTGCATGCCAATGAAATTTATTCAGACAAAAACTCATGTCAAAGCATAATTTGGGCATTTGGCCCCTGAGCCCCCAAGTTAAGAGGACAGTAGTGGGCAATACATTGTGCTTCCACCCAGCAAGCAATGACCTGCACTGAGAAAGAAAACCTCAACAGAGATGGTCCTGGAAAAGCTGCAGCAAAACTACAAACAGTATGTGAACTGAAAAAACAAAACTGTAAATAGGCAATCTAGCTGGGTATGTAACACTTAGATGACACTTACTTGGCAGTGCCAGACTAATTTATGAGTTTGGGTAAACACTGGGCTTCATCAAACAGCCTCATCAAAACTCATAGCAAAGAACTAGAACTCTCTTGAGCTCTTCAAAATGGGAAACAGTTGGGCAGTTTGGTAGCTTTACCAAATGAGAGCAACATATAGTTTTCAAATCTGAATTCTTGTGCTTCTATATTTCATGTTTACCATTGCCTCGCAGGCACGCCATTCTCATTTGATGCTCTTAGTGATTGGAGCGCCTTTCTTTACTCCACTCCCTGAATCTTAAGTGTCTCATACATACTAATCAGTGAACTGCAATGAATCCTTGCTCACTGAATTCCTGATCTCAGTTTTATTTTCTCACACACACACACACACACACACACACACACACACACACACACACACAAAATATGTGTCGTCACACAAAGGTAAATTATTCCCTTCGATACCGTGAATACTTCATCCCATTAAGTACGAAAACCTGCAGACAGGAAAGAACGATAAGGATGGATGGTTTTATGTAATCTTCCTGATGTAACAGTAAGCATAATGAACAGAATTAGATCATTTGTTACGCTACGTGAAACAACAACAATAAAAAACATTTCAAATAAGACTAATGGGTAGCATGAATTATGGAAATGAAAACAGACCAGGGTGAGAAATGCATGCAAATTTAAATAAAGTTTACTAAACTATGCTCTCCCCCCAGGTAGATGATTTAATCAGTGGGTGGTCTTCCAGACCTGCTGTACTGTGTACTGGATGTAACCCCCTCCTGGGACAGTGTGGCTTAGGCATAATCCCAGGACAGGGCCTCAGAAGAGGGTTTGGTCCCCATACCCTTCAGGCAGTGGGACTTTGCAAAATACACCTCTTGCAGGTAATTAAAGTTCACGCTGGTCACATGATCCACTTTCCTATGTTCCAGCATCACAGGATTTCATCTTTGATCATCTATGTACAAGCAGCTGTTATCTAGGGGTCTCCACAGGGTGGGCAGTGGTGGGACAGCAGGTTGCAGATGCATCACTGAAACATCTGTCTGGGTGGGGTTTCCATCAGTGGTTCACAGGTATGATACTTCCACAGGCCTGGAGTGCATCTCACTAACCCGGAAAACCTGGCCAAAAGAACTCATTTTGAGGTCTACATGAGGGTTGAATCGCAATGTCTGTAGTTGTTTTATTAGATATTAAAACATAAATATATTCTGAACATTCTTACATTATCTTAACATTTTTATCTTTCCATTCTAACATTTTTAATGAATTGAAAGTTGTAGAAAACCAAGATTAAAAAATAAAAAATAACAAAAAAACTAAATCAAGTAAAAAACCTACAGAAATTGCAGTTTAATACTTATCCTACATTCAGACTTCAACACTACTGTTCTGGGTCGGTGTGAGGTACCAAAAAAGTTCACCCGGCCTCAGATTTTGAGGGACTTAAAGTAAAAAGTAAAAAAAAATCAATACACTCCCAGATTCAAAAAGTGCAGGCTTGAGTTTACTGCCATGTTCCCTTGCTTCAGCTGGCAAAATGCAATACACTTTCTTATCTCCTGCCAGGTTGTGCTGCCTCTCCTGCAGCGGCTCGCTTTTTCTCGCTCTCTCTGCTTCAGCATTTACTTTTAATTTGACTTTAAGGAAAAGCAGGCTGTGAGAGAGCAACATCATGCAGCTACTGGCACATTCACTATGTCCTACTTCACCCTTGCTTTCATTCCATTACCTTTTACCTTAACCAGTGCAACTTCCTGGACTACAACACACACACACACACACACACACCAGTACTATTAACGCTCATCAATACTTGGCAGTCATTGATGTGATTCCTAAGGAAACATTACAATAGTTGGCCATTGGAAGAACAATCGAAAAATTCCTAGCTTGCATCAGACTACAAGGAAAGGATGTTTTAAAGCTTTGGATATAATAATACATTTTAATGCAATTAGACAATACACTTGCAACTACAGTATTTTTAAATTCCTTACTTCAGAAACAGACTGACTGCAAAAGTTTGGATGATACCTCATACATATAATAAATATAATACAAGGTTAAGAAGGTTGTATTAAAAATTAACCGAATTTACCCAGTAAAGATCCTTGTTGTAGAATGTTTTAAAATGAAAATTGTACTTTTTGTGAAAGAGTTCAGTGTCTATTCTTGCTCTGCCATGTGAGTAAAAATGTATATATTGAATTACAAAATTCTATTTAAATACATTCAATATTGATATTAGTTTTACAATCCAGCCGCAAGGGGATGCACAAACTAGTGCATGTCTTTGTGCCGGTCCCAAGCCCGGAAATGGAGAGGGTTGCGTCAGGAAGGGCATCCGGCGTAAAAATTTTTGCCAAACTAAATGCAATGCTGGTGGCGGACAAAAATAGAAATTTCCAAACCGGATCGGTCGAGGCCCGGGTTAACAACGACCGCCACCAGCACTGCTAGCCGACAGGGTGCTGGCGGAAATTGGGCTACTGCCGGCCAAAGAAGGAGGAAGAGAGGAGGAAGGCATGTCAGGAGGAAGGAGGAGAGGAGGAAGGTTAAGAGAGTGGATGTGAGGGTAGGAACTTTGAATGTTGGTAGTATGACTGGTAAAGGGAGAGAGCTTGCAGATATGATGGAGAGAAGGAAGGTTGATATATTGTGTGTGCAAGAGACCAAATGGAAGGGGAGTAAGGCTAGGTGCATCGGAGCGGGGTTTAAACTGTTTTACCATGGTGTGGATGGGAGGAGAAATGGGGTAGGGATTATCCTGAAGGAACAGTATGTAAAGAGTGTCTTGGAGGTGAAGCGAGTGTCTGACAGAGTGATGGTTATGAAACTGGAAATTGATGGTGTGATGCTGAATGTTGTTAGTGCATATGCCCCGCAAGTTGGGTGTGAGATGGATGTGAAAGAAGAATTCTAGAGTGATATGGATGAAGTGGCGAGGAGTGTACCTGAGGGAGAGAGAGTGGTGATTGGAGCGGATTTCAATGGACATGTTGGGGAAGGAAACAGAGGAGATGAGGAGGTGATGGGTAGATATGGTGTCAAGGAGAGGAATGCAGAAGGTCAGATGATAGTGGATTTTGCAAAAAGGATGGACATGGCTGTGGTAAACACGTATTTTAAGAAGAGGGAGGAACACAGGGTGACGTACAAGAGTGGAGGAAGATGCACACAGGTGGACTATATCTTATGCAGGAGGGCCAGACTGAAGGAGACTGTAGACTGTAAAGTGGTGGCAGGGGAAAGCGTAGTTAGGCAGCATAGGATGGTGGTTTGTAGGATGACATTGGAGATCAAAAAGAGAAGGAGAGTGAGGGCAGAACCAAGGATCAAATGGTGGAAGTTGGAAAAGGAAAACTATAAGGTGGAGTTCAGGGAGGAATTAAGACAGGCACTGGGTGGCAGTGAAAAGTTACCAGTGAGCTGGACATCTACAGCAGAAGTGGTAAGGGAGACAGCTAGAAAGGTGCTTGGTGTGGCATCAGGACAGAGGAAGGAGGACAAGGAAACCTGGTGGTGGAATGAAGAAGTACAGGAGAGTATACAGAGGAAGAGGCTGGCGAAGAAGAAGTGGGATAGACAGAGAGATGAAGAATGTAGACAGGAGTACAAGGAGATGAGGCGTAGGGCGAAGAGAGAGGTGGCAAAGGCTAAAGAGAAGGCTTATGGTGAATTGTATGAGAGGTTGGACACTAAGGAGGGAGAAAAGAACCTGTACCGATTGGCTAGGCAGAGGGACCGAGCTGGGAAAGATGTGCAGCAGGTTAGGGTGATAAAAGATAGCAATGGAAACGTACTCACAAGCGAGGAGAGTGTGTTGAGCAGATGGAAAGAGTACTTTGAGGGGTTGATGAATAAAGAGAACGAGAGAGAGAGAAGACTGGATGATGTAGGGACTATGAATAGGGGAGTGCAATGGATTAGCAAGGAGGAAGTTAGGACAGCTATGAAGAGGATGAAGAATGGAAAGGCTGTTGGCCCAGATGACATACCTGTGGAAGCATGGAAGTGTTTAGGAGAGATGGCAGTGGAGTTTTTAACCAGATTGTTTAATGGAATCTTGGAAAGTGAGACGATGCCTGAGGAGTGGAGAAGAAGTGTACTGGTACCTATTTTTAAGAATAAAGGTGATGTGCAGAGCTGTAGTAACTACAGAGGGATAAAACTGATCAGCCATAGCATGAAGTTATGGGAAAGAGTAGTGGAAGCTAGGTTAAGAAGGGAGGTGACAATTAGTGAGCAGCAGTATGGCTTCATGCCGAGAAGGAGTACTACAGATGCGATGTTTGCTCTGAGGGTGTTGATGGAGAAGTACCGAGAAGGTAAGAAGGAGTTGCATTGTGTCTTCATGGACTTAGAGAAAGCATATGACAGGGTACCTAGAGAGGAGCTGTGGTATTGTATGAGGAAGTCGGGTGTGCCAGAAAAGTATGTAAGAGTGGTACAGGATATGTACAAGGACAGTGTGACAGTGGTGAGGTCTGCAGTAGGAGTGACGGATGCTTTCAGGGTGGGGGTAGGATTACACCAAGGATCAGCTTTGAGTCCTTTCTTGTTTGCAATGGTAATGGACAGGTTGACAGATGAGATCAGACAGGAGGCACCGTGGACTATGATGTTTGCAGATGACATTGTGATCTGTAGTGAGAGTAGGGAGCAGGTTGAAGAGACCCTGGAGAGGTGGCGATATGCTCTAGAGAGAAGAGGAATGAAGGTCAGTAGGACTAAGACAGAATACATGTGCATAAATGAGAGGGAGGACAGAGGAATGGTGAGGATGCAGGGAATAGAGTTGGCGAAGGTGAATGAATTTAAATACTTAGGATCAACAGTCCAGAGTAATGGGGAGTGTGGAAGAGAGGTCAAGAAGAGAATGCAGGCAGGGTGGAGTGGATGGAGAAGAGTGTCAGGAGTGATCTGCGACAGAAGGGTACCAGCAAGAGTGAAAGGGAAGGTCTACAAGACGGTAGTGAGACCAGCTATGCTTTATGGGTTGGAGACGGTGGCACTGACCAAAAGACAGGAGGCAGAGCTGGAGGTGGCAGAGTTAAAGATGTTAAGGTTTGCATTGGGTGTGACGAGGATGGACAGGATTAGAAATGAGTATATTAGAGGATCAGCACAGGTTGAACGGTTTGGAGACAAAGTCAGAGAGGCGAGATTGCGTTGGTTTGGACATGTGCAGAGGAGAGATCCTGGATATATCGGGAGAAGGATGCTAGGGATGGAGTTGCCAGGCAAGAGGAAGAGAGGAAGGCCTAAGAGGAGATTTATGGATGTGGTGAAGGAGGACATGCAGGTGGTGGGGGTGACGGAGAGAGATGCAGAGGACAGGAGGAAGTGGAAGCTTTTGATCCGCTGTGGCGACCCCTAACGGGAGCGGCCGAAAGAAGAAGAAGAAGATTGATATTAGTTTTACAGAAACACGTCACGACAAGCTTTCCTTTTCTTGGAAATAATGTCCACCCATTTTTCTTAGCCACTTACCCTGAGCAGGGCTGTGGCAGTCCACAGCCTATCCCACATGCAATGGATGCTAGGCTATGAAACTGCTTTCAAATGGGATGCCAGTCCATCACTGGGTGACTGCACACACCCATTCACGCAATGGGCAATACAGAGTGACCAATTAACCTGAATCACGTCTTTGGACTGCGAGGAAAAAGCAAAGCACCTGCAGGTAACCCACACAGACACGGGGAGCACAACCAACTCAGTCACTGTGAGGTAACAGCACTACCACTGTCTTACTCTTAAATCATGCCAATATATTATTTGTAATGGACTTAACTACTGTAACAGTACTTTACTATATTTGTACAGAAAAAATGGTCTGAAAAAAATCTTATGTTTGAATGTTTTATAACTGATATGAGTAATTACTATTTCTATTAGTATTTATTAAAAACTATTTCAGAATATAAAACAAAAAAGCAGTATGAACCTTTTCTGTTTACTATTCTTAATGTATTTGTATATTACACCGATCAGCCACAACTTTAAAACCACAGACAGGTGAAGTGAATAACATTATCTCATTACAATGGCACCTGTCAAGGGGTGGGGGGATATGTTAGGCCTCCAGTGAACAGTCAGTTGTTGAAGTTGATGTGTTGGAAGCAGAAAAAATGGGCACGTGTAAGGAACTGAGCAACTTTGACAACGGCTAAATTGTGATGGCTAGATGACTGGGTCAGAGCATCTCCAAAACAGCAGGTCTTGTGGGGAGGTTCCCGGAATATGCAGTGGTTAGTACCTACCAAAAGCGGTCCAAGGAGGGACAACAAGTGAACCGGCGACAGGGTCATGAGCACCCAAGGCTCAGCGATGCCTGGCCAGTCCGATACCACAGAAGAGCTACTGCAGCACGAATTGCTGAAAACCTTATTGCTGGCCATGATACAAAGGTGTCAGAACACACAGTGCATCACAGCTTGCTGTGTATGGGGCTGCATTGCCGCAGACTGTTCAGAGTGAACATGCTGACCCCTGTCATTCAACAAAAGCACCTACAATGGGTACTTGAGTGTCAGAACTGGACCATGGAGCAATAGAAGAAGGTGGCCTGGTCTGACAAATCACGTTTAGATCATGTGGATGGCCGGGTATGTGTGCATCATTTACCTGGGGAAGAGATGGCAGCAGGATGCACTATGGGAGGAAGGCAGTGTGATGCTCTGGGCAATGTTCTGCTGGGAAACCTTGGGTCCTGGCACTCATGTGGACATTATTTTGACCCATACCACCTACCTAAACACTGCTGCAGACCACGTAACACCCCTTCATGGCGATGGTATTCCTTGATGGCAGCGGTCCTGCCACACTGCAAAAATTGTTCAGGAATGGTTGGAGGAACATGACAAAGTTGCTGAAGGTGTTGTCTTGGCCTCAAGATTCCACAGATCTCAATCCGATTGAGCATATGTGGAATGTGCTGGAAAACAAGCCCGATCTATTGAGGCCCCACCTTGCAACTTACAGGGCTTAAATGATCTGCTGCTGACGTCTTGGTGCCAGATACCACAGGACACCTTCAGAGGTCTTGTGGAGTCCATGCCTTGACAGGTCAGAGCTGTTTTGGCAGAATGATGGGGACCCAGACAATACCAGTCAGCTGGTTTTAATGTTGTGGCTCATCGGTGTATGAATCTGTACTAGTATGTACAGCCCTGCCAAAGTTTCTCAATATATTATCTGTACTCTTGTTTGTATTATATTTTATATTGTTGATTAAATAACATTTAAAAGCAAACAAATAAAATCCCATTCCTGCACCTGTGCTCCAAGCACACAAATGACATAGGCACATGCAAATGAACAGCACAAACCTCAGAGAGTCCCACCTTTCATACAAAAGCACCTGCCCTGGCACAGGAAGTGATACATGCTGCTCACTGGGTCTGCTTCTGCCAGCCCCCTACAGGCCTACCTGCCCACAGCCTCCACAGGTAAAACACGATCTCCTGAAGGGCACACACGGACACTTCCTCAGGCGTGTTAACAAGCATCACCACTGCCTGTACACAGCCCTGCACGCAGGGTTCTGACAGCTCACAGCATGGCTATGTGATTGAGATCCTCAACTCCATTTATCTCCTCCTGTTCAGCCTGGTCTGCGCAGCCAGGGAAGCAAGGCTTAGACCCGCACTGCCACCTGCAGGTAAGAAGAAGAAGCTTGGAATTAGTGAAATGCTTGGCGTCAACTTCAAAGAAATAGCCAGTGAACACAGCGGCACAATGAGATGCACATCTTCAAGTCAAGGCTCATTTAAAAAAAAATGTTGCTGATGCAGCGAGGAACTCACTGCACTCAACCAGAACTCAACATCTAACAGCCTGATGTTTCCTCATGACTTTCACTGCTCTCAGATGCATAAAACTGATCAACTTTACTCTTATTTAATGATGTGTGGATGTAGATTTGGATGTGAAGGAAGCAGCACCAGGCAAGCAGAAATGAAATGTTGCACTGTGATTTTAAATGTCGGCAGCACGGTGGTGGAGTGAGTAGTGTTGCTCCATCACAGTGGCTGGATGATACAGTTGCAGGCAAGTTCACTCCCTACGTGTGCAGTTTGTATGTTCCTCCAGTGCCTGTGCAGTTGTCCTCCAACAGTCCAAAGACATGTGTTTCAAGTTAACTGGTTGCTCTAAAGGCAGGTTAGAGCCCTTAAGGCTCTGCCACTAGGGACAGGTTCACACCCCACTTGAGCAGTTTGCATGTTCTCCCAGTGCTTGTGCAGATTTCTTTCCACAGCCCAAAGACATGTATTTCAAATTAATTGGTTATTCTAACCTGCCCTTAGTGGGTTACATTGTGCTGGATGAATGAATACCATACAGTAAGCGCTGTGCTTTGGGAAAAAAGTGTCTGCTAAATTAATTGATGTATAAGATTTACAATTGAGCTCTTAATCCAATTATTGTGCCATAAAGGAAGAGAAGTTCTGAGAAAAAAGCTGTAGGCCCGATTTACAGGGGCCTTGTGGGTATCTGAACCGCCAAAGGTGTGAGCCAAACAAACACATAAACCACCGATCAAAGGATTCTTTCACTGACAAGCCCCTCGCGAAGAGGGATTACACTGCACCTTATCTTAGGATCAATGGCCTCAGGGGCTTTCTGCTGTAAGTGGAGGGCAAGAAAAAAAAACAACCGGAGAGAGGAATAAATTGCTAAAAGTGTCACATTGTTTACTCAGCCACAGAAATTGATGTTGATTGTTTTTAATAACAAGAAACTGATCGGGGCCCTTGCTTGGAAATTTCAAATCCTCACTGGGAAAATAATATCCGAGCAGCTGTCCTGAGGCACGAAATGACTAGATAAGAGAACGGTGCCTGCATAAAATAAAGAAAGTGATACGAAATGTGACTTCTGGGAACAGGAGGATTTTTGTTTTAGTAAAAGATTAAATAAATCATCAGAAAGGCTGACATGCTGCTGCATTTGTGGCACCGTCTATTTGAGCTGAGGCTTGGAACGGGTTTAGGAAGTGATTGTCCATCAGTTCTGTCATTCCTAAATGAAGCTGGCTTTCAGAAAGCAGATCAGCAGCCATTTAGGGGAAATTAAACTACAACTTTGAAAGACAAATGAACATTTCTGCTAAATTTCTGATTGTTTTTTTTTTTTTTTAAACTGACTTTCAGTTGAGCCTCATTGCATCACCCAGCACCCTTTCCAATCGGTCATTTTGTCAACTAAACTGCAGCCAAAAACACTCATCATACAAGACTAATAAAAACTACACATCAGAACATTTTCCAGTTAACCGGAACTGATGTAATGCTCAGGAGCTGTAGTGCACTTCACCAGTTATACCATTGTAACTGGTGAAGTGCACTACAGCTGCATACAGTATAGTAGACTGATGTATTTCAGCAACTTTTTCCCCTCTCATCTCTCCAGGAATTCTCATTCATCAAGTCATAGCATTCATGTAGAAACTCTGTGGTGACCACGTCACTCTCATGGTGGGGTTCAGATTCAGCAGGGCAGCTGCAGTTCAGCCTGACTGTGATCAATCAAATTATCGATTAAATTTGGTTAACTATGCAAACAGTTACTTTTTCATATGGGTGTTGGATAACTTAAAAAAATTATTTTAAAAACTATGTTACCTGCTTACTCATTTTGTCTGAAGTTCTGAAACCATTTAATATGACAAATATGCAAGGATAGTGGAAATCAGGAAGAGGGCAAATACGCTTTCACAAGGTAGACTCTACACAGAACCACAAGCTTTGCATAAACACAAAGGAAGGGTAAGTTGAATCCTCACAATGAAGGAAAGGCCACAAACTGCCATGAAGCTCATAGAAAACAACAGGAATGTATGTCCACATCATTGTATCTGCCTGTGAGTAGAATTTCATAGTTGTTTTTCTATTGTGAGAAAATACGAATGAGTGGCCCCCACAAGTGTCCTAGTACCATGGACATTTGTGCTGATAAACCAAAATTTGGAGGGTCAGCACATCACTGAGAGTTGCTGGAGTGAAATTCTCCAGTTTCCATTTCAGTAGCAACAGAGGATGCTAGCAAAGCAATGGCTATACTTTCTATTTCATTAGAAATGCTTGCATTTTGTGGAGTTGAAAGAAACTGGCACTAAATTTTAATAAATAACTGAGGAGGATTTAAATACAAAAGGAGGGGAAAAAATATGGGGTAAAATTTGAGTTCAAAACATTAGTATTGCTCTGCCTCAGTGTGCGCAGGAGTGTCAATTTTATGCACCCTTTATTCACCGAGGAAAGATGCGTCTGTTTGTAAAAACCGACTCTTTCAGGCCAGTGTGTTTGTGCAGTGGAATGGAAATTTAAATATATGGGAGAAAAGAGGATTGTGGGAAAGTGACAAAAATAAATGCCTGAGAGAAAATTAACAATTATAAATGTCCAGCTTTTGAAGTCCACACGGTCGACAATAAAATGAAAAAAGGGGAGGAAAAAAAAAAAAAGAGAGAGAGTATCAGACACAAACTGAGAGTTAAACAGAAACATAGAGATTAGAAATATTACTGACGATAAAAAAAAGATCCTGCTTAAAAATCTTATTCAACGGGTTCTCACAAAGTTAGGTGCTAAAGGTACCTTTCAGGATAAAGCACAATATGGTGGATTAGAATGAACTGCAACCTTGTGTGCTTAATTATCTGTTGAAATCATAAATTATATAATGTCTAAAGTTATGTAATGTTACATAATGTGCAAAAAATCTTAGGGCAGTTATACATTAACTGTGCTTTGCAATTTCAAAAGAAACACTGAATGCACACATTATGGAAGAAATAAAGATGAAACAAACTACTTTAACCAATTTAAAATTACATAACATCTGCAAAAGCAAAGTATTTTAAATGAGTTTCTCTCTAAGGAAATAGCTGGGTTAGCATCTAAATCTTTCATTTTTTTCTGAAATAAGTATTTCTAAACAAAGATTCTGTAATTGCAACTTGTAAAAGCAGATTTCAGCAGATTGAGGGTAGGTGTGAAAGATGTTAAATATTACATTGTGGATATGTGAGGAATCACAGCATTAAAAGTAGATTGCACAAAAGCCCTGCTCAGGTGAAGAAGAAGAATGCATATTATATCGGTGCAAATAGCTTGAAAAAACAAACCCCTCCATTTTCGATACACAGCTTCCTTCTTTACTCAAAGTACATAAAAATGGAAATATTAATTCTCATCATCACAATAATTTCTACTGATACCAAAGACTAAGCCGTCATAGCATCATGTCCCTCCTGTGATAATGGCCCACAAATTTATTATGATACAGCATCACAATTACAATCCCAGCTCTCAGACTGAATAGCTTACCAGTAATAAGCAATTTATAGACCACTTGTCAAAATACTAAAATTATATGCAAATGTATTTCAGTATTACTGTATATTCCATTAAGGCTTTATTTCTAAACACTTATTTACGTGACCGTGACCAACACTTTGTACCAATGCGATTATACGTAACAAACCTACATCATTTCACTTTTTAAAATTTCTATCACAGCCCCTCTGATGTCACTGTGAACACCACATAACAATCTGATGTGCAGAAATAAATGTTGGTCTAATACTATGTGTCAGTTTGAAGGATTTATGCTGGAATTAAAATTCCTGTAAAACTGCTGACACATCTCTCTTTGCTTGGGTAGTTTTAGTATCAATCTTGTACATCTACTTGCAAACACAATTGGGACTGAAAGCCTATTTGTACCTCAAATTGCTCCTGGGGAAAACCCATTTAAAGGGGTCCAACCTTAAATAATCACTATAAAGCTCAATTCCAACTAAAGGGACAACAAAACTTGGCTCAAGAAGTGGTCTATTAATCATAAACATGCACAATGCCTTTCAGCATTTGTTCGCTTTCAGTTTGCAATCAGAAAGATGTTATAGTAGATGCATGCCACTATTTGCTGGGTAGTTTCTGTAAAACTCTCAGATACAGCTATAGGGTCCAAAAGTGTTAAAGCTGCCCCTTCTCCACAAACAGCACATAATCACGTGCCATTTTTGCTCTGTAACAGCAACATTCAAAAACAGAGCAGGGAAAAATTGCAGTAAAATTTAAAAAAAAAAAAAAAAAAAAAAAAAAATCAACTAGGGAACATCCCTTCCTTTGAAAATTTGCAACTAAATGTTCATAGCGTGAAGGACCAGTGCATTTAGTTATTACTATTGTAATACTTTGTGGCATCCAACAACTTTACATAGGTATAATTTTTAGCCATCATCAGTGTTTTTTTTGGTGCTGTAAATTACAGTTTTTTATAATCACTGCTGTAATGGTGAGGTACCACTTTCAAGAAAATACCTATACCAGCACATAACTGAACAACAATTACAAGTGCAGGTCTTACTCACTTAACTGATTTGCTGTGTGTGGTAGCTGGAGTGCTATGGGGGGTCAAATTACTACAAATGAGTAATTACTATAATAAAACAAAGTGTTCATATACAGCACCCACTGCCAAGGATGCAGAGACCACAAATACATGTTTCGAAGATTGGGTAAGCTGAGCATGGTGACAAGCAGGACACTGGGGCCCACAATGCCTCAGCTGCAACAGCAATACAAAAAGCAGCACAAACACAGAACATGCTGGGAAGGAGGAGGAGCACAAATACTCTCTGTGATTCTTCTTCTTTTAAAGCTTTATTTTATGCTTAAGTGTAGTCAGGTGTGCTCAGTCCTGTTAAACAGGAAGGGCCCTGCTGCTCAGCTGACCTTAACTGTTCCTAATGGCTATGAGCCCTTCACAGTTACACCAAAATGGAACGATTACACAAGCTTGTTTTAGCAGCGGCGTAACAACTTGTCCCATTCTGCACTACAGTGGGAATATCGTTCTACCGCTGTTTAAATTACCTGCCGTGTTTGAACGGGACTGCCCTGCAGTGCTCAGTGGGATCACATGAAATTTGCTTTAACATTAGTGGGGACATGTCCCTCAGCCTCTCTACCCATCTTACACCTGAATTTAACACATTTGTAATACTCTTTATTGCACAACAACCCCCCTCTCACACACTGCTGCCTCATAGCACCTCTGCTAGTGGGGTTTCCTCCCACAGTCCAAAGGCATTAAGATTAATATATTAATTGGACATTTTAAACTGCAAGTAGAGCGTGAATGTGCGTGGCCACTTTGTGATGGACTGGTGTCTCATCTAAGGTGCAGTTTACAGCAGAGTGCCCGGCGATTCCCAGGATTGGCTCTGGACTGCCATGACCCTGACCAAGATTAACAAAGATGACCGAAGACGGATGGATGGATGGAGCTAAAGAACAGTATGTTTTCACTGCTACTGCGTGAGCAGAATTCAGAAGCTGTGAAAATGGCACATATAATGGGCAAAAGTGCCACTGTATTGAACCAGAGGCTCATTACATGACCCACAGGGAACTGCCCTTTCAAATACGTATTGCTGTTGGAGCACATATGAAATTTTGGTGAACTGGAACCCCGTTCTGCAGAGGCAGTGTGTGTTATGCAATGGCGGCGTCTACAGAAGAGCGCCTTGGAGTCCACCGAATCAGGGCACATTTCACTACTTGGTAACCACGTATGTGACAAATAAATTCTTTGATTCTTCCATAAAGAGCATGATTCTCTCAAACAAGGTTCATGGGCCCCCACTAAGATGAAAAAAACTGAGGACGATACAGAACGAGAAGGGCTAAGTGTTTGGTTGGTAGGTTGGTAGATAGATTTCACAGACAAGTTTGAAATTGGGCTATTAAAAGTGTGCAAATAAACAAGCAGCAGTACTAACAAATGAGACCTTGCTACTCATTTGTTTCGACTTAACTGTTCGCATCACCTCAAGGATAAAGATCGTCCATTATTCCCCGCAACCGTGTTCGCGTTTGTATCGTCGCCATTAATACCTCTGTACGTTTTGGACGACGAGCGCTGCGCCACAGCAAGGCGCCCGTCAGACTGTTCACTCAAACAGACAACCTTCCCGTCAACATTATGAAAGCAACTGCTGTCTGTTAAGCAAATATGATAAAAAAAATTCCAAGTCATAACCGTGATTGTTTGATAAACGTAAGGTTAACAGAGAGGGACCTGTTGAGTGTGGAGACGCGGGGCACACGGCGGGAAATCGGCGCTCGCCATGTTCCTTCGCCCCACAAAAAAACCAGACGCGCCGTTATTAATTTAAACTTCGCCAGATATACAGCACTGAACTATAGCACCAGATATTCGATTATTAGATTATTTTATCTCACTAATACGCTTCGCAAATACAAGGGGAACTTGGAAGAGGCCACGATATGATGCGCTTGAAAACCACGTCAGACTGTCAACACGCTGAGCGACGCCGCATCGTTGTCCCGCTGCAGATTCCAAACGCATCATTTTGGTCACAGCCCCCTTAGTTGTTGGTCACATTCGGCAACACAACGACATGAACGTCGGGAAAACCTGGCTTTCATACTAACCGACATTTTTCAAGTCCGTCTCTCCCGGCCTCTGGTGACGCTGGGAGGCGCCGTCGCTCAGCTGTCAGCAAAGCTGCGCCTGTGAACGGGTGCCGCGCAGCCTCGTTTTCCCGCTGAACAGCGTTTTCATTGTTGCCCTGTTTTCAACCGAAAACGGTGCGCTGCCAGATCATTAAACCCAACAACTAGGGTTGGATAATTTGGTAATCCGATTACCAGTGTCCAGAGCGAAGACAGCAGCCATGTCCCTCACATTGCAGTTGTGTGGCCACTTGTGAGGCTGACTGACACCATTTAGTTGTTCTCTTACAATTTTCAACCTTTGCAGGCAGTGGTCGCATCATCCACAAACAACCTTTTCATGAAATCGCTTTATGTTATAAATAGCATTATTTAACAAACACAATCATCATCTTCACACCTCTCTCACCCACTCCCCCCCCATGATAACTTTCCTCAAATTCAGGCATCCTAACAAAGGCCTGGGTGGGAGTTTGAGGGTACGGCACCATGTTTTTTCTGTTGCTATGGTTGTGTTCTTCTTGACTGAGGCTGATGTCATTCTTCCAGCTTAGGGGTCACGACCCCAAATGCTCTCATCACCAGTAGGATGGCCTTGGTTTTCACCTTCCACATTCTCTCCAGTTCCCCTCTCGGTCCCTGGCATTTCTCTAGCTTCTCATATTGCATCTTCCTGTTCCATTAGTTGGAATTATCTGTACATTTATATTTATCTTTTTTATATACAGATCTGAGGATATACATGAACCTGAGGAATTTTGTTTGGCACTCCCTGGTGCATATGCGCTGTGTGAAGGTATTTGACAATAACCTTTTCTCATTATTGAATATAATGCATGATTGCAATTCTGACCGATGTAAATAGAATAATTTCTTGGTGCCTGTTTAATGAAAATGGCTTCTTGGTGAGGGCATCCAGTCAAATGCTGATGTATTTGCTGTGCAGAGACTGGATACTGAGGGTCTATGATTATTTATGACACCCCCATAACAGATAGGCATGTCCGCAACACAAGGCTCCATCCTCACCCTTCCCGTGAGCCCATTACACATATCTGTATGTCTAGCGAGAATTCAGTGAAGCACTTGAGTTTAAATTGAGTTCAATGATGTGATGAATGGGTCAAAGTGAGGGCTCCTGCTCACCCTCACTCCAGTTGAGAAACATCACGCAACCAGAGCAGCGTTACGAGTGGTGGCCAAACCCGAATCGGTCCCCCCTGTTGTAATGTTTGTGAGATTCACACCCACAATGGCTGCTCTGACCGTCATGACGATGCTGTCATCTTCAGCATTCAGGACCACAGCGGCCTAGGACTCACCTGGTAAAAGCCACTGTGGTCACACTGGTTCTCACAAGGTGGTGCAGCAGGTAGCACTGGTACCTCACATGTGCTGGGTCAGTGTGTGTAGCATGCGTGTTCTCTCTGCCTTCATGGATGTTTCCTCTAGGTGCTCATGTTCCTCCCACGGTGCATGTGCTTCATGTGAAATGGTGACTCATGCTCTGCATGCGTGTGTCTGTCTCAAGAGTAGCCAGGCTTCTGCAGCATGTGAAAGTACATCAGCCAGGTGTGTGTGGGACATGGAGTGTTCTTTAACCTCTTCACACCAGTGTTCAAGGGCATTTCAAAGTCATGTCTTTCATTTCCATTTTTTTCTGACCCTAACAGCCTTTAATAACTAAACTGGCTCCTTTAAGACATTTTAACTGGTGTTTACTAGTTGAACTACGATCAATACATTTATTCCCCCAGAGGATACAACACATTTCCTCAGACACCAAATACCACCAAGTTCTGTGAACGTCCCGTGCGCAGAAATAGAAGTGGCTATTTATAAAACTCATCCACGAGCCAACAGGAATTTCACTCTGTTGCCATGGCACCCAGAATTGATAGCATCGTAAGGGGACCATGAAGCTGTAGAGTCCAGGGGACCGGTGTGGACGCTGACCAGGTTAGGTCCCAGGTGCGATGACAACATACCAAACGTTTGCTAGCAACCTTTTGCGATTAGTTGTATTTCTAGGATTTGTTGAAGCAGTAAGCATTGGTGCGTGCATGTATGAGGTGGCGGAACACAGCCAGGTGTGTGTGTGCACGTTGGCGGCAGTGTGAAGCGGACCTACAGAATCACTGATCTTGCTCCGATCCCACCTCTGCTTGGGCAGCTCAATGCCTGGACACAGACTTCAAACACAGTAACAATGGAGAGATGTCTGTCCCAGTGTGTCCAGGGGAGATCCTTTACAGCTGCTACTGCTCACACTGCTGCTGCTCTCAGAAGGGGGTAATCATGGCTACTCCCCCCATTGTGCCCAGTTTATATACTGTGCTTCACACCAGCCTCCCTCATTTATGTCCTGTAGCTGGGTTTAAAGTGCCCTTGGGGCTAAGCGTAACACACTTTGAGCCAGGAGTGGCTTGCTCTCTCTCTCTCTGTGTGTGTGTGTGTGTGTGTGTGTGTGTGTGACACAGCTCACAGTGTGACTGGAAACAGTTTGATGGTGCTTAACCATCACACCACCTGGCTGCTGATTCTCATCAAAGCAGCAGTTTGGTTGCTGATGTACCGGATACACAACCAACAAATGGAAAACGGACAGAGCTACACACCAGCGGGTGTGTGAAAGCTCCTGCTGGAAAGTCGGCCTTATTGGAACTCTGGCCGCTGATAAACAGCGGTGCTCAGCGTGAATGTTTTTTTTGAACAGTTCTACATTATGGATTATTTGTCCCACATGAAGACTACCTTTACACCATGCATTGAGGAAACGATATGTTAAAATGCACTGGGAAAAGTGAGAGGTTGACAGGTGTGACTGTCAGACATCTCGGTCGGCAATAAAAGCAACAGTATAGTTAAACACTTATCCTTATAGGTAGAGAGCAAAAGAAAACAAGGCATCTCTACAGCATGTTACACACTTTTTCTAATTTACCTCTGGTCTGGAAAGTGAAATATCACAAATGAATTAAATGTAAGAAGTGATAGTTGTGCAGGAATAATAATTTAAAAAAAAAAACTTCTGTCCATCTTCCCACCAAACACCCAACTGAGACGCCAGCGCTTCGGGTTGTTAATGGTCTTTTATTAGCAAAATAAGGGACATGAATCTACAAGAGTTCCCCATCCACAGAGAGCACAGCTAGACACAGTTGTGGCAGTTTCTCTTGGTTATGTGAAATAACCATGTTTCCCCACATTTGTTAGCTTCACTTCAAACTGGTCCTAGAAGCAGTATTTAACACTACCAAAGCCCTCTTTCTCCTCTATAAACCATTCAAACGCTTCTCCAAAACAATTCAAAATATACAGTCGAGCTTCTTCCTCCACAAAACAGTACAAGTAGAAACTCAACTTGCTGACCTTTTTATTTTTACTTTTTTGAACTACCATTTTCTTCCGCTTTAAAAAAAAAAAAGTCAGGAAAAAAAAAAAAAAAGTCAGGAAAAAAAAAAAACCCCACACACACAACAGGTCCCCCCATTCCTCTATAGCCAACCTGCTTTTCCACCAAATGGTGAGTTCTGCTCAATTTCAACACAGGTTTCCTGCCCAAGGGCACATGTTGGTGGAAGAGATGGACAAATGAACATCAAGCTTCACAGCGAACGGCAGGACGACAAAGCAGGCGGAAACAACGCACCGAACGAGGACTCAAAGGCATGCGAAGGCACAAGAACCGACATTGAGGACTCAAAATGAATCCCACTGTTTCCCTGCCCCCACCCCACAAGACAAATATATATATATATATATTTTTTTTTTTTAAAAAGGGGCAGAAAATGGGAGACCGCAAAATGAAAACATCATTAAAAAGGAAAGAAAAGGTGTAAAAATGGCTGCAACAGTTACAATACAAAAATCCTACACAAAACGTTCTCTATAACTATTTTAAAATAATCCAAGACAAAGAACATAAATAAAAGCTGCTAAAACTGGCATATGTTACATTACTGGTGCATTCTTCGATTTCGCCTCAAGTATTCTTCTCCGTTAAACGCTAGTTGCAGCCTATAAAAACAAAGAAAATAGTCAGTTTACAGCAAGCGCTAATCTGAGGCATCTGGTCTTAGCCTGAAGCTCTTCTTGATCATGCAGCTGTTAGTAAAAAACAAATGTTTAAAATTCATAAGGGTTAATTACAAAAAAAAAAAAAAAAAAAAACTGGACATGTACAGGAAGGCCAGTACAAGTCACCAATCCCTTATCCAAAACTTATGGGGCCGGATGCATTTTGGAATTCAGAATTTTTACATTCAACTCATATGCAAACAGTTGTATCAACAGATACCTGTATTAGTTAGTTAATAACCTGTGCCAAACTTACAAAAACCTTTTGATTTTCCAAGCTTTCCCCAACTTCAAAACTGGATAAGAGACTGTGGACCTGTATTTTGAAATAAAATCACTGAAGTCAGCACAACTACTTGGAATTTTAAACCTCTCACTAGACAAAGAACATGCATGTCAGGTAGACAGAGCACTGGAACACAAATTACTTCTGAAGGGAGACATCATCTGGTGTTGCGATGATGTATGGCTGGTACACTTGCTGTATGTCATCATGATCTGCTGAGCCATTCTGCCACACACACACACACACACACACACACACACACACACACACACACACACACACACACACACACACACACACACAGCACACCAGTGCAGCTGCCTCACCTGAAACAGCACTGCCCTAGAAGAGGCCACAATCCTTCAGGTTGTTCTTGATGATGACGTCAGTGACGGCGTCAAAAACAAACTGCACGTTCTTGGTGTCGGTGGCGCAGGTGAAGTGAGTGTAGATCTCCTTGGTGTCTTTCCTCTTGTTCAGGTCCTCAAACTGGCACTGGATGTAGGCAGCTGCCTCCTCATAAGTATTGGAACCTGAGTGCAGGGGTATTTCACACCAATCTTGAAAACGGTCTACACCTCACAGCAATATTACACTTAACACAAGGCCGTTTGGAAACAAAAGTAAAATACACATCTCTACACTGCAAGGGCCTCACATGTACAGCCACCCCCTTACCCCAATGAGGGACACCCATTTCCTGGCACAACTATGATGTTCTTACGCTGACTGCATTCTGAAGCATTTAGTTTGTACAGCTTTTGCCAGAGATCTGCTCTGATCATGAGCGCTCTGCCCTAGACAGCATCTAGCATCTCTCCCAAGGATGGAACAGCAGTGGCAGTGTGTTGCCATAACAACAGAAAGTGTGTTTTGAGGTAATGGGAATAGAGGAAATCTGGAGCTCTGACACCAGAGTGTTGAATATATTTAATAAAAATAAAAAACACACACACACACATATATATATAGAGAGAGAGAGAGAGAGAGAGAGAGAGACCACAGCTACATTTGCTGTCCTCTTTCCACAGGCTTGTCAGACACCACCACTATCCTGCATTTTATAGGAATTCTTTGAAGCACTAGACAGCAGCAGGAATTAAACTCTGCCAAATACGTAAGCATCACATGACCACTGCGTATTGTGGCTCATTTGCTTTGAGAGAGAAGCCACCTGCTGGACATGTGAGCAGGTCTTTTTCAACACATCTACAGGGTAGCTGCATTAGAAAAAGCACACCGCATCATGTATGAGGCCCCCTAGATGTGCCACAATGGTAAGCAAATTCAAAAATTCAGATGCGCAGCATTTCCATGGTACACCTGAGGTGCTGCAGTACCTGCATACTCTGGGTAGCAAATGGTTAGAGGGCTCTTCTTGATCTTCTCTTCAAACAGGTCCTTCTTATTGAGGAACAGGATGATGGAGGTGTCCGTGAACCACTTGTTGTTGCAGATACTGTCAAACAGTTTCATGCTTTCGTGCATGCGGTTCTGCGGACAAGAGAGGAGGGAAGGTACAGTTACAGTATGTCTAGTCATAGTTTGTCACCTCTGCGGGCCAACATGGGAACACATGCCAAATCAAAAAACGTTATTTCTTGCAGCGTTCACAACACAGGCAACACAATCTGTTGTCAGATGTGTTGAGGATTAAATAAATAAAATCCTCACTGTGTTCCTACAAACCAATTACTTTTTTTATTCTAAATTATGGAACTATTTTTAAAGAAAGCAATGGCTACACAGGTAAATACCAAGAATGGTATTCACACAGAGATCCATAGAGGCATGTTGTGCTACCCACCATCTCCTCATCCTCAGCCAGGACCAGGTCGTAGTCGCTCAGCGCCACACAGAAGATGATGGCTGTAACCCCTTCAAAGCAATGTATCCACTTCTTCCTTTCTGACCTCTGACCTCCCACATCAAACATTCTGAGATGGTGCATGAATAAATACAGTTCAGAGTGCCATTCCAACATATCTGTCTCACATAAATACATACACAATTACTCACTGCTCTTGTTAAATTATTAAAATAAACATGACTTGGAAGACATTTAGCAGCTCTCTGCAAAAATCCCTCACTTGAAATGCAGGTCCTTAAAGGTGAAGTGGGTCTCCACGATGCCTGTGGTTTTGACCCTGGTCCGCAGAACATCCTGCTGAGTTGGGATGTAGGTGTTATGGGATATCCTGTCCAGGTCGTTCAGGTAACTGCAGAGAGGAATCGAAACTGGTGACGTACCCAGTAGTTTGTGGAACCAGAGCAAGAGACTTGCATCTCACCAGTCTGGTGGGAGATAACCTGGCCTTAACTGCTTCCACTATAAAGAAGTGTTTCAAGAGTCACTCTCAAACTAAACAGCATCATGTTGAAACCAGAAAGCACAATACTAAGGGTTATGCTGGAGACTGCTAAGCTACTGGATCAGTACACTGTATGCAGCACTTATTAAAATGCTGGCCTTTTAATAGTACTCCTATGGTTTTAACAGTTTTGGAGCCCATGGCTCCAACAACATACCATACATTTCTGACAGCAGACCAGAGGATGCCAAATCCTGTTTTCCAAATATGCACTTAAAAAAAAAAAAAAGCAGTTCAGACAGAACCTACAAACAACTCCTAAATTCAAGATAAGCAGCTATGACCTTTCAATCTGCTATAATCTGTTCATGAAGAAACAACGCTTCACTGTTCCTCTGCAGAAAGCTTTGGCACAAGCTCGTCTCCATAGCGTCTCACATCTCACTGGTGTTTTAGGAAACATGGAAAATTCAATTCTGAAGTGTTTACCAGAAAAATATGTAATTTATATGCAGCATTTATGGTTGTGATGGGGGGGGGGTGTGTCGTCACACGAGCGTTTACTAGAAACACACTGGAAATGGCTGCTTGGCTGTTCCATCCCATTTGGCATTTTCTGTCAAGAGCACCCCTCCCTCCCGTGAAAGCAAATGGTTCTACAAAATGACTAAAACTGCTACTGAATATCACACAAGTTTAATGTGAAAGTTGTACAAAACACAACTAATGAAAGTCATAGTAGGCACACGCTAGGACAGCTTCTTGTATCCCTGTGTTTTAAGTAAACACCAGTTTTGAGTGTACCAACACGCTACCTTGCAGCAAGTTGTAGTTTAAACACTGTCAAGGGCAACATCTGACACTAATCAAGTTACTCAAGATGGTTCCCACACAAAAAGAAAGTCACTCACTCAACACCTGCTTTTAACACGTGGCATCACAGCAATGGACGAGGATTGTAAAGATTCTGCAAAGTTTGAAAAATTTGACTAACTCCAGCTGAGAGGTCATTGGGCATTTCTCTACCAGCACCACTGCTGACAGAAAAGTCGACCGGATCCGTGTCTCTCCGGGTGGTTCGATTACCGACCTGTGTAAGCAGAGGAAGGAGGGACACTCACTATGCAGCAGAGTCGTTGAGCTGGTACTCCCGTGAGCGGCTGAAGCAGGCCTGCACGCCGCTGTCCTTCCACAGCCGCTTAATGACTCCTGCCAGCTCAGCCGTCATGAAGCCCTCCTCTGCCGAGCCCGCCAGCACAAACAGCTGTCTTGCGTCGTCCTAAGGAACATCCACCGATAAGTGTCACCAATTATCTCAGTAACCACGAATCAAATTGCCTCCCTTCTGTTCTCTACAGGAAAACTGAACTTTGTTCCCTCAAACTGTTCAACTCAAAATGTTCCACTTACTGCCCGGGCAGAGTCACCAAAGTCTATCTTCAGGCGGCCCATTGCGCGAATAATAGCAATGATGGACTGGATTGTGTTGCTGTACACAACAGCTTTGTACTGCTTGCACTCATCCTCCGAGTAGCCTGCCTCATGGATGATCCTGAGAGAGTAAGGAAGTGATCAGCACAAGACAGACCAATGTCCCACCTCCTAACACACCTACATCTTTGCAGGGAGTCAGAGCTCATAGACCCCCCCCCCACCCACCTACTTCCAGGGTCCTTGTTGTGAGAATACCAGTTATCCAATTATCTCATACCAAATATACACTGCCAGGCCAAAAAAAAAAAAAAAAGTCACTACCTGGATTTAACTTAAGTGTTATGATGTGGGGTTGCTTCAGTTGGTCAGGTCTTGGTTTAGCAACATTATGTGCCCAAAAAATGAGCTCAGCTGACTACCTGAATATACTGAATGACCAGATTTTTCCATCAATCCATCAATGGATTTTTTTTTCTTCCAAGATGACAATGCCAGGATTCATCGGGCTCAAATTGTGAACGAGTGCTTCAGGGAGCATGAGAGAGACATCATTTTCACACATGGATTGGCCACCACAGAGTCCAGACCTTAACCCTATTGAGAATCATAGGAATGTGCCGGAGAAGACTTTACGCAGAGATCTGACTCTCCCATCATCAATACAAGATCTTGGCAAAAAAATTAATGCAACTCTGGACGGAAATAAATGTTGTGACATTGCATAAGCTTATCGAAACAATGCCACGCAAATGCATGCCATAAAGCTAAAGGCGGTCCAACAAAATATTAAAGTGTGTGAATTTTTTTTTTTTCTCCAGGCCGGGCAGTGCATGACATATTACTAGAACCATACTGCTGGCATAACTCTGGGTAAACAAGCAAGGCACCAGGTAGTCTTATGTGCAATGATTCAGTCTTTCGAAAATCCAAATCCACTATGCAGCATGACATCCTGTACTAATTACAGTAACTGCCTTAAAAAGTTACAGCTATTCTCAGGGCTGAATCCTGTTTTGGAAAAAAGTATCAATGTAAATATCTACATTGGCGAATCTCCCTGAGGGGATTAATAAAAG
This sequence comes from Heterotis niloticus, assembly GCA_018136845.1. Lineage (NCBI taxonomy): Eukaryota > Metazoa > Chordata > Actinopteri > Osteoglossiformes > Osteoglossidae > Heterotis > Heterotis niloticus. Next base: position 14,440,546 of record CM030900.1, read on the forward strand.
TAATTTCCTGAACAGAAATAATTGAGACTATTTCAGGTGATGTTTTTACTGGCTACTTGGGTACTTACTTCATCTGTTTGACAATTGTGCTCTTCCCTGACTCCCCAGCACCTGAGAGAGAGAGAAAGAGAGATAGAGAGAGAGATTCAGAGCACTATAAGCATGTATCACATGTCTGTAGTCACAAGGACTTTAAGCAGTGTAATGTAGACCATATGCACAATCTGGACAAAAATGGATACTCACTAGTAAGGCATTCACTGTGCTCCCTTTATATTCATTTGACCAAAGCTTTTAAAGATCAGCATAGCCTATTTTAAATGGACATAAACACCATTTCACCATGTCCTACCTTGTGGCTGTGAAGGCCACTTGCACACTAACCTGCTTGACAGTTCAAGTGCACACAACACCTTGACAAACTATCCAAGCAGCAGCTTGACTAGAATGGTGGTTAAGCTGAGTCTATAGTGATGTGTTGCACTGGTGATTCACATGCTGGGCACTAGCGGAAATCACGAGCACCACCCAACACCAAGTGCTGGTCCAACACAAGCATGGTCTCAGAACACTCAAAACTATTGCTTCGCCATGCCAGACTAAAAATGACATCCATGACCTCATCTATCTTGGTTAATAGCTTACAGAGGCTCTGTATCCTGGCCTTTAGTAATGTCCAGGAGGCTAATGCTCTGTAAAGGGCAGAACCTCATGTCAACGCTGGTTTCATCACCACTTCCACCAATATGGTGAACAGTACCCTCAGGCATGAGGGCAACTTGGAGTTTGCGACAATGAAAACCTGCAGACTCAATAGTCCTTGCAGATCAAGATGGACAATGCCCACCATATAACACAGCTTAACATGCTGCTGAAAACACCAAACTGCAAATAAAAGCAGTGTGCACCAGGCAATAACACCACATAAAACAGACAGGATATAAAACACATGTACAAAAACAGCAGTGCAATAAATATGAAAAACAACTAAGCAACAGCAGGAAATGGGAAGATAAACAAGCAGCGAGACTCCTTGTTATAAAGGCGTGTACCATAAGCAGCAGTGTCACCCACACTCAGCTACAGCACACTCGGGAGATCACAGGATAACAGCAGGAAAGCTCTGTCAAAATTGAGTGGAAAAGCCCCTCTATAAATTTGGTTTAGGCAGGGAAGATATTGCCCCCTCTGCACAAGCATACATTTTGCTATGAAGTATAGACTGTCATCCAAGATGCCAGTGATGCACATGTCACAGTGAGGAAAAACTTTGCCACATCACTGTTCCTGGAACCACATGAGTTACTCATAGCCAAAGTGATCACTGCTTCCCTTTCTAGAGCTCACTGCCCCAGAAGGTCCTTCCTTACACAATAACCACATCACAATGAGCCAGACAGCAGCCATAACAAAACCCTCCTGGAGATACCATCGTCATGACGACACAATTATGAAACGCAAGCGAAGAGAGCTGCGTGCCTCGACATGTACCAATGACAGTAAACGTCAGGGCTGACTGACGGACCGGAATCGGCTCACAGGGGAAACGTCAGAATCTCGGGTGGCTGCTCGTTGCTAGAGCCCCTGCCTCTGCCATGCTGCCATGACAACCAGGCTCAGTTACGTGTGCAGGCTTGAAGCTCCACCCACCACAGGAACAGGATTCTGACAGCAAAGACGCAAGACAGATTGTGGCGAAACAGAGCATTTAACCTGTTTATAAATGGCACTGAGAGAAACACATGAGCAAATCAGACCAGCAGGTCCATGCTGCTCTTGTCCATGGATGGAAGCAACACTGCATCCTGAGGGCAACCAGAAAAGAAGGCAGGCACTGTTTCACTTCTCTTATAAAAATTACAAATATCCCTCATGCAGGGAGCAGAAATAGGGAAGTGGTCACATCTTGCACAGTCCACTGCCCATCACATGGAAGCAGCCCTTACAAAACTTTCACAAGGTCATTGTCAGTCATACATTGTGCACACGCAATTGAGACGTTTCGAAAAGGCAGAAGTTTCAAAAGATAACAGTCCTGATCTCGCCATGCTTATTATTTGCCTGATGCTACAACTTCACCTGAATGCTAAAGCAGTCAGCAAAACGCAGACCTTTAATTTAAAGGCTATTGGTTTCAATCCCAGGAGGGGCTTTGTTCCAGCACACTTTGGCAAGAACTCTAGCTTTCCTGTAAAACATGCAGTTGTACAAATTGGTTGGGGAAAAAAATTCTTAGGATGAAAGCACTGCCCAAGAGACAAGCAAATAATAAAAATACAAGTTCAGCTGTGCTTGTGGAACACGAGAACCAAGGAAGCCTAGAGGGAACGGTACTCTGTGGGGAGGCAAGTCTTCAGCAGGGGGCTGTAATTGGGAGCAGTCCACCTGGCTCTTCTGAGCTTTAATTACACGCCCCCTGCTATGTCACAAGTGTCCCATGAGGCACTACACACATAGGCAAACACAGGCCCTAAATGGCCCCCCGGGTGGAGACTTGCTGAGCCCTGCAGAGTAAGAAAAGGGAGCGATAGCGTCCCCAAAGGGTACTGATTGTTACCATCCGAGTGCTACCCCACCTGGTGCCCCTCTCCTTTTAAGAGCCAAGGTTCTCTTCTGTTCTCATGAGACTGCCGCTTTACTAATGTTCTCTGTTCCTGAGAGCCCTCTGCCCTGAACACACCTACAGACAATCGCATTCATCAATCTAGGAAACACCTTTCAACATAGAACAAAAGCCCTCATAAGAAGTGTCAATGTCGCCAATTCACCTCAGCTGTGGGGAGACTTCTTACAAAAAAGATTTTCAAATATTTCTACTTTTAAAAACATCAAAAGTTGCTGAAGATTACAACTGACCTCAAAGTCAAAACATACTTGTCAGAACAATGGGAAGTGACATCACGCCCGGCTGGACTAAACCAACTTGTATGACTGAAGTCAGCCCTTTGCTCTATCTCATGACAGGAAGAAGAATCACTAGACCCATGCGGGTCAAAGCTGGGCAGAGACCGTCTCAGGATGGAGCAGCACCACCTGCATACTAAAGCTTTTTTGACAACCGGTCTCTGTTCTGGGACTTGAACAAACGGCTCAAGCAGACTCTGGGCCTTAGTCCTGGAAGAGCTAATGCCCAGAAGAAGGGATCCTGCCACCTCACACCCACAGCCCTGTCTGCACCGATGGACAGTTTATAGAGCTCTACTAAATCCAATTTATTGCAACTAGGTGAGACTAAGCCTGACACACCTCCCACTGTTGGAAGGAGCAGCCAAATGGAACCTCCCAGCTTGCAGGGCCACAGCATCTGTTCTGAGTAGTCTGTCCATTTCAAAAGCCCCTTAAGGGGAGGACAAGGGTGCTGAGCAGAGAGCAAAGTGCACAATGCAGCTACAACATCAGTGCCACCACATTAGAGCCTCAAGCTGGCCACACCCTTCTGAGCACAAGTCACACACCAGGAAATACTGTACGACGCAATGGACCACAGAGAAGGAAAGCAGGATACTAGTCTTACACCTCTGCTTTCATTTCAGGGTCTGCAAAACATTTAAGAATGTGGGCAATAATGATTTCTGTGACAGATGCTCTGCAACAGAACAGCACCATCAGGAACCCCATTCAGAGGGCTGTGGCTTCTTGTAGGGTATAAAATGTCTATATTAAAACTCCAAAAAAAAAAAAAAAAACCCCCCACCAAATTGTACACTGTTAAGTACTCTAAATAAAAACCAGGGAAACCATAAAATAGATTCAACTTATCTCCCCATCCAAAATGATTGTCCTAAAGGAAAAAAGTATTTACTCTCAACCACCATAATCCCTCCAGCCCATGTAGAACAGCAAACCCGTACAGCACCATTTACCGTGCATCTGTCACCTCCCACTTCAGTCACTTTCGCAAGAAGGCTGGCACACTGCCAGCGTCACTCACTAACCGACCCACACGCATACAGTGCGATCCCAGCGTGACACTCCTTTTGCAATGCTCAAACAAATAAAAAAATAAGCGAGAGTAACGGCATACAAAAAAAAATTCTCGTATTTGCATTAAAGCCGTTGGTGAAATAGCCGATTTTGAGAACTGCCGTAGACATGCAAACCTGATGAAAAACAGGATTTTCAGCCTGCATTTGCTCAATCACAGGTCTGAGGAATTGGCTGGGAGGAAAAAAAGACACCATTACACAGCCTCAACTTGTATACACGGGTCAGGAATTACTCACTTTTATTATCAAGGCAAAAGGTGATAGACTAAAAAAAAAAAAGGAAAACAAGGAGATGGGGAAAAGTGTCACTGATTTGTAGTCTAATTTATAACACTGTTGATAAGAAAATGGTGCCATTACAGTGACAAACACGAAGAGGCCTGCAAGACGCAGCCCACTGCGCAGGAGGTGACACAGAGGCGTACGTGTTGGCACGGCAATGGAGCAGCGCTCCGGCAGGTTAGCCTATTAAAGCAGGCTTAATCTCTGCAGCTTAGAGGAACCCAAGCAAAACCACTCAACAGGAGCCAATGTGCACATTGCTGTGGCACTGACCCTGTAGTCCTGAGGGTGCAGGCACAACACATGATCTCAAGACCCCGAAGACACCAAGCAGAAGGTGGGCTAATTTTATGAAACCATTTCCGCATATGGGACAGCGGTGGCTGTGAGCTCATAAACCTGTATGTGGCAATCGACAGCATCCTTCGCAAATACGGAGAACAGATGTAAAAAGGTTACTGTATTTATGGCTCTGTAAGAAGCAGCAATTTTACAGGTGGGATGGGTGCACACCTGCTTACAACCACCAGTGGTGACATGGCTCCCCCTAAATTTTTAATGCAGTCTGTAGGGACACGCTTGGTTCTGCGTTTCTGTTCCTTCCCCTGCACTATGTGCAGCCCAGCGCTGTCAATGGTGCCCGTAACCTGAACGGACTGTGTTACCTGGTAACCGACGATGCCTCAGACAAGAGACAACAAACACTGCATGGCGTTCACAGGAAAACCAAAACAATGTTAGTGGGTGGAAAAAATGAGAAAAAACTTAATGCACATAATTTGCACAGAAATACTACTATAAAACTATAAATTCTACAATATCCATGAAGCTGTAATGTAAACATGGTTTAAAAAAAAATGCTTGGCTTCAGCCCAAGTAGAACACCTTGGGTCAATTCTTCAATAAAAAGTGCTAGCAAAGCAAATATTGTAAAATCAATTGTTATAAGCATGTGTGGACTACCTAAAACTTTTGTTTAACGGCCTGCACAATAGCGAGCTCTTTGTGAGAAGATGGGTGAGGCAGTTTCAAACAAGCAAGAGCATTCAAAGGAACACTGACAGGAAGCCTTCCAGAGCTCATGGAGACAACCAACACTGGCAGGTTAACTAGAGCAACCCAGAGTTCTGTCAATCCTCTTTAAAGAGCAAGAATAATGGTCTGCTAACCAGCATGCTGTAGGTTAAGGTTCCAACTGTCCCACCCTTTTAAAACAGGCTTTTGGCTGAAGTGCTCCAACATGTTGCTTCTACAGGGACAAAGTGACAACGTAAGATATTCAAACGGCCCCTGCACGACAGCATCTGGTGGTCAGTTCGTGGGAAAATTTAAACAGCCACAAATGGAATTATTTCAGGCTTAACAGCGGATATAATCAATGCGTACAATCCAAGTATTTTTCCCTTCCCTCGGCTGAAGTACATACAAGCCGTCCAAAAAACTGAAGCCGATCTACGCTGAGGACAAATACGAGACAAAGCCACAAGAACATTTTTCCATTAGTTCACTCGCAACAGCCAATGCCTTTAAAAGAGGTACCGAGAGAAATCGAGTATAATGGTTTGTGGGTTACCAACACGTAGTCTGCGGATATCCGTTTTTCCAAATCCAACGGAACACGCAAGGTTTCTGGATCTCGTCAGAGCACAATGCCAGGACAGCACACGAAACAAAAAACAAATGCCTATTTTTAAGGAAACGGCCACCAAAACACATTACAATTAAATGCATCCTCTAGAAAAGATGGTTCTGCAATGATGGCCAAACTCTGAGGCCCAGAACCAACCTTTAGCTGCAACATTAAAGCAATGATCTGGGAATCGGACAACATCAATCTGAACACCACCTCAACACTCCAGATACAAGTTATTCTCTCTCAACTATTAATCTTTGCCAACAACCATAAGTTTAGGAGCCTGAGCCATTTCACCCCTGCTTAAAGATACATTCGTCTACAGCCGATACACACGACCTACATGACAAGTCCTTTATAAGAATACATCCTTTCTAGAAGTTTGACCATAAACTAATGTTCATCGATTCCCTTTGTTTAACCTCGAAGGCTGTGGCTTGGCTGCTTCTACCGCTCGGCTACAACATGTCACCCTGGATCGTCGTCATCTTGCGATTATTGTCGCTTTCCCACTGCACACACATCGCGCTGGCGGTCACCCTGGACGAATGGATTCTAAAATGTATTAAATAAGAGCAATAAAGTGACAACTTGTGGGCTTTTATACTTTCATACAACGCTGGGCGTCTGTGGGGCCCTGAAGCCAAGACGACGAGGGAGGAAACAGCCCAGCCCAATCATTAAAAAAAAAAAAAAAAAAAAAAAGATTGAGGATTTTAAAAAATTAAATAAATAAATACATAAATGATACAGCAGAGCTCCACGGTGGCAGAAAACGGAGCTCTGGGCCCCATGTGGCCGAATCAACAGGTCGGTCCACCCGGGGAACGCGCTCAGCCTCACGCGTCTACGGGCCTTTTAAAAAATGCACTTCCGCTCTTTCTGCCCCAAACTGGCAGCAGCGCGGCGGCGAACGGCAGCGCAGGGTCTACAACAAACCCGCTCAATAAGTGCATTAAACTAAAGCACCGCTGCTTTCTGCTTCCTTTTGTTCTGCTAATCCGGCAGCCCGACCCGCTTTGTGAGGGAAAACGGCCCCGTTCAAAGTGGCGCAAACCCATTCGGGCCGCCCGGGCGGAGAAGCGAACGCACAAGCGGTGTCCGCACGCAGCGCCATTCCACCGCGTTTCGCCGCCTTTTCCCGTGAGCAACAGCAGGGACCCACGGCCCTCCGCGCCCCTTCTCACCCAGCAGCAGCAGTTTCACCTCCCGGGCCGCCTTCTCGCCGTCGTCCCGCAGATTCCTGTCGATCATCTTGCTGCGCTCCACGGCCGCCTTGTCCTCCGTGCTTAAGGTGCACCCCATCCTTAAGCGAGTTCTCCAAACGGCGTCGAAGGGAGAGATTAAACGTGCGCAGTATCAGCATGCAACACTTCTCCGCCTGGATGAAGAAACACTCCCTGGGACCCACCCCCCCCAAACGCACTCACTTCCTAACACACACGCCCTTTTGTCTGTGCCACTCAGGCGGAGAAAACGGATCAGCCGGACGCAAAGAGTACAGAGTCGCTCGATAGGCGATTTCGTTTTCCTTTTTAAAGGCAGGATTCGCGAACCGTCCTTTCCAGATGTCGGCTGCTACGGCTGCATCCGTCCCGCTCCGGCAAAACGACGACGGAAAATGGAAGCGACGCCGCGGGCGCGAGAGGAACCCGGCCGCCAGCCAGCACGCGCAGCTCCGAGCTCGCGAGGCGGAGCAGCTTCCTGTCTGCTCGGCGGCGCGCGGGGCCGCGCACGCAATTTAGCTCGCGGGGGCGCGCACCCGCCTCCCCGCCCCACGCACGACGTCCGACCCAGTGCGGGTGTCGCTCTTCCCCGCCGACGTTGCTTGCGTTTTGCGCCCCGGAAAACGCGCTGGTCGTCCCTCCCCAGGCTCGGGGTTACCGCCAGACGCTCGGGTTTGTGGGGGTTTGCATCCGCGCCGCGACAGGAATGAGGCGGAGAAACTGCCGCCGCCGTACAACTGGATGTTAAACGTTTGTGCAGACGCGGAAGGAAGGAACACGCCGGCTTTTGGCCGAAAAACTTTTCTTCCTGCTTGCGCGTCCTGTGTACAATTGTACTTCTCGCTGTGAACATTTGTCCTTTGTGTTGTTATTTAGTGACCTGGATGAGGACAAAGGGACCACGGTGCGCACACACACACACACACACACACACACACACACACACACACACACACACACACACCAGGAAGGGGTGTTATGCACGACACACACGGGCCAAGGACAATTGCCAGTGTAAGGGTAATAAACTTTGTATACTGTGTTAATACTTTTCTCCTTTCCACCCCCCCACTGGGCTATGACCAGTGCGTCTATGCCTGTCCAGCATCGCTTAAAGTATTTTAGTATTTAAATGTACCACTTTAAGGGCAGTGAGTTCAGCAACTTATGTGTGTATATACTGTTCACCTTTTTGGCTTCTGAGCTGGATCTGCAGGCCTGTGCCCAATAAATCAGCTGGTAAATACTGTATGATTGATGTCCTTCCAAAAAATACATTTGTTTAGTGCTAATTTTTAACCCTTTGTGGTGGTGTGGCCCGGGTTGGGTCCAGCTTAGTTGTTGCAGTTTGCATTTTCTCCCTGTCTTTTGCTGGTTTCCCCCTACAGTCCAAAGACATGTGTTTCAGGTGAATTGGTGACTAAATTGCCTGTAGTGGGGGGATAAATGAGACCCTGACTGACCTGTGACAGTGAGATCCCATCTAGAGTGCAGCCTGCCTTTGGCCGTCCAGGAGAAAATGAGCATTTATTTATGTGACGTCCACAGTGACTTACCGTGTATGACGGTCAGATTTACCTTTTTGTACAGCATGATGTTATGTCAGTTCAGAGTAAGTTCCTTCAGCAAGGGCATCGCAGCAGAAGTCAAGTTTGAACCTGTAACCTTTGCAATAAAGGGGAAATTCCCTAAGCTGTCAGTCACCTGCTGCACCAATACTTTGTCCATATTTATTTGTCAGGTTTATTTGGGTTCTGTCTCAGAACCCAGCCAAAAAACCAAAGTTTTCTACCTGAATTCATGTCAACCTCATCAGCTGACCCCCATCTTTTGCCTAACACGGAATATTACCTGGCAGAGACGCCCAATGTTTTTTTCTGGAAGAATGGTCACATTGTTTGTTTAATCAGGATAGCTCAGGATGCCCTAACCACATATACAAAGTTATGACATTTTACTTGCTAATAATATTTTACAGGGGAGCTACAGGTTCCTCTCTAAGCCATGCTAGCACATGAAATGGTCACTTTCAATTTCAGGTGTATTTTCTGCATGAAGAGGCACTAATTATATCCTCTATTTAGTTTGTTTGTTTGTTTGTTTATTTATTTAGCTACATCTCTCAAATGTTAATTTTTGGCCTGCATTTTTCCAAATGAATGCATAACCAGTAGTCCACAGAGCTCGACCAACAGCCATCTCCGCATGGGGGGCACCACACACTCAGGCATCCTCTTCAAGAGGGTCATATCCAATATGCAGATGTCATGCGCTTGGGCCACATTGCTTTCCCGACTGCCTTCATTTGACCTTCTGCTCATGTCTAAGTAGGGACTACAGGATCTTGGTCTCTTGTTTCACAGTCATTATCATCGTCTCCATGGAGACCGCTCAGCCACTCTGTTTGCTATCCTTCCCAAGCCCATGTTTACAGTTGCTGCACTTAAAGAGTCAGCAACACACAGCTATGTTCCCTCTCCTTGTTTTTATCAGAGAAAGATATTTATGGCTGTTGCTTCCATGGCCAAGTGTTTTTCCAGTTCACATTTCTTTGTAAAAAAAAGTGCATCAAGTAAAGGCTGTACCTTTCTCAAGAGCAACACGTTTCCAAGTTAACTATACTATGTTTGGGTAGGCAGCTGGGTGGTGTGGAAACAACTGACCTTAAAATGCAAAGCTGTACAACATATTCATAGGCCTTAAGATACATCCACAGGAGTGTCATGGTTACAAAAAAAGTGAGCAAAAGATTCAAGGTTTTAAGTTTTTCTCACATAGTCCATCTTTGCAAAGAAGTCGCATGTAAGCGTAAGTTGTGTAAGAACATATAGTATAGATGATGTGTAAAGCTATACGATGCAAATTAATAAATGAAATGCATATATCTGCAATAAGTGTTGGACCTGGCAGAGGAGGGTCTCTGAGTTAGACTGGCCCAATTCAGGAGAAATAGAAAAACACAGCTGGGATGTGTGCTGCTACTGCAGCTGGTGTCAGATAACAATTGACAGATAAATTCTTGGTACTCATGCAAAGTCACATGCCCCACCAGAAGTTTGAAGGCAGTGACACATGTGCAGTTTCGTAGTACACTATATGGCCAGAAGTATTTGGACCCCCTTCTACTGACTGAACAGTGCAGTTTCAGTCGCACCCAAACAGCATACAAAACACATTCTACACAATTGTGTGCTTCCAGCTTTGTGGCCACAGTCTGAGGAAGAAGCTCCTTTCTTGCTCCAACATGACTGTGCTCACCCCTGCGAACAAAGCAAAGCTCCATAAACACATGGTTTTGTCCAGGTTGGTATGGAAGAACTTGAGTGGCTGCACAGAGCCCTGACATCAACCCCACCGAAGATGTTTGGGATGAACCGGAAAGCCGACCAAAAGCTGGGCCTTCTTGCCCGACCTCACTGATGCTCTTGTGGCTGAATGGGCACAAATTCCCAAAATCTGGTGGAAAGCCTTCCCAGAACAGTGGGGGCTGTTATAACAGCAAAGGGCGAATAACTCCATATTAATGCCCATGGGTTTGGAATGGGAAGTTCAACAAGCACTTATGGAGGGGACACTCAACTGTCCACATACTTTTGGCCATGTAGTGGTACTTAAGGATTTAGTGGAACTTATGTTTAGATTTCAGTGTTTAAAACTGTGGTCAGCTGACTGGCCTAAATTTTCTTTCAGTTTTCAGAGCCAAAGGCTATCGGCCGTCAGCTTGATTTTCTCTCTGCCATCATAATTTCTACTTGTTGGCATTTCTTCACATTCTAGTAAAACATAAATGCTCACTTCCCATTTGTCTCCCAAAGGATGGGAATGGGACACAGTTTCAGCATTACTCAGACATGCCCTGCATTTCAAAGGTCAGTGCCGCACTGCAGTTTGAATACGGTCAGCCACCTCATGAGCCAGACAGAAATATGGCTCAGCTGGGTTCTCCTTTTGACCCCCTCCACCCATGGGGAGAGTGTGTGGCACCATCGGTCAGTCACGGATTTGCATGTTAAATGACTCCTCTGAAATAAATAACCTGAAAGCACAGGATGAATGTTGTTTACACAGATTTAAATGTGGAAGACGTGGGAGGCTGTATCGGATGTCACTGTTTCTAAAACCTGTGCCCACCTGTCTCTACCTGACCCTTAATTCTTACACCATTGTCGCTTGCTTTTTGTTAATTATGTTCACTCACACTCGCTTTCTATATGCTGGTCAGGGGTGTGGTGGTCTGGAACCTTTCTCTAAATCGCTGGATGTTTGTCCAAGTTCAGGTATTAGATGCCAGTCCTTCACACGTACAGACGTTTACACACAGTTACACCCCAATTAATCTGTAACACATTACTTTGGACTGTGGGAGGAACCCATGCAGACATGGGGAGAACGCACAAACTCCAAACAGGCTGAGCCAGACTGGGACATGAAATGCTAGCTCTGCCTGCTAAGTCTCCACGTCACCCCTTTATTATTCTCTTCCACTACTTAACAGCTATTAACTAGACGGTAGTAACCAAAGAAGGAGACTAAACCTGTTCTTTTATATTCACACAGCTGGACGTGGTGAAACCATTTTGGCTGAGTCCCTTGTTCCCTCGCTGAGGCAGACAACAGCAGACCACTCCTGCCAAACTACCAGACTTCCAGTTTTTCCTTGACATGGCGATACTGTCCATTCGCCCAAACTTATATTAACGGTCATGTACGATGCATTCAAAGGACGAAGGACTTTTGCTGTGGTTTTAAAAAATTGAGAATTTAAAAAAGGATGTCAGCTGCACATATACACATTAGGAAAAATGCTAAAAAAATAACAGTGAAACACCTGTACACTCCAAAAATGTACACAACGCAAGGTCAGACCTGATAGCGAGTGCCATTTTGCCTCCTCGCTTATAAAGGATGTACCAGTAGGGTGGCGGGTTATATACTTGGCAAATACTGGAAGTGGGAGAAGAGCGTTAACGGTGCGCTGCTGAGGTCAGTGTGCTCGATGTAAATGGGCGCTGCACCCTGCCGTTACTGCCGGCGTAAATCGGCCGAAGGCCTCGCCGAGTCAAATGCACTGACAAATGAGCTGGAAGGAGCGTGTTTTTTAGCCAGAAGTTATATTGCGTACAACCAATTCGCTGGGCCGTATTTCCCCTCGGTTGAAAACGCACCGGGCTTAGTTCTACACGGTGCTGTTAGAGCTACGAAACAGCATGTGGAAGTAAAATGCCGGTCATGCGTAATACTGTTTCAGGTTGGATCGCCTGCCAACATTTTGGGAAAAAAAAAAAAACCCATCTTTATCCCCCTCTTTTGTAATAATTGTAGTCTTTGTTAGAGAAACTGATATAATGAGAAGGCGGGAGCAAAGTGCAGAGAAAGGGGGATCTGAATTGCTCTGCGTGTCAGAATACCTTGGCAAACAGATGGCGCTTTGCTGTTTGAGGTAATGAGCTTGCTTTCTAGGTTTCTCTGCTGCAAAATAAATGTGGACAGAAAAGAGGCAGGGAAAACGGCCTACATTTCCTGGATGATCTGTTGCTGAAAAATCCACTGCTGTATTACATCTGGGATCTTCCACAATGCCCAGAGAGTCCAGTTTAAGGAACTAATAATAGATGAGAATAAATATCCACGAAGAAAGACAGCCGATTGTTGTAAGAACTTTGACTGCGTTTGTGCTTCAGGGAGGGTCCATCACCCGAATGTGAGGAAGACTTAAGACGTAATTTGAATTGTTCCTGTCGGTAAGGCTGCATGCACCGAAATGGGTTTGCATACATCCATTACTGGTGTGTGCAGCCATATGCAGAGGCACAATAACTCTGAAATCATTCATATTTTCCATGGGCAGATTTTGCATAACATTTCCATCCCAAATGGGGATGACAGGTGGCTTATGCAAAACATGTTCATAAAAAGCGATTTCCCTGCCTTACCACATGCTTTCCAGGTGTGGCACAAAAGACATTCGAAAGGCATTGTTGACCACATGTAATCTCCAAACCTAGTTCACGGCAACCATCACAAGTCAACCCACGAGAGAACGGTCTGGGGGCCCGACACGGTGATGTGTGAACGCTCAAAATACAGGCTGGTGAGGCCAGACTGGGCGGCAGATCAAATGACACAGGACTATTTGGCGGAACAAAACAATCATTTGGAAGATCCACTGCATTTGTAAAAATGTGTTTGATACAAATCAGTGTAACTGAATGGAACTGAGTTTGTACACAGGAAAATATCCAAGCATGCTGTCAACATCCATTTCAGCCTGAGCTGTTTAAGGGAAATCTCACCGAATAGCCGCAACGCTGACGCTTTGCACACAACTGCACTCTGTTCTCCTGAAAATCTTTTGCGTGAAACTGCAGAAATTTAAAAATGGACCATAATTAGGGACTTGCGCTAAGAGGCAGTCGCATTGCACTGGGCGGTGCTGTCAATGGGGGCGGCTGGACTACCTGCAGTACACCGTGCCCCACGGCTGACGTGTACAGGAGCCGAGCTGCTGTGTGGGACTGAAGCTTGTTAGCTTGCTGGGCCCTTGAGCAGGGCTCGCTGCTGTGTGCACAGCACAGGGACCAAAAACTGTTGCCAGGACCCCCGGGGTCACTTTGGGGAAGAGTTCGATGCCCCCTTGAGGCTGGAGCAGCTTCAGTTACTGCTGGCTATCTGTATGTTTGTCTAGCACAGAGATTCTCGGCAACAAAGCCATGGATCGGAATCCAGCTGTGAATGTTGCATTGCCAGGCTGTGAAAAGACCACGTAATAAATAATTACTTAAACAAATTGCCTAAATATTTCTGTGGGTAGGGGCATCACAGTGGCTCCATATTTATCCCTGCTGTGACACAGAGCCCGGACTGGTTGGGTGGTTGTGAATTTGAATCAAAAGTTTGCGAGCCCTCATATCAGTGTGAGTTTCTTTCCACAGTCCAAAGACAGGTGCTTCAGGCTAATTGGTCACTCTGAATTGCCCATAGTGTACAAAGGGACTGTGTGTGTCCCCTCTGCGATGGACCGGTGTCTCATAGCTTGGTACCCTATGGAACAGGTTGTTGACCCTCGTGACCCTGCTCAGGATTAAGCAATAAATGCGGGGATTTCTATGGGTAGCACAGAAAAACGTGCTATTTATTTATTGAAGTGTTTGAATGTGGAGCATGTTTACTGATTTTAAAGTCATGCCAATACTCATTCCCGTGCTGCTATATGACTGGTGGAGTTCTGCATTGATTGTGTTAGTCTCATTTTTGCCAGAGTTTTCATTAGGGTCACTTGGCAAATTTGATTTGTGGGCAGTTTATAAAAAACATGGGATGAAGTGTGTATCAGCAAATTTGGTTTGACACACCCCCTTGGTCCGGAAATTTTCATGGGAAGGGACTGCCGCCTTACTGAAATCAATTTTACAGAGCTGCCATGTAAATGTGTGTGTGTGTGTGTGTGTGTGTGTGTGTGTGTGTGTGTGTGTGTGTGTGTGTGTGTGTGTGTGGGGTGCAGTATGTATAACACGAAAGGGTTGTAAACCAACGGTCAGGACCTTTTCCCCAAATGTCACAGAGAATCTTAACCAGTATCTGACGTCCTTGTCCGAGGCAGCTTACAATGCCAGAGACACTGCACTCAACTCTTTATGGTCATGTACCACACTGACACAGTAGCACAATGTAAAACACACACTCACGCGCTACAGACAGCTTAGAGTGACCGGGAACACTTGCGTTTAGACTGTGGGAGAAAATCAAAAGAAACACTTCAAGAAGAATTCAAGTCCATGCCCCAATGCACAGTGGGGCACCAGCACCACCTGCTGTGCCACCGTTCTGCCTCCTTGAGGACTCATAAGAATCACTGCACAGTGCACTTCTAAGTCTCTATTGCCCCCCAGCTATGAGGCAGTTAATGCCATGAAACAGAGGAAAGAATATGGATGGATGAAAGCACACGTCGAAGAACAGGTGACCCTGTTCACAAAGTTGGAGAGCAATGTCTGAAGAACCACACCAGGATGTAAATCTGAAGAAATTTAGACAGCTTTCAGTTTTCAGTCTTGTAGCTGCATGTTTCACTTTCCACAAACTAAGCAAAAATTTGTGGTGCTGAAAGATAAAACCACATCAGCACAGCAAACGTTACGCCCTATGGATGAGTTCTGAGGTTTGGCACCCAGGTACCACCAGGGGGCGACAGTTACTCAGGTATCACATCCAGCACTGCATTACCCAGGGGAAGATGAGGATGGCCTGCTCTGCAAATGTCTTAACTAAAACAAATGTAATAATATTTTAATGACTAAATTCCTTTCCTCCACACAGAGACATGTGTGCAAAAATCTCCCACTAAAGCAGTCAAATGCTTTTCAAGGCGCACCGCTTCCCTCCATCCTGTAAATCTGTTTTATTTTCACCCATATGAAGTATTGAGATTTTATTGTGCATGCTTTACAGAGCGCACCAGTGCGCAGTCAGATTAAATCTGTAGCATTTTTCATCTCTAAAAATGGAATATCTGCAGTCACGTCACTGCTCTGTCTGCAGAAATATGCTAGCTCCTGCGCGCGTGTAGGTACAGGTGTGCATTTGAGTTCTAGTGTAGATGCCAGCGAAATGGAACAAATAAGGCAATCCTGTCCATCAGCTTTATCAGCGTTATTAAATATGGTGGCGTGCAGTCTGCATCTCTGTCTACTTTATGCTGTTAGTAATAAACTGATAAACAAAAGTGCTGCATCGCCAAAAATGTGCTCTGATAACACATACGCCCAGTGTTGGGAAGCATTAAATGTGGTATTTATACAGTTTTTTGCTTTGCTACTATTTGTTCTGACCATCTGAATTTATGCATTCCTCTCTGTACTTCTGATTACATCAACTGAACTATGACCCAGTGGTGTCCTGGGTCAGGGTGGAAGTACTGGGGAGCAGTCCATCCCAGGTGCCAGGTAGACAAGAGGGACCAGGGCTGTTATTAAATTATTGTTTTCCAAGGAGTTAAACAAAAGTGTACTGGTGGAAATTTGGGGTGACTAAAATAGGTGGAAACAAGCAAATTAATAATCCGGGCTCTTTTCTCGGCCTTCTTCCTGTTTATGTCAATTGAAATTGACATAAGGATGTTGAAATACCTGGACTACGGTACATGTATTATATGCGGACATTGCTTTCTTGCTTTTGCTTTCTTATTATCGTGACAACCTGCCTCCACCATCAGGGCTATGGACAAAAGACTTGAAAGCTGGAGTGGAACAAAAGGATTCGAATAAAGCGTTCCCCCCATTTCCCTGTTTTTCTGGATAGTGGGAGTGCAAGCTTCAGTTTTCCTCAGTACGTTTACACACCTGCTAAAGCTCACGAACTTATTCAGACACATAGATGGGTCACAGACCCCCATAACTCCCCATGATGACTAGACACCTTACTATTTACACATATGGTGCAGCAGTTCTTTATAGCTTTATATATCTGTAAATAATTGTCTATAAGCAATGTCAGGGATATTGATGACCCTTCATCGCATGATGTGTTTAATCATTTTATGGAAGTTTGTGAATTTTATTAGAGGCAAAAAAAAAAAAAAAATCCACCCTGGCTGCCAATTTTTTTTTTTTACTTATACCACTGGTACCATCAGAAATCAGGATATCTGACTTAGTGGGATGGGGTGGTTATGGAATGGTAAACTGGCATTTAGCTCCACAGCAGGATGGAGACGGAACCCTCTAGAAATGGTACTGTTGGAGGACTGGCAGCAGCAAGAGACTGAAGAGAAGAGTATGATTAGCTCAAAGCTGAGGTTCACCATCTGGCTGGGACTGCTGCCACTGGACCAGTGAACGGGTTCAACAGCAGCCCTAGAATTACTAAACTGCACGGAGCTAAACGTTCAGTTTAACTGTCAAAGGTCACATATACGGCCATAGCACCACCAGCTTCGCAGAATCGGTGTCCTTATTAGCGTGGACAGCGTTACGGGTGTACTGCTTATCTCACACTGTTGTGCAGCATGATCTTGAATTTTTTACATGTTAACACACCTTGAATGATTTAGTGGAGCTGCTCAGCTTGAATTCTTTCCTCGTGGGTATTTTAGGAGGTCCCGTCCTGAAACTGCACCGTAAGTGCGCAGTGTCGCCTCTCTCTGCCGCGTGATAAGCTGGTCACGGCCACATTCGTGAGACCCTTATCTCCCTTCTGCTTTACAACTTGCTCTTCAGCCACACAATTGCTCTTTGCTTGTGGGCGGCCCCTCAGCCATCGCCTCAACAGTTTTGCCCCCGGTGCACGCCTGAGCAGCTCTCACTGCTGTTGGGGGACATCGACATGGCCTGTTGTACCACTAGGAATGGGCTCATTGCTGGGGCCGTGGTGGGGGCGCTAGTGGCCGTGCTGGGGGGCATTCTCATCCCAGTGGGCAACTCCATCATCACTTCCACTGTGACCAAGGTAGGTCAGGTAGCAGTCCTCATGTCACGTTGCAGGAATGGTCAACTTGGGCTGATCAACGTAATGCAACTTAAGGAATGTGTAAGCTCAATATGGTGATTGTGATCATTTATCTGTGAAAAGCTGGAAAGCTCATGTTCTTCTCCTCATTTCTTTGGTCTTGAAAGGAAGCAGTCATTGAACCTGGAACCACTGCCTATGAAACCTGGGTCTCCACTGCAGTATTTGTTTACCGTCAGTTTTGGCTGTTTAACGTTATAAATCCGCTGGAAGTGGCAAATGAAGGTGCCACGCCATACGTGGTAGAGATAGGACCCTACACTTACAGGTGAAGTATAATGGAAATGTCATTTTAATGCATAAATATCTGAAATAATTGTTTTTTTGTTTTGCATTTGTGAACTAACTGCAATAATAAAGAAGTTATGAACACTGCATGCAGATGGTATCTAGCGCTACAGGAGATAATCATACGCTTGCATAATTCCAGCTGCTTCAGATATCCAGGGCTGAGGGTCAAAATTCAAAGTGAAAACCGTGCTCTTGGGGACTAAAAGCTGGAGTGGAACAAAGGGATTCGAATAAAGTGTTCCCCCCATTTCCCTGTTTTCCACAGGACCCGTTACCTGGGCAAAGAGAACATCACCATACACGACAACAACACAATCGCTTTCCTCCTCCCAGCCGGAGCCATATTCGAGCCCTCCATGAGCGTGGGTCCGGAAGAGGACACCTTCACTAGTCTCAACCTGGCCGTGGTTGTAAGTCAGTAGAACATCTAGCGAACTGTGACTGAAGGTTTGCTGAAATCGCAGCTCTTAGCTTTGCCGTGCCAGTGTATCAGAGTCACATTTCTCAACGCAAATGTGACTGTAAGCCAGCCAAGTCCTTCAGATGCACAAAGTTAGAGATTCACCCATCACATTCAAACTTCCAGGTTGTTTGTTGTTGCTTTGTTGGTGCCCTCAGCTAAGTTAATAACCATAACACCTCACAAATGTGACACATTGGTCCACTTTTCCCCCTGTAATTCTTCTTAACTTTAAGTAAAAACAGTTATTCTGGATGCGAGAACATCCCAACTCGCTACATTTCTGTCAAAACTGGAGTGAAAGAACTCTAGATGTTTTATTTGTTCTGACCTTTGTAGTATTCAGTCAATCACACCATAGGAAGAGATGATGTGATGTACGCAAGATTTTTACCAAGAACATGGGAATATACAGCAACAAAGTTATGTCTGATGTCAAGATTTTTTTATGCGGTAGATTCTTGTTATTATTGCAAGGGTTTAAAATGCCAGCGATCTTGTTGTGTCATTTTTCAGGGTGCTTGCAGCATGATGCCCAAGGAGCTTCATGGCATACTGAATATTATGATAGAAAGTAAAAAAGCCTCGCTCTTCCAGAAGCGGAGTGTGAAAGAATTTCTGTGGGGTTATACGGACCCTGTACTGAGCATGCCTGTCGGCGTGTTTGCTCCCGTAAGTTAAAACCAAGTTACCAGTAAACCTCTTCTTGACTCATAATGGTTATTTTCCGGCCTACTGCTCCGTGGTGAAGCTGTGAAAACTTTAACATAAAAAAACACTCATCTATATTTCTTTTTCAGTTTTTTAAGTGTCTTTTTGTGCTTCATGCAGTACAATGGCACATACGATGGGTATTACAATGTTTTCACGGGCAAAGATGACATCTCAAAAGTCAGCATCATCGACCGATGGCAGGGAAAACAGTAAGTGGCCTTCACCCTTTTTTCTTTGCACAGGTGCTCATGAGCGTATGTTTTTGTCCTCTAAATAACAACCAGGTAAAATACTAATATCTAACTATTTACATTACTGTACCTTTGCAGAGGCGCTCACTGTCAGTTTCAGAGCATCACCATTGACTGTGAATCCCGTCGCCTTATGTAGCTAATTCTGTATCCTTGCAGGAAGCTGTCCTTCTGGAAGGATCCATACTGTGACATGATCAATGGCACAGGTGAGTCCAGCCATAAAGTATGTTCAAAATACTACACCGCAGAGAACTGAAGGGGCAGATGGATAAAAATGTCTGGATGGAATCAACATCTAGTACTTCTGTACTGTAAATATTCTTTGTACTACAATAGGCTGCAAGCAACAGCGAACTAATTCCTGTTTCAATATATTGAATGATCTGTGGTTTATAATTCAACAGATGCGTCTTCATTTCCTCCATTTTTGGATAAGAAGAAGCCTCTATTTTTCTTCATTTCAGACATTTGCAGGTAAAAACTCCTCACGCGGTCTGAAAAATAACACGCTAACGCAGCTCTTGATAAATTATATTATCGATATATTTTCCCAGTTACAGTAAAACTTCAAACAACAACAATAATAAATATTATTATTAAGTAGTAGCATTACTATCAAGTATGAACTTCTATTGTACAAACTCTCTATTATGTAGGGTTTTAGTGCCAGTAAAGTCAGGTCAGCCCCTGTTAGATTATGTGCGCTTGGTGACGCACAGGTTTGCTGTCGGGATCATGAAACGCAATGAGGCTGCAATAAACGGACCGATGGTCTCTTTGCAGGTCTGCCGCAGCGGAATACTCTAGCACTGTAAAGCTGAAAGGGATCCAGATGTACCGCTACATGCTGCCCTCTTCGCTGCTGGCTGCCCCCACAGTGAACCCGGACAATAAGTGTTACTGCCACAACATGGAGACTAGCAGAAACTGCAGTATAGGTGGAGTGCTGGACGTCAGCCCCTGTAGGGGTGGTGAGTATCGGGGGGGGGCATTAATAAATAAAATAATTAATTGATTAATTAATTTACTTGTCCAGTGCTGGGTCTAGAGCCAAAGCTTGAAGCAAAGGTTTACATAGCCAGGCAGCACCAACCCCGGGGCGGGACACCAGGTTCACCGCAGGGTAGCCACATACACACATTCACCCCAACGCCACAGGCAATGTAGGCTCACCACAGATCTTTGGACTGTGGGAGGGAAGCAGAGCAGGGCAGGAGACCCATGTCTACACAGGCAGAACATGCCAACGGTAAATGGAGCAAACAGGTCCAAATATAGCACAGCCCAGGTGCTGTGTGGCACCTGCACATTTACATTTATGTTCATTTCACTTAGCTGACGTTTACTGTTAAGTTGACTTAAAACGATCACCTGCTTGCAGCAGGGCAATTTTTACAGGAACAGTTTAGTACAGGACAAAATAGGACAGAAAAGGGCAAAAAAGGACAGAAATTTATCAGTTCCCCTATGCAGCAGCTGGACTCATAACACAAGATGCATAAATAAATAAATTTAACACTAGCAAGAAGCAAAAAATAACCATAGTAAATAAGAGAAGAAAACCCAGGTAAGAACTAATACTTGGAAATTTAGGCTAAGGACCTTGCTCGTGGCTACTAGAGCAGGGGCTGGAACTCAGTGTCAGGTGCTTGAGCTCAAGTCTGTTGTGCTGTGACCAACCTGCTGTTCCTCTGTACCAAGCAAATCCTTACAAATTTATGCAGAGTAAATTGGACAGGTAACAGAATTAATACTGCATTACTTAATATTTCTGAGACTTGCAAATGCCTCGGGGTTTATCAGTATGAAATTCCGATTCCTATCTGGACAGCATACACAAATTTTGTCTGTATTGGTGTTTACTGTACTTACTGTGTGAAGGTGTTCAGTAATGGTGCTCTCACCACAGGGATGCCGATCTTCATCTCTTTGCCTCACTTCCTCCATGGCAGTGAGATCCTGAAGGAGACGGTGCTGGGTCTTAGCCCCAGCGAGGAGCATCACAGCACATATCTGGATGTAGAGCCTGTGAGTGCTATTTGACCTCTGACTGCGTGGAATGACAAGTTGTTTGCTGGTTTGCTGCTTTAATCCAAGTTTACTCATCTGCTTTGTTCAGACTACTGGCTTCACAATGAATTTTGCAAAGAGACTTCAGGTGAACATGCTGTATGGACCCTCCGATAAAATCAAGTATGTGGAAAAGCCCCCTTCGCTGTGACTTCTGCACCTATGCTCAGTCTCATGTTGTACGAGACTCTGACAGCCTGTATTGTCCCCCCTTTCCAGAATCCTGAAGAACGTTAAGGACTACACGATATTCCCTCTGGTGTGGTTGAACGAGGTAAGTGTCTGCAGGTCCGAACGTCACATCCACAGCGAAGGAGGAACACCTTACAACATCATGACCTTCAGGTCACCCTTAGGTTTTAGCTTTTTAAAGTCCACGAACAGCTATTCAGCACCCCATTCTGTGAGGAGCTGCTGTCTTTTAGGCCCACAGTCAAAGATCACCCAAGTTAATCTTACCCGAGACACTAAAGTTACCACTTGCTTCTTTTCCTTGCACACAAGACTGCCAGCCTGGACGACGAGACGGCAGATATGTTCAAGGCGGAGCTGACCTCAAAAGTCCAGATGCTAGAAGCCATACAGATTACCCTGTTGACACTTGGCTCTGTGCTCTTTGTGGCTTGCGCTATAGCTGCCTGTGTTGTAAGCAAGAAACCAGAAGACTTCAAAGTGCCATTATGAAGACGGCCGTGGACATGGTCCATTACCGCAAACTCTCGGCGATGTTGCAGTAACTTTATTTCAGCGATGGAGAGGAAACAGGGGGATGGTTGCAGTAAGCGAGCTTTGCACATGAAGTGACTACTGACAATGCTCAGGGCATTGGGTGATTTGCTGTCACTAAAAATGTAAGCTTGCAGTAGGAACATTTTAATGAACAGTATTATTGCCTTAATAGCGTAATAATAATATAGCAATGTCTGCTATAGTGTTTGTTTTCTGTATGCACACTAAATGGCTATTAATTTGGCGGATTTCAAAGCATTGCCTTTATCATTTGAGAGAACGGGACTGCTGCTTCCTCCGCTCAGTCTGAACAACGCCTTTGTTGTTATGTCTGTTCTGGCTTAAGAAATTTTAAGCGATGTGTCGCTTGCAAAAGGGTCCCCGGGGCTTTCCTTTTGCACTCGGCAGCTGCTAAGGACGCGTGTTTTGCGTTTACTGTTGACTCGTGTTAGCGCACACCTCGGAAATCCGAGCCTTCGCTGCGGAACGTGAGCCTCATTAAATTTGGGAAGTTCTTGCATTTGTGGGATCACCTTCTATGGCTGCTTTTCGCTCCTCACGACCACATACTGTGATCACACACAATCACACCTGTATAGGAATAAGTTCAAGTCAGAGAGTAACAAATACATGTTTAAGTGTAGGTTAATGAGCCTGGAGAGAGAAGCCTGGAGAGAACCTTGGCAGCGGCCTACGCCCCACTCAGGGTAGCCGGCATTAGTACTTGGAGCAAAGAGCTAAGACAATTTTAACCGCGGTGTCAGGCCTCGGATAAAATCGTCGCCCATGAGTGTTTCCCCAGGGCTAGTCAGAGACATGTTCCGTAACTCAGATTTGTTAGTGCCCTCCTCCTTGCTAAACTCTCCAAGCCACATGAGGAGACGCTTTATGTATCACTGGAGTTTAGCATTCCATGCTGCCTTTGAAGCCAAGTTGCTCGGTTTTTCCATCTCCCCCCATGCATGTCTTGATGAAATTCAACGCAGCTGAATTATTGCCTTGTGGTCACAAGGCTGTTTGTTCAGAGAGAGCAAGCTCCATCTTACTGGTGTCATTTGATCTTTGTGGCTTTTTTGATTTCGGGGTCCATCTTCTCCACAGACAATGGAAAACATTTCCTCGGCATCGAAAGGGACTCAGTGAACTGGGCTCGGGTCCTTGCACCCAGAATCAGACCACACTGGTTTGATCTCAGGGTTTACTGTCCTGATGTGTTCATTCACACTGTCATTCCATTTCAGCCATTATTTGCACAGTAGAATGGGAAATTCAGGATGAATACAATCTTTGTTATCTTGCCAGTCTAGCATCTCACTACATTCTGTGCTAGAACAGATTTTCCCCTCAAAAGGCCACCATCCTCATCTCTCACCTTCACCATGCATGCAGTGTGTCACTACCTATGTAATAGTGAATACCCTGTTATAGTGCCACTCACAGCTAACAATGGCCTCTGATGCCATGCAAGCCACCTATGTAGGCTAATGTCACTCCGCCACCCTCCACATACTGCTGTGCAAGTCTTGTTCAGTTGTGCCGTCAGCTGTCAATTTGACTCATTGTCTGAATGCTAAACAGGAAAGAGGCATCTGTGTGTATCTGCGTATGTCAATAACTGCTCAAAAATACAGCAACACCGTTTAGCAGTTAGCTGCTGTTTGAAGGCAACATTTTTGATATATATCTATACACATACAATACATACTGTCATAGAAGTTGTGGATTGTGTGACTCGCACCATACTGACATATGTCAGATGGATGTGGGCAGCGTAGCATAGTAAAACGGTTCCCTACCTTGATCAACCATCATCCAGCAGGACCCTTCCTGAGGCTTGATCCACTGTGACCTGAGCTCCTATGCTATCCACCACCACCTGTTGGCCAAGTTCTTGCTTCAAATTCTCAGCATTGGTACCAAACAGAACTCTACGAGCAGTTAAAACAAACTTGTGTCTTTTTATTTGACGTTCAGATACAGAGCGGCACTCGTGGGGGACACACAGAAGTTTCCAAACGCAACGGTGGCAAAATTTCATGCCTCTCTTTTCAGTGCAGCTCATCAGGCTTTCACTATGTTCACATCATAAATAAGAACACATTGTACATTTTTAACTTAACACAACTTATAAGTACACACAAACATTCATGTGGCGGCATTTTGCTTTTCATGAATGAACTTTTATATGTTACGAAATTCCTATTCTTTCCTAAATACAAGAACACCTGTACCGTGTTTAGAAATGCAAATGACACAGAAGGAACCTAGAAAAAGAAAAAACACATTTTGCCTCTGCGGTCGGCAGATCTGGTCTAGTATTTTTATGTACAGTACACTTATAATAAATTTTACAACATAAAATCTTACAAACTGACATACGCTATATTGTTAAGTTAAACAGTCAGAAAAAAGAAGAACAAACATTTTACACTAATCTGAGAATGAAAAGGGACGGGGCTTACAAATGTATTTCATAAAAGTATAAAAGCAAAAGAAATAATTTAAAAAGCAGCTATTGACATTTCTTCTCAGCGTAATGTTTAGAATGATAATGAAAATCTAGGGTCAGACACAAGACTTCTTTCGGTCATGGCGTTAAGAAGCAATGCTATGAAAGCAGTAACTACCATATAAGCTTCAACTAGTATTTGCCAAAGTGAGATACTTTGTGCAAAGTCTTTAAACTACTTTGTGCAAAGTCCGACACAAAACTGACACAAAGGTGACCTTTTTAAAACAATGAGCGCCTCTTCCGTTGGCTACATGTTTAAAATGCTTGCCGTGGTGTTGTGATAAACGTACTGTGCCGCAAAGGACACCCCAGCCAAGCCAGTCGCTCTACATTCTGCTTACCTGCGGGTTTAAGTTGTCCAAACACATTCCAGTTTAGATGCGTCTTTTACTTAAAAAGCCCCCCTAACATTTTGTCCTCCGAAGAGAAAGCAGCTCAGAACTTTCTTGTTAATAACTTTGACCAAATTAAATTTTTAATTCATATGCACATATGCAGCCATACCTTCCCGGTATCATCGGCAAACATACATGCACGCTGCAGCCGGATGGAACGCAATACTTTGGCTCTCTTTCCGTGCACTGTACCTTGGGCGCGCAGTTATTCTTATTCAGGACACAGTTCTTCCTGGTGTGTTTCTTGTGACCACTACTGTGCTGAGCAGGAATTCTTTTATTTTGCCTTGGACAGAAACTTTTACGTTCATTTATTTGACTTGTACTTTTGTTAGTACAAAACATGTAAAATAAATGTTTCATTCTTATTTTGACAAAATCCCACTTTCGCAATAAAAGATATCAATATGGACAATCTGAAAATACATTTTAAGCACAAAGGCATTTAAGCATAAATGCATGTTTGTTGTACAAGAGATTCTAAAATGACTCTTTTCTGTACAAAAAAAAATCCCACTGTTGTTTTAACAAAGGAACCGAGCGCCTCATTTCACAGATAAATCCTTCTGTGTTTCCCAACAAATGGACAGAAACACTCCTGTCTATCACAAATCTTTATGTCCAGCTGTCCTACATTTCCGTTGCACAGTGTGAAACCAATGCTCCTCCACGGCACTTCTCATCCAGCCTCTTGTCTCTCACTTGCGTTTGGCACCAGACTCACAACACGAGGTGAAAGGGGTTGGCACACAGATGGAAACCATCACGCCCTTTTTGAACCTCCACCTCCTCTGTCTGCCCCATGTGAAATTAAGTGTGTGTTAGTGTGTGTGTGTGTGTGTGTGTGTGTGTGTGTGTGTGTGTGAGTGTGCGCGCGCGCGTGTATCTCACAGTTGTCCGGTCAGGGTAACTCATGCAAATAAGACAACAGGGAGAACAGGAAGCATTTCACTTATCCCCACTTTTGAACTGGTGCTTTTGGGACAGTGTTGAGGTGGCAGTGGCCATGTCCTTGCGTTGCCCTGTCTGGCCCCAGCTCTGCCCCATTCTGCTTTTCCCCTCCCGGTCCTGCCCCACCCCACCCCCCCGGGTCTGCCCTATGCCTACGTTTCCGGAAGATGGTTCCTACGGTTGCGGCTCTTGCTGCGTTCCAGCAGCGGTTTGAGCTTGGCCAGATCGCCCCGCAGTGCTCCAGGCTTCTCGCGTTTCCGTTGGTCTTTGCAATACTGCTGCATGGCCAGTGCATCAACGGGCCCGACCGCAGATGCCAGGGCCTTTGGGTGCAATGCACTTGCCCACCCCCAAGCAGAGCGACGCTTGTCCGTCAAAGCGCCAACCTGTGAGTCGGTCAGGACCTTCAGTCGGATCTTGGCCACCGTTCTCTTGAAGTTGTTCTCTGTTGCCAGGCAGTAGTAGAGGCCCTGGTCTGAGAGGTGGATGGAGCGGATCAACAGACCGTGGTCAGTGGACACCACACGGTCATTCACCTTTACCTGCATAGACACAACGTCCATTGTTGGTTAAGAAAACGACACTACGCCACCCTCCTGTAATCTCATTGGCTGTTCAGTTCTGCAAGAAACAAAACATGAAGCCGGGTCTGGAAATAATAAAGAACGGGAGATCTTTTGTTATACTGAGCAAACCTTTATAGATTGATCATCTACTCAAGATTATCTGCAAATGTCTTTGACACCAGCGAACTGTGACTCAAAACAAGAGTGGTGTGCCATACTGCACTCACAAAACACATTGTCAAGCATCTCTAGAGACCCATGTTTCAAGCTTGGCATGCAACGCATTTCTTTGATTACGCCCTGCATTTCTTTCCTTTTGACTCGATACCTTTCCCCATTTCACAAGCATATATGTAATTGAATAGCAGTATTATCACCATCTGTTTAAAAAACCCCCCAAAAATCTGGCCTTATAGCTCTTCAAATGTCACGAGTTAAGCATTTTCCGTACGGATCTAATTAGTGATTTCATTGTTCTGCTATGAACGGCTTAAAGTGACGAAAGTCTCATATTAATGTTAACACAATCAATACATTACTTAATAAAGAATGGGTGTATTGGTATTCCATAGAATTAAACTCAAAGCAAAACAATGTCATAATGCGTATAGCCTTCCATTGGCACGGTAACCCGGGCTGGGTGTGATCCCAGAATGCTCTGCCCGCGAACTTGTGCCTCACCTCCTTCCTCCTGTCATTGTCCCTTTGGATGAGCCACCGGATGGAGGCTTGCGGGGATGTAGGTGGGCACTCGAGGAAAGTGGTGTTGTTCTTCACCCCGTACTGCACCACCTCGGCTGCGTTCCTGTACGCTGGAAACCACACAACCTCTCACTCTGGCGCCCTGTTATCCGTGACCACTGAAACACACTCCAGCATCCTTAAGATGTGACAGATTGTATTTTGACTTAACGTTCACTCATTAACCCCCTCCCTCTGACACATTCCTGGGAAGAAACAATTTCCAGAGACGCCCATGTGGGATCCTCCCATGCTTTTGACGATCCCTTGCACAAGTCACTTGATCCTCTGTGCTAAAATCTCAGCTGGGGTGTAAATGTCTTAATATCAACAATATACAGCTGTCAATGGTGATTCATCTTCATCATGAGCGCAGCACGCCAGTTCCAGGCTGCTGTGGAGACAGCTGTGGCCCGGACCCCTGAGCACCGTGTCATTGTGGTGTTTGCAGTGAAGCACAACCAGGTCAACGCCCTGGAGGTTTGACCACACCGCGAGCACCTGCTGCTGCATCGGTGCCTTGGCCAAAGAGCCCTGCCACAACCGACCCAAGAGAGTGGGGAAGTGGAAGAAGGAAGGTGAGTGGTGTTTTGGGGGCTCAGCTGATGTCACAGCAGATCTGGTGACATTGTGCGGCAGTGGCACTTTTCACAACAGTTCATAGCTGATAGAAGTACTGATGAAACAGTGCTGACATACGCAGCGGTGTTAATGCCTACCTTTCAGATTAAATCCTCGGCACTGTGTCAGTGGGTTACCGTGCATTATGTCCTGCCTTCTGCTTCTCCTGCATTAAAGCAAAACACACACACACACACACGGGCATTAGAGTTCAACAGCATTACATGAGCAAATGAGCAAGACCTATGCTACCAGCAAGGTCAACTCTAGTGTTTTTCTTGTTCCATGCTGTGTTAAAACTCCTGGGTTTTGTGTTTTATTTGACATTGCATACATTAGCATATAAGGAGGTATTTCATTTCCCAGAGTTTGGCAGATGTTATTTTAAGGTTCCTTCCCAAATGAACAGCAGATTAAATCAATATAAACACAAAGGAACACTTAGTGCTGAACACATTCAACACATTTTGCCGTGTTTTTCCACGGCATGGGGTGGCTAAAAGGCCAAAAACTACAAAGACACCTTTTGAGAAACAGCATGGTAGCTCTTTTGCAGAAATTACAGCAAAGTGAATTGGAGATGTTTGTGTCTAAAATGATCACAATAGAGCTGATGTTGAACAAAACAGTAAAAAATATGCATGGAAATAAACATTACTAGTGCTGCTGTTTTTGCTCCCTGCTACAAAGTATTGTTGTGTAGTATTACCATATACAACCCATCCTTCATTTTCCAGACTATATGGGGGGGAGGGAGTCTGGATGTGGCCAAAGTCCAGAAAACCAAAAGTACAACTTAAGCCCAATATTTTTTTTACCATAATGTTGTACAGTACTGCACTGTGTATCACAGTAACACTTTTACACCCTACTGTAACCTGCAATGTGGGTAATAAACTGAAATGCAGTCAGTGGTGAAACTTACACACGCACACACTCTCACACACACACAAC
This sequence comes from Heterotis niloticus, assembly GCA_018136845.1. Taxonomy (NCBI): domain Eukaryota; kingdom Metazoa; phylum Chordata; class Actinopteri; order Osteoglossiformes; family Osteoglossidae; genus Heterotis; species Heterotis niloticus. The sequence continues at coordinate 14,469,434 of CM030900.1, forward strand.
ACACACACACACACACACACACACACACACACACACACACACACACACACAAACACACACAGAGTACAGTGAATTTGTATGCAGAAAGAAGTGAATGAGGCAGCTGTACAACTGGATCAGAATGATGCTACAGGAGGACTAGGAGAACACATTTTATATATTAATGAAGTTATTATCTCCAAGAAAAGAAGAATTCTTGAAAAATATTTACATTTTCCCCTAAATTATGCTCAAAATAGTTTTTTTTTAAGGGGCGCTGTTTTTTTGAGACAGTGTTAACATTGTTTAAAAGATTATTTCATATATTAAAGGCATTATTCACCCCAAAAAGCAAAACATTTAGTTTAATATTTATATTTTTCCTGTACACTGTGCTTAAAAACAGGTTTTTCGGTATTTATGATTTCCATTTTCTTTCTGGAATATTTTAACAACAGTTTTTAAAATGTGAAATCTGTCAAATGTAAGCCTTAAACTAAATCAGCGATGGACTTTACAGCACTTCTGATACCCAGTGCATCCCTTTTTGCCAATTGAAAAAAAATCTAATTATCGTTCTGTTTATGATAACAATTTATGGCAAATTGTTCTATAAATTTGAACATTTTAACCCAAACTATGATCAAAGTGAATAAATAAAAAATAAAATTATTCTCTTGCTATAGTGTCTTCATTTCCTTCTCTTCTTCTCTGGTGTGATCACTACCATTGGGAGCAAACCAATGGTTTAAAGTTACCTTGTTGTTTCACCAATGCCTTAACTACTACTTGTTGCTCAAGGCAGTATTGTTGCTCAAGGAATAGCTGAACAGACACACAGAAAACAAATAAAGGCACCTAAGTTGTGTGGGTTGTTAAACTGTAGGGGTAAAATGAAGGCAGGGGAAAGTACCGTTTGCCAGTGGGGTAAAAGCGGGAGCAACTCAGCCCATCCCAAGCACAGTAGGGGTCTCTGGCGAGGCAGCAGTCAGCGCAGGCCGAGCCGTAGGCATGGCAGTGGTGCAAAGAGACCTGGGAGACGCCGTACTCGGAGCTCACGTACAGCTGTTGCTGAAACACAGAATGTTGCCACGTCATCCCTCTGCGGGCTTTGGAACCAATGCTTGACTGAGGGTCCAGGGGGTACAGCACGTCTACAGCAGGTCAACTGTTTGACCGTCTCTTTATCATACGTACAACAAGATGTCTTATAAGAAAATGATGTGGCCATCACTGTAAATGTGGCTCAACATTGCAAATTAAATGTACTGAGGTTACCTTTTTGGAGGAAATTCTTAAGTTGGTCACTGGGGCTGCAGTCTGGAACAAAGAATTACTCAGTCAGCACTTAGGTCTCAGCTGCAATGGTGCAATGAAAAAGTGAATCCATCATGACTTTGCAGTGATAAATCTGGAAGGTTATTTGTTAAAATGGGTCTTTCATCACCTCAAAGTTTGCATGTAGTGACATTTCTTTGTGCTTCAGTAGAACAATGAGCTTCTGAGCTGATGTGCTAAGAAGGTAGTAGAAGTCACAGAAATATTTTCCATTGAGAAAACAACAGTGTGATGAATGACTTCATGGCTGACAGTGGTGTATCGAGGCAGATGCGTTTTCTATGTTCTTATTATTATTTCTGTCTTTTGCCAGCAGAATATTAACTGTCTGCCATTCATACTACTGGCTTCAAGATATTTTGCACGTGTTGCAAATGTGCAAAGTGGCAGGTTACACCAGAATACCCATCCTCTTCCAACACATCTACCAGTTCCCTTTGTGCTGGAGCCAATAATTTGATCTTGGAGGCTTTGATCTGTTACTCATGCAGGCCAGGATATGAGTCCCCCTGAAGCCCTTCGGATGCCAGCTTTGATCTAAAACAAGTACGATGTGTGGGGTGGAGCCAGGGGGGTCAGATAAGGTGAAACTCCCACCTTAAATACTTCCAGCTCCTCCAGGATCAGGTCATCGTTCACAGAGTGGTTGCTAGGTAGGGCGATCACCTTCTGCACCGTTCCCTTGTCTGAAGAACAGGTCAAATAGTCAAATCAGACAAAATTCAAATCAATAGTGAATCAGACAAAAAACCAATTAACCAATCAGTCCAAACAATCAGCCAGACCGAAAATGAGGCAATAAAAAAAAAAGAAATCTGTGCATATTTGAAATCCATTTAACCATAACACATTCGGACACGTCTATCCAAGGGGAAAAGAAGTTCTTAGCCAAACCCTCTGACTTACAGCACTTTTCAAAATCTTGATAGTATAAACAGACAGAACAAAAACGTGTGGAATCCAGGATGTGAACGTCTTCTATGCTGGGCTGCGTTAGTCACTATGCCAGGATTTTGTGAATTCCAAACACTTAATGGTTAGATATGGACCCATTGTGTCAGCTAATTTTCAGTTCACCAATATGGCAGCCTGCATTAGCACTTAGAGTAATAAAAACAGGAAAATGACAGAAGGAGGAAAAAAAGAGAAAAGTGCACATTCAGACAATAATCTTTATATAAACAGTGTTATTGTCTGACAAAACATCCTGATGGATCTTGTATCTAGCAGCTTCCAGAGACACCAGCTGTGGAAGCAGCCTGCGAATACATGGAACCACAGAGAGCACGGCTGCTGCAGAGAGCCCTTGCAGAGAAACACGCAAAAAGCGTTCGGAAATCCCCAATAAGAAAAGTTGTAACACCACCCAAACAGAGCTTCAGCCGCGATGCCAGAGCCTGACATTGCTGGCACCTACTCAGGAATCCCTGAGAAACAGGAGGCTGGTAAACGCTAACAGCTGTGGAGCCATTCTGCCTATGAGCCTGACCAAGCCTGGACTCCCTGTGCCCTCTGACCCCCAGGGTGACCCTGCTCCACAGGCCACTAACTCTCCTTATACTGCTGGAATCTATCGACCTCTCATAACGGTCTTGGCACCTTCTGGAGAAACATTTATATCATTAGAGGACACACGTTGCGAGCTGCTAAGTATTTTTGAAGTCCTCCTTGAATAACTTTCCTCTAAAAACTTGCTTATTAGGATTTAAACAGACTGTTTCTAGACTGTCTTTCCATTCACACACAACCCAGTAATCGCTTCTGATTTTGCCAGTGAGTTACATAGAGGGATTTATGAGCAGCCAATTTGAGTTTTTCCTTGTTACAATGTTCAGAATTCAAAGAATATAGTGAAGGCTGTGGTAAAGATTTCTGTGGTAGAGTTTTTGCTTTCCACACTGTGATTATGTGGAAGTGATGGCGAAAGGGAGCTGGAGAAAAATGGTGCTGGCGTTCTCCTACCTGTGCCCAGGAACAGCACTTGGTACTGGCCATCGGCAGCAGTCACTTGGTCCACAGCAATAGCAGTGTACTTATAGTTGGCGTTGGTACGGACCACCAGTGGCTTCCTGCCCATGGGATAGATGGGGTTGAACATGAGTGGGTGGTTCCGGATGAAGTTCACCACATCGTCTGGTAGTTCTTTCGTTGTCTGGACGTTGGGAGTAAAGGCTCCACCAGGACACTAAATTTTTTGGAGGATGTATGGTCAGCAAAGAACAGAACAGGGTCTTCAGAACAAAGTGCTTCAGGTTAAGGCTAAATCTATGTCCATGATGAAGTTTCCTGCAGAACCTCTTCAGCACAGAACTCACCGTGCCAGGCCGGGGGTAGGGGATCCTACCCTGATACGCCACCCACTGGTAGTTGGGCCCATCCCTGTGAGCGAAGGGGCCATTGAAGACGGTCAAGATGTCTGCCATGTTGTAGACGCACACTGCTGAGCCCCTGAACACGGAGCTGAAGGGATGAAAAGGACACATACGAACCATGAAATCACTGAGATGCCATTCTTAGAATACTTGAAAAAGTGAATGTAGTATTTTTAGAATCATTAAATTACAGATCCTGTAGGATTTTCCATCTCGTGCCTCCAGGGGACAGCACATTTCCTAAAAGGGTATTGCGGCTTTTGACACTATGAGAGTAAATCTTTGTTTGCCAGGAGGATATAGAATTCCTAAATGGGCAGAGAAATGTTCACATCTTACATGTAGCAATAATAACACCCGGAACACCACAAACCCATCCCTTGTTTACTTTGGCCCAAAGATAGAATACCTCGCTGAAAGACTCTCTGGGCAGCTTTATATGGCAACGTGTGTGAAAAGAGGTTATCTAGAGGATGCGGGCAAGAGACCTCGGGGAACAGAAGTTCCGATGAAATGACTATGCTGAACTATGCAGGGAGCTTTCCTACCACAACAACCTGCTGTTATGATAGTTGCCTTGCAATGGCCCGAAAGTGGTACGGTGCGCTGCTCTACTGGTGCTGTCACTCAGCCTAAACTGCTTCCAGGAAGCTGCTGACTTGCTCTCGTCCCAGAAAAATACTGCTGCCCTCTTTAATCCTCAAGTCACAATCCAGCACAAGCATGTTAGCGTCTGTGCTTTCCCTCGTGCACCCAACGCATGCACGTTAAAGTAAACCCCGGGTCAAGAACCTCACCAGGAGCTGCATGCTGAAAGCAGCTGCAAACAAGATGTGAACTCTTAGACAGAGTACCTTTTTATGCTTCCCAGTGCAAGTCTCCCACCTTCAGTATCATCATCACTCTTAACTCAGGGAGGCCTAGATCCAAAATCACTTCCCTCAAAGCACAATGCTTCCAAGAGAGCATTTTGTGATACAAGTGCAATATTGCTGTTGGCTCACCTTGTGGACGTGAATACGGCAAACACCAAAAGGGTCTTGGGGTGGTCTGTTTCCAGCAAAAATATGCTCTCTGGAAGGAAAGCCAAAAGTATGGTTACAGCCAGTAGCCGTCACTCAGAATAAAACATTTGTGGATTTGAATTCAAAGCAGAGCCACCTCTGACTGCTGAGGACAGTGAGGCTGAAGCAGAAGGAATCAGGCTGCATGAATAACAGTGGCAAGAAGTTCAGCTGACACACCTCAGTTTCCAGAGTGGAATTTCCTGGAACTGAAACTCATTTAGCGTTTCTCAGATGTAATCTCCAGAGAATTTTGAAAGTGTAAGGGAACATTTTTATTGACACATTATGGTAGATAAAGAAACAGAAAGAGGCCAGGAATTTGGAAGCTGAGAGACGATGACTTTTGTTTCTGTTTTTTTTCTTCTTAGCGAGGACCGTGTTGACTGGTTTGCAGCAAACCTGTTAACACAACTGGATATCTACTGCACAAATTCAGAGACCTTTTCAGCGGTACAACAATAGGCTGATTGATTCATCCAGTGCTGGAGTGCAAACCCAGATGTGACTTTGAACACCATTATCTACAAGCCCAGGATGAAAGATTGGTCCTCACCGAGCTCATCAAAATGTGTCTCCGTCCCATCCTCCTCTACGACTGAACACACCATCCTCGCTTTCAGGAAGGTGGTCCACTTGTTCACGAGGCTGCGTTGACCTCCGGTGTCATTCTGGGTCCACAGAGACACAGGCAAGCAGCTGTGTGTGAGTGCACTCTCCACCAAGCGTACCTTCCGTCTAAACATGACCTGAACTGGACATCTGAGCAAGTTCATCTTATATTGTTGCCCTCTTCATAAACGTACTTCCATTAAAAGTTATTTTTTCTTTTTAATAGTGTGTTCAGCAGTCCTAATGTGATGTAGACACACTTACCGGACACACTCGGGCCACCATCGTGTGGATGTGCTTGGTGTTTCCGCTGTTATCTGTCAGTCTTTCACGGAAGAAGAAGTACAGCTTGGCGTCGTTGGGGTCTGAGCCATCAGGGAGCAGCTGGGCATCGATGAAGATGGGTTCTGTGAGACAGAGACCACCAACATCCAGTAGACCCGACCAAGGTCTGTGCCTTTGTCATCTGAATCACTTGTACAAGTGCCCGTAAAAGTGACCAAATGCTGTACTGTCCGGTATCTTCTCCAGGTTTCTGTTCCAACAACATCTCCAAACATTACATTTATACAAACTACATACATTCGCCCAATATTCCTCACCACTCAGCCACTTGGAGTTGTGCTGGTCTGTCCTCACAGCATTCCTGCGGGTCAGACTCCTGAAGATGGCGGCATCTGTCCCCATGAAGTCGATATACATTCCAGAGAACAGCTCCTGGTCTGGACAAAGGATTTGAGATGTTATGGGGGAATGGCACAGCTGAACAAAGTCTTGGCTGCCCCACTGCTGAGCAATGTCTCCTCAGCACCTGCCCAAATAAAAAACATCTTCTGCCCCAAACTCTTTTCCCTTTGTGTTATCCAGCTTTGAATCCTCACCCACTGAGAAACTGGTCCACGAAGACCAAGTAAAATATTTTGGATATTCTGAAAAATGCCAAAGTCAGTTTGATCTCTTGTCACCGCATTTGTGATCACGTCCAATTACTGAACCACATCCATGGAAAGTTTTAATGTCCATTATGGGGGATCGAGCCTCTGTGGGTATAAACAGTAACTGCCATAGTAATGCTTGATTTATCTCTACTCTGGGTCTTCATGTTGTGTAATGCCAGTGGTCCTGCGCTGTGGCTTCCCCAGGCAAATTTTGCTCAGTTTGAATCATGGCTTCCACTTCTCATCATTCTATGCTGCCATCTTCCTGACCCTTTCCCCCCACTACGATCTGCTTCTCTTGGCCCTGCCAAGTCATTGCAGTTTAAGCTCTTGATGGAAAAACTGTTTCCAGTTTAACGTGCGAAGGGCAAATACGACACATTCTAGGAAATCCCAGAAAATATGAATGCATATTCCCACCATGTGTCCTACAGAAACAGTGGGATCTGACAAGAAATTTTTTTGGTTCCCATGAAGAAAACCAAAATGAGCACTTGGAAGCTAAATTTATGGGGAACCGACTGATTTATTCGACTTGCCAAGTAAACATGAAGTAAGCCTTTAAGCACAACTATAAGAAACATGAACAAATATTTGGTGAACTCATTCCCCACACCCAAAAAAATTAATTATTCACCCCTAATACTGATACTGCTAAATATTTCAGCTGCAAATTGGTACAGCGGCAGCATCAATGTAATACTGTAGTGGATCTGCAAGATCACACGTAGGTTTGAATCTTGCTTGTGGTTTGAGGAGATTACATGTTCTTCCTGCATTTGCAAGCCAAAGACATATGGAAAAAGGTTATGGTAAACCACTTCTGTATCTTCCATTATTCTGAAAACCCTGTGAGGGCCCTTACCCCATTTTACCATAATACTGCATTACTGGCTGTGGAGTAGGCCTGATATATGTGAACCAGATGCTGCTTGCCATAGGGACACGGCCTAAACTCCAAAGCTGACTGCAATGTCTCCCTGTGGTTAGGGGTGGAGCACCAACCCTGTGACCATAACAAGCGGTGAACCTTGAAGGTCTGCAACCTGAGAGGTGTGTGCAACACAGCTTGTCAGCCATATCAACAGTCACTGACCACCCGTGGACCAGTAAAACATCTAAATGGTAGTGCTGACTGACACTGTATTGCAGCCTTCTGCACAAAGTTCTGAGGGGAACAGGGCAAAGGGGGTAAGAGGGATAGTGAGAAGGATGACCTAGGAGATGTGACCCCTACTGTCAGAAATTAAACCACGATCAGAGGACTTACTAAGCATGACGGAGACGGTGTTGACTCGGGGATTAAAGGAGCACCTCCCCTTCCCTGACTCCGCACGCGAGTCAACGTAGAACACTTGGTCCTGTGGAGGAAGAAATGCTCACTGTTGGGAAAAAAACTACTTTTGCAACCAGAACTTGCATCATTCAAGTCCTCCAGCCCAGTAGCCGTACCACAGCAAAGCAATTTGCTGCAAGCTTTCGGCACAGAATTCCGGATGCATGCCGGGAAGAAAGCCAGCTCTGATGGCCTCCTTTACAGCTCTCTAGTGAAACATTAAATGTAAACTTCAGTCATGGGGGAAGCCAGGAGTGGAGGTTTGCAGTTCCACCTCACTGCACCAGGTCCTTCTTCCCCATCTCGAGCCACTCCAATAAGACAAATAAAGTTGTAGATTTACAGGTTTTGTGACGGCGAGCGGGCGCCATTGCATTCCTTCCCTGTCTTGGACAGCTCGCTGAAGGGGAGCGGACTGGGTTTCCCCACCAACATGTAAAGTTCTGGATGGGGTCTTATTTAACTAATGTGTTATATGTTAATATACCTGGATATCTACACACCCGCCTCACTCATAGTTAAGACAGAAACATCATGGCCAGCTGATTCAAAACAGTCATAAAAGAGAATGAGAACTGAAAGCAACAAGAAAACCCAGTAATCTAATTTTCCAGCCAGACACAGGAAAGCCAGCGTATAGAATGGAAAAAGAGAATAATCTGGCTCTTGAATGAACCCACAATGACGGAAACCAGCCCCTGTGGAATCTGACTGAATGAGGGCAGTGCATTTATTAGAGCCACGAGTAAGGCTGACACACCCCTCCTGGACAGGCAGACCACTTTCATTTCCAGAACCGCAGGCTGGCGGCATGGGTGGGAGTGGGGCAGTGCTCCACAGAGCTTAACTCGAAGCTCCTTCCGTCCTCTGCCATAAACAAATACACAGTGGGATGCCTCTACAGGGTTCTTCTTTATTTTTATTACCTCACCTTGTTGGCTCCCTTTATGGCTAAATTCCATGTTCACCTGAATGCCTGTCTTAAGCTCTGCCCCCAAATGCAAAACAGGCTGAACTGCACCATGCAGCTGTCTGTTGCAGGCGGAGGTTCTCATGACTCATGTCCACACGTACGAGATCATCCTAAACTGGGGATGAAGACTTCTGGCTGCCCATTAAACCCGGGTGGACCCCAGAGAGCAGCAGCCATCCTCCACGATGGAAAACAGTTTGTACAGGTCGGTAATTCACCCCCTGGATGCCAACCTGGATTGACATGCATTTGCAAGCTTGGAGACTCAACAGTAAAGAGGCAACAAATTACATTAATGACACTTTTGATTTATAAACAATTCAGTCTACTCTATTTGGATTAAAATCCTTTGGCAAAAATTCAACAACAGTGCAGTGCGTGCAGGGTGTATTTGACACTGACCTCTGCCCTTCGACCCCTGTTGATATACGTGCACACGGGGCTGAATGCTCCACTGCCACAGATGAACAGGTGGGTCCGGTTGAAGGGCTGCACCACGCGGAGGAAGTTCCCGCAGCCGTGCTGAGGAAAGTTGAAGGGGACAAGTGCATGATTCAGTCAGATTTTTCAGCACCCTTTCTTCGCACAGTTGCACAGGTGATGCTATGGAGCAGATGGAAATATGGATCTGCAGGGAAACACAGTGCTTGAAGTGGGATGGTACCAGTATAAAACAGTACCAGTTTGCATTATTGGCACGACTAGGTTTTGCTCTTTGGAGAAATGGGACTTTCTCCTGTGTCGCACCACTTCCCATAATCCCCTGGTGTTCTGTACTGCCTCCTGTTGACCAGACTGTCTGTCTGAGCTGCTCTCCGCCCTGTTTGTTTGAAGTTTGTGTTGTCTTTATGAAATTTAATACTTAAAAGTTTGCAGATACTGACTAATGCGTACGCCAAAATGCTAATAAGGGGAGTACCGGCAATTATTTTTTCCCCACTTCGTGCACTGGATATCCTGTATAGTAGATCTGAACTGAATTAGCCCAAATCTGTGTTTCTTTCAAGTCAGCAGACAGGATGTTAAAATACAAATAAGATAATGGAAATAACTGCAGCTTTGAATATCAAAGGGGAAAGCAGCATTCAGCACAGGTGAATAATGAGTGTGTGGAAAACTGTGTTCCAATGGGCCTGGCTTTCTGCGCAGCTGCTGTGGCGACCTCACACAGGAGGTAGCAGGGGGGTTGTGGGGGAGGTTGTGGGCCTGAGTGGGTGACAGCAAGGGAGTCCTTAGGAAGTCGGCACAATCTGTTGGAACAACAACTGCAGCCGCTCTCGGTCGCTGTGCAGTGCACATCCCTAAGGAATCCCTCCTGGAAAAGCAACCATGGCTCCAGCTAGACACACCTCTCTCCTCTGACACTGAATAAACTGAGGCCACCCCCTCCTGTGCATCTTTATCATCAACACAGCCCATGGAAACATGGCAGATGGACCATGCGTGCTAAAGCTCACAAGGCCATGAAAGGTCTGACATGACTGAAGGAACATATGACTGCTGAAATACATACAATAAGAGATCAGCACATAGAAGACTGTAGTCAGAAGGAGAAAACACGAGGCTTCTCCTCTCTTATGACTTCCAACCCACATCACATGTGGACCAAGGCTGGAGGATGCAAATGCTAGCAAACATAAATACGCAAAAAACCACAAACCAGCAAAGGTTTCCCAGGGACCCCCCCCCCCCCCCCACACACACACCCGTGCAAAATGCTAAAACCAACAGCAGAGTCATAGTGAGCAGGGATTGAAGAGGACAGAGGGTGTCCAGAGGCTGCCTTCGTTGCGCAAATACACAGCGGAGCCCATCCAGTTTTTGGGCAACGATGTAAATCGTTCGCTGACTGTAAACAGCCAACTCCCTCCACACAACCGTGCCACTAGACCACAGCTGCTGTTCCAAGATAAAATCCCCCAGCTGACAAAAACAATAAAGGTTATACCCAAAACTTTGATTCTCTGTGAAGACATGGGGCCTGGAAGCATTAAAGTTTACTCAGTCTTCAAAAACTTATCAAGGGCAGTCCAACATCCAAACCAAATTAAGAATAAATAAGCATAAGTATAACTAATGTGATTTCTGTAGACACACAAAGTCTCATAATTTCAGATGTACAAGGCCGTCAAGATGACCGTCTGTCAAGTTATACAGTTGGAAGACTTGGTCAGCAGTTTCGCTGTTGTGCCCTGTTTTAGGCCCTTTTTGAGCTTTTATCATGTAGCTTGAGCATGCTAAGCAAACAATTTTTTTGCGTGAAAAATCTTGCAAAAGCCCACCAGGGGTGAACCGCCCATCATGTGTAACAAGGGGATAAGCTTTGCTGCTCAATGGACCTGCTCATGTGTGAATGAGAAAGTTCTTTCTCTCACCGTGGGGTCTTTGCCAGCCATTTGGCACTCTTCAATCTTGCTGTGGGACGCTGGCCAAAATACCTGGAGGGAAAGTCAGAGGAAGAAGGCATTTTGGGATCATAAGACATTCTAACAGCGTGAAGCTGAAGAGGATGGCCACCAGAAGACGGGGCCTACCTCCATCAAGACCTATCTGACAACGGGCACACAATGAAAGAGAGTTTGGCACTAATCCTGGTGGGGAGGGGGAATAAATCACAACAAGAAAACAAACTGTCAACAACTGTGTTTACAGTAATAATCCGTCTCTGTCATTCGACAACCCCTTGGCCGATGGCCCCCGGGCGGCTTGAAAATAAGCCAGCAAAAGCGGCTCAGGTCTGATAATTATCCTGCAAATGGACCCACGCCCACGGAGAATTTTAATCGGAAAGATTGCTCGAGTGTCCGCTGCTCGGTTGTCGAGCTCCGCACGGTACCTTACCCGCACCACGCAAAACAGCTACAATTACAAACAAATGTATTAACCCCTTCAGAAGTCACTTGCGGTTCGCTGTAACTGTCGAGCTCTGTTTAACCAGGCTAATGTTAGACAACAGGCCATTTTCGGGATTTTAATAAAAGCATTGCAATTCCTAGGCCTAAAAGGGGCCACAGTTATGTGTCAGACCCATTAAACTGGACATTACGTCACCAGAACTGACCTTCAGAGTCATACATCGATATCGGGTTTAATTTATGCTGGAGGTCAGAGATACAGAGAATGCAGAAAACACCCTAGAAATGCTGAGTTAAAAATAATGCTCCTTTATAGGGTGTAATATAAATTACAGCTAGCACTTATCTCCATGCGATAAAGATGTTGTAAAACCTTTTCTGAACGCAGGATTGTACTATAAAAAGCTAATGAGACTCTTTGCTGTTGCCTCGCCACCATGTGGTTGATGCTGGTGGAAAGAATGTGGCTGAACACGATCAACCCCTAGGTTGATCTTTAAGCACAGTGGACAACGTGTTCTCAATCTGTGGCCCACTGTGCAGTGATGGTCTTACCTTGAGGGTCCTGTCAGTGATGTTGTTGATGTTCATGGAAAGTACATGGTCCTTGCAGCCCACATACATGCGGTCCTGGTCCTCATCCATCAGTAGGATCCTGTAGTCCATGGGCTTTTCAGACAGACTGTAGTGCTCAAATGACTCTGAAGCTTTCAGGTCTGGGACAAAGGCAAACAAATACACACACACACACACACACACACACACACACACACACACATAGGTTATTGTCTTGCTTCTCTGTATACATGGTTTCTACAGTGAATGAACAAGATTGATGCCTGTTAGGTTGAGACCCATTGTTTAAAATTGGTTTTACTGGCTGTAATTTGTCATTGTTGACGCTCACACAAAGATGCTATTTAATTTGACTCGGTCAGTGATTTTGCACAAAATACATAAGCACGTTGCAGCTGTAGTGTGTGTGCTACTGTGTGTGTCTTTTTTGGTCTGTGAGTATAGAAAAGAGGCAAGGCACATTTATTCAGCACAAACTGTTAAAATAAATAAGGATATGGATACCAACTGGAAGCATGGAAGCACTCCAGTAAAAAAACCCAGAATGAAGACCATAATCATATATTGTGCTTACTAAGAATGTATCTGTTTGAGATATTAGTTTCCCACCACAAACTGCATTTCTTAAAACTGCGTATAAGGGAATATACTGAATTGCACTTTGGGAAAAATAAACATAATTAAATTGTCAAAAAATGGAAAGTAAAAACTGCAACCATCTTAAAGATGAAAGCTTAAAGAATGCTGATTTGTTAAATGCAAAACTGTAGAATAAAGTACTGATTTTTAACAAAGGAGAAGAAACCAGTTATGTCAATAAAACTAAAATCTTCCAGTTCGGCCGCAACTGGAATGATCACCACCAGGACCAGAAATGCTGGGTGATGTACTGTGCGTTGTGTATATTAGCATTTAATAAATATGTGGTTATTGGAAAAAAAAGCAGAACATCAGCTGGTTCCCGTCTTCCTCCACTAAACTGTATTTAAATGGCTGTCTTCTCTTTGGCCTGCAGTTGAATATTCTGTCTTCGAGGGTTGTTTGTCTTTTTGTGTTGTAAGTTTCATTCTGTCCTTTATCGTCTTCCCTTTCTCTGGTTTTATTTTTATCTTCATAGCCATTTTATCAACATGTCACTCTCATAATCTGAAGCAAGCAGTTTTCTTCACAGCCCTCCTGTTAAACTCTAGCTAGAAAAGAAGAATCCGCACAATTCCAGCAAGTGTCTGCCTTTTAGCAAAAATGGACTTTGAGCTTTAAATGTAGCCATGGGACACCAATTTCCACCAGACCAGAGCCTGATGAATGACTTGACATGAGTTCTATAAGAAGAACCTCAATCGATGCAATCGGGCTCTGTGAGCTCGAAAGCCACTGACATATCAGAAGCCAACGGTTGTTGTGAACTTGTCAGCCTACAGGTGGCCCATGCTGGCTTTTAGCAAACATGCTAACCCTAAGCATACCACGAAGGCTGGCAGTGAAACCTAAAACACAGGATGCTTATAATGGCAACTACAGCAAACATGACATCTCTGTGTCTCCTCTGGATCAGCACAGTTTTAAAAGCTTCAGTGTTGTTTTTGTGACCCCAATGGATGAAGGACCACAGTCAAAGCTTCTGCAATGTGTCTCCAAGGCCGACAACAACTAGGACCCTCTGATGGCTGTGATCTTGCTTCACACAAAATGTTTTGCTAACCCGAGACTTGCGGCATCATGAGGGGTGTAACTGGTGGACGCCCCCGTCCGCCCAGTCCCATCTGAGTATCCGGCGTCTACCCAGTCCATAGAATTGACAGGAAAAGACCAACCTTGAGGGATCTCTATCCCTCAACTCATACGTTACAGCTGAGAAAACCAGCTGCTGCTCTACCAGCACCACCTCGAACAACCTTCTCCCATGAGTGACACTCATTCAAATTCACCTAATGCTCAGACAATGAATAGATGTACAATATGAAGTAGTCAGGAATGATTGCTGATCTAAAAAAGCTATTTAATCCTTAGATCTCCTTTGGGAAAAGGATGCTGCCTCCCCTACATGAGTATACGTCAGGGGAGAGTCTCAGTTCGCAAAAGGACTACATTAAATTGTCATCATTCTACCCAGTGGCTGAGGATCTGTTACAGGACAGTCGTGTGCTCAAACCTGAGCTTATCTTTCATCTGCACATTACATTGAATCCCCTACGAATCCTCTTGGGGGGAAAGACCTGGCTAAGTTTGCTTTGCCATCCCCTTAATACTGTGGATGGAAAAATTCTAAAGCCATCATTTAATCTCAGAGAGAAAGTGAAATGTAACCAGATGTTAGGCCACTATAAATCAGTGTGAACGATTTATTACACGAGTGTACTGCCATGAGACTCAAATTCATGCTTTAAATATGAGGAATGAGTTTGTTATTCTAAACCAATACAAAAATATATCTGCTTTTCTCTTTTAATTAATAAATCCATAAGATTGCAGCGCGCCCTAACCTCATGTGTTGCATTAGTTTAAGGGTTCGACCGCATTCCTTCGGAGTGAAATCACGCGGAACGGAAACGTTCATTTAAATGATACCACTTTTCAGACTCCTGAAGTGTGTCTTACCGTTGCAGGTGGCACTGTTTTTCTTGTTTGTTCTGCTGATCGGATGTGGCTTGAGGAATATGAACAAAAGAGCTGAATGGTGCTGATGCCAAAGGTGCAGGTGGTGAGATGGGTGCAAAGGATTGTATGTTATTTTACAGTACTGGCTGGAAAAATATTCCCAAATACTGGGAAATAGCACCTGGATTGAGGAAACGACTGAAGTTCACATCATGAATAAAGTAAATGAAGTATTAAAAGTGTAACGTTCATTTATGGCCTCCTACTGAAAATGTAGGGTGTTCATGCATAAGTAAAAAGAGGTATGAGATGCAGCTGTGTAGAGATGTTGTTCTGCTCTTCACAGGCCCAAAACAACAGTGCATGATGACCCAAGAGGTTTCCATTATTCATAGGACCAGGTGGCCAGTGCCTTTCCCAGAATGCCCTGTGTAGTTGCTGACCGTGAGAAGTCACCCGCCGGGGTGGGATAAACTGGTGGATACACTATCTCAGAATAGGCTGACTGTGCTCTTTCCTGCTGACTTGTGTGCTCGCCCAAGGTGTGCCCGGGAGAAGGGTTCTTTAGTGGTCACTGCTGGCCGTGTCGAGATTCCTTCTCATCTGAAGTGCACTTTTATTTGAGGGCCGGCTGAGCAGCAAGGCACCACGCCAACCGCTGCGCTCGTTCATTATTGAGGAGTAACGGGGTTTGGGGTCTCATGCTTGACTGTGCATGGGCAAAAAAAAGGAACTGCAGATGCTTCCTAGAGTGAATCTAAGTGATCTCGCAGCGCAGGTTTCCATCCGCAGATAAGATCCTCTTCAGTGTAAGAAGACACAAGTAACTCAAAGAGGAAGGAAAAAGGCCAACTGGTTAAATAAAAGCTTTCCACCATGCATCACAAGGGGGGAAAAAACACCCATTTATCCATCATTCTGGTAGAGTAACGGTTACTTGGCAGGTTCGCATTACCTTGCTAGTTTTTACTGATCAGGCTAGAGAAGAAAGAGGATGGCTGTCTACTGATATTTACCCTTTAAAATGAGGGGCAGCTCAGAATTGCTCACCAGGATACTCACGTTTAACAATAACGCATAAAAGAAGGGATAACAGAAACGTCTCGCCACTTTCATAAGAAAATGACAAAGGACGATGACATGACAACATACTCAAGCAGCACAAAAGGGACGGATGTTATTGTACCTGCACGTTCTGATCAGGAAGAGGACTGCACCGCGCCGCACTGCACCACACCAGACAGGTTTTCGGTAGTTTCGCTAAGTTATAAAGACAAAGCTGACCATTCGCTACTGTAAATAGCACGCACGCACGTCTTAGTTTAGCACCCCTCACAAGGAAAGTTTTGTCACATTACGAGGTTGTGAGTTACAACCATCAGACATCTTGGGTAGTAATGACTCTCACACATGTGGACTGCTGAAAACTGGGTTAAGGGCCACAGGGCTGAGCCAGGTGATATGGCACTGGCACGGTGACCCCCCCCCCCCCTCCGGCCTGCCTTGGTGTCAGCTGCTGTGCGATGACACCCTTGAGTGGTGTCAGGAAACAACACGTCTGCATAGTTTGGAGAGGGCTGAGATGGAACATTTGGCTGAAGGATCCAGAAAGGGTAGAAAAGATCCATACCGAACAGAAGAACAGAGGCGCACATGAGCCAAGAGGATTCCAGAAACTCTAAAAGGGGCATTCGGCAATGGTGAGAAGGCAGCAGTTAATGCCGTGGTCCTGTAACAAATGGGATCTCTGCGGGCTTCTGCTGTGTCTGCTGCACCACACATCGCCGCTGCCGGGCACCCCTCTTCAAGGCTACACGAATAAATGAACCTCATGCAAATGAAAGTGCAACTTCTTTTACATGTTTAGAACCTTTGCCATTGTTGTCAGGGGCAACCTGGAGGCGGACCCCATTCTTTCCTCGATGAATATTTAAACAACAAAGCCGGCCGTGAGGAATCTCTTCTGTCGGCGAAGATTGAGAGGGATTAGCAATAAAAACCTGACTTCTGTATTGCAAATGGGCTGGATAATGGCCGGGTTGTAGGCCAGTTGTGGCCGATTAAGTTTTGCGTCGCCGAATCCAAATACCACCCTGAATTATTACGTTGAAGCCTGCTGCACGACCCAGTGCGCTTATCTAGGCAACCAGAACCATCCATCTCAGAGATGAACAAAGGAAGCCAGACCCTGGCTGTAAACCCAGACCCACATTCTCCGCGCGCTCACAGGGAAACAGCAGGACTTCCGAATGACAGCCGACTGTTTGCTTACGTCACATCAGCCATTCTGACGTCCCATCTGATAGAAGGGCGCGGTCCCGGCGGTGCCCGTTGGGTGGTGGGACCACCCAGGTTATTCGGGTGCCTGCGGCCCTGGCATTCCACACGTTCTTGGGTTGGCCGCTGAGTCCGCGAGGATGCCCCGTGCCCTGTTTTAACCGCAAATTCCCTGTGTCATCATGTCTGTCTGCGTTAGGACTCTATCCCCTCGCGTTTGACTTTTAGTTGCTAAGGCTAAAGGAGGTGGGTGTGTGAGAAAGCAAACAGGATCACTGACTCGGGCTCTTCATTAGCGTGTCCAGCTTGCGTGTGAACAGCGGGGCGCGGGTTTAGTTACACGGACAAATCCTGAGGTGCTGTGCAAGTTTTCCTGAGGAGATGAAATTTGAGAGCCCCCCCCACCCTCGCCGACCACTGTGTCACCGGTTAGCAGCACCTGGTCCTCTCTTCACCTGTCGCAGCCTCTCCAAGCCCCCTCCACCCCCAGGTGAACTTTCACCTCGACATGAGGGCCTCCTGCGACCATTGACCCTTACTTACTGTCAGAGGGCCAACCAGGATATTTAGACAGTGGACAGCTGTAACAAGTGACGCAAATAATAAAACCTAGCAAGAAATTTATATCGGTTTTCTTCAACTTGGGAAGTAGACCAGCTGGTTCACACAGGGTGAATAAAAAGAAATCGAACACTTTTGTATTTGTAATACTTACTAAGTATCTTATGAGCATGTAAACCAAACCATTTTGTAAACTCGGTGTTTTTGTTTTAAATGCTCAACATATTACGTGTCCTTATCACACTTAGTTACCGAGTAATGAATTTATGACCCGAAAAACATCACTTTATTAAAACCAAGTCTGCTACATTATATTTCCTGTACCACAGCTATAGATGAGAAGTATTTTTAAACACTGGGATGCCAAGAGTCCCAAACCTGCCAGAATGTTCTACATTAGCATCGGTTAGGCTAATTTTATAAATAAAACGTAAATTCTTCTGTTTCCTTTTTAAAGATTGCATTACAAGGCGAATGTTGGTGTCTTGCTCTAGGCTGAAATACCCACAACTTCTCAGGGGACCGAATCAAGCTGTGTTTTGTTATCATTAAACTTTTTTAGCTGTCGAATAATAGCCGCTTGATGTGCATCTCGGGCCTCAGAGGTGGAGAACTTGGACATGAAGGGGATAAAGGAGCAGCTGAAATCCATCCAGTCACTGGGTAACTGTGGTCTGGTGCTAAAAGCAGAGTGGAATTTTTTTTGTTTTTTGCACCGCAGCGGAACACCGCCACACAAAAGCACATGTGGGAGAAGCTCAGAGGAACCTCGGACAACAACTGAATGGAATCAAAGACCGAGCGAGTTCGACGATAGTACGAGCACAGTCTGCTGTGACAGCGAGAAATCCGGGGACCACGAGGACCGCGCAGCCTGCAAGTAAGACGTCGGCGTGCAGCGGGAAGGAGAAGACCCGGACATACGGTGTTCGCAAACAGCCTCTGGCGCTCCATTCGCGAGGAGGCCGATTTATCCATCTCAGCGAGCGGAGGTGGAGACGGAAAAGTTGATAAGTGATTTCTTTGTGTGAGATGTGCCTGTTTATAATCCTTGGACGCTATTCTGTAACACAATCCCCAGATTAAAAAATACTAACAGATGTCCGGAGAAGATGCGCAATACAGGCACGTGAAGCAAACACGTAAAAGGAAGCGAAAATCCTACGTCCTAGTAGTTCAATTAAATAAATGCTTTGTTCGGTCTGCATTCAGCTTGAAGAATAGGCCTGGCTCTGGCCCAGTTAGCCGCTGCCTGATCTTTGACCTCCGACTAAGCGAAGTCCATCCACCTCGTCGCCTATAGAACTGTTGAGCACGCTTAAAAGGATAACATGAGGTCAAAGGACAGCAGTTAAATTGATTTTTTCAAATAACTGAGGAAATGTAGTTGAAAGTCTGGCATATGGGACACATTTAGCTGACTACTGAGTTTTTGTCACTGACCTGTCCGTTTGATTTATGCTGTAGACGTTACCTTACTGGAGATGAATGTATTATTTGCGTTGGGAAGCACGCTTTAATCTTTACACTGATCTCCTTCTAGAAGAATTTGGGTAATGTATTTTGGCCCGATTCTGAATTTGAGAAATTTTTCACTCTATTTTAAAAACCCAGAGCTATTCGTTAAGATTATCACATAACCGGTCAATCCGAGACTTTCAGAAATTCCTAAAGTGTTTCAGCAAATGTTTTAGCTGCCTACTTTTGTGTAATTTAATAATTTGTGGTTTTCTAACCTTTAACTCTTCGGTGTCACATAAAAAGCACTTTTGCAAATCGAATTGGTGTGGCCTTTTAAGAGCTCCTGGTCAATGGAGCTGCCGATAACAAAGCACTCTCATCACGCAAATGGAATGAGCGGCAGTGTTCTGGGAAACAGCACTTCTACTGCTTGTAATGAAAACGCATCGCACGAAACCAGAAAAACACAAACATGCGCCCACGCAGACAGTTTGCCATGCGCTAAAATAATTTGCGAAAAGTTCTGCGGCCGTTTCATTTCCGCGAAAGGTGGTGCTGCGGGAGGTACGTAAGTGGACGTTTAATTTGCCTCTGGGTTGCGCGTCGGCAAAGTACATCTGCCGCAACACGGGCATTTCCAATAGCAACGGTAAACAAGCGCAACCGCATGCAAAATTGGTACGAAGTGTCGCTTACGAGCACGTGTGGCTTTGCTGAACTTCATGGACCTGTGAGCTGACAGCATGATATACTTAATTTTAAACATTTGTTTAACAACTGCACACACCCTGGCATGAATTATGATCGGTGTTGATGGTGTTCTTGTCGAGGGGCTGGGACTGCATTTTGACCAGGGTGGGTGGCACTCCGCAGAAAGTTGGCAACAGCAATCTGCACCTGAGCGGAGCGTAAGCGCCAGTCCAAACCTCCATCTACCGCCATAGCTGTACGTTGCAGGCTGACAAAGTGCAGCAGCTGAAGCTCACCAAAAAACACGCTGTTATGAAGACGTGTAAACAAAGCTTAGGCCCTGAATGCAAGAAGTCATGATGGATGCCTAATAGCTCGGTATACCTAGAGCTGACTGCCCAGTATACTGGAACAACACAGATGAAGCACAAATGCAATAAACACAAAAGGGCCCTGCTAAAGTGGTGAGGGATTGTGAACTCAAATACAAAAACCTCAAGGTGGTAGATGCTTTATGAAGATGTTTTTGAGAATTTTAGCGCTCGAACTAAGCCGACTGTATAATGCCAGCATTACCTTCAACTGTAGGGTCCCAGAATTTTTCCTTTAAACTGAAACTTGACAAAATAGACCAATGCAGACCCACAACATTCTTACCATCGCTTACACAGCAAAAATACCATGAGAAAGGCATCCTAGACAGCAAACCAACTTCATTTTGTTGTCAAAGACACCGCTAATGCAATTTCAAGGGTCCGTGTCATTTCAGCCACAATTGACCCTGATTTGGCTTTAATGTCAGCCCAGCTCTTGGAAGCTGAGATGAAATATGACTGAGCCTGGCGAGCGAAGGACGGGATCCATCTGATTTGAGTAAATATATCACAGAGACCAAACACACTCTTAGGTTACAGCGAGTCTGTGCCCAGATGCCAGTTTACCCCCGAAACACTGAACAAAAATAAACTTTTTGCACATTTCATTAATGACAAGCAAAGCATAACTGCCTCTGACTTCTCATTGCACGACACAGCAGTCAGAGTTTACGGTCCTTGCTGTGAACGAAAGTGTGTTAAAACAACGGAACTCAAAACAAATATTCTTTTAATTTCCTCAATTTGTTTTTTTTAAATTTTTTTTTACGTATGACAAACTCTTTATTCAGCTTTACCCAGGTCTGCTGCCTTCTGTTGGATTTTTGTTCTCTCATTTCTCTCCCTTCTCTGCAGAATTTGTCATTCTAACACAAAATAATGCATTTGGTGGCAGCTTAGTCTCCTGGTAGCAAATGCATCCTCATCTGATCAGGGGGAATGGTAGAAACAATGGGTCTGAACTGACAGGAGTAGGAAGTGAATAAGTGAAGCTCTCAGCATCTGGAGCACTGCTTTTGCCAAGGTCACACACCTCTGTTTTCTCACTACCACCACTGTAATTTCCAATTTGTTTTTCTTCCCTTTTGCATCCCCATCTGAAACCCGCGTTCTCTGTAGCTCCCTGAGGGACAACAGAAGAAGGCCTTGAGGGGCCCACTCCCAACCCCATCGCACGCCCTCTATCAGCTTCTGCGTGAAGGCTCATAGTGGCACCTGGGCACAAGGATTAGTGGACTATGACAGAATGGAGTTGGGGGTGCATAGGGAACCCTGGCGACATGAGAATTGTCACATTCGTCCCAAAGACAAATCACCTGTGTTGTCGCTGTACCTTATAAATATCTTCCATGTGAGGTATTAAAGATCGTAAAGCTTATTTTTAAGTTACACCTGAAAAAGCAAACACTAAATCTATGATGTGCTGCTCAAAAATATTTTTCTCGTCTCATCTCTGGACATGCGACAGAAAAATGCAAGTCTGGAACAGAACAGTAAAAAAAAATCGTGGGGCTGCGTGTAAGAAAACACAAGTGCAACATCTGATACGCCTTTAATCCTGGTTGTTTCTCCTCTGGAACACAGAGGAGAAACAACAAGGCCGACCCTTTAAAACTCCAAAATACTGCAGTATGTGTGCGGGTCCACATGAGGCGAGTTTTCCGAGACGCCACGCATTGCCGGCTGCCGTCCAGCTCCTGACTGCTGCAGAGTGTTTGTGTTCCTGTCAGACAGCTGTGCAGCAAAGCTCAGGCACAGCGGGGCGATACATTGAGAAAAAAAGAGGGAGCGAGGGAGAGAGAAAGAGGGCGAAGGTTCCTTCAGCACTGCAAACGGTAAATTTGTTCTTTCACCCTGGAAGACAGGCCCCTCTTTGCCAACCGCTCCTATAACCATCCCAGCAAAGGGAACTCCAGCCGTTTCCCCTGGAACTGCTACCAAAACAGAAGAACGGTCTCTCGGCATGAAGTGAGGCCAGAAGAAGTGTGATGGACACGGCGACCGTCACAGCTTCCTGAGTTATTCCATAACTGAGATAGACGCAAAGCAGGCTTTTATTCCAAGGATCTGGCTGCGTGACGCTCACGTTGTTGAGTACAGACCTTGAGGAAGGAGATATAATCGACAGCAGGGCACCAAGGCCCTCCGGTGAAGGCTGGTGCTACCAGTAAGAAACAGCTCTATCAAAAGTATGCTCATGCATATTTCATGCAGCCTCCTGGCTCAGAGAAAAAGCAGGACTAACCCATCGCCCCAGCAGCCAGAACACCAACTGTGAATAAAAGTTTACCTACAGTCTGCCTTCCTGGAACACAAATTATTATCTCAGCGAGACAGCGGCTGCCCTCCGCACGGATTAAAAGGTTTGCCAGCGGGAAGTAAAGGGGGCTTCTGGCAGAGCCTGGCAGGGGGCGTCTGTGAGCCTGGTGATGCTGGGGTTGTTTGTGTGACAGTAGGCGAAGCCAAGGAAGCCCACTGAGTAACGTCACAGTCCGGGAGAGGGGTCCCGGTTAATGGCGGCTCATCCTGAAGCAAATTAAAGGTCAGTCTTCTAGCTGCATGAGAACTGAAGTGTGATACAGGCGAGCTGTGCTTCACAAACAGACCATTTTGCTCATGTAGAGTAAAACTGATTGAAAAAATTAAGTATAGGTTGGGTAAGGATGAAAATGCTCTGATGTTAGCAATGCACCCTGCCGGATGCGTTTTCTGTCGCATGTAACAAATTAAAATGTGGGCTGAGAGATGAAGAAGAACAGAATGCAACTGGCACTTTCCGCATGGCCCACAGATTCGGCCTTTATGATGGACGGCTAGGAGATGTTCAGGCAGGAGAAGCTATTTGTTCCTTACCTTCAAAGGGTAGAAACAACCGCGGTAGTGGCTGGACGATGCTCAGCTCGGCCTCGGACAGCAGCAAAAAGAGAAGCAGCGGGAAGAGGAGCAGCTGCCTTCGCCTCCGTGTCCGTACGGCTCCCCCCGCCGGCCAGACCACGCCTCTCTCTAGCCGGCCCATAACTGCCCTGCCCGCAGCTCCCGAATGTGGTCCACAGTGCCTGCAGTGAAGATGGAGTGAGACAGTCATTCCATAGCTGAGATCAGGCCAACCTAGAGTTCAGTGATGTCCATCGAGCCATGATTAGGTGTCCAGTGAAGGGCTGTGGTGGGCACATCTGCTGGAAACACCAGTTAGAAGCAGGGTACATCCTGGGCGGGACATCAGTAGCCCACACATTTATCGGTTCACCTTAAAAATGCGCCTTTGGGCTATAGGAGGAGAGCAGAGCACCTGAGTAAAATGCTCACTAACACATCAACACAAAAACCACACAGACCAAATCAAATCCAAATTCACATTCTAACCCACAGCCCAGGAAACATCACCTTCTCTGTCTTGTGTAAATATTTTCATCACACCCTTAGAACGCGCGTGATAACAAAACCCAGTGAGATCACCGGTTAACACTTAACCATTTGCCTTCAGTGGACCACCTTGCAGAGGTGTTCATGTTCACGGCCCCTGATCTGGGACTGCTGAGAAAGTGCAGTGCAATGAATTTTTTCTGGGAGGAAACCAGTGCCAAGAAGGATGTGAGCGGGACCACAATGAGTAGTGTGTTTCATACAGATCTGCTCTGCAACGAAGAATTTGGGAGGGCATTATGGGTGATGTTTGCGCTTTAATCATCAAATAGCAGAACAGCTGCCAACAGCAGACTGCTGGCGTCCTCCTCACATTCCTCTGGTACAATCGGCGTTTTTATTCCGGAGGCAGAGCCGCTCGGCGATGGTGGACGGGTTTGATATCCCCATGTGAGGTTTGGTTCCTGGTTCTCGAGTCTGCCGCAGTGGAGATCCACAGCTGACTGTATCAATGGGTGAGTATTGGCTTGGGGGAAACAAAGGCTGAAGAGAGAAGGAATTCTGAAGTTTTATTTGCGCACGTTGAGGTCACTTATTTTGCAATCGCACACTTTACATGTTTGGTACATCACAAGAGCATTCCAGAGAAATGGATCACCCGCGCCTCTAACCACAAGTGCCACCAGTGGAGACAGACACAAATACTTAGCTCCCTCAAGGCCACGGTAAACAATGAGTAACCCAATCGGTTAGGGCACAATTAATCTGATAACATTATGAAACGTGGAATGTGATAAACGTCAGAAAAGGGACACCGCCATGTCGCAAAAACTTCACTTATTCTTACATGTGCCTTCCTTTTAGCTTAGCTATGATTTATAGTTCTTCCTTACAGTTTCAGCATATATACAGTATATTATTCTTAAAACATGTAATATAAATAAATATACATTTAATAAATATACTTTGTCCTGGCCTTTACTTCCTGAAATTTGTAGAATTTAAACTTGTAGGTTTTGATTTGTCATTTTTTGATCACCCTTGGTCACAGCTAAAAACAGGAGATTTTCACATCATCTGCTGTACAGTATTTTTGACCTTAGCCCATGCTAACCTACCTAATCTATATAATTTTATTAATACTTTGGAATAATTTCTGGAATCAGTTTGAAGTCTAAATTGTTTAATGTGTGCATGCAGTATATGGGAAGACAATCTCATTATGTGTCATTGTAACTGACTTTTATCAGCGAGGCTGTTTTACGTAATTCTTATTGGAACTGGCATGGAACATCATTGTGGGTTTGTTGTTCTGTTTATGGACTGGATGGTACCCGTGGGATGGGGGGTGGGGGTTGGGGGGGGCTGATGTCCCGGTGGCTGCTGGAATCCTCACCTGCATACAGATTCATGCCTTATACATGGTGCTTGTGAAAGATTAATAGGTGCAGTAGAATAAAATAGTAGAATAAACCTGATCTGGTAAACCTTCGGCTGAAGATGCAGCTGCAGACAACAGGAAGAAGCAATAAATGGGCGGCAGAATTTACAGTGCTCTTTGGAATGTGAACAAATAAAGAATTTGGGATTAGTGAGTGAGGGCCAAAAGATTGCCTGAAGGGGGTAACATATGGAAAAATGAGTCAAAGCAAAATTTCTTTGGCTGCATCTATGCATCTGAGGCCGTAGCAGGTACGGGGGGGGGTGTGGTCCACAGACATCCCAGAAGATGGCCGTTATGAAGTTCTGTAGACGTGAGCCACACAGCTGCTAAAGTGATTGCAGTAGTTTTGGCACGCAGGAGTGCCAGGAGTTGTTGCCTTGAGATAAGACCCATAGCACAGCACGTCTACCCGACTCCCGTCTATAGCAGAGCAGGGAGTGGAGAGAGTGCTGTGCATTGCTACCGTCAAGTGAGCTCAACTGTGAGATGCCACTGCTTGACATAAACGTAGAACTGAGAACTGAGAAATACTGTACTGTCTCCCAACACAGCACTGAAAGCCAAAACCAACCTGTATGGACAGATCTGGGATAATTTAACAAACGTCTATCCTTGTTTTACCTGAGGGAATGAACTGGAATGAAAAATCCTGGCATGTCTTATGGACCAACCAAAAATCTGCTGCTGCCAAGAAACAAGTCTGGCAAAAATTTCACGGAAAAATTTCCAAGAGCAATTCTGATGGTGTTATCTTATACTTCATGCTCATCGGCTTTGAGAACAAACTATCTGCATCGCTATTCTGGCTTTGTTCACCTGCTGCATACAGATCGTGGGCTGGTGGCCCTGGATGACTTCCCAGAGGACATTGGACAACGTCCCGCCCCGCTGGAAGTCCTGCTCCCTGATGAAGCAGCTGAACTTGTACAAAAAATACCCAGCTGTCTGCATAAGTGGGTAAACAGTGTTAGCGGCTTAGTACAAATATAACGCTATAAATCACCTTGGACAAAGGTTTTAGCTGTTTGAATAAACGCAGATGAAAGTAGCTCTGACCAATTATTTGCTGAGTCCATTTAGCTGCTATTGTGATACACCTGTACAGAAGTTGGCCACTTAACAGACTACATGGCTGAATAACAGGGCCTATAAATAAGTGCTTGTCAAATTTCACTGCTGCATGAGGCACACCGGCAATAGAAAAGGTGAATCATACTGTACACAGAAAGCAGTGTTAATCGGCCACACGACTCAGGATGCAGGGGAACCGGGAGCCGCCACGGGCCTCGACACCACACCCTGCTGCTCACGAGTCAGCAGCTCGGTCACATTCATCTCACATTTTCAAACCACCGTACGCAGTTACCATAAAAAAACCACTCCCTCATATTCCAGTCAAACAACAAACAATCGCGATGCTGTCAGACACAAAGTTACCGACTGTGCTCCCCTTCATACCGGCCGGGGCTAGCGAACAAGAGAACTGAAAACGCAAAGCCTGTCGCTGTTTTTTAAAAATGAGAGTATAAACTCTACCGAGAAACTTTGACCCCTACAGTTAAAATGACAGTAAGCAATTGTACAGGTTTTTTGGCAAAGGTTTTGCACCCGAAAAAAGAGCTAAAATGCCTCAAACTATTTTGACCAAAATCAGAGATTTAGTTAAAAAAACATCCAGATATGCAGACTGTGACAAAAACAAAGCAGAGTAAATGATGACAAAATAATTAAATAATTTAACAGAGTTTTACATTCTGAGCCCTGTATATAGCTTCTGCGTGACAGCTGAGATTTAATGTTGAATTTAAATACAAATGTTTAAGCCCTTATCACTTTCCATTGGGGGGCCTGTGCACCTGTTAAAGTGCCCATTTCCCCACTGAATCCCGCCCCACCGCAGCCTCTCTCTGTCATGGTTTGCGATGGCCAGTCCATGAACAGAGTACCCACCTCAGCAGGCTTTCTGTGTTCCGTCCCAGATGCAGGCTTGAGGTCCCTCAGCGTGTCCCAGTCCTCCTCTGGCGTAACTGGCACTTCTGCTCAAGATGTTGCGCAGTTTGCCCCCTGTCACTTCACCAAGAAACGGTCTGGGCGGCAAATGCGGAGCCTGCGGGTCTGTTGGGTGGACAGGCGGGAGCGAGTGAGGGAGGAGGGAGAAGGGGAGGTCTGGTTTCCTATTACAGTCCCCTCCACTCCACTCAGCCTCCTTCCCTTTCCACCCCCCCCCCCTCTCTCTCTCTCTCTCTCTCTCTCTCTCTCTCTCTCTCTTGCCCCCCCACCCCCCAGACAGATTCATTCTCTCCTTCTAATAAGACAGGAGGCTGATCAGCTCCAAAGAGCAAACTTTACCCCTGCTGGGGAATTCTAAACCATATTTAGAAGGGAACCGTTACAGGGACAACAAATGCCAGATGAGGCTGGCGATAACCAGACCAGCTGCATCCAGAACTTAAGATGTTAAAGCTGGACCTACAGCTTAAAGGCTTTGTTTGAAAAGTGCTTCTCCTCAAAGCATCTGAGAATTTATACAGTCAAACCATCAAATAAGCAGGACTTCATTTGAGCACGTGAGCACAGACAGAAAACCTTTCCATCGCCGGCAGACAGTACCAGAGCATTTTAGAGAACAACATGTGTTCCTGCTTGCACTGAAGGCTCACTTGGTAAGCAGGGATCTCCAGAAAGCAGCAGGTGGTTGTTTTTCTGTGTGTGATTCACTGGACTTGGTCATAAGGGAGGAACTTCATACTTGGGCCCACCCAAAGGCCACAAGAGGCAAATGTTTCACGTTTGGTGTTGATGTGATGGAGGTGCAGGGGGGTAAACATCAAGGCATCCCACTAAGATCCATGGGTGGTATGGAGAAGCTGGGGAGCTGAGCTCTGGGTAAATGCTTGCTGATGACCACCCTGCTCTCCTAAAAATCCTCTCAGATAAAAAGCAGTAGCTCTCAGCTATCTGAACTGGCACTAAATCAAACTTCTATATATTTTCCCTATATGTGGTGAGTTGCATGCCATGGCCAAGCGTATCAAAGCCTGGTGATAAATGTCCTGTTTTTTTACATAATCCAGGACCAAATTCCTGGAGTGCAGCGTGCGTGCCTGCTTTTGTAACAAATAGGGTCCCGTTCTGTGCTCCATTTGGGTTTTCTGGTCTACTACCAGTTACTGCAGTGTTTTGTCCAATTTCCTGTAAATTCAGAACAGCGGAGTTTGCTGCATCATGAGTCATTTTACAAAATTGCAAAGAATATGAATAAACGGTGGGATTATATCACTGGAAGAAGATGGGAGCAAAAAGTGGGGCATAAAGCACACAAAGGGAAGGGAGTGCGAGAGCATTCAGGCACCGGGTCAGCGCTGCCTTCACCTGGTGCAGGACGTCTGAAACTGGTGCGAGATCCACCCGCAGGCGTGTGTCTTCCTTCCTCTTTAGGGATTGCTTCGCCCACTGTGATTTATCACGAGCGACTAAGTGAGCGCCTGGCTGTTGATGAATCAGCCGCCCTCGATGCTGTTCCACCCGGCCGTCCAAAGGCTCTCGGAAGCGTGGCGGTGGTGGTGGGGCAACACAGAACACAGAGAAATAATTACCCTTGCGGCGATGGATCGACTGACTTACGCCTCGCCAATTAAACTGCCTCAATTCTGCATTGGCAGGAGGACTGTTCCACAGGGCCATGAGCCCATGTGCTTTCGGCAGAGTGAAGACGGGTGAACACAGACCCACCGCCCCTCTCCCACCCTCACCCCTGCTTTAGACAACAGCTGCGCAAAGGCAGTGCAGGCCACAGCTTCGGGACAGAACGAGTTCTCTTCCGTTCATTCCCCAGACGACGTACGGCACATTCCCTTTAAACAAGAAAAAAGTATTCCCCACAGGCGCAGCATCACTTCTGCAGATGAACTTTTGCTCTTAGACATCCTGAAATGAAAAACAAATTTAATCGGAAAAGCCGAGGGCTGAAAAATCACTCCTTGGCCGCGACTGTAATGACAAACACCTGACTTGGGACCGATGCCAAAGGGCCCTGTCACGCTCCTGCCAGCGAGACAAGCCTTAACGCACTTTAGACGCACACTTACTTTCAATAAATATCTCTTCTCTCTGAAAAATGTGCAGCAGACTTTCCATGTGAGCTCAGAATAGTTGCTGATGAAAGGCACGGTGATGTTTCCTCAGACTGAGCAATTTAGATGATATGCTGGAGCGTGAAAAAAGCTTAATTTGTTTCAAATGCTTTGGATTTGTTTCACTACGCATCTCGAGTAATTTTTCAGCCGTATAATGTTTATGAGCGCAAGTCGTACACAACACTTTAGATTACAGTATTTGCAAAGCAAATAAATAAGGCCATTTTTAATCTGTCCTTATTTTACCTCCTTTCTCTACTGCTCCTCCCCTCCAGGCTGCTAACATGTGGCATGCGTATGTGTGGGAGGGAAACGTCTCCTGCCCTCCAACCACACAGATGTGACAGTGGCACTTGTGAGACACTTGCTGTGACGGCATAGCTGGAGAATCCAGGGCCGGACTTGACTTTGCAGTCGGTCACTCAGCCCTCGTAATGTGACAACTGCGTGCTTCTTGCAGGAGCAAGAAGTTTCCCAGACAGTGTCTGTCGGTCAACAGAAGTGGAGAATCTCCTAAGGAGAGGAGGTCTTGTTGCATGAAACGTCCTGGGG
Source organism: Heterotis niloticus (assembly GCA_018136845.1). Classification (NCBI taxonomy): domain Eukaryota; kingdom Metazoa; phylum Chordata; class Actinopteri; order Osteoglossiformes; family Osteoglossidae; genus Heterotis; species Heterotis niloticus. The sequence continues at coordinate 14,498,933 of CM030900.1, forward strand.
ATGATAAAACAGAGGTACAGGAGCTCAAGGGTACCTCAGCATAGCTACAATTTTGATCTCGTTCATAGACCCAAAGGACCGAAGACCACCGCACGGTTCCTGTTAAAGGATGACTCAACCTAAGACAGGTATTTATGAATATTCACTTCGATGGCTCACATTTCATGTTGACCTAACTTTTTGACATAAGGCAAATAGGAACGAATCACACAACAGCCTGGTTAATGTGTTTGATGTTTCATTGCGTTGAAAGGTGAGATCTTGTTTCTCCACATAGGCAGCTGCTTCTGTTTTATCTCTCAAAAAAAGTGAGCTGCTGGCTGAACTACAGCAGCATGACAAGCTAACACAGCAAAGAGGACGGAATCATTTCAATGCTAACAAACGCCATGCCGGTGAGGGAGGTGGAGCTAATAAATACTGACAGGAGGGCAAGCCAAAGGCCTCCACCCACATGCCAGCAAAATCAAACAAAAAGGGATGTTTGGCAACCTGGAAAGAGGTGATAAAAATCAATAGCTGTGCATAAATATTTAAAAGAAACCTGAAAGGAGGGTTTCACTTGTTATTTTTGTGGACATGAACTACATTACATCATTCCTACGTGCTCATACCATGTACAGTAAGAGAACCGTAACTTAGACGATTTGCAATGCAGATGGTTCAAGGCGTCATGCAGTTGTACCCTTGAGGAAGACAGAAAGCTGGCTGTGTTGAACAGTGAGTTAAGGGGGCTCCTTTGTTGTAGTTTTGTTTAAAAAAAAAAAAAAAAAAAAAATTCAGGCAGTTCTATTTTTATTTCTGTCAGAAGTGTCAAAATACATTTGGGCTCAATTGCCATCAAAAGAAGACATGAAATAGACGGGCTTGGCCGCTGTTTTCTCAGGACATTAGTCAAGCATGAATTAAGCAGACATGAAGGGAAAAATTTCTTAGTCATATAAAAGTCTTTTTCTACTTCTTTGTGTTTGTTTCAATCAAGCCTGTGTTATATTTCATTCACATTTGCTGCCCTTCTACACCAGCTTGTTTCTGCAGAGCCAGTGAACCAAAGTTTAGCTTAAGGTCTGATCTGAAGCGACGTTTAACTGCCTGTTTCTGACTATGACATGCCCAGAAAAACGTAAAGAGCACCCATCAAAGAAAGACTATAAATAAACACATCTAGAAACCTCCCAATATGCTCTTCTTTTCAGGACAGATGCAGCCGCTATTAAAAATATATACAGTAGCGCTGCAAAAAGCATTTGTGACAACTGCTCTGGTGTGGATTTCCCAGCTTTGTTTGGCCTTTATTGTGGAACTCGTGGTTGTTAGGGAAGAGAGATGAGAACTTGGTTGGTGTCTTGACAGAGGAAGATCTCTCACTGAGAACTGAAAGTGCCTGAATAGGGGAGTCATGGCAACCGGGTGTTTGTTAGTTGCAACCAGGTGCACGTGTGAATGTTGACAAGGTGTCCAGAGGTATCCAGCAATGTAAAAGGTGAAGGTGTGCGTCACATTTCATATATGATGTGAAGAATCCCGAGGGGTAATACGGAGGTGTTAACCCTGTGTGTGATTCTATGTGGGGTTCTGCGTGTTCTGTCTCCCCTGCTTGCTGCCATAATGTCTTGTCCTTCTGCTCTGTCTGTGACATTGGTTTGCTGCCTCTTCCTAATGTACAGTTTTAAAAGTGGGTCCGCACTGGTGGGCCCTCTCCGGTGGAGGACCCGGAAGCTGTCAGGTGGGATCCCGAAGTCACCAGGATTGTCCTGCTTGGTTTGCTGCGGTTTGCTGAGGAGCATCATGTCAGCATTCAGGAGTGCGAGAAGGTCTGCTACAGTTTGAAAACTAGGCCAGCTGCTGACATCGCGTCGCCATCCCCCCGGCTCTTTTGAGAGGTACGGCATTAAACTTTAATTTGCTTTTGTTTGCCTACGTAATCTGACAAAGTGCTGCGGTGCAAGTCGAATTCCTGTTTAGTGTCTGCTCAGTGTCTGCAGCGCCGTATCCCATCTGCTGCTATACTTTCACACAATGCCGTTCAGCGGGGATAGCAATACGCCAGTGAGGAAGGAGACTTCCTTCTTCCGGGACAGCATGGTTTTAATTTAATTTTTTGTTCGGAGCCATGGCTTCGGTGGAAAAACCATTCTGAGCCTCCGTTATGAGCTGGTAGACGCAGCTTCTGTTCCATTTCCTCAAGTTTAAAAGGTCACCCCAAGCTCGCCTGGTGCCGCCTGTGATGTGGGGTGGGGGTAGCGCCTAAACAGGGGCCGGTTCTTTCTTGAAGTTCACGGTAAATTGGAGTAATAAAGGTAAGGGCATTTACATAAAACATGGTTATTAGATACACCCCTGTGGGATTTTTATGGGTGTTCGATTCTGCAATCTTACAGTCAAATGTGTGCCCCCTAGACGCCCCATGTTGAATTTTGAAAACAGAAGCCCCTGAAGAGTCATTTAGCCACTCATTTAGAACTGGAATACTGTCAGGTGGACCAGTCCTCAGTTTTGGAATTTCCCCTCTTCTGTTTGGAGGAAAGCTGGTAAAGACATTAAAAGAAATTAAAGGGCTTATATAGTCAGACATTGGGATACATTTAAAGGTTTTGCGCTGGTGTGCTGGCTTGTATTAGAATGGCAGCTGAAAAGCTCCTTTGGGGCAGCACTGAGAGCCATGTGGCACTGCCCCACCTGGACACACGGGGGGCAGCATTAGATGCTGAGCTGGGAGACCAATTTTAGGCTGTGATCCAGACCGGTGGTGACACTTCAGCAACTTCTTTACTGTCACCACAGCACAGCTTCAGCAGTCGCTCGACAGTGTAGGAACCTTTATTCCATGTTTGTATGAGAACTACAGAAGATTAAGCAGCAGTGAGGAGATAGATTGATTTCAGGGCGATCCAGAGGGGCCAGATGTAACACACAGTGATATTCTCACAACTCTGGAAGGTGGCACCGTAGGAGTTGCTACTGCAGGACGAATGTACTCTTGTCCAACATCAGACCTGTTGCTTTCAAATGACCAAATGTGCTACTGTGACCCATCTGTAACCCCACAGTTGAAGGAACCCCCTCAGCCTGGCGGCAGACATCTCCATAGCATGAGTCACGGATTCCCATTCATGGCTAAACAGGCCATCTGATTGAGGTGTGTGGCAGGAAGGGAGGGAGGACAATGTGACATAGCAACTGTGTGTGTGTGTGTGTGTATGTGTGTGTGTGTGTGTGTGTGTGTGTGTGTGTGTGTGTGCGTGCGTCAGTCATTTGTCACTGCTGTGGAGTCTGTTTGTGGTGTCCTCAGTGTCCGTGGCAGGCATGTGAGTCAGGGAGGAAGTGTAGTGTAAAAGCAATGCAAAACTGAAGGAGAAAAAAGCAGGTCTCAAGTGAAAAGCCTGCTAAACTCAACTGCACCTGCACTGAGCATCAAGCCAAATAAAAGCCACTGGGTAGTGTCCATAAAACTAGCACCAATAATAGGGGAAAGCTGCCAGGACCTCAATAAAAGCAAACCATATGTGCAAATGCATTTCACACAGAGACTATTTATATTATCCAGTATCCCCTAACAGATGTCTTCATAGCATTAGCGTGGAGGCAAATGGAGAAAAAAGGGCACCCCTCACAAAGAAGACCCTGGACCACAGGGTGCTTGCAGGAAAAGGGTGAAAATCACCTTGGGAAATAAATGGGACAACTTGCTTTTGGGCAGCAGCTTTGAATGGGTGGTAGCAAGCGCAAGGGGTTAGGAAAACTGAACCTGGAGAATCCTTGCTGTCACCCAGATATGCACAACACACTAAACAAAATTCAGCTTCTTCAGCGAAAGTAGATTTTTCTCCATGAAATGCACTTTTACATAAGATATTCTATGACTGAAAAGAGAAAACATCATCAGTTTTTTACTGGGTTATGAACTGAATAATAAATCATAGAGATCAAATATAAACTTATTTAGTTTTTATAAAATCTACTGGTCATACAGACTGCAATTCCCTGATAAGGATAAAGTTGTCAATGATAAAGGATGAATAGATATAAAACCCATCCACAATTTAGTGGACCTTCCATTTTACGAGTTTTGGATTTTCAGACAAGAATAGAAAAATCACAGCAATTGAAGAAAAAAAAAACCTCATTTTTAAGAATAATTAAAGGAAAATATAAATATTCTTCTAATTTGTAGGCTTTTTGGAGAAAATAAGCATTAATATTTAAAATAATCTGTTTCACAATGCTGATGCTGGGTGTCAGTAAGGAAGCATCCTGCCGTCTCCATTGTTAGTGGTGAAGGCAGCACAGCGCCCCCTAGACCCCCTGTAGCGGTGCTCTGATCCACTCATATGGGCATCTTATTCACTAGTTTGTGCATTTAAATCCACTGTCCTGTGTGTGTGTGTGTGTGTGTGTTTTCAGGACTTTCGCTTTGCCCCGACACCCCCTCCCCCCTGTAGTCTGGAAAATGGAGGATGGACAATACAAGTATGTCATTTAGCACATTCTTTATACGCCTTTTATCCCCTAAAGATTTAATGAATGAATGAATGCAGAAAAGCTCAAGTTATGTTCAAAGCATGGGGGATTTTCTCTGTGTCAGCTGGTCTTTGCAGCAGAAGCACCGCAGCACCTTCCCAAATATTCAGCCCACCAGAAAACAGGCTCTTCCGTCGTAGCCTAACGTTTCCTTTCCTCTTATACCGGACTGTGATCCCTGCATCTCAGTACACATATTGCTTTTTCCTTTGACCGATAAACAGTTGAAAAGACTGCAGTCTCACAAAATGTGAAGGATTCCTCCCTCCCGTGCGCAAAGAGCAGACACCGTACACATTAAAATGGCATAGGAAGCGAGGGCGATGCACACCGGTGGGCGGACTCACCGAAGCAGTGAAATAACATCCTGTGCTGGTCAGAATGTGAAGAGCCGTTTTCCTTTTAGGGACTTATTTAAGTTTTAATTCACCTTTGAATTCTAAATAGATCAAATGTAGAATCCCTCTAGCCAATGTGAACAAACGGCAAAAAGGACAGTCCTGTCTAATTCCCATTTGGTGTTATTGTTAATCCCGACTATTAAGACACAGCAGGGTGACATTAATGAAGAATAAGTTGTGTTTATTTACTTGCTGCCCAATCCACAGGGCTGCACACTAACCGTTGCCGTGTAACGTCGGTGGTGCCTTCAGCTGTTCCCATGGCTTCTCCGACAGAATTTTAATCCGCGAGCGATGATGCAAACCCTCGGTGGACATTCTTTCTCAGCCAGGTCATGTCAGCATTCTGGTTCCAAGTTCCCTTCCTTCTCAGCAGCCACTGGAAACAGCCGGCCGCCTTTCTTCTCCATTCGGCTCACATTAGGGCCTACTGGTCTCAATAGCCATTCTTCCCTTGCGGAGCCGATGGTCCGGCAGATCAGAGGTCACCTCGTTCACCGCATTCAGTCTGACACGGGGTCACGAGCATGCCGGTCAGCTAAAGTTTCCTGGATTTCAAAGCATTAGCAAAGCTCACTGTGTCAGGCAAGTGAGTTAAACATCTCATAACATCACCTGGACAACAACAAACAATATGCACATTCTCATGAGATACAAGTGACGGATTAGAACTGTGATCTGATTCTAAAGACCAAAGGACAGCACTTGCTAGAAAACGCATACTCGGTGCACGGCAAAATAGACAAAAATAGGAAAATAAGGAAGCAAAATGGAGGTGAGTAAGAAGGATTAAAGCAACATCCATATTGTTTAAAATATCAAACATGATTTGATGGGATTTGAATTGGTTTAACGCCTGAGGCTTTGACTTTCATGGTTTAGGTGACTTACCTGGGTAACCAGATGCTGACCAGGTAACTCGATGCCTTACTAGAGCGCGCTGAACACATCAGAATCACTTTAAGGGCCGCAGACAGATTCTCCTGCTGAGAAACTGCGCACACTACCTGCCGCTTAACAGATGTGCAAAGAAGTCACTGACCACTGGATACGCCGTGTGTGATGAATGGCTGAACTTCTTGGAGAGGTCAAGGGTCAAGAAGTATCCCTTTACTGGGCTGACACTAAACGCCGACGCAGGTTGCGGGTCCCGGTGCTCCGGCTGACCGCGACAGAGCCGAGACCAGAGACGTGATCCCGGCGGGACTGCGGCGATCTGTTTCCACGTCATTATCCCTGTGGTGCCTGTTGACCCTGTCAGGGCTTTTGCTCATCAGTGACTGTGGAGCTGCCCCTGAAACCAGCCCTGCAGGCAAAAATAAGATCTCTGTTTAAAAAAGGCCTCCATGTGTTTGAATGTTACTTCCCAGCAGCTTCTGTGGAAATCTTGCTGTGAAGTTGCACTGTGCGCAGCCTGCACTTTGTGTGGTTTAAATAAAATAAATAAAATCATAGACCATGACAATAATCTATAAACTCTGGGTAACTGTTAGTTTTCTGGTACTGGTTTTGCTCTGGAAACCCAACTAGGTGTGATTCTAAATCATCCTTTACTGCCACCCCAAGAATGTCACATTTCAGAAGCGATTTTCCACTTCACAGTTATCCCCTACACTTCGGAAAATATTAATGTTATTTCTTTTATGTTAATCCAGCGGATTCTTGCTCCTGGAAATCGGCTTGTAGGGCGAAATTTCCTAAGTTGGAGACGTCTTGACCATGACGGGACAAATGTTGAAAATTTCCCCCCTCTCGTTGCCTATAAACACAAGAAATCAGCCTGGTATTTGGCTATAAGTCAGTGAAAGGTATTAAATAATTTCGCTCCTGTAGGTAAAAACTAGTGAGTCAATCACTCGGACCTCAAGGGACACCTGTGCTGCTTTTGGAGTCCAACGGCAGAACTTTTTGCGAGGTGTGTGTGTGTGTGTTTGCCTGGATCGAGCTCAATGAGGTAGTGAAAACATGGTTCAATTTGCTTTATCTTCACTGAAACCCCTTCTTTTCAGCCTGTCATTCACTTTTCTTCCTGTGCCCTAAGGTCACGTCAAACAAGGCCTGACCCATTGCATAAATCACCGCAAGCTGTCCTCGTCACCAAGACAGTTCAATTCCCTTTCATGGTCTTCCGGGCCTGTAAGGCATTAAACTCATATAACGGTCACTACTTCCATATGTAGGGCTCAGAAACAAAGTAGCCAATGACAAAATAAAAAAGCAACACTCGCGTCCCGCTTTGAAATGGGAATCGAGGAGAAGTTAACGTCCGGTTTGAAATGCTCTAATAGACCATTAGTTATTGGTCTGTGAGTGAGGGGTTCAATTTGCGGTCGCCTAAGACCTGGTCAGTGAGCGCCGCTCTATTACGCTGATTCAACTACCAGACCGTTCATCAATACATGTGGGTCCAGGGGTTGAAAGGTCTTCTTGGCTTCAGTTGCACATTAAAATTTCATCTGCATTTGGTTATGAGGCCCCATCAGCTCAACATGCTGGCATTTGAACTGAGACCAACCAAGAGATTTATCATGAAATCCTGTCCACTGCTCTCTTCAGCGATGACAGGGATGTATTTACTCTCGCTGGTCCATGCAAAGCCTGCACTCTTTTCGGCTTTGCTACCAAACTGTACGTTTCAAGTTGAGGAGTTACATCGTCGTCTTTGCAAAAAGGTTTGACGGTGAAGCGCTCAGCCGTGCGACATGACCGCCCCCAAACTAGCCCAAGTGTCGCTTAACTGCTCTGGCTGAATTGTTAAAACCCAGTTTCAAAATCATTCTTCCTAAAGAACACCTTTGGATCAGACGGTCTTTCATCTTGGCCCCCAGTCTAATAGCATTACATTATGTACGCTTTATATTTTACCTTCCTGTAGCCTGACACACACTGCCAACACACACACCTCTTCCCTTGTGCAATCTACTGAACATAAAATAAACATACCTCTTAAAAAAATAAAATTTTTGTTTTGACATATCTGCTCCATGTGCAAATATATAAAAACAGCATTTTTGTGTGTCTGATTTAAATGGCAAGCAGAAAAATGGTTTTCCTGTACCTTCCCTGCTTTAACACTTGCATGCCATTGGGTCAGGGAATTAAGAAAAATTGTTGAATTATTTAGGAAATTAGGTGAGACACAATGACATGGAAACGTGTGAATATTAGAAGCACCTAATGCTGTGTCAGGCGACGTTTCATTTAAAACTTCCAATAGAGGAAATTCTGAGCTTCGCGGCTTCAATGTGATGTCGGACCTGCACGTACTCAGCAGTCGCAATTCAGTTCCATTCTGATGCAACAGGATTTTTTCTTCTACAGGAATCCAAATAACTCATTTGCAGGACTTAAACTCTTTTTCAGTTTGCTTAGATGAGATGTATTTTGACAGCAACATGAAAGTTTTAACCTACAAACATTTATTCAAAGGGCTTGAGCCTAAGATCTGTGTTTGAAACTGTCGGTAAGAAAGCCAGCAACAAAGGAAAAAAAGGACATCAGAGAAAAACAGCCGAGTTCCAAAACATTTTCTCCTTGTAGAGCGCTTGTTCGCGAATTTTTGAGGGGAAAAATTTAAACAGTCTGTGCTATTCTCAGCCGTCGCTTCCAATATGCGCACGCAGCGGAGCGACGAATTCAGCGCCTCCTTAGGATCTTTGTTCTTTGCCCAGCAACATGGCCCAAGTTAGAGTGCGGGCAGGCATCGATAATAAACATTGATGGAGCTTTGAGCCGTCAGTACCAGGTGGAGGTGAGACCCACAAAGAGAAATTTGCTTTAGGTCCACATGCCGAGCCCCTTCTCCCATCCATGTTCTCATTGTCATCCTTCCTCCCTAGTGCCCATGTCACAGGACTGTTTGGTTTTCCCAGATCCTCTCACCAACTTTACACATCGAAGATGTAGCAGTCATGCAGGTTTTGCAAACTACACCGCACACGACTCGTCCAAACCCTAGCCATGCACTGCACTGCACGGGCAGCTTGTCCGACTCCAGCGGTCGGTTGTCAGAGAAGAAGCGAGAGGCGAACAAATTGGATGGAACAATTCAATTTAGGGACGAAAGACGAGTCCCTGCGCAGTCATTCCATCAAATTTAAAGAGGTGACCTCAGCGAAAATCCATAACCGAACAAAGCGGGAGGCCACCAAGGGAAGGAGCGCTGTGTTGGGTCATGCTTTCATTATCTCCGGAGCCGCACAAACTTGCAGCCGGGTTTTAATTCCCCCAGCCTTCACCAGTCAAAAACAACCAGAGGGTTTACATGCTCCGAGGGAGCACTTCCAGCAGATGGATGAGGCTTATCAGGTAAAAGCAGGACATGGAGCACGGTTATGTAATTCCATCTCAGCTCTGATTCATTCCCCCACTTCAGAGCAGTTTCCCAGCGCACTGCACTGCCACGTGCACTGCATTTCATTTCTTGCAAAACAAACCGCACCGCAGCCGATGTGAAGCACGCAAGCCACCGAGTTAACCACACATCATCACAACAGAGCGTTGAAACATCAGACACGGAGTGCAGCAAAGAGTTATGCTTCTCGCTACAAAATAAAGATCCACCCCACCCAGTGTTTCAGCGAGACCCAGCAGTTCATCTTTCAGAAAGCTGCCAAAATTGTTTGCAGCGTTCATGGCCTTGTCAGCTTATGTCACTTAGATAAGCTCTGTAATGACACAAACTCCGGCTGTCAGTCAAATGAGTGCAAAGTCAGCAAATACACACAAAATTGATTTATTCGTATTTACATTATGCCCAAGCTGCTTAGACTACTAAAACCTTTCACAAAACAGACAGATTTAATAAACAGTTGCCACTGTTTGCTATGGTGAGTTACAGTTTTACCTCGCAACTGTGGTCTATCACATTTTTGGCGACTTAATGGGGTATTTCAACACGGTGTGGGCCACACAGTCCACACGTAGATACTGTACATATAAAGAATTTTGCCTGCTTGAGTTGTAGCTAACAGCGGGACTAAAGTGCTTGCTAAATAGTTGTGTGTTTTCTTGCTTTGGCTTTGAAGGGTTGTTGCTGTACACAAATGCACACAGGTCAGCACTCAGACAAAACAGTTTTCGATCGCCTGACATTTTGCTGCCAAAGGATAAGAAATGAAGTAGACTTAGAACTGCACTTAACAGCACAGCCAATCTGAGATTTGAGCAGCAACGTGTGGAGCTGACTGCCTAGGATAGCAGCCTACATCAGGAGACTAGCTTGACTTCAGAGGTCATTGCTAGCTGTGAATGGTGCCATCCTGGGGTAGAACTGCATGGGTGGTGACACATTCCATGCATGGTGAGAGTGAGAGGTGAGGACGGTGGCTTTTTGGGGCAAAATAACGTGGCATGAAATCCATTCTGCTACAGGTAAGGTTGGTGAGATGATTGGGAGCAAGGTAATGAGGAATGACTGTATTTCATAAAGAACAGCCTAGAGGTGGCAGTTTTATTACCTCAAAACCGAAGCTCGACAGCTTCTTCGTTTGGACCATGACATCTCCGCACAATGCTTATTGCTACACAAAACTAGATTGACACTGACAGCAGCAAACTATTTCAATAACCTCCACTGACAGTCTTAACTTCGATGAAACACCCCAGATATCAGCTCTGTGCTTAAATCTCCACAACAATCAATTTGCAGAGGGGAAGTTTTTTAAAAGATGAATTTCGAAAGGGAAGTATTAGACCGATATAGTGGCCAGGCCCCGCTGTCAATGACAGGAATGCACAAATATGGGCACCAGATTACTTATGCCCTTTAGATGCCACCCCTCCACTTTTCTCCTATCCATGGAGTCCCAACAGGGGGGCTCAACAGCCTGGCTCTATGGCAGGTGTGACTCATCAAGAAGACTCCTGGCCCCAATGGACAGAACACCAACCACCCAGCCAAATGCTTAACCAACCTCCAATTCTCCCCTTTGTAGAAGACACTTCAGGTCCACGGGGGTCAATTAGGGATCAACACACTGCTCTTGGACTGGAGAAGTTTACCAGCTAGAGAGGCTTTCAAGACACCTGGGTGCACAGTGCGCCTGCTTTCCACTTCCTCAGACGCCCTCATCGCTATCCATGTATATTCATACTGTGCACAATAGTATCACCCAGGACCAAAGGCATCTTCTGCTCTGCTGGGAGCCACGCTAAACATCTGGTCCCTCTTGAGCTTAACAACCGTATGAAAGCATTACAACAATGCGGATTACACCAAACAAGGCAAACAAATATTATTTCCATTCACACTCACCGCGATTCGGCACAAACATAAAATCCACCTGTTGGTTAGTTTTTTGAGCGCTCATTTTTTGCATACACACTGCCCTGCCAAAAACAGTCACCACCTGGATTTAACTTAATGTTATGATCTGGAGTTGCTTCAGTTGGTCAGGTCTTGGTTCAGCAACATTATGTGCCCAAAAAATGAGCTCAGCTGACTACCTGAATATACTGAATGACCAGGTTTTTCCCATCAATGGATTTTTTTTCTTCCAAGATAATGCCAGGATTCATCGGGCTCAAATTGTGAACGAGTGCTTCAGGGAGCATGAGAGAGACATCATTTTCACACATGGATTGGCCACCACAGAGTCCAGACCTTAACCCTATTGAGAATCATTGGAATGTGCTGGAGAAGACTTTACGCAGAGATCTGACTCTCCCATCATCAATACAAGATCTTGGCAAAAAAAAAAATTAATGCAACTCTGGATGGAAATAAACGTTGTGACATTGCATAAGCTTATCGAAACAATGCCACGCAAATGCATGCCATAAAGGCGGTCCAACAAAATATTAAAGTGTGTGAATATTTTTTGGCCAGGCAGTGTATTTGTTCCTCATACACCTTCAGCTTACATGCACTGTGTTGCCTGCAGCTGCCAGGTATGCAGGAGTGCACAAAGTGGCGTCGCTCAGTTCCAACTGCCATCCTACTTTGACTCGCACGCATTGGGCCGTTCAAACAGATCTGCTGCTACACTTACGATAAAATAAACCACCGGTTGCTGTGAAGTTGAACTGCACTTATTAAAAAGGCCCGCTCTATGCCCACTGGTGTTTAATAAACCAGTGAATGTGGCCATCTGCAGCCAGCTTGACAGACGCTGGAATCAAACACTGGTCCCTAGGGGTGCATGTGCTTCCGGTGTCCGTCAGCTCTGCGGGCTCAGCCCAAATGCACACACGGCCGCTCTGCAGTTCTCCCGAAACCCTGGGAACCGCTGGCCAATGTTACACTGCTGTAAACACTGATCAAGTGTGCACACATGCACAAAGCGTAAAAATGCAAACAAGTAATAAATCCCCACCCGTCAGTGCAACATGTCAGCGAGCTTCCTGTGTGGGTTCCACAGCACGGCAAACGGTACACCTGGTGTTCGGAAGGAAGTCACCCCAAGGAAGGAACGCAAATATGAAAGCCATAAACCGTCTGGTGGCGGTATCTTACAATCTGAACGAATAAATCTGCGTGGACATGTCAGAGGGATTTGGCTCGTATTCATCATTAAGTGTTTGACTGATCCCCCACCTTCCTTTTCAAGAAGTGATGACTGTTAACTCATCTTTCAGTTAACACACCAGTGTAACACAAGCTATGCAGTGATTTATTCCAGCATATGGTTACTCCCAATTCATTTTATTTCATGTGGTTTGCCCCAACAAAGACGGCACAAAAGTTAACCCAGCGCTTGGCTATTTAGTGATTAATCGCAGTAAATAGTCTTCCACATCAAGAGCGTTTAGCTGGAACTGAACAAAGACCCCGTAGGACTCAAAAGCACAAAGCTGCACGAACCTCTCCAGGTAGTCTGGTGTCATGTGACCACTTCACTGCGGTTAGCATTTTATAGGAACGGCATTCATCTTCATTTCATTAAGTCAGAGCTGGTTGTTCAAACCCTGATCAAAGTGTACAAAAAAACGACTTTTTCCGAAGGACCCCCCGCACAATTCGGAAAGCAGGCTTTCCCCATGAAACGCCCATCTGAGCTCCACCTTTCAGGGTGAGAAGCACGCGGAGGCTCATGAGCCCCAAAACCCATCCAGTACACAACAGGCAGAAGGTCTTCCGTGTAGTTTAACTCCTTTCTCTAAACTGTGACTTATAAGCTTGAAACTGCAGCGAGAGGAACCCCCAGGGTGCGACCAGGAGCCCCGAGGGCGCCGCCATCTGAGGGGATGATAATCGAAGGACCAGAAGCTCAGAGCGGCAGTCACCAACCCAACGGGTCTTCGCCGGAGGCCTACGCTGAGTCAGCAACCCCACGGAGTCCCCCAATCTCCCATTTGGAATTCATTGGCAAAATCACATCCCCCTTCTTCTTTATTCTCTTCTTTTCCTCACTGGCACCATAAATAAGGCGAGGAGACGCTCGGTCACTGGCAAAAGGGAAGCACAGTTTGTAATCATTAGCTTCCATCAGACATCGCCAGTTTGCCGGTGCCTGTCGCTGTCTCATTAGTTCTGGATGCTTAGTCCTTGTCCTGTGGTTTTAATGAAGTGTGTGAAGTTTAGAGAGCTCATCAGTGAAGTGTATGCTTGGCCAAGATGAAGAACGTGGGCTATGTAATGGGGCGTCCTTGCAAAAATAAAACCAGAAGAGGCAGCTGTGTGTGGCTGTTAGTTTGTGAGAAACTATTTGGACTTGTGGTTCTCTGACTGATGCTGAAATCCCATTTGGAGTTTAAATCCCTATTTCAAAATAAGTGTTTGGGTTATTTATATAACGTTCGGCTTGGGGATGCGATCTGCAAATGCATAATAAAAGTTGGATTTGTGACTTCCGGCTACAATATATTTGCGTTTGATGTTTTTTGCTTGCATTGACATCAAAGCATCAGGTTTATTGTGGCAGCATCCAAGTTTAAATATCATGAGTTTAATATATGTCTTCTCTACAAAAAATATTAATTTGAGGGTAAGAGAGAACCTATCGCTCTCTAATTGTTATGCAACATAGATGGTGATGAGCTTGAACCCCGTAAAAACAGACCTAAAGTGGATCAGGGATGAGAGGTGTGCAGCATTGTGGGAAATCGCTGACCTATGCAGCGTGTATTTGGTTGTGTCTGGCCAAGTGTCCCCCAGATGAGGAACCCTGTGAACTGTGGATGGAGGAGATATGAGCAAAGTGAGGTGAAGGAAGACGGAAGTCAGTGGAAGAAGCACCCCTCTGAAATGAAGCTCTTGCACGGGCAGATGGTGACCACTCACTCCACTGAGCTGCTCTGAACTTCACTGGGGTTTATAGTCATAGCCTACGCAAGCTGCGCCATGAACACCCAAACTCTCCTGGAATGCATGCAAGCCTTGCAGAAATCTCCACCAACCTCCAGATGGCTTGAAAATAAGTGGACCTCCCCAGCCCACTGTACCCCACCTCCCAGAGTGGAGTGTTTCAAAGTCTGACAGTGAGTCTTGCAAAGCTTGAATGTGACATGTACAAAATTCGCTGGAAAATGGAGACTTTTGAGGAAGTGAAGTGCTCGGCCACACTCGATGGCTTTTGTTTTCTGTTTCCCTCCCGCTGAGAATCTGCTCCGATGTTGAATTTGTCTCCCAAGTCCCCATAACAGCTCATCCCCCAGGTTGAAGTTCCAAAAACTCAGAATCGGTGTAAATGCAGCTTAACTTCATCCGTAACTTTGATTTATTTGTTCCTCATTACTCGTTTAGAAGAGCAATAATGTGTTGGCAGAAATCCCTCGGTATCCACATCTAATTTGTCCCTGAAAATGCGTTGGATACCGAAATTTCGGACACCACATGCCTATTTTCTATTATTTAAAATGGAGGAAAAATAAATGACGCGTTCCAGCCCATCTGAAAGCATCTTTATAAACATCGACCCACGACGTCAACTGTCTAAACACCAGGGGCTGAATTATAAATGATTAAAAAAATTGCATTCTTGTAATCCATGCTACAGTATGTACAGTACAGGACTCTTTGCTTGTTTATGGCCACCACCGGTGTCACTGCGTTACGCACGGGAGGGTTTGGGTCGGGAGTCCGGTGTTATGAAATCTTGAATAAAGGGAAGTTGTATGTAAAAGTAACCCGCTTCCTCTTTGATGGACATTTAAACAAAATGGTTTATTTTAAAAAATGAAATGTGCAGTAAATACAGTGACACGACGCAAGCCAAGCCTGCAGAAACAGCCGAGAAGACACGAGCGGAGATGCGCACACATCTTGCGTTGGATCAGTTTGCAACTCTATACAATACAGTTTATTGCAGTACCTGCACTATTTTTATTACGGTACACTACTACAGTTACTGCACGGTTTAAATTTATTTAAAGTCTTAGTCACGTTTCGTTTTTATTATGGATGAAAATTTGTTATAGGGAAGCACAGAATATTTAGGCGTAAGTTATGAAGAGCCATTAGAGTGAAAATTTTAATGTAGAGAGTTTGGATGCTGAAGGACTGCTGTGTACCCAAAGTGTTAGATTTCCGCATTTTCACACGCTTACTTACACTGTTTCACAGCAGTTCATGTTATTTCAGTACAAAAATTCCCTTTTTTTAAGGGGCCGAATTGGTTAATCCCTCAGGAATTGGGCAAACCGGCCCATTTGAACCTGACTCTGACCTTGTCAAAGAATGTAACCATCTGCTAGCTACGCCCATGTATCTGATCGCCCGAGAGCAATGAGCATCTTCCAGAATCAGCTTGGACACTTGCCTACCTTGGCAAACATTTATTTATTTTGAGCGCACGACAGGCTGACTGCCAGACTCGGTACATCTGTCTGTAAGAACGAGCAGATGGAGGAGACTGGTGGTGACCTCTCCCAGAGAGCGGCGAGACACTTTCCCTGGATCTACCATCAACAGTTGACCAGCAGATGCTTTGTGAAAGTCACCAGGTGAGCTTTAGAGATGGTGAGACATCAACGCCTTCAGAGAACATGGGTGGGGGGTGCATTGGTTGGAGTGGACAGGAGCTGGAGCTTCAGCAACCAACATGTAGAACAACCTAAACATTAGTGACGGAAAGATGGATGGTAAAAAGATTGGTGTCCTGGTGAACGCACCCAAAAACTGGTGACCAAAGAAACAGATATCTTTGTTCATTGGGGTGCTGGGGGTGCTACAAGTGTGCGCCCCAAGGCATCTTCACTTGGACTGAACACCACCACCGATGGAGCGGAATCCATCTCTCTCCAGAATCACACCTCAAGCACTTACAGCCTTCCTCCTTTCAGAGGAATTCAGTGTTTGGGATTTGTGCAAACTCTCCTGGAAAAATAAATAAATACGGTAAAGCGACCCAGCAGCTGGATTACGCCCGGTGACAAATGAAACATCTATATGTAACTGCTGGTCGCAAGCATCCACACGCTATCCTGCACCTAGCTTACAAATATGGAAAACAGATTTGGAAAATATTTACCTAAATTCTTTTAATGTTTTTTATCTTCCTTTTAAAGCTCAAAACATACTGTTTGAATGTACTTTCAAAGGGCCAAATTACACCCAGATGGGGTTCCTCACAGCTGCCTGAGGAATGCTGTCCAATGCAAGCGATGCTTTGGAGATGTTAGGTGGACGTCTGATCCATTTTATAGAAAAGCACAAGACAGAAAGGGCCACACTGCACCGCGATGCTGCCACGCGGAGAAAGCGTCTGGTTGGGGATGTGGGACCTTGGTGCTGATTTACATGTCTGGAGCTGGGCTGGTGACATGAGGAGCTGCTAAGTGCCATGCCGGGCCAGATGAGCCAGATTAGCGGTGAGGGCGTATGGAAGACAGCTGCCTGTGGGCAGGCATGCAGTCCACACCCGTCGGCCGCGGTCTCGCACTCAGCTGATTTCAATAATGCGGGCCTTCTATAAAAAGCGAGCACTAGAGAGAACGGAGTCCTGCAAAACTCGAGACCATTCACATGAAAGAAAACGGACGCTGAGCCTAAATCGACGTTATGCAGACGCCCCCTTCACCCAGGCCTCTATTTCAGGCTATTTCATACGAGCAGTCAAGCTGTTGGCAGCCATTACCCCATTCTTCCAGCTGAAGATGGACAACTGGCAGGTCCTCCAGCCAGGCAGGGTCCTCTCCTACGTCCTCATGACAGCTCATCGAAGTGATGCCTCCCTAAAGCAATTTGGCTTCATTATTTGAGTCCCGAGCGCACAAATCGCTGCTGGTATCTGACATCCTCACAAAAGAAGAACAAAAACCATTCTTCAAAGCCGAGGTGAAGTAAATGAACGACTACATAATGGTGCCATCTAGCGTTAGTAGGGGAACTGCTGAGGAAGCCAAGCTGACTGTGGTCTCGGAGGAACCCTGACGCCACAGGAAACCCTGAACCGAGCGAGGTTCCGTTCCAAACCCGGCGCCATTCAGCCGTCACCGCCGTGCACGTCGCTAAACATCATAAAAGCATTCGCTAGACATCTTTGATGCAGCAATCAGTTTATTGATATCATATTTATCTATATATTATAAGATTGAAAAGGCTGAGATTTGATAGCAGGATATTTTTATAATCAACCAATAAGCATATTGCAGTCTGTGCAGTTGCTCCGCCAGATATCTTTGCGACCGTCTTCAGGTAACCACAATCTATTGTTAATTTAAAAAAACAACACGATTTCCTCTTACCGTAACAGTGAGGCGCCGGGCTGCTTCTGGGCAGCCCCGTGTTGTGGCGTTGGGTCAGAACCATCGCATCCCATCACTGGGAAACCTACAGACAGGCCGCTGCTATCAATGGTGGGTGCAATTTTAATAGCGCCGGATAAAAGGCTTTTTGTGTTTGCTGAGTTTAATTACAAAGTCCAGCACGTACATAAGTCAACACGTAAGATGCGCTAAGGCACCATCGCCTTCCGGGACAGACAGGTTGTCATAGCGGCGTCTTATGGTCCAACGGGACATCCCAGAATCAAGAGTTCACGTTTTAATCTCCACTTTGTTTCCACAGGCTCAGGCCAGCGGTTCACTTGCTCACCTGGTGAGAACTTGCTGCTGGAGCGTATCTACAGCCAGAGCGATAATGCAGCTTGCTTATTTATGCTTCCGATAATAAACAGGAAAATATGGATTTTGACTTGACCATCCTGAACTCTAAGAGCTTTGTTCAGATGTGTGATTACAAAATGGAATGTGGGGTCTCTGGGGTGGCAGCGTACCGCCGTACTCTTCAGAAAGGCCCCGGTCTCAGGTCTTTCTTCACGCCTTTGTACAAGCTCACAAAGGACTGGGCCCAGGCGTCTCTCTGATGGCCGGTGCTGTTGGCCATCCTGTGGGCGGTGTACACCATCGTCAGCACGACTCGCTCAAAGTCCTCCCGGCGCAAGGGTCTCTGGAGGCGGCTCAGCTCGTCGGTGAGGCGCCGGATCTCCGTCAGCTTCCTGGGCAGGACGTCTTCGCAAATGACGGCCAGCTTGCGGGTCTGTCGCATGGAGGCGAGCTCCTCATCCTGCACGCAGAAGGAGGCCTTTTCGTCCTCGATCGGCGAACCCCCCAGCAAGATCTGACAGGGGTGCAAAGGCAGTATTAGAGAGGGGTCCCCCGGTCCAGATACAAGGGAGCTGCTGCTTCATCCAGCGTCCAATGTTCTGTGCATCACAGCAGATTCAGCACAACAACTGTTGAGGAAATTAAACAACTGAGCAAAACTATGCTGACAAAAGAGGAAATGGAAGAAATGTGTTTCTGACATGAAGGTGAGGATGGATGCTGGGGCCGAAGCTGAGACAACGTTCCACCCTGGCCTTGATCTCAACACCAGCAGTGAGACTTACTTCATAACCAGGTGCGAGGTTTGTTTGGAGACCTAACGTGATGCGACAAGTTTGATCAAAACGGCCAGACGTTGAGTCACACAAGCTGCAGGGCATTAAACCGGGGAAACACACTTCTGGTTCACGACACGCACACTTCTTCACACTATCTTCACAATGCAAGCAGATGAAACCATGTGACGGGAAGAACAAATTTACTTTAAAGCCTGAACCAAATACAAACTTGAGATTCACAGCATAACTTTCATTTGCTAATGATTATTAAATATGTAAATATATTTTGTCAAAGGGTTCAATTTCTGTCCTAAAATATGGCCGTATTCTGTAACGTAGTACGCATAGAAGCACTGTAGGGGCTTGGTGTTAAGGATTGTTGCCTTGCACTTTGATGGTTGCAGGTTCAAATCCGCCTGTTGTTGTAGTTTCTCTTGATCCAAGTACCTACCCTGGATCAACTGAGTAAAAATACCATGCTGTGCACATGGACAAATGATTGTAAAGTTCATTACTGTAAATCACCTTTGAACAGGAGGTCTCCACTAAATGGTCAATAAGCACGAGTTCCGCACAAAAATAGCAATGTTGCATCATAACCGCACGGGGGCGCCAAAACCCAACTCTTCCACCGGGTCACAGGTCAAAATGTGCACATTTCTCTCTTTTTTTAATTTTTAAAAAACGTTCTGTACCTTTATGACCTTGGCTTGTACAGTAATTTCAACCAAAACTATCCATTTAAATGACATTTTCTCACTTTTTTGTATTTCTTACAAGTTCTGCCGCTGTGCTTGTTATAAACCCAGTTTAATAAATGAATGCTTTATAATATTGTTGTGCGTTGTGTTTTTCGCTGTTTTCCCCAGCTTTTGTGCATTTTACAAGCTTTAGAAGCTAAGGTGCGTGTGAGGGTCATAAATGCACCGTGTGTTGCTGAGGCTGGAAAAGCAAGCTGAAGGCCAGAGCCACGACTGCAGCAAAATGTTACTCAGCAGGAGAGGGTCGAAAAGGGAGGGCAGCGATTTCGGAACTTGCGGCAAAACCGAGCCCCAACCAAGGGAATTTGTGGGAAGACTGAGAAGAAGAACCTTGAAGCCCTCAGCTGTCTTCCTCCCCATCTTTGACAGACCGATTCACGTCGGACTTGCACAGATTTACTGACCTCTGCTGGTGAATTGAGGAACTGCCCTCAGGGGTTGTCCGAAAAAGTTGCTTTTTAAAACTTTCCTTTACAAGTACTGTGGGATTTAAATCTTATAAGGCCACTTTCAATTGTAATAACTGTAAACGGAGACATCCAGCTCGTCTGAGACCAAACAAAAATACAGTCCTGTATTTTCAAAAGGGAGCAGGGAGAGGTGATGCAGAGAAGTGTGAAAGCAGCAGCGATCCTGGACGGTTTACACCGTTTCGGTGGCTTGCTCCCATTTCACAAAAGCTCTGTGTGTTGCAATAATATCCCTGCAAGGCAAGCCAGTCGCTTCTCCTGCTGCACGTAGATGTTTACTGTGCTCCCGCGGGGTACGGCAGCTTCCTCAGTCAAAGCACATTAAACCATTGATAACACAGTGGTTTGGTTGAGACCCAACAGCACGTGTTGTGTTTGCAAAATGCAGGTGGTTCAGAGGGTTGCATCTTCAGGCCCTCACAACTAGGTTCACACAAAGACTTATCTCTGCTTCCTTTCTTTAGTTCATCTGAAAAATAATTCAATAAGGGGGGCAGTGGCTTCTTCTCTGCAGCCTGCTTAACTGTGCTCCGCACATTGCAAAATGGTGACCCGGAGGTTCATACCTACAAAGCGGTGAAAAACCGCTACTAAATAATGATTAAAATGGGTGGTTTTGAGGTTGGCTTGACAGCAGCGATGTCTCTGTGAGATGTAATGAGCAGTGGTAGAAAAACATTGAGCTGAACCTCTGGTGCTCATGTTGACAGCTCAGGTTTTGATCTCTCAGCAGGCAACAAAGCCCAGCTGACATCTAACAGGGCGTTCGGGTGTCACGGCCTCACCTCGAAGAGGAGGTTAGTGTCCTCAATGGAGTTCTGCAGGATGGGGTTCATCATCGCTGGCAGACCTCTCTTCACTCTGTGTGCCGCTGGGAAAAGACCTGGGGGAGGACGGGTCACTAAATAAGACATCAAGGCATCGAAATCCAATTGTACGCTTTTTTCCCTTGCATCACAGCAATAGCGTTTTGTTTTAACTGAGCAACAAAATGTCACGGTACTTGGTTTACTCAGCTCCTGCGCTGTGGATATTCAGCACATCCGTCAGCGTGTGTTTTGAATCAGGTGCAACAAAGACAGCGGCAGAATCTGCCGGAAGGTGGAGAGAGATTATTTGGCCGCTCCTTCAGTGGAAGGCTGAACGCAGATGTCTTCTGTTTGCAGCAAAAACTAAACACAGTTGTCAAGCTGCTGGGTCAGCTGTGCAGTTAGGCTCGACTCACTAGGGACGCATGCGCGCGCGCACACACACACACACACACACACACACACACACACACACACAGTAGGAGGCAGACACTGAAAAGACCCAGCTGTCACAGGGAGCCTGACTCACACAGCAAGAGAGAAGCCCCGGTACCCCAGCCAGGACAGCAGGCGCCTGCTTCCCCTGACTGTTTACAAAACTGAACTCGGGATGGAAATACCGCACCGAAGTCACAAAAAGGGTCCTGCTGTCTCAGTGCTGAGAAACCAAAACTCCAAACTTCTCACAAATGTAAAAAACACTGCACGTGGGCATAGAAAGGGTGCGCACTTGCGTTCCCAGCAAATTCTGAGAGGCTGAAGTTCTGGAGCAGCAGCTAAAAGCGTGTGGAGGAGCACAGCAAGAAGACGGGGCAGGATGAGGAGCTCCTTTGCCTTATTAAAGTGCTCGCTGCTGTGTCAGCTGCCAGGCCTGTGAGGATAAACTACCGAGCTAACTCGGGCCAAATAAAACAGCGCCGCTGCGATTTAATTAAGTCCCAAGTTTGAACAGTCACGATAAGGGGCACAAAATGGCCTCCCGGTGGCCCCGCTTCTGCAGCTCACACGTCCATAATTTTAGGAGATGTGGAGCGATGGCGTGCTGCTAGGTCAGAAAAGACGTTTAACAGCAGGCCCGAGGACAGCTGAGAGGAGGCTGGGGGGCCACGCGGCAGCCGCCGGAACCTTTCTCCCCCTCGCCGCACCCACGTCCTCCTCCACTTGGACCCCCCTCCCCCCCGCTCTCAGCAGGGACATCGCTCGCGTCTGGCATCCGAGCCGCCGAGACTGACTGCGCCTGATGACGGCACACGTGAATGGGCTTTAAAAGCCGGCGTAGGTGTATTCTGGAGAAACGGCAGTGCAGCAAACTGAATCCTCACATAGCTTGATGGTGGGATTGGAGAGCGAAATGAAAAGCCGTGAAATAAGAACGGGACTGCAAACAAGGCTGAGTTGTATCCAAGCTACTTGGAGAGCGGTGTTGCCCTTTCAACTGTACCAGCAACAGCGAAAAATTTAATCAGAAAGGATTTAACCGAGGGTCACAGAACATAGCAAGACCGGTCTAGAGACAAAATCAAAAGCATAAGGAATCAAAACCATTTGCTCGCTTTCTACCAGAGGCTTTTTTTGCTTGGAGACAAGGTTAGGAAACGCTGGAGGAGGGAGGAGAAAGTGACCCCCCCTCAAGGCTCGAGACTCCCTGACACTGGCAGCACGGCAACACAGCTTCGTGAAGCTCCGCAAGCCTGAAGCCAGATAAGGCAGTAGCTGGAGGAGCAGCCACTCGGACGGCTGAATAAGTGGAGAATATCTGAATCCCGGGTGGATCCCTGAGCTGAGACCGACCGAACGCCGACAAAAATGCTCTCCAGCTTTCCCTCCAAGTTCTCTCCCCCCGAAGGCTCTACTACACTCCTGTCCTGCGTGCAGTTCACGCTCGCACGCACTTCTCTGCAACATGGTCTCCTCACGATGGGTTTGATCACGGTTTGTTTGTCTGAGCAAACGGCAACTGTGTGAACGCAGAGACTCCGCCTGCCTGGAAACAGTCAGACGGACCACACACACCCGACAGCTCAAACCCAGCCCTGACCCACAGTGTGATTTCTGACTTGAAGGTTTTAGGTTCACATCCCCAGAGACCAAGTGCAGTTTCAATCTGTCATTCTAACACATTTCGTGCACATTTATTCACTAGCGCCTACGCTTCTTTCCAAAAAAACACACGAATCAGTGGGTGCTTTGAGATCCTTCCTGGGTGTGGAAATGGGTTCGACAGTTCTGAGGGACACAGGGAGTGCATTCCACACCACTGGGGCTAAACCCGACAACATATGGATTTAATGCCGGTTCTGCTAGGAAATCAAAGTGTGCATTTCTCGATTTCGACGATAGAGGAGCTAGGAAAGTTCTGGAAAGAGACAGAAGCTGCTCCTGTTTGGCAACAGAGGAAGGTGGGCGGTCGCCCAAAGCTTCGATCCCATCAAGCTGGAGCGCGCAGACTTGCTGCGTTTCATTTCATGACCTGATCCCTCGCTCACTTTTCAATGCAGGTGCTGTTGTTTGTTGTGTTCTCATTCCTGCAGCAAAGCAATCCCAGCTCCCTGTTTTGTCCACCAAATGGGGCAGCAACTCCACTGTGGGTCAGGACTCTCCCTTTGTCTCTGTGGTCTAATCCCTCAAACGGACGTTTACTGAAAAATTAAGTTCCGAGGCAGGAAGAAAACAAGAGGAGCTCGGCGCTGAAGGCAGGCTGTATGTTCCGACGGCAGTGGAACTATAAGGCGCGGGTTTAATGGATGAGCGAAGCCATTTATATCTTTCATTTCCCTGGTGGGGGGGCCGTGAGGGATGGGGTTGCAGGAGGATGATGGGAACTGCGTGGGACTCTTTTCGAGCTGCTGGTCCGCGCTCACATTCATCCCCTTTTCCAACAAACAACAACAACAACACAACAGATGCGGACAAAATGCACCACATTATAAAACGCCTGTATGCACCGCGAGTGATGTTTATGCTGACTGCTGTTATTTTTTATACTTTGTTTTACTTAGTATAGCTAAGAGCCATAGTGTGTAGAATTAAGACGTGCTTTTTTAAACTGAGAGACACCGCTTCCTGTATACAATGCCTGGGCTTTCTCTTGCATCTTGCATGGCCTGAACCAACCGATGGAGATGAGGAGACCTTCTGATGTTAAATCTCTGCAGGCCACCCCCCGCGCACTTTTTCCACCTCCTCTTAACAGATCCAGCGCTATAAGTTCTGCTTGCAGATGAAAGTTGGTAATAGAGAAAAAGGTCTCAGTGCAATAGCGACGGTCGACTGAAGCTGTTTTCAGTGTGACCGTGGGCAGAGCATCAGCCGCAAATCCCTCAGGTTCCTCCTCCTCTTCGCTGTTCAGCTGCTGTCATTAAGGCTACTTCTAGATCTGCAGCCAAATGATCGTGCACCTCCATTTTGGCTGCTATTTTTTATTTATTTATTTTTTTTACAAATTCATGGTTGTGCTGCAATTTCATGGAGACCGATGGTGGACTGAGGCTCCTGTATGACCACATGATCTTCAGATCTTATCATGTGTCGTTGCTCTTCGGCACCACATTGCTAACTATTAAGGCCCCATACCAAGCAAAAATACAGGGGACATTACAGCTAAAGACAAGAGGCCACCTGCACACCAGTGATGTTCTAGAAGAAGCGGAAAGAAAGCAGACATGAGCCACTTGTCATAACAGAATGGATGTTTCATAGCGGCTGCTTTTGGCAGGAGAACTGCTGTCATGCTCTCCACTGCTGAGACCCGAGCGCCTCTGCAGCCACCAGAGCTCGCAAAGACACACACACACACGCACGCACACTCCACTGCCTTTCTCACCCTATACCTCCAGATGAGGAAATGTTAGCTGCAGTATCTAAAAACATGCAAATATCTGATGGTGGCTCAGCCAAATCTACGTACGCAGTGTGTGGTTTGCGTCGTTCGGTTTGTTTTTACTGCAATCTGTTTCGCTTGAACTCGACTCCGGTACTTGGACTGATGTTTGCTTTGAAGGCGGGGAACGAGGACACATCTATATTTACCAACAGATTCCGAAAAGGACGTCGGAGAGGAAGCGCTCTGATGTAACGGAACAAACAGGAGTTGCTTCACTACGCTCGTCCTGCACGTGCAGGCTGAGTCTACAGGCCTTTCCCAAGTTTTCCTCAGACTTCTTACGCTTATTAGCAAGGTCTGCCTTTCCATCCTTGTCATCTGTTCCTCCACCATTATCCTCTGCAGCGTATCCCCTTCCCCTTTCTGAGCTCTGGCTGCCCTCCATCTTCTCAAGGTTCCCAAGGAGAGCATCCGTTTGCCCCTTGAACAGTGACAAGGAGTCCTGCGAGAAATTCCGGCCTGGAACCATCCCTGCTGCGTAAAAGGTGCCGTTTGGCAGCCTGCAGGGCTGCGAGAACATTTGCTAAGATCTGCACGCTCCTGCTGGAAGCTCTGCAGGTGCTTACGGGCCATTAAACAGGCCAGAGCCTTCAAGTTTTCACTTGCTTATAATTTATTCACTGTACTCAGTTGTCCCCCAAACTTTATCTAAAAGTCCTTTACACTGAAACACAGGCAGACAAATGATAAACCCATACTTTGGTTCTCCTGAAACATCTATTCTCCTTCTTGTGACTACACCGTGATATAACTGCAGACAATTTAAATAAATGGAGATGGGAGACCCACTGCTGGGCTCTTGTGAAAAGCAATTCTTGGAACTGAGTTTCCTAACCCCATACAGATGTTGCAAATAAGTGCTAAACAGCTAATCTGGGAGGAAAAAAATGTGTTAAATGCACAAACATTATTTCATTTGAAACCATAATTGCTTCAACAACAACTATATTGGGCCTCCTGTCTCCATGGGCTTCCTGTTGCTGCCTGAGTTAAGTTCAACGCTCCGAGCATGACCTGTGAGACCATTAAAGCATTCGCAGAACCCGAGCACTCCCTACACCCCGGCGAAAGCACTGTGCTTCTCTTCTTCACATTCAGGCACTTGTTGGTCTCGAGCACAAGAGATTCTAAGTGAGAAGCCCAAAGGTTCCCCGTTCTGTCCCCAGTGTGGTGGAATGAGCCTCTGGCTTTGACACAGAGCAGCTGAACACCTCTCAGCATTCACTGAGGGCCTCAGAACACAACTCTTTCAGACAAACTTCTCTCCTGACCTCTTTTCTGCTCCACAAATTTTAACCACATTATCTGTAAAATTAATTTGTACTCTCTGTCAGTTCTATTCTGCTCTATAGTTGCTTGGTAACATGGGCTCCTGCAGTACTGGACTCGGCGGCAACACTTTGTCTGCATCTGTATCTCACCATCTGCTGGTGAAATGCACTGTTGTTTTCTGCAAATTGCAGAAAAGCATCTGCTAAACATATAAAAGTAAATGTAAATGTAAGACAAGCCAAAAAACATCAAGGCATCTCGGAATCTTGGAACAGATTATTTTCTTGCTTGTGAAGATGATCTTTGTTGTTTTCAACGATAGATTCTACACTTCCTGTCCTTGTGACCGTTCACTTCCAGATAAAAACATTACTGACGTCTGGCAAAGAAAACAGACTTTTTTGGGGTCTGAGGAATGCGCTGGTGCACACACACACACACGCACGCACAGTGCACCACCCCTTCCCATCAACAGCACATGCTCCCAGCCTACATCAGTGGCTCCCAGCGCTGCATAAACATGTTTTTTAAAGGAGGCAATGAGACATGAGACTGTCTTAGGTCCTGCCAAGAAGCCGGAGACAAAATGTATTGTCTCCAAAACGGACTGCTGGGAAATGAGAACGTGTTAAGCAGACGTCTGAGCCCCAGTTAGGAGCAGCATGGTGCTCACTTTCCTTCACGATTGTTTCATTCAGGGATCCACAGATGCTCCAGTAAGACTTTGACACTATTTGGGTGGCAGAAGAACTCTGTATTTGTACTCTCGGGGACTATAGCTGACCTGCCTTCATTCTAAGCGGTCTTCTGCAAAGCATCTCCGTTGGTGGTGATGTAAATCAGTGCAAAGGAATATTGATTTCATTTTCCATGCAACAAGTGTGTGGAAATGGAGATTTTAACCAAACAATAACCACTGATGATGCAACAGCTTACTTTCAGACACAAACAGAAGTCTCCTCTTTAGAATTAGGACACTGCTGGACACTTAATAAACTCAATTGCTGTTTTCATGAGCCATGACGTGCAGATTCTTTTATGTTTATGCCACTAAAATGACATTTTACACATTTTTCACTTTTTCTGAACAGACTACTGTTAGCCGCCTGAAATATTGATGCGCTCCTTAGAAAAATTTACTATAGTTACAGAAAATCCATAGGAACTGAGACACAGTTGTTGTGTCCATAGATGATTTTATAGTGAGGAGTAGATGCTGGTAAGTAAACTATAATAAGTAAGTAAGTAAGTAAGTAAGTTAATAAATAAGTAAGTAAGTAAGTTAATAAATAAATAAATAAATAAATAGGATATATCTGTAGGCATGATATGGTATTTTCTGTACATTCTTAGTCTTCTTAAAATTACTTTATCCTACACCCACTGGCTACTTTTTTTTTTTTAAGTACACCTGTCAAGTACTGGGTGGGAGGCTCTTTTGCCACCAGAACAACAATGAATTCAGCAACAATGTGCTGGAGATACTCCAGAGGGATCTTTGTCCATACTGGTCTCAGAGCTCCGTACATTTTTTTTGTGGCACATTTATTCTGCTAACATTGAATTCCACCCCACCTCTAAGATGCTCCATTGGCTTCAAAGGTAGGGACTATGCGAGCACTGGAGTAAAGTAAAGGCACTATTATATTTGTGGAACCATCCTGAGATAACACAGCTTTGCAACACGGCATATTATTCTGCTAGAACCTTGAGAAAGGCTAAACCGACTATGAAGAGATGCACCAGGTCAGCAACGATGTTTTGGTACTTTGTGTCATGCAAACAAAGCTCATTTGGTACTAAAACCATAGCGTATGAAAGGAAGAGATTCCCCAGAGATTATGCTCCCACCACTTGTTTGTTCTAGCCTGTACCTAATAAAGTGGCCCGCGAGTGTATATTCATTCTTCTATTCTGACATGTATGTCAGCAATATTATTTTATTACTGCTGGTTTAGTATTAGTGCAGCACCTGTACATTTTATGTGTTTTTCTCAAGTTAAGCTAGTAAGAAGATGCCATCTTTGGGGCAGCAGGTACTGCGGCCCAGGTGCCACCTTGCAGTGGAAAGGCCCAGGTTCAAACTCCACCTCCTGCTGGAGCACCCGTGTTCAAGCCACTTACCCTGAATTTATACAGTAAAAATTACCCAGATGTATAAATGGGTAAAACATTGTTAGCCACTGTAGACTATAAAATCAGGTAAATAAATAAATCTAAATGCTATTATGCCTGCTGCAGTGATGCTACACTTCTTTGGATGCCACTTTGTTTAAAATTTGGACTTTATGCTTTTATCATCTGGCTTATAATTACAGTCGCTCATGCTTGGCTGTCCGTACCCCAGTCCATATTGTACCTGGCACCTGCTTACCTGGCATCTGTTTTGGGGTAACAGCACATGACAGTGGGACTAACAGTGGCTGCTTGGAACCGTGACGCTGTAGATCGGATCAGACTGTAGCGGGTGAACATTTTGTAACCTCAAGCAAAGGCAAAAATGCAAAGCTGTCCCGACGTATAAGAGTTTTATGCCTGATTTGGATGCTATGTGATGTTAGTGCCAGTAGCTATGATCGGCTTGCGTTGACAGCCATGCACGTTCCAACATCTTACCTCTGCTCCGCAGCTCAGCTGTGCAAACACAGAAGCTACAGTAGACAACCGAGAGGACCAGCACCTTCCAGCACATCATGGTGACCACCTGGGTCTCTACTGTCAGCCACATGCTCCGCTTGCTCCGTGGACCTCTTGTCGACCACAAACTTACCGCGGCCGGCTAACCACACCTCCCACTCCCCTCCTCATTTCTCCTCCCCGCTCCACCCCGGTTGGCCTGGCCCACACGAGTTCCATCTGGAAGTCATCAGAGCCCCAGCCACATTTGGCGGCTGCCCCTCCAGCTAGGAGATCGGCAGCTCCTTGACCCTGCCATGTACCTGGCATCCTCATCATTCACAACAAAGCAGTAGCAAGCGCGGTAGCAATGTAAGCCTTTAAACAGCTTTTCCTGCGATTGCACTCTTGCTTACTGCTGTTACATCAAGCTTATTGAAATTCAGGGGCATTTCCACCATGCCCGCAGTGTGAAGCTGGCCTTTCAGCTCTTTAGGTACGTTCCAAAAGAATATGAAAACAGTACACAAGTCTGCACTTGGAATTAATTCTCTCTCTATTCTGAGGAAGAACGGGCTCTGCTTTCAGGAAACTCTGTTCTCTGGAAATGTGAAAAAACAACTGGAATGAAGGTTCATTCCTGCTTTTCTGAAGATTGGATTCCTGACAACGATGCTGTGTGCTTCCAGCAGGGGGGACTTCAACCGTGGTAAGGACAAACTAGAAGGTCCATGCGCTGCATCTCACAGCAGCCGCTCTGCAAATCACTGCAAAGTAAAGGCGCCCTACAGGAAAGTGCAGTCAGTGTGTAGTCAGGACAGAGCAATACAGCTGATGAGCTGTTTCAGGCACAAGACCTCAACACAACCACACACACACACCGGCTTAGCCGGCTGCTTCAAACACTGAGAAGACCAGCCATACTGTCGTGGATCAAGTGGCCACCACTGGCAGAGTCAGCAGCACCAGGAAATTGGGCTAGGATCCCTTTGTGCCCCTTAACCCCGGTGCTCTTAGCTGCATGCACACAACTCCCTAGGAAGCAAAATGTACAGCAGCTCAATTCCTGTTTTTCTGTAGGCTTTTCTTTGTTTTAGTCCTTAAGAAGCCCCAAACTTCCAGGTTAACAAAGCAATGACCATAACTGTGTCCGATTATTGAACCACGCTCTATTTTTCGGTGCAAAAACACTTTAGTGTTTAAAGTTACATGTGGAGTTTTGCCAGGGCTGGGATGAACAACAGTGGTTTAATGTTGTGTGACATCTAAGGCTGCAGGGTGGTGGAGACCCTGCTGGTCCTGTCGTCCAGGGATGCTCAACCACGAGGAGGGCAGGAGCGGCAGTCTTCTGGGCCAGTTGTGCTGGATTTCCGGGTATGAAGAGTAATTTGTGGGGGTGGTTATTATTCTGTGAGGCAAGAGGTAGTAAAGCTAGAATTGCAGCACATTTCTCCACAATCAGAAGCGAACTTTTTGCTATGCCGGGCAACCAACACAAGGTACCCGAACAAAGTACGAACAGTTGTTCATCTCCATTGTGATGCTCACAACAGATGTTTGTCAGCATTTCATCCCGGCAACCATATGGGCATCCAAATCTCAGAACTCACATTTATCTTTATTTACAGATGAAATTTAAAAAAGAAATTCCTGTAGGGCCTACCTGCAGCTGCCATCATACTGAGAGGTAATGTAGAAGAAGCTGGAGGAGAGCAGCGGTGCTTCTCAATGGAGAAGTCCAGCTGGGCACTGCTGTCCCGACTGTAACTGCGTGAAAAAGTTCAGTTGGGAGGATTTAACTGCAGCCCCTCTGGAGCGAGACACTTGCTCAGCCTTACATTTTCTTTCTTAAGACTCACAGCTGAGCCTGAACCCGGTCTTGTGAGAGGAGCTGTGAAAGACTGCAAACATGATGGGAACCAACATGAAATCCGAAAAGGTCGTGACGTTCTGCCAACACGCTGACAGTGTACATTAGTGAGAAGAGAATTGGGGATGGAAAGGAGCTGTGGGATGGGGGATGGATGTAGTGTGAGTGAACTGAGAGAATTAAAACATTAAAAGAATAAAACATGAACACAAACAAGTCAGAGTTTATGCGACGCTTCTTCGTACTTTCAAACCACATTTAAATCAGCTCCATTTCTGACAGTGGCATCAAAGTGTGGGCTGTGGTTACTTGGCTTTTGCTGGACATCTGAACAAAATCACCCCAAAGAAATCAAAATAATTCTCTCAGCTGGATAGCAGGATCGAAGGTTCAAGGTTCACTTTATTGCCATTCTGCTTTATGCAGACGGACCAAAGAACGAAATGGAGTTTGTCTTGGACCACAGTGCACAGGAGACTAAACAGACATCAGGGTGACACCAGACAATGCAGACAACAGGAATAGATGAATAGATGGGAAAAGTAGTATATAAATAGAAATAGATCAATAATGAATAAATAAGATATACAGAGGAATAAATAGTTAATGAATTAGGCAAGAAAGAAGGGATCAGTGCAGTGTGTTGGTGGTACAGCGGTGGTACTGATCAGTCACTGTGTTGTCTGGAATTCAGAAGCCTGACAAATTGCAGGCGGAAGTGTCCCTGTGCCTGGCAGTGTTGGCCCACAAGCGGCCATAGCATCTTCCCATCCGGTCCATAGAGGATACATTAAAGCCTGCTGCTTCCTCTCTCCTGTAGAGGGCAGTGTGAGCATGTGGTTACTTCAGTGTGTGCGTGTGTGTGTGTGTGTGTGTGTGTGTGTGTGTGTGTGTGTGTGTGTGTGTGTGTGTGTGTGTGTGTGAGAGAGAGAGAGACAGAGAGAGAGAAACTGTCACACTCATTTAGAGGTACAATCAGCAAAATGCTTCTGAGACACCGGCTCCTTTCCTGTAATGAGAGTGCAGGGTTATGTGCAAACCAAATGGGCGAATGAGGGATGAGTGAGGAAGAAGCCTTGATACAGGTGACCAGCAGCATGACTTCTGCGCCTCCGTAACAGCCGCGCATGTTCACTGCTGGCCCATATAAGACTGCCACTGAGCCAAAACCATTATTCTTGACTTAACGCAGACTACATGCTTCATATCTGGAAAATTAAGCATGGTTGTTTGTAACTTCTGCTTTGAACTTCCCTTGCACAGAATTATATATTCACACATTTGCTGACTTACAGACTGGGCCATGAGCACTTCTGCATCCAGCATAGCAGCTCTTCATTTGCTGACAGACGGTGATAAATACATATGTGAACACAGTAAACACAGTCCACTGTACGGTACAGCTTGCCAAATGAGCAGCTCCCCGAACAACCTGGTCGCTGTGACCGATTATGAATATCAACCGAGAAATTAATGTGAACAGGTTTGGTTTTACCAATTACACAGACATTCACTCTCATCATGAGACCAAGCTAAGCCCACACCTTCATAAAACTGCAATTTTGAGCTCTGGAAGTCCTGAATTACGGCATCTGCAGGTGGATAATTTTTCTTCACTTTTGTTGCTTATTATTATTTATACGTTGTTAAATAATAGTTCAAATTCCTAAAAATGTTTGGGCCGAACATTTTGAACATTTCCAAATCATCTTGAGCCGTTGCTTTTGGTAACAATGATGCGTTACGTGAAATTTTGAAACAGCTGAAGATGATGTTAAAACGTTGCGAACACTTACATTTTTCAGTCCCACTATTTCTTCTGAATTTTTGGCTGTAGAAGATTGTGAAATAAAAACAAAATTTAAGAAAGCACTGATCTCACTTTCAGAACTCAAAATAATTATTTTGGAGTGGGGTCTTGTCCCAGGCATTGAATGTTAACCGGTTGTCCTTGTGGTCCATAGCCAATCCCACATTCACAATGAACTAGGATGGGGCTGCACCCTGAATAGGACCTTTTGGACTGTGGGAGGAAACCAGAGCACTCAGAAGAAACCCACACAGACAGGACATACAAACTCCACACCCACTGAGCCACATTTGAACCCACACCTGAACAGCCGAGGTGCTGCAAGGCTCTAGCACTGCCCACTGTACCCCCAGGACACGTGCAGTTCTGCTAAATTCACTGTTTATGGAAAGCAGTCAGAATATTTCAGCCGGACTGAAACCTTTTTCTGAAAATCTTTTTGGTCCAATTTAGTGCAGGAATGTCAAATCTTACCTGAGAGCCTTTATCCGTTCTGCTGACACTTAAAAGAAGGACAACGGTAATGTTTGATGCTGAGAAACCGTCAGTTATCGAGATTTGATGCTTTTGAAGCTTAAAAATGGGTGATAAAATAGGAAAAGGGGGAATTGCAGACTTCTGCAGCTAAAGGGCAGATTTTAATCTGCGACAACACAACATATTCAACACAGAAAATGAAGGAAAGTCAATGCATATGCAAGTGTTAGTGAAGAACTTAGTAAAATTACCATGAACGCATGTATATGCAGGCGTATGAAACCCTGCTGTGTCCCTTCCCTTGTGTTTCGTCTTCCTGCAGCTTCCTGAGTGCTGCTGGCCACAAAGTACACACACACCGAAAAACAAAGAGGATGGAGGCAAATGCGGTGTGAACCAGCAAGCACCTGGTGACGTAGTCGGTGGTTTAGAAACTACAGTAACACCTCAGTTTGCATGACCTCCTGCAGCCGCTGCTTCTCAACAGTGCTCTTTCACTTTAGCCCTTTGAATAAATTATCACAATACTTAACCTTATTTTATTTTTTTTATACTTGTATTTTTTATCCACTCATTTCTTTGCTTATTTGCTGTTACTTGCAGGTGTAGCTAGTTTTATTATGTTGCGCGAGTGCAATTTTGAAGCTTCGTTCAAGCAATAAACTGTAAAATTGACCCTCCCACATCGTGGCTTCAATTTTTTTGCGGGTCGGCAACAAACAATCATATTTGAATTTTTTGGGAGCTTTGCAGCCTTGTGGGGGAAATCGTGTAGCGGACAAAAAATAAACGTAAAAAAGTTTAACGTAAAAAAGTCGTAAACGCATAAAATATATGTATAATATTAATGTATTTTATCATTTAATACCATAAATATACACGATTTTTTCAGTTAAATTTTGTAAAAAGTTACACTTTAAAAAAAAATAAAAATAAAAAAAAACTGGATATCCGCGCTTCGGAGCGGCAAAATGGTGGACAACGGAAGCCTCCCTCAGTTCATCTCGTCTCAGTGATGCGTGTATAACATCTCCTTCTGCATAGTGATCTTGCGTCCCACATTTATCTCACAAACTTTGTGTTTTATACCTTACCGTGTACCTCGCACGCTTGCTTTGCTTGCCTGGGGGGGCCAAAAATTTTACACGGTTTTCCCTTGTCACAGGGTAGCTGAACCCCTAACCCCATGATATGGGAGGGTTAACTGTATTAACAATTTAGACGTTTGCTAACAACGCTTTGCACAAATTTTACTTGTACAGCTCAAAATTTTCTAGTTCACCCCCTTGTAAAGCTGGGCCTTTTTGCCAAACGCAGGATGCACAGCCCGGTGCAACAGCAGGTTCGCGCATGCACGCTACCCTCGGCTTCTGTAAATGAATTAAACTCCCGATGCGCTGCTGTGGGACAGGGCCCACCGTTGCTCTTTTTTAAATTCCTCTTTTTTTGCTTCAAGTCTTGGTTATCTGAATGCGAGGATTTGGGAGCGCTGGCGAACAGAACCCAATTAACAGGCCGTTGGGTTGCGGCTCTGCTCAGGGTCACGGTGGACAAACTCAGCCAACAGAACGAAACCCACTGGTGCTCCTCAGTAGTGTTTGACTAATTATGATGAAGTGCTCTGTTGTAATTTGTTCTATTTCATTAGTTTTATTCGTTCTGCGGCTATGGTCCGCTCAACAGAGGGCAGAAAGAGATTTCTGGGGTTTTTTGGGGGGAAGGTGTGCCTTTGTAACCCTTAACCATAGGCAGGTGGGTGCAGGTGTAGGAGTCAGCAACAGTGCTACACCTCTTTCTAGGTGCTAAATACTGGAGGTGTTGTTCCAAAATTTTGTTTTCGACTTGCCCCCTAGGACGTAAAGCTAGAGGATGACCCAAAAGTGCTGGTTTTGCTTTTCGAAGAGTGCATTTTATACTGCTTAACCCTGCCCTGTTTAATCCCCACCCATAACAGAGGTCGTCCTTTTTTCTGGAAATTGCTCTTTGCTGCGCACAACTTGCGGGCACACTCTAGGATGTGCTAACCGAGACCACATTCTGGCGCCTTCTTTCCACCCATTTTACACATTTCTTTTTTCAACTTTTCAATCAAAAAAAAAGTTTTCCTAAAATTGTATATCATGTTATGCATCTTTTTCTTTTACTTTCTTTTTATAAGAATATGATTAACTTGTTTGTTCCACAGCTATGGTGTGGGTGGCGATGAAATGATCCATTTTTGTTTCTTTTTATACAGCGAGAGTTGTGTGTTTCTGTGCATTTCAGATATCTCAAATTTTCAATGATATATACAATACGCTTACAAATTTAAACATGAAATGATTATTTATGCAATTCCAGTACAAGTTCATTATTTGCATTTTACCTATCAATAAAATACATTGTTACATAATATTATAATGACCCCACTAAGTGCTGTTTCAGTGCTCCACTGTCTAGGAATAATTCCTGAGTCCCAATTGGTATATTATTATCTACAATAGTTACACAATTTTAATACACAAATATAACACTTATTTTTGTTCACCTGCAGAAAAAAAAAAAACAAACACTAGAAGGTACAGTAATGCCTCACCTCTCCTTGAGAAATGAACCGCTTAACAAAGCGGCGCTAAGGCCATTGAGTGTTGTGCCCTGTACAACAAACATAAAACAAATATTTACAGAATGGAAAAGGTGGGCACAGGTTCAATTTTGGCAGGTGAACCCCCACAGACCCTGCAGGGGGTGGGCAGCACTGAACGTGTGATGGATGATGTGTCATCGGCCTGGACAACAGAGGCAGGGTGTGGCATACGGTTCCCATTTCCGCATACTGTGGCCTCTCGGCCCTTTCGCACCTTAAGGAGAGCGCAGCTAAATGTTTTTCAGTCCAGGGCAGCCTGCTGCTAGCAACGCAAGGACTCCAACACCACTAATACATTACTGTGCTATGATAAAGCCGTGCGTGCTGTACTTGGTTTGTGTCTCTGTTTAATGCCACGCCAAATTTCTGCCTTTCAAAAACAGAAAAGGGTTAATTTTGTTTGCACCCCTCTTGCTTTGCACACCTTTAAAATCCCGACCATTATAGTTACCTTTATGATAAAATCTCCCTGTCCTTCGAAAGAAAATGGAAATTCTGCTTCTTTGGTTCCTGCTGAGAACCTCTGTTTCATACAACAAAAGGGCAATTGTACCATGGAACCATACCTGGGGGCCTTTAGATGAGCACACACGTGTGTGGGTGTGAGTAGTGGGGAGGAGCACTTTAGGCAAGGAGGATAAAACCATAAGGGCCCCAATTATAATTTTTAGGAAGCCCAATTGCAGCAGCAGGCGGTGGACATCCCTCTCGGATTTGGAGAGTGGACATCAAAGTGGAGTGGCCAGGTGGCTAAAAGTGGTGGTGTCTCAGGGTTTAGAGTTTGAGCTTCACACTGAGGAACAAGGAAGAAGAGCGGGGTGTCCACCACTTGTGTGGAGAGGAGCACGGAGGGGGAGTGCAGCGGAGAGCAGCGTCACGGAAGCACTACAAGCAAAGCATCTACAATGAGGACCTTGAGCAGCAAGACATATCCCTCCTTTCAAAAAGCTTAGCATCATTTTAATCTTACTCTGATCTGTTCAAGGCAGACAAATAAATATCATTGCAAACTGCAGGTGCTCTGATTTCCCCATGTCATGTGAAGGGCAACTGTGCACGAACTCCAAGTGATGATGTTTGGAGAAGTTGACGAAAAAATGGCCAAAACTAATGCCATGACTCAGGACAGTTCAGGTTCATTTCCTGGCCTGGCATCAAACCTAGTGTGAGATGTTGAGTTTGGCTGCGTGTTTACGTGGCTGCAAGACTCTCTGGTTGAGGAATGTTTTTGGTGGAAATGAAGAGCTGATTTTGGTCCCATGAGCCGCATTTTAAAGAAAGCAGCCATCACTGCGTGAACCTGGCCTCTGCCACTTAGCAGCAGTCCGCGCCTGGGAGTTGGTTTGGCACGTGCACCATCGCTCTGCATGGAATAGTATTTTCATTAGTTTTCAGATCTTGAAGACAGACGCTAACTTGTCCTAGAACCGTCTGTTCAGTCTGTGACGCATCACAGATCTAAACTCCTAATCCGTTGCATCCACTAGAACAGGTGAAATTTTCAGAAATTCTCAACGGATGCGCGGGGCTTGGATTTTATTTTCAGCTTTTGCACAGGCCTCATTCAGACGAAAGATCCAGTTTTAAAAAAACCTTTTCTTGTTCTTGCATTTTCTCCCCGTCGAGAAATCGGTGACACTCGATCTCCTTCTCATTCGCTTGCGCTCAATCCCCTCGGAGTCGTCTACCGCAAAGCGGAGAGGCTCATTTGATCTGAGTCGCTGCATGGTTTTCTAAGCAGGGAGAAATGCTCTCCGGTAACAAAGGGGAGCTTTGGATGAGCCGTGCACCCACTTGGATCCATGTTGTTTACTTCACAAAATAGCACCAAACAAGATTCACGGAGCCCTCAAAGGCATACGGTACATCCCGCTGTGGCCCGAAAGAATTCGGCGTGGAGGGAATTTGTGAGGAGGCAGACGGCGTAACAGGGTTGGTCGTACGGTTGCCTTATTTTCCTTGTGTGACACCGGCATCTTTCCATTCATTACAATCATTAAATATCTAATTACTTGCCTCACATCCAAAGGCTTCTGCTGCAGATTCCCCGTGGGTAAATGTGCCTTTTTCAACACATGCACAATAAACAAACAAAAAAGCATCGCTCCTTTAGGCACTCGGTGAAAACCCTAACCCCACACGGACGGGCATCCTGTCCAAATCTACCCCCTCCTGGCCTTGCATCCGGTGATTCCAGGATAGTCTGCGGAGATGCTGACCTGGAGGGATGGATGGACGTACAGACAGAATTAAAGCTCTAAGGCAGAAAAAGCAGCCTAGGAGAGTTTTACTACATACCTGCCAAATCCCGGAGCTCATCATACACAACTACGCCTCTAAACTACACCATTACCACATATTTTTGAAAAAAGTATTTTTTTTCCCCATTTTTGGAAAATCTAAATGACCTCCCCAGCTACCCTATCAAAACCATGGTCATAACGGGGTAGTTAGGTTTAACCCTGGTGAGGAGGTGTGGTTGGTCAGGGTGGGATGGGGAGGGAAATGAGCAATCCCTGTTCTCCTCATAGCACCTGCTGTTTGTTTACCATTCCACAAGTGGGGACGAGTGAAAGAAAGGGAGCTCCCACTGATTTAAAAGACAGTCAAATCCTGCCTGCAATGTGGGGATCAATTTACAGAATCCATCAGGAATGGTCTGCGTTTAATAACCTCATGAGACAGTTTAGTGGAAATGAGAAGAAAGCTGGCACAGAGCAAAATGCAGGCTAAAGCAGCATGAAGACTCCTACCAATTCCTGCCGTCCTCAGGGCCCCTGGACCAATACGGAGCTCAGGGTCCGGCTGGGTTAGCATCCCACTGGCGTTTTTACCCCACAGAGTCTGCCTTGATTTCAATCTGAGCCAACACAGCCTTTACAAAGGAAAACGGGAAGTGTCATCTTCATGCTGGAGATGCGTGGCTCAAAATTTATTAAAGCAACACGGTAAAGAGACCAACAGAAATCGATGCGAGTGCAGCAAATGACCGCCCTCCCCTCACAATTACATTTAATGCATTTGATGGTGCCACTGCATTCTATAGAGCTTTAATGCATTAACCCAGCAGTGATTTCTAGATGCCAAAAACACTTGTTTGTCCAAAGCATTTCACATAACTAACAATTTATCCCGCTTAACTACTAGCGCAACCAGAGGTTTATTTCCACACCGACACAGTTCGTATGTGGTGATGAGTCAGGTCCTTAAATAAGACCCCATTGTCGCCATTGCCATTTCTAAGTACCTTAGCATACAATATGGGAAAATATGAAAGAACAGTAAGAATTGGCCCCAAAATAAACTGCAGAAGTTGTCCTCCCGGGAGACGAGGGCTGCCGAACATCCAACAGAGCAACTCACAGAGCTTTGTTTCCCCAGCTTGCAAGACCCATGAATGTTTCATTGTTTCAATGCTCCTTTTTCACTCTTTAACACAGCGTATTGTTACTTAATTATACCTGCTTCGTAATAACAAAGATTAATGATAATTTGATTTTAACAACTGGAATTTTATATTTTGTCAACGCACCTAATAATAGCATTTAACAAATTCTCTGAATATCAGTCAGACAGAAGCTGGAAAGAAGGCAAAGAAACAAAGAAAGAGCTGAAAGGACAGAAGACAGAGGAGAAAAACTGGGACAGTGTGTGGGGTGCAGGTGTTGTCAGTCCTTAGCATGTCCAAGGGATGGTTGAGATAGGAGTGTTAACTGACACCGTGCACCTGGGGGTCTGGACTTTGTACTGCAGGCAGCAGGCAGGTTCCTACTCCCACCCACATCAAGAACCCCATTTCACGTTCGAGTGGAACGTGTTGCTCCTCTCTAGGAACCAGGCTACATGGAATATACGTCATCCTGCACAAGGATGCCGTTTCACAAACAGCGTTTATGGCTGTCCGGCCAAAAAAGCTCCCAAAGATCTGCCATCTTCCTGCACAAATCCAAGTGGCTTTGTCTGTTTGCAGCGATCGTTCCGTGTACTTTTCTTGTTTACTTGTGCTTCTGTATATGTGTTCTGCGCAAGGCTCTCTGTCAAAAGCTGCCCCGCACGTGGTCTTGTGCAGAGTAACAAGTGTAAAATCCTTTATGAAAAACAACATGGATACTGATGTGTGAACGGTTCTGGCAGTTCTCCCCCACCTGTCACCCTAGACTACTCACAGTGAGCCTAGCCTGGAGTCAGGCCTGCTCCACACTTGTTTCGCATCAGCCTTGTTTGTGACGTGTTTACTCATTATTTTACAATGCAGCATCAGGTCCGCCTTTTAAGCGGCGTCCTTTGCTGTCAACGTCAATGTGGGCCTGTGGTTTGCGGGTCCCTCCGCATCCCCACCAGTCCTAAACGTATCCAGCAGCTGCTCTGTCAGAACTCGGCCGATGCGGCCTTAACAGCCACTGGCTGCTAGCAGACATGAGCAAAAAAAAGAAAAAAGAGCAAATCTACCAGACTGATTCCCTGCTTGTCCTCAGCTTCCTGTACTCAACCAGTGGGGCCGGAGGCCGAAAGACAGAGAGTATGTTACAGCACGCGGAAGAAGTCGGGTCCCCATCGGACGCGCAGAGCTGTTTTTGAGGTGGGAGGTGGAGATAGGTAGCACGGGTGGCCAAGGGATGGGAGATCACACACCTCAGCGAACATCAGTGGCTGCCACAGAGCATCGCGAGGCCTCTGTCAACTTTAAAACCCGCTGGTGTGTGAGGCACCAGTTATAAAATTCACAGCAAACTGATGCAATGTAAATGTCACCTGACGGCAGTGCGTGAAAACAGGCAGTGTGCACTAATCCAACATTCTCACACAACTTTTCCAGCGCGTATTAACACAACGCCTGTGTACCTCCCTCTGAGGTTCTTATGGGTTTATACTGGAAGGGGACCATTGGGGGACTTATAGAAATATGAAACTGGTCCAGATTTTTCTCTGATGCGCGACCTTTTGGAAATGCTTACAGTCAGTTTTAGCGCTGAACGGGGATTTGTATGAAGATCCGCGCAATGTACTCCTTGTCAACACTGGCACTACTTTTAAGAAACAAAGTGGACAGAAGAGTCAAAGCGGGGAAGACGTGCTGGCTCACTTCCCAATTGAGAGGCAACCAAACACCTTTTAAACAGAAACTTGCTTCTGTGAAGCTGAACCCAAAATTTTGACTGCTGTTGTACCAACTGCCCAAAGGGAAATTTTTCCGCTGCTCTGCATCAAAGAGGTGCAAAGCAAGATTAGAACAGATAGAACGCAAGCATTAAAAGAAAAAGAAAAAATTTACATAGATGACAACCTGCAAAGCAGCACTTAATTTGGGACTCTATTATCGCCGTGCTCGACCGGCGATGGAAGCTGGCGAGAGTTTTGCTTTCCCATTAAGCCAACTTTAGGTGTGCCTTCCAATTATGTTCAGATCTCAGGAAAATAATGATGTTCTTCTATGCTCAATTGGTTTTGCGTGTTTGTTTTCACGCTCGCGCAATTGTCAGCTCCTAATAAAGATAAATCTGCCGCCGAAAATGTTTGTGTCGTCCCCGTCTCCTTCCCCTTTGCGGCTGACAATTTTATTGTCCATCCAGAGCCTGCTCAATTAAAAGGCTGGCTGGTGTTGACACTACGCGAAACATCTGGGGTGTGGGCAAGTAACCATGGCGACGATGCCCGTCGAGACATTGCGGCGGCATTCTTTGCCAAGCTGACGGGAGACCTAGGAGACAACAAGTTAGGAAATGAAAAAAGAAAGAAAGAAAAAAAAAAGCTCCCGGCGAGCACCCTCACCTGTCGACTTGGACATGAACTCCCACTATGCAGGATGGGTCAAAGGTCACAAACCTCTCCCCCAACTGCATGTACGTCCAGGTCAGCAGGGCGGAACTGACAGGAAGTCAGCTCTACGATGAAGCCTACTTGGTGTTAGGATCAATGCTCTTGATAGATCCTGCAACACCCATGACCTTTGACCCATGGATTAAAGCCCTCATCTTAAACTGATTCTTCGTGTCCCCCTTAATCCAATAATGATTTATTATCCACTGTTCGGAGCGGTGTAATTTCGGTTCAGTTTCATTTCAGCGTTTCAGGGAAACGGATGCTCCTATTAAAGCAAATGACCTCCCGTGTCTTCTCCTGGAATTGGTCCAGTGGAGTAGCATCGCACGACCAAAACGATCCATAAAAAAAAAACGAAAAAAAAACAAAGAGCCTTTGCACTTCTTGTTTACATCCATAGAAAATGAATTCAACTTTCAGTATTGTTATTTGGCGTGACTTTTAACGTCACTTTAGGCACAGAATGGCTCACACTCTTGGAAAAGTTTTGGGATTTTTCTCTTGCTGCTGCCAACACAGCCAGGTGCTGGAAGATAATTGAGAGTAATGCTGTGACAGGTAGGGAAGAGCCGTGTCCCCGCATCCTCTGCCTTCGTCTAATTGCATCTCACCAACGGCTCGCACTCATGTCAACACCTTGTCCGCCTCTGTGCCATTCCTCAGCACCCTGCGTACACCCCCCCATTTCTGCAATTCTCTGGAACACATATTTTGTGACAGTTGATGCGACCCCAACCAAAGGACCTTTTTCAGGAATCCACGAAACCAAAGTATGGCGTCGCTGGCTAAGTGATCAAAAGTGAGAACAAAGCCCACCGAGCTCCGGTTTCACTCGCACGTCTGCAAGCTTTTTAATTTGGCGACCGATTTGGAGAGCCGTCGCCTCGGTTTCATAGGAGCCAGGGCGGGCGATGGGCAAACATACGGTGCGATGATCAGTGCCGCACTTTCCAGCCAGCTGTTTCGGGAGCGCAGAGATGCACAGATCAGAAAACAGACACGGCTCAAAGGCTCATCAAGTCCAGGTGCCGTTCTCCTTCACCTGAAGTGCATTTTCAGGGCCTTGGAGAGCTTGTTGTTTTCTTTCCCGTCACAGTTTCTCCGGGTTACGTACGGACTTGTTTCATTAAACTGACAAGGAGACAGGAAGTGTGGAAACTGCGACAAAAACAAGGACAAATAAAAGGTGAAAGCTAAGGCAATAAACAGCAAAGCTTTCCTTATAATCCCCATAAAGAGAGGCAGACAAAAATATTTAGAATAAAAAAACCAATTGCTACAACATTTGTGTAAAAGATAGTTCAATGTTTAAATGATCTTTAAAATAACAGCTTCTGGCAGTTAATTTATAAGAAACTAGCAGAGCTGCCCCGCGCATGTAAAACTACTGTGATGCGTGACAGCCGTATTGACAAGTAGACGGTAATGACAAAGTATATATTGTCCAACTTTATTACCTTTCAACTGGTTGCATTTAGTACACATCACTAAACTGTGTAGCGCTCGCGACAAAGTGTTCCACCATCATGCTCGGGCCATTCGGATAGCATGATGCGCGTGCCGTGTTTGGAGCAACTATGTGCACGTTTCCAAGCCTTATTTCAAAGACCGAAGTAAATTTTTCAAAGATAATAAGCATCCTTTTTGAAGTTTAATGAAACTGACCACGCAAAAGTCTCACCTAGGGTGACAAGAATCACTGTGCCAAGATTCCAGTCTGCTGCTTGAGACACAAAGCCGAATGGGAAGGACAAGGCTGAGTTTCACAGATATAAAGATGATTACTTACTCCTGTATGCTTAAATCTCAACAGGTGGCCCAGCCTGCATATCTGCAGCACATTAGGAACACTATAAAAAACTGAGGTTA
Source organism: Heterotis niloticus (assembly GCA_018136845.1). Classification (NCBI taxonomy): domain Eukaryota; kingdom Metazoa; phylum Chordata; class Actinopteri; order Osteoglossiformes; family Osteoglossidae; genus Heterotis; species Heterotis niloticus. The sequence goes on from CM030900.1 coordinate 14,541,904, forward strand.
GAAAGGCAGTTGAAGAACAGATTTGTAAAATAAATATCGATGTAAATAGGTAGTAGTGAAATGTCCATCACAAGGCCTGAGATGGAGGTCACAATCCAGTGATGGTGTGGGTTGAGGGGCTTAAACTATGTAGACCACCTATTCAATGTGGGTAGAAATATCAAAGTCCATTTCAACTCCCACAAACCCTGCCCCCAAAACCAACTTAATATTCCCTAGGTGGTGTTTGGGGTGCCTTGCGGGACTCAGGATGCATTAATGCTCTGGCCTTTACCGTACAGAAGATTAGCTCTAAAAAAAACCCCCTCTGATCTCTTCCCCAGCTCCTGGTTCTAGCTCATCAGTAACACAACATCTCACAGCAACAGGCAACGTCTCCATAAACATTGTCGGCTTGCCAGTATCACCTTCTTCAGATGTCACTGTCTGTAAAACCGTGGGTCACTATACCCAAATAGAAGAAAATCAGTGCAGTGTGACTTACTGAAAGAAGTCACTATTCCTTCACAAAAGGATAAACAAAAGCAGAAATTAGAGACTGAAGAAACCAAATAATATATTTAAAGTGATTATAATATAAAACAGAAATAATCCAGCCGCAAGGGGATGCACAAACTAGTGCATTTCTTTGTGCCGGTCCCAAGCCCAGAAAATGGAGAGGGTTGCATCAGGAAGGGCATCCGGAGGAGATGAGGAGGTGATGGGTAGGTATGGTGTAAAGGAGAGGAACGCAGAAGGTCAGATGGTTGTGGATTTTGCAAAAAGGATGGACATGGCTGTGGTAAACACGTATTTTAAGAAGAGGGAGGAACACAGGGTGACGTACAAGAGTGGAGGAAGATGCACACAGGTGGATTATATCTTATGCAGGAGGGCCAGACTGAAGGAGATTGTAGACTGCAAAGTGGTGGCAGGGGAAAGCGTAGTTAGGCAGCATAGGATGGTGGTTTGTAGGATGACATTGGAGATCAAAAGAGAAGGAGAGTGAAGGCAGAACCAAGGATCAAATGGTAGAAGTTGAAAAAGGAAAACTATAAGGTGGAGTTCAGGGAGGAATTAAGACAGGCATTGGGAGGCAGTGAAAAGTTACCAGTGAGCTGGGCATCTACAGCAGAAGCGGTAAGGGAGACAGCTAGAAAGGTGCTTGGTGTGACATCTGGACAGAGGAAAGAGGACAAGGAAACCTGGTGGTGGAATGAGGAAGTACAGGAGAGTACACAGAGGAAGAGGCTGACGAAGAAGAAGTGGGATAGACAGAGAGATGAAGAATGTAGACAGGAGTACAAGGAGATGAGGCGTAGGGCGAAGAGAGAGGTGGCAAAGGCTAAAGAAAAGGCGTATAGTGAATTGTATGAGAGGTTGGACACTAAGGAGGGAGAAAAGGACCTGTACCGATTGGCTAGGCAGAGGGACCGAGCTGGGAAAGATGTGCAGCAGGTTAGGGTGATAAAGGATAGCGATGGAAATGTACTCACAAGCGAGGAGAGGGTGTTGAGCAGATGGAAAGAATACTTTGAGGGGCTGATGAATGAAGAGAACAAGAGAGAGAGAAGATTGGATGATGTAGGGATTATGAATAGGGGAGTGCAATGGATTAGCAAGGAGGAAGTTAGGACAGCTATGAAGAGGATGAAGAATGGAAAGGCTGTTGGCCCAGATGACATACCTGTGGAAGCATGGAAGTGTTTAGGAGAGATGGCAGTGGAGTTTTTAACCAGATTGTTTAATGGAATCTTGGAAAGTGAGACGATGCCTGAGGAGTGGAGAAGAAGTGTACCGGTACCTATTTTTAAGAATAAAGGTGATGTGCAGAGCTGTAGTAACTACAGAGGGATAAAACTGATCAGCCACAGCACGAAGTTATGGGAAGGAGTAGTGGAAGCTAGGTTAAGAAGGGAGGTGACGATTAGTGAGCAGCAGTATGGCTTCATGCCGAGACGGAGTACTACAGATGCGATGTTTGCTCTGAGGGTGCTGATAGAGAAGTACCGAGGAGTTGCATTGTGTCTTTGTGGACTTAGAGAAAGCATATGACAGGGTACCTAGAGAGGAGCTGTGGTATTGTATGAGAAAGTCGGGTGTGCCAGAGAAGTATGTAAGAGTGCTACAGGATATGTACAAAGACAGTGTGACAGTGGTGAGGTCTGCGGTAGGAGTGACGGATGCTTTCAAGGTGGGGGTAGGATTACATCAAGGATCAGCTTTGAGTCCTTTCTTGTTTGCAATGGTAAGGGACAGGTTGACAGATGAGATCAGACAGGAGGCACCATGGACTATGATGTTTGCAGATGACATTGTGATCTGTAGTGAGAGTAGGGAGCAGGTTGAAGAGACCCTGGAGAGTTGGCGATATGCTCTAGAGAGAAGAGGAATGAAGGTCAGTAGGACTAAGACAGAATACATGTGCATAAATGAGAGGGAGGACAGAGGAATGGTGAGGATGCAGGGAATAGAGTTGGCAAAGGTGGGTGAATTTAAATACTTAGGATCAACAGTCCAGAGTAATGGGGAGTGTGGAAGAGAGGTGAAGAAGAGAGTGCAGGCAGGGTGGAGTGGGTGGAGAAGAGTGTCAGGAGTGATTTGTGATAGAAGGGTACCAGCAAGAGTGAAAGGGAAGGTCTACAAGATGGTAGTGAGACCAGCTATGCTTTATGGGTTGGAGACGGTGGCACTGAGCAAAAGACAGGAGGCAGAGCTGGAGGTGGCAGAGTTAAAGATGTTAAGATTTGCGTTGGGTGTGATGAGGATGGACAGGATTAGGAATGAGTATATTAGAGGGTCAACCCAGGTTAGACGGTTTGGAGACAAAGTCAGAGATGCGAGATTGCGTTGGTTTGGACATGTGCAGAGGAGAGATTCTGGATATATCGGGAGAAGGATGCTAGGGATGGAGCTGCCAGGCAAGAGGAAGAAAGGAAGGCCTAAGAGGGAATTTATGGATGTGGTGAAGGAGGACATGCAAGTGATGGGTGCAACGGAGAAAGATGCAGAGGACAGGAAGAAGTGGAAAGAATTGATCCGCTGTGGCGACCCCTAACGGGAGCGGCCGAAAGAAGAAGAAGAAGATAATATAAAACAGAAATATGAGATACACTATATGGCCAAAAGTATGTGGACCCCCCTTCTAATGACTCAGCTGAGCTGTTTTAGCCGCACCCATGCAGCATACAAACGCATTCTAGACAACTGTGTGATTCCAGCTTTGTGGCCACAGTTTGGGGAAGAAACTCCTTTCCTGCTCCAGCGTGACTGTGCCCCCCCATACACAAAGTGTGCTTCATAAACACATGGTTTTGCCCAGGTTGGTGTGGAAGAACTTGAGTGGCTGCACAGAGCCCTGACATCAACCCTACCAAAGACATTTAGGATGAACTGGAATGCCCACTGCAAGCCGGGCCTCAGTGATGCGCTTGTGGCCGAATGGACACAAATTCCCAAAATCTGGTGGAAAGCGTTCCCAGAAGAGTGGGGGCTATTATGAATGCCCATGGGCTTTAAATGGGAAATTCAATGAGCACAGATGAGGGTGATGCTCAGATGTCCACATAATTTTGACCATGTAGTGTATTAGAGCTTCATTGAGTTTCAAAAGCTTTGCAAATTGCTCACCAGTGGAAGACCTTAAGCCAAATACAGCAAGTGGGGAACTACGTTCGCAATTAGCAGTTTTCCTGAGGTCTTGCAGATCTGTGTGACTGGAATTGTGTTTCGAGTGAGGAATCCCATTTAAGATTGTATGCACCAATGTTTCACCATCACTGGCACAAACCATATTACAGATTCCCTGTCAATGGACCTCTTTCATAGGACCCTTGGCAGCAGTGACACAACAAGCAGCCCCCCCCCCCCCCCCCCACACAAACTTTTCACTGGCAAGCATAGATGATATAACCCATGAGTAAAAAAGAAAGAAAAGAAAAAAAAAACACTTTAAAAATAACAAATGACCAAAGTTAATCCAGCATAATGACTTATTGATTGAGAAATTGAAATGAATGGTGCTCATCTTAAGATAAAGATGCAGGGGTGAATGAAAAATGGATGTGCTTTTGCTCAAATCAGATAGCTGTAATCACTTTGAAAGCCACAAGCTTCTGTCTGCTTGTTTTTTGAAGCTCTTGGGAGTGACTACCTGAACGTTTGCCTTTCATCTCTGTCTATTTTTGTCCTTCCACTCATTCCTCTCCCTGTTACTTGTTATCCTCTAGTGAACAGGAGAGATCCACACACTATCTAGACTACAACACGTGATTTTATTGGCGAGATTTTATCGTTGTCCTCCAACTCCTTGCGAAGAGCCAACTCAGCCGCTATTGGCTTCTCCCAACATCCTGCCATTTCATCAATCTCTGGCTTTACCAAACTCTCTGTGTTGCCTACTTGCATCCCCTCTTTCTCTGCAAGATAATAGCAGAGAACACAGATGAACTGTTCTGATATTGTCAGATGGAGTTGTGGAGATCTAAGGCTTTGATTTGCAATAAAACTTCTTACCCTCCCATAAGGTTGGTTTTAGGGTTTGGCCTTATCACTGAAGAATAGGACAGCAGCACATTCACTTCTCCCTCCCATCAGACAACGTGACCAAGAGAAGCACAATGAATCTAATTCCCAGTCATAGGATCCTTGTGAAGAATGAAAAGCCGACCAGATACCCTGCACCCAACGCTGCTCAACAAGCTCTCATCCACCTTCTTGTGAACATACGTACTGTGATGGCATGAACACATGCTGAGGGAGTATTAAACTAAATCAAAATGTCTCGGTGCTCAAAAATAACTCCAAAATTGGTAACAGCTATACCGGGTTACTAAGAAACAAGAGTGCTGAAATATTTAGTTGTTTTTTAAGTGTATCTGCCTTTGGTTTGAATAAAATCTCTGCTTCAAAGTGCAAGTTCTTATTTAAAGCTCTCAATGCCCACTATGTGCAAGTTCAACGCAAAAGAGGTTTCATAGGTCAGTTGGATAAGATACTATGGGGTTTTATAACTTTGTGTTTATGGATGCTTAGAAAACAGATTATATTTGAAGGAAGAATGTGTATCTTTTCACTTTTTTCACAAAACTAGAAAGTTAGTCATAAATTCATAACTACAACTGTAGTTTTTCTTTTTTTTTATTTTTAACTGAAATCATTTTGTTGCTGACAGCCAGTTTATTCAGGAAGGACCCCACAAACATTCAGCCTGACAACCCGACCAACTCATCTCAGCTGAATTCTGAACTGAACTTTGATCCTTGAGAAGACACATCTATATGAAATACAGACGGTCCCTCTCTTACAATTGCGCTACGTTCCGATAAACTCATCGTAAGTCGAAAAGGCATTTTTGACTTACGATGGGTTTATGGGAACGTAAGGCCTAAACTAGCGTAGACCTAGCCTACTGACACACCTGAGGCCGCTTCACCAACGGAACGTGGCGGTCTCGCCGCCCCTCTCTTCAGACTGAATGATTGACTGGCGTAGGAACTAATCGTGGACTGGATTTAGTTCCTACCTGGATTTTCTACCGGTGCTTGGTTTCCGCTGCCCCTTGTGAACTCTCCTGCAACCACTGTCTTAAGACCTTGTATTTTATTTATTTTGAATTGTGGCATCTTCAGTTTTTGTTACTGCCAGTCATTAATATTTAGCACTAGCTGATGCTAGTGGGATGCATCACCGAACTCCTCAGAGCATGTGAACTGTTCAGATGTGAGTTTAAATCTAGCTTAGTTTGTTTGGAGTTTATTCGTTTCTGTGTGGGTTTCCTCCTGGTGCTCTGGTTTCCTTGCACAGTCCAGAGATGTCTCAAATTAACTGGACATCCTAAACTGCACAAGGTGCAAACAATTGTGTGACTCTGCTGCGATGGTCTAGTTTCATAGCCTGGTGTTTGTGGACCGACTGCCACCACCAACAAGGACAAACAGTAAACAAAGTGAGAGCTTTCCTAAATTTCACTAAGTCCCTTAATTTATTTCTATTTTTGAATTTCTAGACATGAAAGATGCCACACAGCCCACCTCCTTGAGAAACGGGGTGAATCAGGGAATTGTTTTGTGATGCACATGAACATGAAATTGCAGACAAACCAGAAATTTGTGAAGTTCAAGCTTATCTGTAGGACTGGCACTGAACCTTCAAAAGAAACATTAATAGAAAGCTCAGACATCCATATTGAGACACCTGCACTACAACTGTGCTTTCAACCCAAAACTTCTGAGAGTGCACTCCAGCACGGACATCATCATACATCATCCTTGTGCCTCGGGGACCCCCGATAATTACTCTAATGCAATTTTAAGAATATGTAATAATACGCCCCGCACTGCTTCACGCCTCTATGGTCTGCCGTTGTAGACAGCAAACGTGTCATCAAACACAAATCCAAAAGGGCCCTTTAGGTCTGGCTGGATAAATAGATGTCAAAGAAGCAGCAAAATAACTGGAAGTGGTAACAACAACCACTTTCTCCTCCAACATCTGACACATTGCACCTTGACACATCAACTCGCGCAATCTGTAAGATAAAACTTAGGCTCCTCCCAGAGCAGAGCCACATCGTGAACCGAAGTGTCCCCATGGGTGCGTGGTGGCTCAGCTTATCTAATGGTTCTGGACAAGGCTAGCGTTCCTCAGCAAAGGCCCTGAATGCAGGAGTAATGAAGTTCAGAAGCTGGATGAGGGTTGACTGGCTTAGCTGGTGACACAATTCACTGCTTCAGCTTTGACCTGTGAGGCAGCACTGCTGTCATTTCCCATACTTTGTGCCTCATGGCATGCGGCTGCCTCTGCTGATGTGGACTGCAACCGCAAGAGCTGCTCCATTATCGAATGCGAGGAGGACTTATTGGCCAAGCTGGAACCACTTCTCAGCAAAACATAAAAGTGAGGGATTATGTCCACAGTTAGCATTTTTTAATATAATCATTGCTCAGAAGGGAATTATAAGATAGACTTCACAAGGCCTTTTATTATTGAACAATGAGCCAGGGTTCAATAATTGTAAACATAGTGGAAGATAATGTGACAGCTGTTACAGCTGTGGGTCCTGGCCATTAAAACACTGCCCTTTGTTAACAAGACACATGGATGCCAAGATGACCCTCCAGTGACCACTTAATAGGATGATCAATGAGGCAAGTGATGCCCAACTTTCCTTTGCCCTTCATCTTCACAGCAAACAAGCAAATGCTGCCTGCTGCTGTAATTCACCACCCCGCACGCAGTAGCATTGCCACTCTGCAAATTGATGGCTGAGGAGGGTACGGACAGACCCAGGGACCCTGCATCTCCATCAACTGGCTGCTCCTTAATGATCCATCACAATTTCCATAACAGCCTTCTCTGGCATCCATGGAACTTTCCCTAGCGCTATTGACAGTCTGTCAGAACAAAAAAGAAACTTCAAGGATGCCCAGTTTGCTTAATTGCCTCTCCGTTCTAAATCTGGTCACTAAAAAGTGTGAAGGTCTGGATTCTCTTTGAGTAAGTGCTGTGGTGACCCTAAAGTATTCTCCAAAAAAGCTCTCAGTCCTGAGAATGTTTGATACCTGAGAAGGTCAAAGATTCATAAGATTCCTGGTCCCCAGAAAGTGTGACTTGCCACAAAATCCCAGGTTACACAGGGTCCTGGGGTCTTTCATAGTCCTGCCTCACACGCATGACAAGAATAATATCCTCCACTGGTCTAATATTTCACAGTGTGTCTGAGGGGTTGCCAGAGCACTCCAAGGTAAATCACAAACCTGGTCATCACCTTATCATCGGGACATCACCATCCCTCATTTGGAAAGATGGCTCAGAAGGCAGACCAGCCTATTGCCTGACACTCAATGGCAGGAAGACCTGCCATCGGTCACATAGTCAGAAGCTGTCAAACATCAATACTACCATAATGGAGTTCACCATTTTTTTTTGAGTAGAATGCATTCTGTTACTTACCTGCGGCAGCCTGTGTTCAGAAAAAAGAAAAAAAAAAACGGGGCTGAAGAAGAGGATAAGTCCAAAGGAATGAGATACAATCTCACCATCATCCTTGACTGTTGTTTCTACGGAATCTGCAAAATGAGTTTATGGTTATTTAAAGAACATCTCCGGAACAACTCCTACATAACTGAAATCAGAAATCAGCTGCATTACTGCCATCCCATCAGCCACATGACACAACCTGGTGCCCACATCATTTCTCCTGCAGCAAGGATTGTTGTGTCACTTTTGGCCCCAGCTTCAAATTCGGCTTTAGCTGAATGTTCCTGAAAAGGTTCGGACCCTGAACTGCTCATGTGTATATGTGAATCATTTTAAATACGTTATTTTCTGGACTGTAAGTTCTCTGAAGTACAAGTTGCACACCCAAAAAAATACAAGTCTTAGTGAAAAAATAACGTAGGCCACACACAGCAGGTATTTCACCAGTAGGACCGCAGTCCACTGAACGGATTTACCGGGCCTCACGTACATTCATATTCGTAACGCTTCCCCGTAGACCAGTTAAACGCGGATCTTGCAGCGCCGCCAAGAGGGATGCGCGACTTCATTCGGCGATCGTTTATCACATTTTTATTAAATAAAGCGATTCCTGATGTATCAGTGGTTGAAATAGCAGCAGCATCCAGGCCTTGACATTCTTCTTCTTCTTTCGGCCGCTCCCGTTAGGGGTCGCCACAGCGGATCAAAAGCTTCCACTTCTTCCTGTCCTCTGCATCTCTCTCCGTCACCCCCACCACCTGCATGTCCTCCTTCACCACATCCATAAATCTCCTCTTAGGCCTTCCTCTCTTCCTCTTGCCTGGCAGCTCCATCCCTAGCATCCTTCTCCCGATATATCCGGAATCTCTCCTCTGCACATGTCCAAACCAACGCAATCTCGCCTCTCTGACTTTGTCTCCAAACCGTCCAACCTGTGCTGACCCTCTAATATACTCATTTCTAAACCCAGGCCTTGACATTACTGGTAGATAAATATAAATACAAAGAGCAGCCCTAACATAAACGTGTGAACATCAAACGCACCGCCACACATTACTAACACGGTGGTCCAAGTCTTCACCAGTATCTCCGACACGGTCAACATCCCCATCTTCACTGTCGCTGTTGAACAAAATGAGCTGTGTCTGGTGGGAGGCACATTGATGCCCCCGATTGTCTCCTTGTGGTTCTCGGACGTTTCTAATGAACCGACCGAAGTACCGGTGCAGGCCACACCTTATATAACACAGTAGATTGTATGCAGATTTTATTATTTTAATTATTACATCACTGGAAAATATGTCACACCAACCCAAAGGGTGAGAAGAAAAATGTGACTTATAATCCAGAAAATATGGTAGCTTACTAAACAAACCTACGACTTCCAAGCTGTTGGAGCAAGATGGCAGAAAAATAAATGAAAAATAATACACGCAAAACAAGCAACAGACTTTTTTTGATGGCAGTCTGATGCAAATGAGGTAAGACTCGGCCTTCATTTGTCAGCTGGCATATCCTCAATCAGCAAAGTTCCACATAGTCGAGAAATAAAATATGAGATGTTAAATGCAAGTGATAGCATCTCAAAAGTTGCACATTCAATTTTTATAAACGGACAGCAAACAAGACCGTAAGTAATTAATAAACCGAGAGGCCACTGCTCCAGATAGCAACATATTAAAGATCCTACTGACCTCCACTGAGGAAGGAGCTTTAATGAAACATGACACTACAGTGGGGGGGAGCAGAACCCCTAACACAGCCCATAGAAAACATTCAGGTATACAGCAGAATGAATAAAAGACCCAGCGAACCATTATTGGGTTTTCTCCGGCGGCTATGGGTGCGAGATGTAAAAACATGTCTCTTCTGCATCACAGTGCTTTTGATATCCCACATCTCATTCTCTATTCTGTTTGGTCTCACATGGAGACTGGTTTACCACGTGTTGTGAATTTCTGAGCCAAAACATCAACTGTACATCTATAGTCTGCAAAGACAGATGTAGGGGAAAAAAAATTAAACACTTGAGGTTTGTTTAAACATTGAAGAAACATTGGTAAGGTTCTATAAAGAGCAGCAAATGAAAGCTCTGGGCTTTGTATCTGGTTAAATCACTCCTGATCATCTCCATGAAGGTAATGGTGGGGGGGGGGGTTAGGAAAAAATTCAGAGTCCCACACACAATTTCACAGCCTGCCTCAGTGCCGAGGTGTGCGATGCTGGGCATTATGAGCAAGTTGGAGCAGAGAGGTCTGTTGGATCTACATTAATAGATACAGCTTTGCATAGAATTAAGATGTTCCTAATGGCACTCCACCAGCCTTGATCCCTGTACAAATTAGTACGCAGCTGAGAGTGTTTGCACCAGGGCATCGGGCGGCTCTGGTCACGGCGTCGGGCGCAACAGGAAGTGCCAGAGGACAAGACTCATAAATAAATATTCCAGAGCAGATCCATAGGGCAGCTTCTTCTGCCCGCTGGTTTCCCAGCATCTCCTGAAGTCTGTGGAGAGACCGAGTTCCTCGACACACACGCCTCTGTGCCCCCCGGCTGCCTGCAGAGCCTATGATCATCGCAGCGAGCTTTAATAAAGTTTGTTATTGAAAATCTTCACCGCTTTTGCAAATAGGAGTGATACAAAGGCATTGACTACTTTATCCCTTTCGTTTACCTATTTTTTTTTTTAATAAATTTGACTAAAAGATACCTGTGAAAATTTAACAAGCTATCAGACTTGAGATGTCAGGTCAAGCAAAAAAGCATTTTGAATGGAAAAACCAATGCTCCAAATTCTAGGCAGGGAAGTTAAAAGGAAGGTTAAATGGGGGAAATATATTGGCTGAGGTGCATTAAATAGTAGCGATACTTTCAGCATCCTGAAAATGCAGGAAATCATTTTGAAACCAAAATAAATTTTAAAAGGACCAGGCTTGAAAAAGGTTTGATTTAATAGGTGATTTTATGGGTGACAGACTCATGGTCTTGACAGTTAATTGAGTCAGAACCAAGGTAACAGTCTATTGACCGACTGCAAACCCATCACAAAAATATTAAAGTGCAGATATATAAATTCCTCAAACCTAATCACATAGACAAATAATTATGACAATCATTTGCATTTGATACTTCATTAACTTCCATTTCCACTTGGTTGCTCATGCACTTGTGGTAGTGCTAGTGTTACCGTAGCAACTGTTCCAAAATAGAAGGACGAGACAGGGAGAGAAAAGGTGGATTCGGCGTGTTTGTATTAATGACTGCAGCTGGCAATTATCTCAGTAATATGGTGCCCATTTCAATCAGTTTGCTGTTGTTTTGTTCTTTTGTCCTTGTGGCGGATTTGAAAAATCACAGACAGCCCTTGCACAATTATCGTAATTTATAACAATTACTACATTACCCATTGCACTTTATTAATGAAGTTCACATCTGATGCCATGCTACTGTAAATGCAGCCATATTACAGGAAAATTAAATAAAAATTACATTAAATCCTCCCGCCAGGTGGGGCTGTGTGTTCAGGCCATGACTCCTTGTGCGTGTTTTTTAAACCAAGGTTCTTAAAGCATCATTTTCCAAATAAAGTCACACTAAACTTCCCTTCAAAATACTAGCAGGGGAATATCCAAGCAATTTAAGAACCAGATGAAGCCATAATGAGATGTTTGGCTGATACTATTGAGCACCATGTTTTGGCCTTCTGAAAGGGAGAGAAGGTCCTTCCTGAGATGAAGTCTTAGAAGTGTCCTGCTGTTGTGCCTTAGAGGCAGGTGTCAAACTGAATTCCTTTAATGGGTAAAAGTAAAACTGTGCTCTGTGTTAGCGGTTTTCAATACAAAACGTGAACGTGAATAATTACACCAAAATACCTTGGCATTGCACCAGAGCGTGAAAGACAGGGGAACCAGTTTTTCTGGCACGATGGTGAGGTATGTAGCTCATATACGGGATGAGTCTCAGCAACATACATTTCCCTGTGAGCCCATTTTGTAAGCAAAAGTGAAGGAAAATTTGGATCATTTGCATTTAAAGGCCATCGGAGGCCATTAAGAGTGGACCCCTGCTCCCCATTACTGGGTTTTAGTTGTGTCCATCCAGTCCATGGATGAAGAGTTAACAATATAGACCCTCCCAGTTTTTCTCTTGAATAATTGATTTCTCTTTATTCTCAAGCACAACGGACACAAGCTTGGGACCTGAGAGGCAGTAAATGAGGGACAAGCCCTTGCAATTTATAAAAGCACAGTGCTATTTTACAGAACAGGAAATGCTCACCTGCAGCTTCATTTAACATCAGTTTCTCCATGCGTTCCCTCATATCGCCTACTATGTTAATTACCTTCTTGTAACTGTGAGATTGCTGTGCTACAGAGATAGTTATTGTTATGAAGTGTAAGGGGGGGGGGTTGTCATACCAGTATCATTGATGGCAGGGTAGAACCTTGGCTTCCCATCAGGCCTAAGACCATGGGTTTGGTTAGATGTCCAAGGAGATAGAGGAGGACCATGAAGGATGAGAACACAGCAGGGATGGAATCTGATGAAGGCCCTTACAGCACTGAACACGGCAGGCAGGGTAGGAAAGGGGCCACATCTTTTCAAAAAAAAAAAAAAAAAGTCTTTGCAGGAGTTAGTATCACTCTTACCCCCATTTTCGGTGAGATTATAGTCAATGTCAACATGATTTTACACTGTATGTGTATACAGTATAAAATGAATTGAAAAAAACCACATAAAGGTTCACCACAGCTTCTTCTTGTAAATCTTTAGCATATATTTAGACTCTGCCTTAATATCAGAATTTTAAAAAAAAAACAAAAAAAAAAACATCTTCCACCATTATCTAACTCTGTCACCTAACCAACATCACATCTTGCTACATGTGTCAGAATGGATTTCCTGCCGATGCTATTTCCCCATAAAAGCTGCCAACCTCACTGTGCATTCGATGTGTCACCGCCTATGCAGTTCTACCCCATTATGGTGCTACTCACAGCCAACAACAGCCTCTAAGGCTACGCTAACCATCTGATGCAGGCTAATATCTTCTGGCTGCCTACCTCCACATACTGCTGCCAAGTCTTGTTGATTGTCCGCTACCTTAAGTGTTTATCTTGCTTCTTATTTTGCAGTAAAATGTCAGATGAAAGCAGTTTTGTCTGAATGCTGAACAGGAGAGAGAGAGATCTATGTTCATCTGTGTACAGCAATAATCCCTCAAAACCACAGCAAGAAATTAAAACTTTGAGCATGTAGTAGACTACATTCCTTGTGTGCACGCACGCACACATGCACGCATGCACAGTGGATTATGTGGCTCACACCACAAAACTTACTCCCGTTACATTTTTGCCGTTAGAAACTTGTTAGACAGATGTGGGACTTCAAATGCCCTACAGGACTGTATTTCCCTGTGCATTCCACCTTACGCAAGGGTAGGTCAGAAAGTATTTGAAGGATTAAAACTACAGGTATAGCCAACTGGGGGTATATATAAACTTTTAAAACTACCCTCTAACCTGGCCTGAATTTTCATGGTATCCATTACTGCCTTTGCAGTAGACATTGTAATTCTGGGAAGCATTTTATGCTCACCCACACCATTCCATGCATCTCAATGACAGGAATCAGGACTGACAGATTGATGGTGCAGGAACAATTTGGCGCCATCCCGTCATCAGGACACCGATTCAGTGGCAATTCAGGATCTAAAGACCACGACCGAGACCAAAAATGCACACAATCCCCCAACATTGACAGCCAGGCCTATCCTGCTGCGGTCTGTAACAATACCAAATTATTGCTGCCCTCATGGGACATGACAACATGTTGTCCAGTTGTGCAGGACTGAGTGACCAGCACCGTGAATGCAACCATTTTAGACTCCCTTCTGTTCTATTTAAACTATTTGCATAACCTTAAAAATTACATCACTTGCATATTTGCTTATTCATGCAGCTCGATGCCAAAGAGTCACAAGGTCAGCTCTATATTGCTGCCACAACTTGTTACTATGGTTCAGTACCCAGGAAGACATTATGAACATGGTATGTTACAAAGGAGGGTACCTAAACCCTGAAGAAACCACTGTTTGGCACAGAGGCCTAAGCATCATTTTGAACCCTCTGCTTGTGGTATAGCAGCTCCCTTCCTTGCTAAGACTTTTTCTCCCAATCAGAAAGTGCTGACCCTGAGTTGACACACATGTTCTTCATAAAACACTTTCTTCTAGGAATTAAAGGATAAAAAGCAGAAGAGTATCTTGGGCCACCCCCCCCTCAGAAGTTTACTTGATTATAAAAGCATTTCTGCTAATATATATATTTTAAACCATGCTAACATTAAAGGACCTTCGGCTTGTAACCATTAACAAAGATAATCTCCAGGTTAGCATTTTTTAAACAAGTATATTAAGTTTAGGTAAAAGGCAGGCTGGAATTCCAAGCCAAACTTATTGTGGTCACCAGATTTCAAAAATCCTGGAATCCCCAACATCAGCCGATAATAGCACAGCTGCACTGATGTTCACTTGGAGGAGCAGAGCACCAAAAAAAAAAAAAAAAAAAAAAAAAAAAAAAAAAGTGTTGATATGGTTTCTTCACATACAACCCAAGGAGGCCACTGTAAGGACATGAGTTCAATCCCAAAAAAAAAAAAAAAAGCCAGAGACTTACATGAATGTGTGGTGAATGGAAGACTGGGATTACACAGACAAGAAAGGGCTCCTGGAACAAATCGCAGGACTAAAGGAGCAATGAGATGTTTCAGGAGACCTGTAGTCATTAATATGGGTGGCAAGGGCCCACTCACCACGTGAAGAAGAAAGTGTAGGCAGGGTTTCACGTTGCCATTGTCACACAAAGCTACAGTAGTTGCTCAGAGCTCTCATCTTCACTCAAGATCTAGCTCCAGTCAAGAGGCTCAACATTGACACAAAGCTGAAAATGAATCAGTTCTGGGAAAGTGCAGGGAAAGGAGGGAAACATCATCCTGCAGAACAAGTAACAAGAAAACACTGACAATCATGTTTCAGTTGTTTTTTATTAAGGTTTGTTTTTCACAATGATGCAAGATATAAAGCACAACTCTATTTGCATCTTTGCATTTTCTCTTTCCTTATTTTGTCTTGAAAGCAACCTTGAGGAGAGCAACCATTTTAAACAGCCTAAAAGCAGAAGCAGCCCTGACATGCAGCAGGACTAGCAAGGTAAGCCAATCAAACCCAGAGTGAAGAACTTTGCACAGAAGAGCTATTTTAAATCAACAAACACACCAAAAGCAGCACAACCCTCCAATCCAGTCCTGCCACGCCAACCCTTTTGCCATCCCTAAGAAACATGGTTGGAAAACAAAGGTGTTCAGACACAATGACTCCTCTGATGACAGAAAAGTTCCCACTACCAAAGAGAGAATTGCACAACTTGAGGTTGTTCAAAACACAGCAGATCTTTCATATTTATCGCAACGTCAGAGAAATGTGTACTGTGTTAATGCACTTCAAAAACTGGAAAATCATACGAAGACTCAACTGTCAGCGATTTAAGAAAAAATATCAAATTTGGAGAGACTGGCTGGATTGCAATAGTGAGCCGTTGAATTTTACAATCATACAGCAAGTGATAAAGCGGCTCAATTCTTCCCCTTAAAAACCACCAAAAACCCCAGGCAATTTGGCTCCAGAACACACAACCTGGAGCCAGGACAGAAGGGGCCACATGTATTAAGATTCATTTCAACTGTTTCCTAATTGGCCTAATTACGGTTGTTGACTTGATCAATGTAACTGTGACAAAGTGGCCCTACAGTACTGAAGGGAAAAAAGTCCCAGTCACAGTAATTTCTTTTTTGTCTGACCTTCCTTCTCTCAGTGTAAGAGAAAGCTGATCACAGGCTTACAGGCCTACAGATATGCAAGAGCTAACTTCCACTACTACACAGTGTATGAGTCCTGGTACAGGGTGTAGTCACTTAACGATTGGTCCTAATGGGAGAGATGACATATGGGTTTTGTCACTTGGCTAAACTACAGAAGAAGCAGGGACAGAGGATGGAAAAATCCAAAACAAATTAAAATAAAAAGGTGAATCAAAATCCATCAAACAAACCAGACAACTAGGCAAAGCAGGGAAAGACAGGAAAGGGGAAGAGGAGGGATTCCATCTGCCTTTCAGTCAGGGATCAGTGCGCCCATCTATCCATCCATTACTTGGGTTGTTCCCATCTCTGGAGAAGGGCCTT
Source organism: Heterotis niloticus (assembly GCA_018136845.1). NCBI lineage: Eukaryota > Metazoa > Chordata > Actinopteri > Osteoglossiformes > Osteoglossidae > Heterotis > Heterotis niloticus. Next base: position 14,558,104 of record CM030900.1, read on the forward strand.
GATAGCATCACATTCTGTCGCTTCCAAGGCACACTTGCCATCGGGACCTTTCTGGGCCTTGTCTGCTCCCTGTAGCAGAAACAAGAACAACAACAACAAACATCTGACTGACATTTCCATTATCAATGACCAAAGGAAAAAGAGGGAGAGGAACAGCTCCTACCCTGGGGGGAGGAACATGAACAACAAACGTTACAAAGATGCGCTCTCTTCTATCATTACGATAAGCGTTATTGGTTTGGAACCGTGTCAGGTCTTTGGGGTAAAGGGGTGAGGAAACTGACCAAGGAGAAGCCTTGTGTTTAGACCCACAGCTGTGTCACATTCAACAGAGCCAGACTACAGAAAGCACTGGTGAGGCTCCACAATAGCAAACTCAACCAGGTTTAACTGTGATGAAGCGGAAGAAAACAACTTGTAACAAACCGTTTATCTTTTCAGTCATTTCAGACAATGACTCACTGAAAAGAAAACAAGAAATAAAGTGCCCCCGCACAATTACCTCTGGGACACTGTTGCAAGTAGTAACTATGCTCATGTTCAGCTTTAAATGCACAGGTAAGCGGATTAGGATGCGAGTTTGATTTTAGTCAGGACAAGCCAGTGGCACTGTAACTGGACTGGGCTGGGCTGGAAACCCATGAGCATTAATAATCAAGTGTACACAATGAAAAACTGGGTGCTTTGCTGGCCAGGTACGTCTACACAAAATTAATCTAGCTAAGCCCAGGGGAAACCATTATTATTTCACCCCGGTGCACGTCAGGGATGCCCTTCACGCTCGCTCTGAAGGCCCAATTTACCGTGCTGCCCATGGGGACAGCAAGCTCACTTGTCTGAGATGCAGCAGCTGCAAACCTGTGCAATGCCGGCACTTTGGCTAGCAGCTCTAAATCCCTTGCCATGACAACCCTGGAGGCCCTGCAGAACACGCGCTGCCTTTGTCACCGATTGTCCTAGTCTCAGAGTGGTTTTTCTTTCACACTCTCCTCAGCACATGTTCCACACACCAACCTTTTGCCATCATCTTCCCACAAGCGCCCCACAGGAATCCCATGGGCGGGTTACGACTACACGAAATGGGTCGTCCCACATTCTTGTGTGATAAAATCAAAAGAACCAGTAATCCAGCCTGCACTCTCAGAGAAGTTTCTATTAAGGTGTCATTAGTTCATTATCGACGGAAGTGCGAAGATGCACATGCATGAAGAGGTGGACAGAATCACGGCAACTGCCAAACGGTTTCCAAACACGAAAGCCACACAGGCCTATTGATCATGTGGATGGAGGCAGGCGCTGAATACAGTATAGGGGCTTCTATTATTCAGCATTACATCAAAAGGAATCAATATCTTTTTTGGAATAACTGATGCCTGGGACTCAAACACAGTTGGACACGAGGAACATACGAAAATACCCGGAGGAGTGAAAATCTCCTACTCGCGGCAGTGTCTTACCAAAGCAACTAAAAATTGCACAAGAGACCAAAATATTTACTTCTTTGAAGTGCTGGGTGACGTCTTGGAATTCTGAATACCTTCTCTTCAATAAACTAAGGATCTGTTGAATAGTGTTCAATTTTTACAGGATCGTGGATTTAAATTAGTTCTATGAACAGGATGAGCCACTTTTTTTATTAATATTAAAAAGAGATGAAAGTATTCTATAGGAGGGTTGTGAATAAAGAAAAATAAGTAACACTGGTTGCTTGTGTTGGTACTGAGGCAGAAATAGCAGACATTCATACAGCAATACAAGCAAGAGCAAGTGAGACATCAAGAGTATTTATGGACTAAAATAGAGACAAGTTCTATGGTAAGATACAAATCTCAAAAAAAAAAAAATCCAATGATTACTGAGGGGGGAAATATACCAATCTTGGTTTGCTTATTTACTGGAATAGATGGTAATTTAGTTGAGGAAGAAAAGCTTAAGCCCCATTCATTCTGTTGAGACCATTTCATTGTGAGTTTGCATTGAGGTACATAACAAATGTAGAGATGCTGCAGAAGTTACGCGACCTATGGGGTTGAAATATTTACGTTCAATATGTAGTTACTCTGAAGGACAGTATTGTACATACACAACACTGACTATTCTCACACAGACACCTGACAAATTCCAAATCAATGCTATTCACTTACATCTCAGTATAACCAAGACTCCAAGAAATTTTCCCTAGTCAACTCCCTCTTAGTGGTGTAAGGACATCAGGAGAACATTGTGGACTTGGTTCTCTGGATCAAAGCTGAACCACCATGTGCTAAATGCTAATGGAAACGAAGTATGTGTTAAAGCCTTAGGAATTGTGAATTTTAAACAGCAAAGCTGTTCATAGGTCAAGGGTGTGTGACCATGATTTCACAATTAACTCCATCAGCTATTTAATATCATGCTGAGTTTAACAAATAATGCCCATAATGAGATTTTCACATACCCTGACAGACTATTAGGACATTAGCAATAACCTCAGCCCTTTTTCCACCTTGTGGAAGTAAATTTTTTTTTTTTATAACAGCAGTGATGTGTGTCTGCAGAACGTTTCTCAGTTGGGGGGGGGGGGGAGTTTTCACAAAATTGTTCAACCTAGCTGGTTGGATTAGTTTTCTGTAACCACACTACCCGCTACTTCTCTAAGTATGTACAGCATATGTATGTGCATTCTAAATTATATTCTATGTATACTGTTTCAATAATTGTTCTCCCTGAGCCACATTCACTGTAGCATTCAGAAATGTATCACCAAAGGGATTAATGAAATAGAAAGCTATTATATTCTTTATCAAATATTATAGTCAAAGTAGATAATCATTCCATAGGGGGGTGGGGGGGACTATAAATAGTGCTACTGAATTTATTAACAGTCAAACTGTAGTTCAATAATATTAATCATTTAACTAATTAGCTGTTCAGATGAGAGGAACTGCCCGCAAACCTATGAGTTCAACTCCAGAGTGTCACACCACCTCCCCCCTTGACAGCTGGGGTCATATGAAGGTTAAAAACATTCAGTTAATAATTCAGACCAGACCAGGAAGTGAATATCTCAAAGTGGACTGGGAAGGTGTGCCGGTCCACTGAAGTTACACATGCCATCTTGGCAGTTCAGGTCAAAGGGCACTACCATAGAGGAGAGGCCAAGGAGGAGTGTGTGCTCCAGTATCTCAATTAATGCTAGTGCCTCCATTATAACATGATAATTGTTAAGTCTCTCTGAACATCACTGATTATGGTAAATTCCATAAATCACATTTAGCTATAATGTCTTGTAAGTTATGCTGAAGTGAGGGCATAAGATAAATGTTTAAAATGTAAAATTAAAAGGCTGACAGTACAGCTGAAGTCTTCTTCTTGTGCCAACAGCCTTTAGGTACTAGTTAAGACAGAGGTAACTTGGACACCAAAGTGAAATAAGTTTTAGCCTGAAAAATAAAGATAAATCTCATAATATTATATAGTTTTTAAGGGAAGTACCTGGAAAATGTTTGCCGTTGCCATCACACTCTTCTTTCTACAAAATCTTCTCACAACTGTATGCAGTAATCTTTTAGCATTGAAGAGACTTGAAAAGGACAAGCTTGATCTAAGCTTTTTTAAAAAAGGGAGGGGGCATTTTGCCCAATCTGAGCAAAATGGTTTGATGGCACTTTAATTGAAGTAAATACCCATGTGATTCTGCTGCTCTGTTTATGTCACAATGTGAATCGAGTGCTCACTCAAGTATGAAATTCCAAGCGTGACCTTTTGAGATTGGGCTGCCATGGAAGGATTCCATGAATGACAGTCCAGGAGACTGCAGTCAACCAGTCTCCAACTCAAATGGGCTGTGTATACACAATAACACAGACCCTTGTTCAGCAGCCTATGCAAGAAATGCAAGAATGAATCCACTAAGTGGTCAGTCTGCTAGCAATACACTCAGTGATGGAAGGCAATACACATTCCAGAATCCTGAGGAGAATGAATTGAACAGACTGGAGGCATGCGAGTGGAATCAAGCCACATCTTTTGGATGCTTGCATTGCAAAAGCTGAGGGTGCAGGGGCTGAATTTCATCAGGCATTACCTTTTCTAGAAGGATCCGGACACAGGCAAGGTGGCCCTCAGAGGCTGCTGTCAACAGAGGCGTGAAGCCATGTTTGTCACAAGCCTGGGTGGAGATAAGGTAAGAACTGTGTAAGGACTCCATGAATCTCACAGAAGGCTGACAACAGTCCCAGTACATAATTTCCTGCATTTATAGCCTCTACACATTCTTATCTCATCAATAAATAAGAACTAAGAACACACATGCTGGCATCTTATTTCTCCATCCTTTCCATAAGATTTCTATATCTCTATTCTCAAAAAAACAAACAAATTAATAAAGACAACTTTCTCATTTAGCAGAGGCCACAGACTACAAGTCATTTACAAGAGCCCCAGAAAAGCCCCTGCAGGGCATTGAGGTTAAGGTCTAAAATATATAGATAAGCAGTTGAACAAAGATCACCCCACCACTCAGTGGGCACATCTGCTTGTATTCCTTGTGCAGTTGAAATTAGGTCCAATGATCTGGGTTGTGCTATTCTGAACACTTAGGTATATAGAATTTCAGGCCTGTGTGGTACAAACCTGACTCCACATATTCCTCCAAACACTGATTTTCTTCCCAAAGGAGACAGGTGTTTATTAATTACCTCCATCGTTCCATCAAGATTTTCCCAAGCAGTGGCTGTACATTATGTTAACTTAACTGGCTATGCTGTTGTTCCCAACTGATTTAACCTCAACCTGCTCACCAGAGCTACTTTTTTCCACACTCCCAGATGTGCTTACAGTTAAACACTGCAGTCTTCTGCTAACATACAATAAACTCAGTGTAAACCTTCTGTTGAGTCACCATGAGTCAAATTCAGCTTGGAGTAGGTTTGATAAGAGTATAGTTTGGCAAATCAGACAAGGCTTTTGTGACAGGAAGGGGAGTAAAACTATTCCTGTGAGCCCAGGAGGTCAGCAGATGCACCATTAGACAGAATAGTATGCCAAACAATGAGTGCGATTTTCATTTCTCCAAGATGATCTTGGCTCAGTCTCCATGTACACTTGTTGGCTTATGCCTGAACTTTGTATTGCACACATTTAGTGAATCAGCAGTCATCAGTCTGCAGGACAAACAAACTAGCTTTCGCTGTACGTGTCAAGTTCTCTAAATCACCCGCCAGGCAGCCCCACTGCTTACATTCATGTCTGCTCCTTTGGAAAGGAGAAACTCCAGCACCTCCGTCTGGCCACAGTCAGCAGCATAGTGAAGCGGTTTGCGTCCACCTTCCAGGGTCCTGTTAACGTCCTCATCCTGGCATCAACATAAAAAGAAATGAAAGAGTGAGGTGAAACAGCTACATGGCTTCCAGTAACTCCCCGCTATAGCGAAACCCACAGAGACGGCCAAGCAAAACTGAAAAAGAAACAAATGTCAGACACTGAAATATTTTACCCAACACTTTGTACTAAGCTGAAAAATTACACTATAAATACTAACACTGGACGAAAGCAGTTATAAAATAGGCACATCCAGCTGCTGGACTGCTGGTTGCTATGAGGCAGAATTTCATTTGCCATTAGGGAATTACTCCTACTACAATCACTGATATTTTGACTGCTGGATATTAATAATGTATTATCTCTAACCATGCTTTGACTACTCTCATATAATGCTAAGTGCATCCTTAGGTTTTGAGTTATTCTTCATTCCTTATTTTTTGTCAATGTCTTATATAATTTTGGACATCAGCCAATGAAAACTGCATGGGGGGGGGGGGGCTTTAAAGCCCCAAAACACAACACATATCAATGTATGTATATCAGCTTATGGTACATTTACAAGTTGAACTCATTTTGTTTAAACTTTTTTCATACTAAAATAAGTTGCTGTACACCCATTGACAGTTATATACACACACACAAACACACACACACACAGTATAAATATAGTTAGCCAAACCTCCTCAATTAGCCAAGAAACCTCATTAAGACCAGAGTCACACAGATTGTTTTGTGCCTTAGTTTAGAGAAGTTGTGTTAATGTGTTAAAGTAGAGTACAGCAGAGTATAGTTTAGTCCTGAACATCTGCAGCTCTGTTGAGACAGCTAAATGGAACAGAGCTTCTGTCTGAGAACGCAAAGATGAGCTCTGTCCACATTTCAATAGTCATAAATGTCAAGGGCACAATTTCAGGTCCCACCTGTCACCAGAGAGATGAACTCACCACACCCCACCAATGCAAAAACTAAGGAAACTCAATACAACCTGAGACCTGGACTGCCACACTTCAAAACAGACGGAAGTCACTCTTTATTACTCCCATGTCAGGAAAATGGTTTTAAAACTTAAGGGCAGGTATGCAAAGAGTAGTTCTACTGACATTGATGAAGAGAAGGACTCACACAGAAAACAACATTAAAAGGCCAGACTTGCGTTAACATTACACATGGTGGCTAGACAAATGTGAGTAGTAAAGAGCCCATATCCAGTTGTGTCAAGAGGATTAAACAGTCCAACAGATCACAAACTCTGCAAAGGACACCTCCATCACCAACACCTAGGCTTCCTCCTTGCCGGGATGACGCAAGTGAAGATGATCCTCATTAAGGCAGTCCAATTCCTGTGTGTTACATTTCTTTGCTGTGCCTGTGTTCATGAACAGTTGCTTAGTTTGTCTGTGCAATCTTTTGCTTATATTTATTCTTCCCTAATGACATTCTTATTCTCCTATACTATCATCCATCTTTTCCACATGATGTACGTATTTATGTTGTGTTCTTATGCACACTGACAGCCATTGGAAACTGAAGCTGAACTCCTTTTATGTGTGAGCATACTTGGCCAAATAAATCTGAATCTGTGTGTTTATGACTGTAAAGAGTTTAGAACATGTAGCACAGCAAGATGTCACCCTCTATCTTGACATGTATTATTTTAATATCTGGTTGTTAATTCAATTAGCACAACTGGCTAGCTTGTATTTGCCTTTGTCATCTAAAGTTATGGCTTAACTGGAACCAGCAAGAAATTACAAAGAATAGGGGTCTCCAGGAGGACAGACCATGGGGAAATGTACTGTTTGTGAAACAAATAAAGCAACAAAATGAAATGAATATTGCTGTAGTTCCTGTATGTACTCTTACTTAAACAAAAATAAACACTGGGTTAAGATGCTTGTTGCTCCACTTGACCATTCTAGTGGACGTGGCAGCCATTGGGACGAGCTCAGAGAAAAGGTGGAAACTATGTTTGTCCCATGGATTTTTCCTCCACTGATCTTGTCATTAAATATGGCACAATTACCAGTTTTCAAACGAGTAGATAATAAAATAAGGTGATGCCACCATCAAAAACACCAGTTAGAGGCCCAACATTACCCAAAGCCTGACAAAACATATAGACTGTTTTACAGGAACAACCACAGTGAGCATGAAACCCCAGTCACTTATTGGTTCAGCTAAAAACCATAAATGCTAGCAACACCAGCTAGGTATGCAAAGTGAAAAACATTACAAAATATTGTTGTAATGGGTTCTAAAGCGGCAACAGACATTTAAACACACACCTTTATACTACGACAAACCAAACACTGGAAACTCTATGAAAAAAACCTATCAAGGCAAACAATAACAAATTTTACTGAGATTAACAGGTATCCAGTTATTCAACCAACAGTTTGAACAATTTGAGTGGGTAGGGATGCTTCCTCCTTGGAGGACCGAGGTTCAAATCCCACTCACTATTGAGGTCCACGAGCAAGAAAGCAGCAGTACAAATTAACCAGTTGCATTTATTAAATAAAAAAAAAAGTTGCTCAACATCTTGTCACTTTGACAGGAGGTACAATAGTGCAATAGACAGAGCCAGGACAACTTTTTGTTCAGCTCAGTGTGTGAAGTTTGCATGTTCTTTCTGTGTTTGCATGGGTTTCCTCCTACAGGCCAAAGAACTAGTAACTCTTAACTGCCCACAGTGTGCACGTATGTTTGTCAGTCACACTACTATGCTGTATCAATGTATAATCATGCTATATCTAGCCCTGTAAGCTGCCTTAGCTAAAGGTGTTGACAAAATACAACATAAAAACCATTGCATGTTACTTTGGGGGGGGGGGGGGCATCTTCAGCATGGTTAAGTGCAAGCCTGGACTATGGGCTAGTTAGAAGTGTAACTCTGCAGATGACTTTAAAAACATAGAAGAACCACTGTTGGTGGTTTCCTGGCCTTTGCTGTGGTCATAAACCTGGCACACATGCACAAGTTACAAGGTGCAGAAGTTGCAGACACTCGGTGCTCACCTTCATTGCTACTGAGCCCAAGGTCCTTACAGAAGCACAATCCACACCACCCTCTCCCCTTCCACACACATCAAATTAAGATCAACCAAATCCAGCAGTTATCACATTCCATCTGATTTAATCTCTTTAAATGTTATCTCTCAGAACATAATAACAGGCAATATGATATTTCAAAAAAAAGGTCAAGTTACCAAAAAAGCACTTCTTCAATGAGATTCATACAGTACTATTTATTATATTATTAATTTTATGAAAAAATTATAATTGGATTTGCCTGCAGGAAGTACATTCATGCTGCATGTAAGGCAGTGCCTCTTCACAAGACCAACACAGACTGGAAACAATCTAACAAAATGATTTTTAACAGCTGTTTGAAAACCCATGTCCATATTTACAAATTATACTTGCATGCATTTATTTATTCTATACATGTCTCTATCAGAAACAGGTTTTTATTTAACCAACACAAACACACTGACAGTCAGCCACAGGGCTTAAATCACACGCTGTGCTAAAAATTCATCAAAAAATTTCTACTGAAATCTTTAGATGCTCACAACTCCTGGAGATACCACTGTAATCAGCAGCTCCTTAAATACTGAACTTGTATGATAAGGGGGAAGTTCAACCAAATAGGCAAAAATAGGGGAAGGGGCTTGGTTTATGCAACTTCCCTATTACACACTTTTAACAGCAGGACTAACATGCATGGTTAGGACAGACATGCCTTCCTGGCACTGGTAGGACTGCAAGCTGATGCTTGATGCCAAGTTACTATGGGTCGGACCCTACTCCACCGACAGTCAAACTCACTTTGGGCTTGTATGTCGATTGTCTTGTGTGCATTTTCACTACAGTGTTTGTTCCAGCACATTAATGTGCACATGTAAGGGTTCCAGAAAAGTCAGACAACTCTTTCTCACTATAGAGCTGGGAAACAAAGACTTTCCACACACACACACACACCAATGTCAGATGTGATGACTTAACAAAATGCACACAAAGACAAATGCAGAACCTCAACATCAACAGTCATTCTGTTGGGATGCTTTTACTCACTTTGGTTAAATGAAACAAATATGCAAATAAAACAACTTTACAGCAACATAACTCTGAACCGTAATATTGGGAAGAGAGGTTATCAAAAAACATCATTTAATGTTCCCATTCTGCTGAACTGCATACAATTGAATGGGGTCAGAAAACATGTCAGAATTTTAAGTCAGTCCAATAATAGACTCCAGCCTCCTGAACCGCAAAACTGCATGAACTTAGCATCAGTGAGGTAGACAACTAGCATCTCGAATGACAGACACATAAAACCTGCAACTGCCACAAATGCCTTTAATGGATGAATTGCAAGGAAAAAAATGTTTAAATCAAAGCAATTTTTGACTTCCAAAGAGTTATAAGTATCTGTTTACTTATTATAAAGAGGGCAGTGACCTCAGTGGTGTTCTTGAGACACAAACTTAAAATTGCTGCTTCAAATCGTACCCCCGTTACACTTTCCTTAAAGGCACTTGCCATCCACTGCTACAGCAATATGCTGGTGCACAAATAATTATGGTCCAAGGTTCGTTTTATTGTTATTTTGTACTTACTTGTAATGTCTTTTATACACATGTGTATCTCCTGGACAACATAAAATAGACAAGTTGAGATAGAATACACATAAGCTGGTAAATAAATATAAGATGTCAAATAGATAACTAGGTAAGGCAAGAGAATTAGTGCAAAAAAGCTAGTAGTGTTGGTGATGATGACACGAGTGGGAAGCGATCAATCGTTGTGACCAGTCTCTGAAATGTACAAAATTCTACCAGAGAACCATCTAACCTGGACAAAGAATGTCCAAATTATGCAGCATTTTAAATGGTCATGCACAAAGACATCACACAAATAACAATACTCTAGTGTGCCTCCTCCTGTCAAGTTGCAGAGCACAAACAGCACTCAATACAGGGAACTGCATTGCTTATTTTAAACTTTCCTGCAGTTTCAAATGTCACAGCAAAACACTGCTGAATGAGTGATAACTTGTTAGCTATATAGGTGTTTTACGGGTTTGGGGAGTGGGAGGCTACGAACGGACTACAGCATTTCCCATTTGAAATAAAGGGAAATGGGCTCACTTACGTTTTCCCTGTTCAAGTTCTAAGTCCGGTTTTCAGAGACAGATTTCGAACAGAAATAAAGAGTTAATACTGAATTGATATAAAGCGAGGTTGGCCACCTGCCAGAAGATACTTGGCACAGTCCACAGACAGGTCTGGGCAACTGGACAGGTGGCTGTCCAAACACAGCCGCTTTACATTTATTTTAGGGGCAATAAAACGAATAACTTATATGCAGTCCCTCGTTTTAACTTCCGGGGCCTCCTTGTTCCTGGTCAAGCGGGAGACCACGCCCACCGCAGGCGCATGACGCCGAGTAGCCAGCGGGGGGTCGGCTGGTGGTGGCGACACTGGGGACATCGTCGGCCGCGCGGGGCCCTTTGGGCAGGTCTCACTTGTGACGTTTATCCAAAATTGTCTGTCACCGTCTCCCCCTTTGTTCGCATGCGCTAGACCTCGGCCCACGACTTGAAGACACGTCGCCTTCAAAACGCTAAGGCTACTAGTTGTGGCCACTAGACGTATGAGGCCGAATAATCGCTTAAACAGTTAACGACCCACAATGAGCAGCCTGGGCGGTGGACATGACCGCAGCGCCAATAAACCGTCACTAACCAGGTGGCTAAGCTCTAGGGTAAAGGCCACGCTTGAGCTGGGGGGGGGGGCCCACTGAGGTGCAACCTACCTGGTCCTGCGCTCCGCCATTAACACGCTGGTTAAGTTGCGGCTCTCGGCGCAGCCTGACGCGGGCCTCCACCACAACACCCTGGGTCCGAATCGGGTGCGGCCCCGTGAGCGGTACCGCAGTCCGGCCACAATTCCCGCCTCGAAGACCCCGTCCGTCAGTCCTTCCCTAGCGCCCACCCTCCCGCTCAGAACGGCACAGTCTCCTCACCTTCACTAGGTTCTTCACCTCGTCCAGGTCTCCGTTCTTGAGTGCCCACATCAGCTCCTTGTCGCCCATTTTGTGCGGCTTGTGCTCACCCACCCGAAACGCAAAAGTAACCGCACCGTCCGCACAACCAGCTAACCAGTTAACTCGTGTCGCGTGCGCCTCCCGTCGCGCTCGCCGTACGCGCTGTGACCAGCGGCGCGAGACTGCGCGCGTCCAGCTACGAAAGCAGCGCGCAGTGAAAAACACACAAGTATATATAGAGGGAGAGATACAAAGAGAGGCGTCGGCGAAACGACAAACGTATGCGCGTTTCTTTATTGTTTAAAAGAAAGTTTCAAAGGCTGCCGTCAGACAGGGGATCCGCCTTTTTTTTTTTTTCCAGAGAAAACCATTTCCGAGGCGGCAGACCGGAAGGTAACGGTCCGAACGGCCCTGTCCAATGAGCTCGCGCCGCAACGCAGCACGTGACCCCGGAAGCCACAGCCAAGATGGCGGCAGCCACAGGACGCCAACTGTCGATGGTGTCTTTATTATTTGTGGGAGCTGTTGAGCGACCGATTGTTTGTCTTCCGCTTACTTTTTACATATATTTAGGGAAGAAAAGCCCTCAAACGTGGTATAATGCCTTATATGTACACTGAGCGCACTGAAATAAGAGCCACAACACGCTAGTGTGTCATGCATAGTTTTCAGTACAAGTAAAATGAAGGGCGGCTCACACGGCTGCATCCTACATAGACACTGAAAAAATAGTACTAAGGCTTCTGTGAACAGGGAGTTGCCTGACTAATGTAAGAAAAGCACAGGGTAAACAGCGACTGGGCGTGAACTCCACATTTCCGGTGCTGGTTAATGAGCTTAACTTGTGACCCAGTGCAGAGAGCAGTTAGAAGCTCTTTTGAAGTTTTTCTCGCAAGACTAAGGCCGCACACAAAAAAACACGCAACTGCCTCTTGCTTTCGCGTCTGCATTTTTAACAATAGTTACCAACCTGAGATACTAAAATATTACAATTTTGAAATATGTTGCATGGAGGGTAGAACAAAACACTTAAACTGGTCATCTGAAGATGATCGTACGAAGCCATGATGTTTGGCCTATGGGTTTTAAGAATTGCAGCAGAGTAACTACATTCTCTGGTCAAATTATGCCCGTTTAAACCTTTGGGATGCATTTGAATGGAAAGAAAAGCAAATGCAACAAACAAAGTGAGTGGTTCACGGTTCAGTTACAAGAAACGTTTTAAAACAGCTCATTTAAAGTCAATCTACTATGCTTCCCATATTATGGTGTATATTTAACTCAGACTGCAACAATGCAATGCTGTGATTTTTACAGGCCTGCATTTATATGCGTGCCTTACTAACTTGGTATTAAACTGGTCAAACAAATAGTGTCATTGCCAGAATACCGAGCAGATATATTTAAGGGGTTTAAAAAATTGAATTGGTCATCTACATCATACTTCACTGCCATTGAGAAAAGGTGATGGGGACAAAATAAACCTTGATGTTAAAAGAATGTATTTGTTAGCAGAGTAATTTATTAGGAACTGCTCTGTGTTTGGGGGTCCGTACGATCAAAATTAATGATTGGTGGGTCTGATGACAAATCGCTGCAGGTAAACCAGATGGGAGGGAATGACATAGCATTTAAGGTCAATCCACCCACTACAAAGGTGATAGGTGATAATGGAATAAAACCATATATAAAAAATTTAGAGATCCATAGCAACGACAGGATAATCAAGCCAGGTGAAGTCCCATTTGTTTTCCTCAGCAGTACTGCAATGAAAGAGAGAGACACAGCCTTCCAGACTGAAGGTTGTGGAAAACCTTCCAGCACTGCTGTGTATTAGGGGTCATTTGTTTGCAAGGTGTAAGCAATGAGGAATGGCAGAAAAAGAAAGGGTTGGGGGCACAGGTGCACGGTGGAGAGGAACAGCAGAAATACATTCCCTATATTCATCTGTTCTCTATGGTCATTTCCATTTTAATATCCTGCCTTCTGTTTTTCAATAGCATCACAAATAAATCAAACGCTGGGTAACATATCATATTGTAATGCAAAGTGAAAGAGGGCAAAAAGGCCCAGCACTGGCACTGATGGGCATACTGGAGCAAAGTCACCAGTGTGTACCAAGTCAAGGATGAAGCTGACAACTTCAGCCAGCCAACCTTTGCTCTCAGATCCATCCTTCTCCCCCTTTATTCCACATTCTGTCTGCTGAGGAAAACGACTCCCTATCTCAGCCTGTTTCCCTTGATGAAATAGGGGCGGATGATGAAGCTCCTTGTCGCAGCCGCGGTTACACAGAATAAACACTCTTGAGGAGAAACATATTGGGCCCAAGGCAGAGGGGACTATAAAAGCCAGTGTTTGGAGGGAATTCAATCCTGCTGGCACAGAGAATAAAAAGGAAGATAATGGGATTCTCACCTACTTTCGTATTTTAATACTCTGACCATGAACCTAGAGTCCTTTTGTTTGGAGAAATAAAACCCACATTCCTCCCACCAGATGAATAAAAAACAGCTATGTGGGCATCTATTAAAGCACATATATGTATGCATATGTCAAGTTCACATTATTAGATCATTATATCAGTACCAGGTCAATTGAAACAGAGGTATCATATCAGCCAAGACTCCAGGTGCAGGTGATATAAAATCACCCCTGAGACAATCCAGCACTTAGTAGTGGCTGCAGTCTGGATGCAGGCAGGGACAGCAGATACTGAGAGGCACAACCAAGTTGCACGGATCATACAGTGGGACATCTGCAAGGAATATGGCCTGGACTCTCCCAAGTCAAAACAGGGTGGCAACAAAGAGAGCGGTGGACAAAAATAGGGCCAAGATCCTGTGGGACTTCCACATCCAGACAGATAAACTGGGAGTGGGTAAACAACTAGATTCAGTGGTAATAGATAAGTAAGCGAAAAGAGCAGTGATGATTCCAAGTAACAGAAACATCAGGAAGAAGCAATATGAGAAGCTGGAGGAATACCAGAGATTAAGAGAGGAACAGGAGAGAATGTGGAAGGTGAAAACCAAGGCTATCCTACTGGTGATAAGAGCACTTGGAGTCATGACATCTAAGCTGGAGGAGAAGCTCCATCAGAGCCCAGGAATGACAACATCAGCCTCAGGCCACAAGACTGCAACCTTAGGCACAGCAGAAACACAGTGCTGTGCCCTCAAACTCCCAGGCCTCTAGTAAAAGGCCCAACTCTATGGAAAGATACCATCACAGGGGAAAACTGGGTGAAAGAGGAAATTAAAGATATCTATTTAGAAGAACAATGTCTTCTAAAGTCTGGTATTAGAAACTTTGCTGCATCACCCAGCCAGACTGTGTTTTCTATTTTCATTGCAGTCCTCTTAATTAAACATGAAGGTAGAGAGTATTAAATCGTGGTATATTCCTTGTTCAGGTGTGTGTGGCAGGAACATCTCCTGTGTGCATCCAGGGGTGGAACGCCGTAATTGGGTCAATTTCTCTTTATCAGAGTGCACAGACTGTTCACTGTCACCTCTAGAAGTTCAAACACCCTCTCAACTTCTCTTTTTCTTTCGCTTCTTTTAGACAACCACCACCACCCACTTTCTTTCAGTATTCTCAACCCAGGATTACTAGAGAAGTCGCTATTTTGCTAGAATCGAGACCATTAGCACATTTCCATGGGAGTAATAAGCCTTTCAGTCCCTCCGAAGGGCGCTGACATGTGTATCAGCGGCAGCTTTCACTTGCAATTTTTGTGACTTTGCCATTATGTTGTCCTCTGTGTTTTCTGTCATTTCCCTACTATAGCTGGAGATTGATTTTCCTGAAGTCCCAGAATCCCTGGGTTGCACAATATTTAAGGCAACATTTTAAATTAATATAATTAAGTTCAATAGTAGGCAGAAGTGCCAGCTTTGTAGTTGATAATAAAACAAAATGTATAAGACAAAAAATATTAAGGTTGCAAAGTATACTCATGCCCCATTGTTTTGTCTCCTGATACCAAATTTTTGAGCTACCATTAATCAGTCCCCTTGTGAAAAAGTAGTATATGGGTGGCCAAAATAACATATGGGTAGTATATTTAAATATACAACGTATACTACTTTTTAACAAGGGTCCAGATTTCCATTTGTCCAGTTGGTGAGACACACTGCATTGTGGGAACAGTGTACCCGTGCCCTCAGGTGCAGTCTGGTCCTGTACGGTCTCGCTTACAAACCGACGTGTTTTTGTTTGCATATTCTGTTTTCCACAACTACGCTTTATGTCTAGTTAGTCATCTGTTTAAATGTGAAATACAGCTTTGGTCTTCCTTGAGAACATCTACACCTACTATTACAGCAAATTTGTTTTTTAAAGTTGTCCATCAATCCATCCATTGTCCTTAGTCACTAATAGTAGTTAGGGTGGCTGTGATATGGAGCGTATTTATGAAACCATTATATTTTTAAAAATTAAAAGGATTTTACTTATCATGTTATTGTTGTTCTTTCTATCTGAAGGTGAGGCACACCTTTTTTCTTGCAATATCAGGCATCATTTAGGCGGATTTTTGGGGTGAACTTGGGATATAAATGGAATTAATTGTAATTTTTGACAATAATCAATCATGAAATACCTGCTTTCCTTATCTGGCCAGTTGACATTTGGTTTGTTTTCAGGCAATAAATAGGAACACAATCCTGAGGAATGTATACTGGAACTGCTGTTTATACAGGAAAAAAATAACTTTCTTGTAAAAGGCAGAAAACACACAAGCTAAATCCCTTTAGTCACCTTTTTACAGATAATCCAGTTAAAGGGCAAAACTAGATTATAAGTGATCGTTCGCTCTTCTGATTTAATACTCAAGCTGGATCTTTTTTGCTGCTGTCCTTTCTTTGTTTTCCTTGCATTGTGTCATGTTTTCCATTCAAAGTCCTAAGCCGTCTGTGCCATGGAGCAGCACCCAGAGCCTCTGATGCAAACTCGTGTTGCTGATAATTTGTGTAATTTATTCCAGTAGAGTCAAGCATGCGGCATTGCCTTATCGTTGTTGTCGGGCCTCAGTGGACTGCTGCCGGAGTGGAAACCTATGCTAGAGGCGGCGCGATCATGCATCGCAGCTCAAATGTCCTCTGAAGCTGCCGACAGGCCGATCGCATCTCAGAGGCAAACCTCTTTGTCCCTGTTTCACGGTTCCTTAGTTTGGATCCTCCAGCAAGTACATGCAACACATCTCAAAGTCATTATTGAGCTACAGACCAGCTGAAACTTTTAAACTTACAGTATGTATAAATATGCTCTAATTGTATAAACATAAATAGGTAGAATATTATCTCATATAAATACAGGTATGCCTGAGATTTTGTGTATACGAGAAAAATTATTTAATAATTCATATTGAATTTGCAGAGTCACGATGGCATACAAGGTAGATATATTTGCATTTGTGAGAAATAAGAATCGAGTGTCAAGGGAAATTTTTTCCATTTATTCATTTACATGACACACCCAAAATAGCTGACAGATACTAGAATGCACTCTCTTCCCATAATGCCTCACTTTCTTAAGCGCAATACTTTCACATTGCATCTCCAGTTTACAATCCTTTTGCCTTAAAAGCTGATTTTGATCATAAGAGGTTAGTTGTATATTTGAATTTATATATGCATATTAAACCATTTATTTAAGGAAATAATGCATGAATGTAGCAGTAATTGATTAGGTAGACTATACTAACCTGAAATACATTTTTGCATGGTGGGAGATAACTTGAGCACCTGGAGAAGTCCCACACACGTGCAAAGAGACCAATAATGGAACAGACTAACTTCAGAAGGAAATGAGCCTGAACTCTTTGACGTTTTTAATATTCACACAAGATTCTTTAAATAAAACAAAACCAGAAATGACATTCTTTGTACAGTGACCTTGCAGTTAGAGAACAGATGACTGTTTGACGTGAATGACAGACAGGAAAGTGACTGAGGCCTAGCCACGGTACAACAGCTGAGATCACAGAGACCTACATGAGAGCAAAGCCAGAGGAGGAGACCAGGAGATCAGGTCATAAAAATTTGCTACCTGCCAAAACTTTGGGCAATCATAGTTGTACGTTCAGAGGTACTTCTAAGAGATTCTGGGTAAATGTGAGGTGACACAGGAGTGCGTGTGACTGCGAGAAGACACCAGATTGTAGGTGACTGTGTGAGGGGATGCAGGACTGTGCACGACTGTGAAGGGAAAGCAGATTACAAGTGACTGACAGGACACAGGATTGTGGGAGATGTGTGAGGAGTCACAGGACTGTCATCTCCTGTCAGGCCCCAGTCACTCAAGCACATGCGAATCAGTGCTGGGCCACTAGGCTAATGCACGGTAATTGCAAAGGAATGGGCATCTCACCTAGAGGCCCACTGCTTGACTTGTCACAGCCCGTTTTCTAAGAAAAAGGTAAGGGGAGATGGGTGATGGGAGCCTCAGTTCTACTGGTACTGGGGCTGTGAAGCTGTAAATATAAGGATAAACTTAATGACTAACAAAGTATCATACAGACTAAACAGGTAACATCAGACCCTGTCCTTTCGGCACCTCTCTTCAGTACCGGTTGCTGTCAAAGATCCAATTTCCCCACGCAGAACATCCTGCTGGTTTTTCTTAACTTACTGTTCAAGTCCAGCTCAGTCTTTCCCTGCCTGCCACTTGCTCATCATCAACCACTGCTTGCTGCTGAGACCAGGTTCCTGCTCTTCATGTGGATGTAGCTACTGATCGGATGTGACAAGTTATTAAGCCTGAATCATTGCGTTCGTTCTCCATCTTCAGCACTGACTCCTGCTGTTCCGTTCAAGGCGGAGGCATCAATCTATAATCCGCTACTCTCCCTTTCCTCCATGTTTAACCCCAGCGTTCACCTGCTGCCACCCCCTGTTTTAGAAATCTGTTTGAGATGAAACAGACCATAACATTTTCTTGCCCTGTGAAGTTTACCCGTTAATATTACAGTACATTTTTAATAATACAATAAAGTGATGCGCCTTTAATATATTTTGTATACAAACAGAAACTCCTGGTGCATGAACAATATATTTAAGCAATTAAGAATATGAGATGGACCGCGTGCGTCAGTACACCATGCAAATATGGAGAAAAATATCTAAGAAGATTAAGAGAGCTCCTAAAGAGGCTTTCGCATTAATGGGAATGAAAATCTTCCGTCTTCATGGAAGTTCAGGCTAATTGAAAGTGAGACAGTGAGGTCAGATGTGATCAAATCAATTCAAACTTTTTCCCACTTCAGCATAGTTATTCCAACTGTGCAAGATTTGCTTGGAAAGGGGGATAATTTCACACAGCAATGAAAATCTCACTTTCAATAACCATCCAGTCCAATTTAAGTTACACAAAGACCCTTTTTTGAATCTTTTAAATCTCCCTGCAAGCAGTTATGCACTGATAAACCTGGCCAGAAGATTGCTTTGTTTGCTTGCTGAAGGCCCTCCGCTTTGTTGCAGTCGTTGCCTTGAATACCAACTGCAGACATCTGGGGAGTTTATCTAGATTTCAAGAAATCTGTCTAGGAGATGGAGCAGCCAAACCAGTTTTAGAGACTTTGTAGATACCTGTGAGGCTCTTTGGGGTGGTGCAACAATTCAGATTTTAGGTAAACAGCATGCAATTGGTACACCGAGTCTTTCTGGGATACACTGTGCACTGAAAACAAAGAAAATGCTCATGGGGAGACTGGGCATGCCGTCCTGCGTGACCGACATGAATATTCTGGGATACCTGCTTTCGAATCTGATGACTACTTGCAGTTTTAATAATTATGCATGGCTTGCTAAAAAAACTCTAAATAAATGTCATGCTGCAGCATGCAGTTACTCTTTGCTCAGTGTGTTAGCATAGAAGCTGTATTGCGCAGCGTTACCTTTATTGGGCTGCACTGAACTGAAAAAGCAGTTAAAATTTCCCCATAGCTCTGCAAACACACCTCCTGGGGGCTTGAAAGAGAAGATGAACAAGAGCTCTCCCTCTCATGGGAAAATATGCCCTCTTGGACTGCTGCCGCAAAATCTGGAGATCATACTATTATTTTTTTAACACAAGTAAGCAGGTATTTATTTCAGTGCTAAATATGACTTTGATTCTCAAGTCAAGTCAAGTCAAGTCAAGGTTTATTCGTCATGGGTGAACAACACAGCATAGCAATGTTGTCACCATGAAAAGTTTTGTTTCCGGGCATCCTCAGTAATATAAATATGTACAGTACATAAATATGTAAACGTATACATAACGTACAAGAAAGTTAAATAAATACTTGAATTAGGAAAAGGAAAATAAATAAATAAATAATATATAAGGAGAGTAAATAAATAAGAATAGGGTATAAAAATATACATGGGGGAGGGGCGGGGAGAGAAAGAAGACACAGCAGCCAAACCAACAGCACACAGCAACCAAACCTACAACGACACACCACTGGTAGTTTTATACAATGGGGGGTGGGGGGGGGGGTAGGCATACAGACAGACCCTGATCGACTATTCCCACTGTCCGAGGGAGGGGTCAGTGGTTTAGCAGTCTTACGGTATGGGGGAAAAAACTGTCCCGGAACCTTTTTGTCCTTGTCCAAATACTTCTAAAGCGTTTTCCGGATGGGAGCAAGAGAATAGTTTGTGGCTGGGGTAACTGCTGTCCCTCTGGATGTTATGTGCCTTCTTCTTGCACCGCTGGGTGTAGAGGTCCTGCAGGGCTGGCAGATCAGTCCTGATTCTGTCACAGGAATGCTGTTATAGCTCAGGTGTTTCAACAGAAGCATTACAGCGGCCTTTCGTAAGCTTTATTATTTAACTGGTTAAATGATACTTTAATCCAAAACCAAGGGTCAGCTTTATCAGTTTTTTATTAATATCACACATCTTGCAATGCACCCGGACACATTATTAGTGCTGTAACCTGAGGTCATGGGGTACTTCAGGTCTTTCAGCATCAGACACCCTCATCCAGGTGACCCAGTGAGGGCCGATCCAGCCTTGGCCTCTATCTAGAACAGCACTACCCTGAACCTGTGGTTCATCTCTTTTGTTCAACAGCTGTATAGATACCCGCTCCACAGCCTCAGGAATAACTTTCATAGCCTTCCTTCTCAGACTGTTACCGATATCCCACCTATTATAGCCCTGCACAAGGACTTTACTGCGAAGCCCCTGCAGCTGCTTCAGCGGATGCACACCTTGTCCCTCAGCCTTTTGAGCAGCTCTGCTCCACCTGTCCCTCACACCTTTCCATTTTCCTTATTACCTCTCTTCCCAAGGCCCTCTGTGCCCCAGCAACGTGAATGCTGAGAGGCCTCTGACAGTATCGGGATATCTGGCTCAAAGAAGTCTGACAGTGGCTGGAAACCTGAGCTGCCTCCTTAAGTGAACTGCGAACTGCCAGTTTCTTACCACCAGTGGGAGCCCTGACCTGCCACTAGATACTCACTTTACTCATTCGCCTTCCTTCACAAATGCTGAGGCCTCCTAAACTGTCCATCAGGTGTTGGTGTCTATCCTCAGAGGCTTAAGCACCTGGTTGTGGTGATGAAGATAGAGGCCCTCACTCAGAGCTCTTGGGAAGCTGCTGAGGATATGTTGCATTGGAGCACTCCATGAACATAACGGGCATGACGGAGAATCAACTTTGTCCCCAGCTGCCTGGTCCTTTCAACCCGTGCAGCCGGGGACAAAGTTGATTCTTCATCATGCCCATTCAATGCAACATATACAGCTGTAGAGCGAGCGTCTTCTTGCGTGGACCTCGTTCTGAAGCAGCTCGGTCCTCTTCCTCCCGAGGATTCTGTCCTACTGTAATAGTGGAGCACTCCCCAAACCTGCTCTTCCAGAAGGCCATTATGGATACTTTACAGGAGTGCATGAAATATCTTGCACAAAGGTAGCACAGCAATGCTTCAGGTTGCAGCTACTATATTACCTGCCTCCTCACTTCTCTTGTTGCAGTGCATCACTCATCATTGAGATTTCTGAAAGTTTGTGCAACACACACTGTCAAAGCCATACTCATAACTGAATTCCGTTTTTCCAAGGTGACAGCCTTTTGTTTCTGCCCAGAAGCATTTGCTCTGCTGACTTCACAAATTAGCACTCCATTCTGAAGGAGAAATAATGAGCTCGGAGCAGGTGGACAAGCAGCAGATGAAAAAAGGGTCCATGCGGGAGGGAGACAGAGATCAGTCACACTATCTGCTGGCGGCTTTTTCATATGGCAAAGAACCACTTTCACATTCACACAGTGTGGTTTAAAAACAAGGCCCCGATGCTGGAAATACCCTGCAGTAGTGCTGGGAGCCAAGCAGGCGCCAGGGAGCCAAACCCATGTTTGTTTTTGTTTGCCTGGTGCTGCAGCCCTGTAGACAGAGCAGTAAAATGTGAGACACCCCAAAGGGTCTGTTTACAGTTAATAATGACAGATACGGGGGACATTTTTAATGGCAGAAATGAGGAAGTGGTGAAGGTTCTCAAATCAAGAGCTCCAGGGGCTGAGACTGCAGAACCATGACTGCACATTTTCTGGATTCTTTCCCCCATATTTTTGGTATGCGCGCAGATACAGCGTTTCCCACCAACCCCAAACCTCTCTCCCACCCCAGAGCAGTCGTACTTTTAGAGTCTCCTCATTCTGAAGCCAAACCCCGGCCAGCATAGTTTCCCCCACCACTGCTGTTTTCCAGCTCTGTCTTACATTTATCTGTTTATGCTTCTGTTATGGCTGCCAACAGGCATCATTGTGGAACTCTTCACCTGCTGCACATTTTTGCTTGGCACTTATTCTTTGGCTGTTTCCTTCTCTGGACTGAATGACTTTGGGAAAACTAGCACATCAGTTCATTAGCTCACACGGCGTCCACACTGACTGAAAACCCATTGCCTTCCCCCTCCGTTGCATGTCGACGGCACGGCCCGTTTTCTCCACTTTGATTCGATGCAATTTGCGCAAAAAATGAAGAAAGCGAGACAAAAGAGAAAAGATCACGTACATAAAATACGTTCCAAGCGACCGATCGTAATATCTCAACTTATATCCCTTTGTGCTCCAAATGACACGGCATCCTCTCTTTCGCTAATGCTTCGCTTGCTCTTCCTTCAGGTTTTTCATATGGGCGCTGCTGCCGTCCCCTTAAGAGCAGTGTGTGGGCGCGCACTCTCCTGTGCGTGTGCGTGCGTGCGCGCGCGCGTGTGTGCGGTGCATAATGGGGCTCATTTGCATGATTATAATTACCTGTTTGGAATGGACCAGAGCTGCAGCCCCAGGTGCGCCCGTGATGAGGCTGTTATTCACCTCGCCTCTGTGCTGCCCAGGCTAAAGCTCTGCGCTGAATGTCTCAAATTGCCCTCCGCCATAAAAGGCAGGCAGAACCTGGGGAGCGTTCCTATTTAAAGCTTTTCTTTTTTAATGAAGCATTTTGCTGAATGCTACTTTACCTGCTGGAAGGAGTGAGGACGGGAGACGGGAGGATCTGAATCTGTTTTATCCGGTCTGCTCTTGCGCTGATCCAAAAACAATCTGCGCTCACATGCTGCTCGAAACCCCTTATAATAGGTCTACGTGGAATTTGGGGAGAAGCGCAGTTCGGGGCAGACGCTCAGAAAGGCCTGAGAGTGAAGAAAACGGGTACAGAAATATTGGCCAGAAAAGGTTTCATGTTGACTGTTCCCAACACTCTGAAGTAAAGCAATGTTGATGGATAAGGAGACAGCCAAGCCTTAAAAAAGGAATCATGCTGTCTGCTAATAGAACTGAAACAAATTAAACAATGCAAATTGCTGAAACTGAATTGCAACTAGGTGTCAACTAGGTGACTAATAGACAGACCACGCAGGGTTATTGTTTGCAAAAATCTGAATGGCTTTGTATTTTTTTAACTGCCAGCAGTCGTCCAGATCATTTGACTCCAGAGCTACAGGGCTCAGATGTATCCAGGTGCCAGCACATGGAATTTTTTTAAAGGATTGAATCATTGCTTCTCTGCCACAGCTCCAGAATGCAAAACGAGAACATCCCTCCGAGCACCAGCACACCATGGCTCAAAGCCTTGAGGAAGACTAAATAAATCCCTACAAATAATCACAGAGTTCCCTTACTTTCATCTTAACTGCATTAATAGGAGCATCATAGCTGGGGGGGTTGGCATGGTAGTGCTGTGAGTAGAACTGCGGACTCACAGTGACTGGGCTGTTTGGGTGTGAGTTTGAATCCAGCTCAGTCTGTGGCATTTGCATGTTCTAACTGCCTGTGGGTTTCCTCCCACAGTCCAAAGGCATGCATTTCAGGTTAATTGGTTGCTCTAAATTGTCTGTTGTGCTTGACTGCCTAAATAGGTGTGTGGTTACCCTGCAAAGGACTGGTGTCCCATCGATGGGCACTTTCAAAGGCTAGCACCCGTGATTCCAGGTTAGGCTTGGGACAGCCGCGACCCTGCTCAGGATAAGCAGTTGACAAAAATGGATGGACGGATGGATGGTCCCTGTAAATTGATCAGAGTGTGTGACTGTGTGTGGCAAGTCTGCAGTGCACAGGTGTTCCATCCAGGGTGCAGGTCCCTAGCTTAACATCCAGCAATTCTGGGATAGATTCTGTGACTTTGACCAGGATGAGCAGTTAAAGATAATGGATTGATGGATGGATTATAGCTGGGAAAAGTGTCTCAATACAAAAAAAAAAATACAGCAATATCACTGTATTTGGAGCCGTACTGCTAGCAGTAAAACAAATTAAAGTTGAGCAGTTTGCACAAGGATGCTGCACTGGAGTCTTTCCTTGCCCTTGAAGTCACTGTAATCCTACTGCCCAGCAGGACCAAGTGGGAAGAATTGTGTGGAATGGTATCTTGCTTTACAATCCTGTTATCGTCATTCCGTCTCAGAATGGTGAGAATTTGAAAGGTCAGAGCACATGTTAACATGCAACTGAACACTGATATGTGACAAACGCCTTGGGTTTGACCAAACACGGTGCTGCGTGTTCATCTCCATTGCCATTTGCAGCAGAGCTTTCCTCATCCTTATCTCAGCACGGGGAGGCTTGTTCAGTGCCGATGCCTTCATTCGCCATTTCGGAAGTTCCACTGTGAGCTGGGAGCCAACTGTGGAATTGTGGAGGTGGAGAAGAGATGCTGGCTTGCTATATTTATCCATGAGAGCAAAGCTTTTCCCCCGGTCTGCATACGTATAGCTGAAAGGAAGAGGAACAAGTCATTCTCTCCCTGGTGATCACTGCTTATATATAAAGCCAGTAATATGGATTTTCTATCCAACATATAAACCTTTTAATAAAAAAAATAAGAAAACTGTAAAAAAATAAATTAGATTAGCAACACTGGACAAGAAAAAGGCCAAAAATAGTTTTAGATCATTTCAACATGTCTGTACCTTTATCTTGCCTCGGGCAGGTTTTTAGCAAGAAAGGATTACACATACCTGTGAGTCTGAATTATGTTTATTACTATGAGTCTGAAGGGTAATTCAGAAATATGCACAATAACTGAGGTTTAGGGTGGAAGGCAGCATAGTTCTACCAAATACGTAGGTTAAGCACCCGTGAAGAAGCTGGCATCTAGAGATGAGTGTGTTGTGTTACATTTTCACTGTTCCTGCAATAATCTGCAATTTATACATCCACTTTTCTGTGATTGTCACTTGTTGCTCAGTCTTAGGTCATTTTGTAAAGGCAGCCTGGAGGAAAATGAACAGCAGTAATAAATAACCCGACTCGGGCACACAAAATAAGGAACTCAGGCCAGTCAACCACAGCCTTCATGAAACAAATGTATGCTTCCATAAGCCTGAAAATTACTATAATCATGGGGCGAGAAGTGCGATTCTAAAGCAGATGTTTTTTTTTTCCATTTCAAATGGACAAATTCGGAAGAAAAAAAACTGGCAGGTCTAGACACATACCAACACCTGCTCACAAACACATTCCAGGATATAACCTGGCCTCAGTCCACATCAGCATGTAAAAGGTGTTATTCTGCTGAATGATTGTATGAATTACATGAAGCTGCTAAAAAGTCTGTTTTCTTACCAGCACAGATTCATTTCCGGTTTGAAAGATGAACAATGAGCAAAATATAGTGTCCGTTTGAAAAGACTGGTTCACAAAAGGAGAATTTACTTTAGACTTTAACTGACCTCTGTGGTATGTAGCGAAGACTGCCGGTCTATCACTAGAACTTCACTGTCCCACCATCCTTCAGACCACTTACAGCAAGCATTGCGTCAGGAAAGCCCCTCCCATCACCAAGGACCCTCACACCCTCTCCATTATCTGTTTTCAGCAGGTTGTGGGCCAACACCACCAGACTCAGGAACAGCTTTCATCCACAAGGTGTCAGGCTGCTAAATTCCAGACTGTACACAGACTGATCACTACCACCACCACCGACCACAACACATCACTATGGACTTTGTTTGTACTAATCCTCTTTTCATATACTCAGCATCTTTTTATCTTTTATTTGTCTACTAATTTACATCTGTCTACTTTTCTAGTCAATTATTTGCTGTTGTCTTGTGTTGTCATGCTGTCTATTCGATGTTTTGCGCCCCTGGTCCAGGAGAAACTACATTTTGTTCTTTCTTATATATCTGTATAAGTATAGAATGACAAAGTGAACCTTGAGCTCTGGAGGTAAATTAGATTCTTCATAAAAACCATATTTAGTTCAGCTATATTTTTCCAGTAGCTCCACCGATGGAAAGTTTATTTATACTTTTTCTTAAACTGGGCTGAAATTTCTCAAAGGCTTTGCTCTATGTCTGCAACCTTGGGCAAGAGGCAAAAATAACTTGAACACTTGAACAATAAATTATGAATGGGTGAGTACATGGGAAGATGAATGAATGCTTAAAGTTAAGGGATTTGTTTTTCTGGGGATACAGTTCTTTCCTCAGCATTCAAGAAATTTGCAGATTCGCACAAAGTTATTAACAGTGTTGTTCCTAGTCAAAAATAATTGCAACAGTTAAATAAAATTGTCACATGAGGTGAGGTAGGTGATCTTTTCTCCAGACTGCTGTAGTGCTGCCTGATGCTTATGTGTAGAAGTACCTGGATGGGTGGCAGTGGCAAAGGGATTTTCCTCCTAGCCTAGTAAATGGACTGGTGGCAGTTGTAATGATAGAGGAGATGACTGGTTAAGGAGCTCTTACCGGGTATGGGCTGACATAACTGCTTACCCTCAAGCAGTGAATGAGGTGTGCTCACTGATTTACCCACGTGCCCCACATTCAGCACACGACTGTGGGGATCATGCTTATTTAAATGTGCAAGATCTTATTTACAAGCACATCATTGATGATGGCAAAATACTTGACTGCTGCTGGAAACTAATAAAATTACGAAGAGCACGGAATATGAACAAAAACAACAGTTTGCTCACAAAATGATGATGGTTCACTGTTCTGCACAGATTTCACAGCTGGGTTTTCCATACCACTTAATGCAATTTAGGAAAACACACAATTGAGAAAGTGCAGTCCACCTTCGAGCTCAAGGCTGATTGCATGTACACGATGGAAAGCACTGGGAGTAAACCTGGCTGTCACACGAAACATTTCTTCTATCCCAAAAACGGATGCAGCTGGGGGGCACTGGTGCAGAATATTGTCCGATATAGATAGGGGGCACAGCTGCCCACATCCTGCCTTGGGCACATCTGTTTCTGGCAGTGACTGTGTGACCAGGCAGGCAGCCAGAGGCAATGCCCCCTCCTCCCCAATATCAACCCACTGAAGACCACAGACACACACACACACACACACACACACACACACACACACACACACACACACACACACAGAGCTGGTTTAAAAAGCAGCACAAATTCTGGCCTCAGGCTTTGACTTTATTTTAAAGCCAGTTGGGCCAAGTAGTGCTGACTTCCTTGTTGGGGGTATGGATGGGGGTATAAACATGAGATGGGATACTTCTACAGAAGGCACTGCTGTAGGCTTTGAAAAACTCACAACCAGGTTGCACTAACCTGAGAAAAGACAGGTGGTTTTATTTTCATAACCATTTTAAACTGGTATATTACCCTGATTTATCTTATTTACTGCAGTCCACAGAGGAAGAATATTATCATTTTTGTGAATACATATGTATGACTTTTGCGGAAAATGAAAAAGAAAATGGGAAAATTCTACCAACTTTAATTCTCATATTTCTCAGAACCCCAGGCCGTTCAATCATGCGCTGTTTTTAATAACTCACAACTGCTGAGCTCCCACACAACCCTCTAATTCTGCAGCAATTTGGGAATATAATCTCAAAAGCAGCCAGCACGGATTTCAAATTCTGATTTAACCTGAAGTGATGGGGGACTGTGTGATACCTACAGTTGGGTTTTTCACTGCTGAAGGAAAGTTCTGGCCCTGGGTAGAAAACAGCTTCACTGAGAACCAGCACATTCTCTCGGAACAAGTTACACCTCATAGCGCTCTGCTTGGTTCAGCTCCTGCCATGTTTTTGAAAGGTGAAACTCAAGGTCGTTGGGGATGAGTCTACAATATTGTAAAAAGCATTGTAAAAAGCCACAGGAATTGGTTGCTGCTAGAATTTACATCTGTAGGTTTCATCCTATAGAGGGAAAACCTGAATATAGGATCTCCACGGCGAGCCTCTGCTATAGCAGTTCTCCAGGTTTGGCCTGCTAACCAAAAACAGTTGCAGGTTTCATTTCTAGCAGGTGAGCTTATGTTGTGGCTTCGAACAAAGGGCTCAACCTGAGTTGCCTAAACTGCATATTTATCAATTTTAATAAAATGAAGCATTCTAAAACCAGGCAGATCTGTATTGTGATTTTGCAGGTCACCTTTACAGCCATCTGAAAAAAGAACTTCTAAAGTGGAAAGAAATTAAAGTGCTGTGAGGGTTTGTTGATCATCACATTGCAGCATGGGATGTGAAGTCATACCTCATGAAGGAGGCAATCTTTCATGTCACACAGCAAGTGCTCACACAACTGTGTCTTGTAAGGGTGGAGACATCCTGAAATCTGGAGATAATCTTTCCCACTTACAGTCAGGATCAACAGTTTGTTTTTAAGGATTAAAAAAAAAAGAATAAACTGAACAGAATTTCTATAATTCCAGAATTTCCCAGACAGGGTGTCAGAGTATTTGGTGGCTGAGAGCACAAAGGCATTTTTTTTTTTTTACACTAGCTGGCCTGCTGGAAAACTCTAACATGGTAAACCCAGCTGAAGAAGTTTAGCCAAACTGGTTGCACAAACTGGGAGATCATATCCATCATCCCAAATAGTTTTAGAGTAAGTCTCAAGATGCTATAATAGAAAAGCAACTGGTCATACAATCTTAAAGGACTCCAGTGACACCTGAAGTTTGATTTTACAGTTTGTAACAAGGTAAGTGCATAAAATAAAATTGCTCCCACTTTGTGCTCATCCAAATAGGCAGATTTCAACCTTGGATGGCTTTGCTCCCAAAGGCAGAAGAACTCATAGTATATAACTGGTTACAGCTGTGATAGGAGTGAATAGGCGTATTGAACTTGAGACTGAAGCCAGTTGACATTTAAGAGACTGTAAGTGTTCTTCAAGCACTGTGGTTACGCTAAAGATTCACAGAGGACCGGAACATGATTTCGGATGACACCTTATTCACCATAGATTTCTCCCCAGACACGGGCAGAAGCAAATGGCCTCACAATACGTTGGAACGTTAACCACCCGGTCCCTCAGATGTAGATTGAGATCCAAATGACTGTGCAAAAGCGTGTCAAGTGTGAAAGTTGGAGCCTGTGATGTACTTTTTGCCGAAAGTTAATATTCACTTAAATTGCAGGCTCTTGCCATCTTTTCAAAGCCCTGCGTGACTGAGAAGCAAATGCATGTAATCATCAGCAGATGAATTGAAGCATATTAATATTAATGAACATAATCTTGCCCTGGCACACATGCAAAAAAAAAAAAGAGAGAAAGAAAGAAAAAGAAAATAGGCAGGAAGTTAGCCCAGCAGAAGAAAAGTGTTGAGACCAAAACAGCAAGATGAGCCATGAGGAAATCAGTTTTATATCAAAGCTGTCGCACACCTGAGAGCACACTGTGAGGCTGCGGCGCGCTGCACAATTGTTTTGTCTTCTCGATATGATCTACACGTCCTATACGTTCAGTTGATTCATTTTTAAATTAACTTTCTGCATGCGTGCATAAATCACCGAGCTCCAGGAGTTGCGGCGTGAGCCCGGCCGCCTGGCATCACGGGCCACGGGATGGGAGGCAAAGCAGCAGTTATCTGGGTAGACAGGAACATCACAGAGGGCCGCAATCAGGCAGCCGTAATGCTCAAAAAACTGCATTGGATAAAACAAATTGCTTTGCCACTTGAGGAGATAAGGGGCCATACCGTACGTTTAAAAAAAGGAAACAGCTGAAGTGGGAGGAAGAAGAAAGGAAAAGTTCAATTGAAACCGGGTAAATCTGCAACCATGTGAGGTTGCCGGATAAGCTGGTGACTAAGGCCTAAAAATTGCTAACAGGGCAGCTGTATGAATACTGCACCACATGGTGTGCGTAGGCATCGCTCAAACAACCCAACGGTGCTGCTTCACTCCGTAAGGAAGGGACCACAAAGCCAAACCACCGAGTGCCAATCTTGCCCACAAATAAAGTGATTTTCTGCCAGCAGACAGCTCGACTTTGATGCACGAAAACTCCTGCCGTCACTTGGAACATCTGAAACTGCTCCGGTTCAGATTAACGGAACATCAAATATTGTAGACCGCCGACAACCATCTCCACCTTTGGAGGTAGAAATCAGCAGACAAACGGTTTGCCCTGGGGAGAGATTGGGCCTTTGGAAATGTCGACTAATATGCGCGTTCATGCTGCAGTTTGAAAGAGAAAAGGGAGCCTTAGAGATGCCATTAGAAGGACAATGCAATGTTCCACCAACAAAATGAAAAGATTCACAAGATAAAGGAATGCAGTGTCAGCGATGTAGCTGATTTCCTCCAGGCCCTGAAGGCGAATGCTCGCTACAAGGACTGAATGTGCATGAGATCTAAATCGCTATGCATGCTTTCCTTCTCTGCAGGGTATCACTCTTCTCTTGACTGTGACAGCAGCACAGAGGATCCCAGCCCTACTGGGTTTGGTACCCGCGCTCACCAGAGACACAAACTGACAAGAAGCTTCTAGTTTCCGTATCTCATACCCAGTTTGCAGGGTATGACTCTTATCTTGACTGTAACAGCAGCGCAGAAGATCCTGGCCCAGTGGGGTTTGGTACCAGCGCTCACCAGAGACACAAACTGATGAGAAGTTTTTGTATCTCATGCCCAATGGATACTGAACACAAGAACCGAGGGAGAGTCAAAGGAGCTCCTGCTGCCCTAAAAAAACAAGTATGGCTTGCAATCCATGTTTCATTCCAAAAACGCCATAAATCACCTTCAGTGACAAAGGACCACTACAGAGAGGAGGGTCTTCATGTCAGGGCTCTTTCTAATTTCTTCCCATTATGCACTGAAAC
Source organism: Heterotis niloticus (assembly GCA_018136845.1). NCBI lineage: Eukaryota > Metazoa > Chordata > Actinopteri > Osteoglossiformes > Osteoglossidae > Heterotis > Heterotis niloticus. The sequence goes on from CM030900.1 coordinate 14,588,985, forward strand.
ACCCAAAGCCATTTTTCCTGCATTATAAATATACAGATATGCCACACGACAAACCCTGCGAAAGAGTTTGCAGCGAGTGTTTGCTCTTTGATAGGTCGCGGTGAAACTCATGCTTCAACTTGAATAATGACATCCAATAAATAACAGGGGCTGCATTCTTCCAAACGCATATTTGCACGTGTCTTGAGCATTCCTGAAATACAAATGCCACTAAGACGAAAAACCGTATAAATTAAAAGGACCTCGTTCAGTCGAAGTAAAATTATTCCTCAGCAAATGTCCTTACAGATGGCAGGAAAAGGATGTTCTTTTTAACCACGGAAGGACTCATAATAAATCAAGGGTGAGCCACTGGAAAAGCAATGTAGCCGGTTATACTTCTGTTTGCATCTCCCCGGGGAAAGGAATGAGACTTGATTCATGGGAAGAACCGTCTTGCTTAAATGAATAGCAGCAGCCGCACGTACTGTATAAACACGTCGATACGCGGTCAATAGCGCTCAGAGAGCAGACTCGGCTACTCCAGGTTACCCGATGCCGTGCGCATGTAGCTGCGCCGTTAATCTGCATCCTCGACAAGATGCACAAGTCTACATGCCTGTCTCGCTCGGGTTCCAAGGTGGACGTCCCCAAAAGCCACTGGGAGGAATCTGGCGCCGCAGACAGAACAGAGCTTCGAGTCTGACACCTTTCGGCGCCTTGGTCACAGGAGTAATTCCACTAAGTATGAATTTATTGGGGTAATGAAAAGAAGGCTTGAGAGAATTAGACGGCAGGCTAATGAGATTACCTTAGTTGCACAGTTAACTGGCTCATTGACAGATGACACAAGAAGGCAACGTGCCACATCTGTCCTATGACAACGGCAACAAATAAAAGGCAGGCCACAGACCGGACGGCGGAGAAATGAAAGAGAAAATGAAGGGAGAAAGGGAAACGAAATACAGAGTTTTCCCTCTCGTTTCTTCTGTCTGCATGGGACTGTGAAACTGATGCCAGCGTGCAGAGATATTCTTCTATGCGAGATCCTGAGCTCTCTGCAGACCTGATCATAATGGGGATGTCTAATTGGGAAAGTTACGGATTCAATTTCCTAATGAAATTATTGCGTACGTACAGAATGCGCCTGAGGTTAGCCTGCAAGGTCCCCCTTAATCTGGATTTGCCATTTGCCTGCTCCTAATCTGCAGTGCTTTATCCCATATATGACCTGAATGACAAAAGGATCAGACAAAGTATACATATGTTCTCAACCATTGCAGACATTGCTTCTACTTCAAGCTGTTTTTGTAATAGCCCTTATAAAGCCTAAATCATATAAAATTAATATTGCTTTCGAGGAGTTCTAGCATACTGCTCCATGCAGAAGTGCTATAGGTCAGCCATATTTGTATATTTTTAAACATGAATGACTGTTTGCAAGTCTTGTCACAACATTTCAGTCAAATACAGGTCTGGACTTTGACTTGGTCATTCCTTAACTTCAATTTTCCTTTTTTCACCTATTCTGATGTCAACTTACTTGCATGCTTGGGATCATTTAAAAATGAAATGCACCTTTAGAACCTCGTGGTTCCTGGTAACAAGGCACCCAGCTCCCGTAGAATTAAATAATCCCCAGACCATTATGCCCCCACCACCATGCTTGACTGTTGGAAGGTTCTATTTAGTGTTGGTCGCAAAGGGCCCATGTCTTCCAAAAATTTCTACTTTTAATTTATCAGTCCAAAGAATATATTTTAGCAAGCCTTGAAAGACATTTGGGTGCTTTTTTAGCAAACCGTAGATGAATTTTCATGTTCTCTTTAGTGGTTTCCATTGTTCCACTCTACTGTGGAGTTTTGTGCATGGACTTGACCTGCAGCAAGAGAAGCTCACTATTCCCTTGATTTTGTTTAGGAGTTCTTTTAAGTTCATTATGGATTTTAAAACTTATTAATGGAGATATGTTGGCAGAAAAACTACTAATAGGTAAATTTGTGACTTTAACTATGATTTGATTGAGGTTCAGTGCTGATGATGTGTGTCAATGAATTTCTCTTTTCCCAACTTGGCTTTTGCCTGTAAGGGTTTAAGATGTTGAAAGTTATACTGGATAGAGCTAAGCCAAATCAGGTTGCACAGTCTCCATATTTAGCACACAAGGTAGAAATCTGCACCGTGTCTACTCACTGAAGAATGTTGAACATGTGGACGAACAGCTGGACACTGAAGATGCACACCTGCCGTAGCACAATAGTGATTTTCAGAGAATAACAGGCAACGGCTCTATTACCCTTAAACTTGCCGAATTTGTGTGTGACATAAGTAGGCGCGCCTTTCCAAACCCTTTTTCAAAATCCAAATTTAAAAATATCAAAATAGTGGTTGGCCTTTTTGTTGTTTAAAGAATTGTACTACACAGAAACCTGACTTGAGGTGAGAAGTAGCCCTGTGCCAAATTTCAAGCCTGTGCCTTGAAAAACAAAGTTTTGCATAAAGAACAAACAAGCAAACAGACAAACAGATTGAGCTTTGTTAATGTACAGACTGCAGGTCCTTTCAGTCAAGACACATAGTATCAAATAGCCATATGGAATCAAATGTGTCTTCATGTTACCATTAATCCTACCATTTCATAACAGGAAACATGTTGCTTATCCTAGCGTTAAAATCAGTGCATCAGAGAATCAGAAATACATTTTTTATCTTTCTAAGAACATAAACACAAGATTTATAAAGTCTGGTATTTCCAGTGTGGGATCCATGAAAAGTCATGGTACCATAGAACCTTGTCTTTCATACACATAAGCTTTTACAACAAAACAAGCTCACACATAGCTTTAACTCAAACATGCCAAAACCTGCAACACCGGCTCCCAGCTCCCACAGCCCCCTGACCCCACGGTGGGAGGTTCAGCTTCCTTCCCAACCCCTGCATCCGTGTGTGCCACATTGCCGCTGATCTGACAGCTCTGTTTCCAAGTACAGACATGAGTGCATTTTTTTATTGAATTGCAGAATGGCAGATAATTTAGTGATAAAGGTTAAGAACATGTCAGCTATCAGGGAATAAAAAGGTCCACAATGGTCCTCAAAGGCCATGATGACTCCTTGGGGGATGGTGGTTGTGTGTGCGTGCGTGCGTGCGTGCGTGTGCTTGTCTGTGTCTGTTTATTCGCTTCCACAGCAGTAATGGCACTGTTAGTCATGGTTGCGTGTGATGAGAGTGGCAAACTGCACTGGCTTATAATCCATCATCGGGGCTTTTCACATTTCAGGGCTGTGGGCCTGTGATTAATAGCTGCACGTACTATTAAATACAATAAATACATTATGTGGGAAAAAAGAAACACCTGTCAATTGGAAATCTTCTCTAGAAAAAGCAGTCGAATGAGATGAGGGAGCGTAGCGTTGCAAGTGCAAGCTTCGCATTCGGAGTTAACAGACAGTAGAACGAAGACGAGGAAAACAGCAGTGGCAGTATAATGCGGTGGAGCGGTTTATCCTGCGAGAGGAAATTGGTTATTAAAGCGAGAGATGGACAAGGGGCATATTAAAAACAATTTATTGTGCTTGTGAAGGGTGCTAAGTTCTGTGGGGCTCAAAAAGCAATAAAAAGTGGGTTAATGGGTGACATAAGTTTGGGAAGCAATTTGACCTTTGCAAACACAAAATGTAAAATTTAATATGGGGGGGGAGGGGGATAAGCATCAGGGGCAACCCCTCATTCCAGTGTCAAGTGGACTATGGGGGGTCTGCTTGCTGTGCGCAGCACAATTCTGCTGTCCTCAACCTCCTGCAGGAGAGGAGAGTCCAGGAGATTGGCCCGTCGATCGTCGAAACCCTCCTGCCGCTGTGCTGTTAGTTTTTATCCATGCTTCGGCAGCGGAGTATGATGGGTTCAGCGGGGGATCAAGTGAGCAGGTGGAGGTAGAGTGGTGGAGTTGTGGGTGTGTGTGTGGGGGGGTACAGATCATAGACTACATCTCAGAGCCTCACATTTCTGTATTTCCTACTCAGCTATCTCACCAGTTGGCAGTGTGGGAGGAAAGGAGGACAAAGGCACCCTTGTTTATTTGTACCACAGTGGGCTTCAGACGCACACCAAAATACCATCTGTGGAGCTATATATGACGGAGCGGCAATATCCACACCGAGGTGAGGCTAGCAGTTTTAAATGAAGCCCTGTGAAGACTTTGATTTATCCGTTCTTATGTCATACACCACAGTGCACCTGAACATCACCCCAGAGGAGGAAGCTGAGAGGAACAGAAAGAAGCATACCTGACCAACCTGCTGCATTGCTGAATGAGATGTGGCAATAAAGCATGATCTTATAAATTATTCTCATCTGGTGGTGAGTCTATAAAACTGACCAGTTAATAAAATATAAACAGTTCGATTTGCAGAAATTTCAGCTCCTCCTGGCAGCAGCTTAAAATACACAGCAATTATATATATAACACAGTCCCTGTCGATAACTGATTCTGCCGAGACCGAGTCGTGTGCATCTGGGCTCTGTGGCACAAGCGCTGGGCTCCAGGCCAGGCACTGTACACCTAGGATGGGACACCAGTCAATCTCTGGGTAACCAGGCACATTCACACAATACCCTGTACAGTTTATAAATATTTTATATGACAGTAAATAGGTTTTATAAATATAGTATGCATACATTTATGTGTCCTACTTATGAATACAGATAGCCCTAGTTAAGGAGTAAGAACATTGCATTGATCCTAAGCTGAATCATACTTTTGACACAGTGATCATTTCTAAATGTCCAGTCCATCATGCAGTAACATCTTTTCAAACATTTTATGATTTTTTTTTTACTCATTTTGTTTTCCTTCTGGCAACAGTACAGTATATTATCCACACCATTGTTAAATAATTCAGCGCCGTACACTTTGCCAAAGTTTCTTTTTGAAAAGTACAGTAAAAGTACACGGGTGTTTGATGTGAGCTGAACTCTGCAAGGTGCACAATAAAGGGAATATGTGTACCAAATTAACCCAACGTATTTGTGTCTTGTGAGAAAAACTGACACTGTGTGAGATGAGAGAAGATGTTTGCTGGCTGCGCGTGGGTGCTGGCATCTTATCGCTGTGCACCATTTCACCTTGCGCTGTTTTACACTCGCATGACAATAAAACAATTAATGCAACAAACAACTATGGGCGCCGTACTGGAAGTTAACTGCAGTTCTTTTTGCATTTACGCCTCGCAATGGAGCGCACACACAAGCACATGCGTGCTGTCTAACTTTGGCTAAATAAGTGCGCTACGCAGCAACACCGAATCATTCCGTCGGATATGTAACAGCTACTGCAATTGTTGCGGTGCGGTGTCACACGTGAATGCTGTGCAGGTACATGTGCAATGTTTTAATGCCTTTTCATAATTTTTTACACCATTTTTCATTTACAGCTATAAATGCTCAGCTGTGTCGCAGTGCTGCATAAGTATTCATACGGCCGTCGGCAGACGTTATCGTTACGCTACGACAAATTTGACCGGTGATTTTTTTGACATTTCATTTTTAAAATGACCATTAGTATTATTTATACATTCATTATTATTAAACGCTGCAAACCTCGTACGGCGAGTACATCATAACTTGAGCACAGTCTGTGTATATACACATGTGCTCACACACTGTATATATGTATACATTTTTTATTGACACCATGTTTTATCGCATAAATAAGTTATCCTCCTCAAATTTTGTGATGGTGGGATGGGGCCCAGCGGGTGGCAGTGGTAGGTGGAATGAATGGCGAAGCAGGCAGATCTTGGCGGGACTCTGGAAAGCAGTGCAAAGCCCACACTGACCTCTGGGGCGTCACTGTGTGACTCTCGTGTCACTTAGCAGCAAAGTGTGCTTATAATCACAGCAGCAACATACGTAATGAATTAGTGCGAACCCCCCCGGCCCCATTTTGCAGGTAATCCATTAGCAAATCCATCTCCATTGCTGGTCGGGCGCATTAAGGGGGTTCGATGCAAATCCTTGCAGGCCGCTATAAATTAAATTGTAATGGACAGGGCCTTTTACTTTAACATGCTAAAGGCCTCATGGCTGCTCCCTTTCTGAGCAGCTCACACAGGGATGAAGAGCCGAAGCGTCTCCGTCCAAACTGCAGGATGCGCTCCCTTTTGGGATTCGTCATTTCCGCGGCGTTTAAAAGCAACGGAATGAAAACGCGAGCACAAGTCTCACTCTGCCGAAGCCCAAAGGCCACGCAGTTGTCATGTTTGGAGAGTACCGGGTCTTCACAGGCTGAGGGGGTTACTGCTCTGCTGACGTCGGTCCTGTCCTACCTCGGCCCTGGAACCTAACGCCATGTGATGATCACTTCCTTTATGCACGTGCGCGAGTGGCTGTCAGCTGAAGTGAGAAGCAGACCCTGATAACTTTTTTCCTGTGCAGGGGTTTGCAGGTAGGCGATGGGATACTAAGTGGTGGCAGTGACCGCTCTGGTTGAAGACACGGGATGTGGCACGCCGTGTAGGCAGGCAACCACCCTCCATGGGAAAAGAAGCCAGAACTACCTCCAGCTAACGTGCAGTCCTCGAAAATTCAATTTTTGCCTAATCTCTGTTTACTATTGCTTAAATATCTGTGAATTGACTCTGTACCTCAGGAGTTCTCTGCAATATTGGACTTAATCCCACCTCTGTTCCAATGCGTTGGGTTGTTTTTTCAGATTCTTTAAACAAAGGCTGTTCAGGTTTGGAAAAGGCAGTCCTGTAGTGAAATTCCACTGTAGGTCTAACAAAAGCAGCTCGCGGGGAGTCGAACGGAACTGCGTGGACCAAAAACCGTGTCTGAAAATCACAGCTCAAGCAGCGTGGACCGCGCTGTGCAGAACTGTTCACCAAATCTGGGTGAGGTTAACCGAAGAAGCTCCAGTCATCCTGAAAAGACTGCGTTATGTTCAGGCCTGAAAGACGATTTACAATTCCCTTTGTTTAATGGTAATTGTTTCTGCTGACATAAAATCGACCAAACGTGAGTCAACATTTTCTTCATAAAACAAACATTTGCCCGCACAGCAGCTTTATTACACTCCTTTCATCTGACGGGTTTCGCTCAGTTTCAAAGTCGGAAAATCCAGCGTCCACAGCCGCCACACCAGAGCATTCCCCGAGCAGCGCTCCTTTGCAGAAATGGAATTGTAAAGTCGACTGCTTAATGATGCGAGAGCAAAATAATCGATAGATGCATAAACCTGCTCATTTCAAACACCGGTGCTTTCAGATGAGGCCTGCGATCTGCGGAAGATGCATTAACAGTTGCAGAAATGATGTGGGAACTTAAAGACTTAAGGCGAGTCGATCTCTCGTGTTGTTTGGGGACGTCGCAGACCACTCTACTTTCCAGCCGCAAGATAAAAACGCTGGGATTTGTAATGAGGAGCACTCTGTGCTGAAAACGATACCCCTGGTTATGTTGTTTTACTTCTTCTGGCTGCATAAACCCAAAGTTACAGACTCAGTTATGAATCACTGACAGTTGTACATTATCACCGGATCAGAACCATGTCATTAAAATGGAAAAGGGACAGCCCGCACCAGTTCTTTTGATGCTTACTTATTTGAATTTTTATGACTTTTATGCCTTTTTTCAACGTTCAGCCACTTGTTTATTCCGTCCTTCCTCTCGCCCTCTCTGGCGATAAAGAATTCGGGTCCCTTTCCTCATCCCTTCTGCAAAGGGAAACGGTCTCAGAAGATCAGAAAGAGCACGCCTCTATAAGAGACACAATTATTTGTGGGTTTTTATCGCCTTGTTGCGGACGTCGCGAGACGACGCCGGGTCTCTTTCGCGATCTCCATCAGAGACGGGGGCTAAAAAAAAAAAAATAAAAAAAGGGGCAGCAGACAATGACAAAAGAACCATGTAGGTATTTAAATGGAAATATGGACCTCGAGGCTTTAATTCTCCCATTAAACGGAGCAGGATGCTGTGGAAACACTCAGCGTTAAGCAGCAACCCGCGTTGCCTTTTTAACCCAAATTAACATCACGTCTTGGATGTGCCTCTCACCTGATTAATGTGAGTGGACGTCAACGCCTTTCATGTCTTCTGTTGAGGCGCAGATTTGCCGCCGGGAGAGAAGGGATGGAGAGGCTGTGCACTTAACCGTGTTATGCGCGCGGCTTTGCGGGACTGCGGCCGCTGGCGTACGGAACCAAGTGGGTTGGGACGACACTAAGAGCGGCGCGCTCTGGGGGAGGCTCGCCGCTGGCCGCGGTTTCACTAACACTCCTTGTGGCAAACGGCGTGGGGGTGTTGGTTTTGTGACGCTGCCGACACTGTGAGGAGGGTGGATGGGGTGCGGCTCCACGGAGGCCGTGTTTGGCTGTAGGGATGGATCAGAGCACCATGGCGCATGTAAGCAGGAGCTCGGGGACTTTGCTGCAGGCCTCAGCCACCCTTTAGTGAAGCCCCGGCATATAAAGAGGCACCAAAGTACCCGAGCTGCTTGCTTGAGTGTAGTTTTGAATGTGGCTCAGTACCCTCCCTTAGCTTGCAAGTGGCTGCTTTGAGGCGAATTCGGCTCAACGGGATTTTGCCCAACCTCTCAGCTAGACTGCACCCCTCTAGCCCCCACATAGTGAGTTTAAAAAATATTCACGCCCTTGGAATTTCTTGCATTTTTGAATCATGATGCATTACTCTGAAGATTTTTGCTGCTCATCACATCGCAAAGTGCTCTAGGTATAACACAGTAGGCAAAAATCCATACTGTATCTCATGATCCATTCACTTCGTTCTGAAAAGCGTGTTAATTTAGAACGATGAAGCAAAATTGCCTCTCTTTTGATTTTGATGCGTAGCAGTAAACCCACCAGTGCTTCTTTTAAAAGGATGTTGTGAGGGTGAAGCCCGAGGAAGCATGGAGGTGGCGATCACGAACTCTTGTTGGACAAACACCAAAGCATGAGGGGGCGAGGTGGAGTGGTGCGTGAACGCAGCTCGTACACATCCACGCGTCTCCCTCTGCAGTTACAATGGGGAGCGAGGAATGTGGAGAATCAGCAGAAGAAAGGACGAAGGGATGAAAGCCTGGACCTCAGGAGGAAGGGGTGGGCGAGAACCTCCTTCGGGGGGACTTACGCTTCATGCGCGTTCGCAGTCAGTGATCAGTTTAGCGATGTGTGCACCTTGCACATAAATGAGCGGTTTATAAGGATGAGGACATCTGTGTTCAGATGCCACGGGGACTCCGTTACTAGAAAGATCCTTACCCAGATTTCTCGTGTTTGAGTTTTAGGTGCCCTCCTTCGGAGAACATCTACAGAACGTGTGATAAAAACAAAAACTGGAAATGAGGCGTGCCGAATTTTCCCCGATTTAAACGAATAGAAGTTTTGTGCAGTGACGCATGATCGGGACGCACAGTGGCGTTCACTTTCTTCCCATATAGCTGAGAATGTGAATTTTAATAATGCCTCATGCTCTTCTGGAAAGGGGAAGGAATGATATAAGTACGTCATTATGGTAATCAGGCACTGAGACTTCTTCACGTTCCTTAGGGAATTCTTCCTCTCCTTCTTCTTTCCCAGGCAACAACTGTGGAGGAAGCAGACCTGATGCACTGTGGGAAAGCTGGCAATCCTATCTTGTCTCCCAAAGGCGGCACCTCTTCACCAAATCAGCGGAGGTCACTGCATCAAACTCCTGTTTTAAGCACAAACGTACGTTTAACCAAGACGGGGTTATCTGCTCATGAAGGAGAGTGGCTGAGGCCTGGCCGTAAGCGCAAGCCAAACGCTCGAGGAAAGCCACAGTTGGGAGGCCCGTAAGTGCCACATGTGTGCCCGGTGCCAACCGGCTTTACGCCAAAGCAGAAAGGAGTGAATATGGCAGAGGACGGGGTTCCGGAAGGGTGGAAAAGCAGGTGGGTTCTACAGCCGGGAGTGGATCGGGACCGCAGAAGACTTGTGAAGACGGGGATAAGGAGAGCAGGAGATAGCAGCTGGATGACAGACAGCTGCTCTAACCAGACTTAATCAGCTGTGGACTGCAAAGCATTATGGTTCACGTCAGCGGCGTAATGTCCAGGAGAAGCCTGACAGCTGTAACTGAACGGTTTGTTTGTGTACTGATGCATTCTGCTGCAAGTGCTGAAGGTCTTGTTTGGTTCTGGGCAGCAGGAGCATCAAAATGCACTGAGAGGGAAAAAAAAAAAAAATCTGTTTCTGCCAGACTTCAGCAACCGTATCTCCATTAAAACCCATTATTTAGAACTGGATGACATGTCTGAAGCATTTTAGGTGACGCAGAAATGTTAAAAGCGAAGCCTGGCACTATAAATACTGCAATTTTGCTATAAAGCCCCATTAACACCGCCGTCTGGGTTCCTCATCAGCCATGTCTGATTTTCGTTTCGAGCAGGAACAGGCAACAATGGGATTTTTCACGGGGCAGGAAGGGTGCTCGGCTAGAGGAAGTGGGGGACTTGGGAGGGTAAAAGAGAGGATTTAAATAGAACTTCTCATCCATGGCAGATGAACTTTCACAGCTATCAGAGTCCTGCACAGACAACCGTACTGGAGAGCTTCTTCTTACCCACTCAGGGTAAGAAGAGATAACAGCTGTGGAAACTGATGCCCACCTCAAACACAAAGGTCTCCCTAAATTTAGGTGCCTCTTCTGTAGATTATTTTTTTTTTTGCGCGCTATATATGCAACTCCTCATGCAGATATCAGAAAAGGAGAGATGGTGCATGACAGCAGCCAACATTTAAGTTGGGTTTGTGTGTGTGTGTGTGTGTGTGTGTGTGCTAGTTACAGAGAGGAAAACACTGAAAGAGAGTAAGACACTGCCAACTTTGAAGATCACTGCACCCTTTTCCTAAACAGGTGTGTTGCTACCTGTGCAAAACTTGGGGCGGGGGACCAGCATATGAAGTAACGGGATTGCAACTTAGCACCATTTCCAATGCACCTCCCTACCTACTGTAAAGCGTCTCAGCTCACCTCACACCCACAACTCGCTGTTAGCAGGCACTCTCCGACAGACATGTGGTCGTCTCATGTGACGCACAGTCGCAGATATGGTGTCACAGAATGCTTCCCGTGCCCAGATGGTTCATATCCACGCTGAGAGCAGAACCACGCATCATTAAATAATGTCGTCTTAGTGCTGAAGATCAAATTCTCCCTTTCGGCGATGCTCAAAACAACCTCAGATAGCAGGCAGGAAGTTACAGACGTGTAGGCGCAACCTGAATTTGCTGCTTCGATTCACTGGGGTTCTGCTGTTGGACCTGTGACCTGTGAACTCCTGGTGGAAGAACCTCCAGCTCAAAAGGCCTTTACGATAAAGGTGTGAGCTAAGTGAATTGTCCTGAATCAGTCAGTCAAGTTTCTTTCACAATGTACTTCCGTGTTTCTCTCTAGTGCATTTCGAGGTTACATGCATATGCACGACAGCTTGACAGAAAAGCATCTAAACAGCACGGCTCCTCGCAGCTCAGCAGTGAAACAAAAGCACAATCGAGAGCGAATCCTAGGGCCTCCTAGTCTGTTATAAAGATAATATCATAGTGTGGAATATAAAACTGAGCTGCTGAAGGTCAGTGTGAGGAGCCAGGAGGACCCAAGCATGCCATCTACTGAACAGTTTTCCTCACTTTTAACTTTTTTGTTTCCTCACTATAGAGATGCAAGTTTGTGAACTTAAATCTCTACACGAATATGCCATAAAATATGATTGTCTTCACCTACAGTAAGTCATAGAAATAGAGAACCCAATTTAAAAAAAAAAGCACAAAACATGCTTTTTTGTTCTTTTGGTCAAAATTATCCAACATTAAATGTCTTTGGTAGAAATAGGATGTGTACTTGTGCTGTTGCAACTGGTGTGATCATCATAAGCAGCAATGACTTCAACTAAATGTTTATGGTAACTGAAGATTGGTCCTGGACATTGGTTTGGAGTGATATTGATTCGTCCCCCCACAACGTTTCTTTTGGATTAAAGTCTGGACTTGGCCAGTCCAAAATGCGAAAGTTGTGCGTTTAGGTTTGTTGTCTCTCCTTAAAACCTGCTGTCTGTTGAGCTTCAGTTCATAGATAGGTACCCTGATGTCCTCTTGTAGAGTTTGCTAGTACGACCCAGAATTTATAACTCCATCATTGATGGCAAGCTGTCCTGACCTGGGCGGCAAACCAGACCCAAAACCACAATAATACCAGCACTGTGCTTAACAGATGGTAAGGTTCTTAGGTAATGTTTGAATTAGCCGAACAACATTTCTCATTTAAGCCAAAGCGTTACATTTTCAAGTTATCCATCAAAAAAAGATTCTTCCATGAACATCCTGGCTCATCTGGGTGGTCTTGAGCAAACTTTGAATGAGCAGTAATGCTCTTCTGGGAGAGCAGTGGTTTTCTCTTTGCTGTCCTTCCATGCACATCCTTAAACGACATCCTGGGGTTCTACCCTGGGGATTATTTTACTCCTTTGCTCTTGAAGTATTTTTGCTGGAAGACCACTGGTGGAGAAAGTAATAACGGTGTTTAATTTGCTCCATTTGTACACTATTTGCCTGACAGGGTTGAAGCTGTGAGTCTTAAAAAATGCGAAGACTCAAGTTCGTGGGTTTTAAATAGAGCAGCCCCCCCCCCCCAACTCACATCCAATTTCACCCCATTGACTAAGACTCCTGACTCTGACTAGCCCCCCTAATTCGAATGATAATCCTAGCCAAGTTCGGTCATTTTGATCAATAAATGACTGAAAAGCACCACATAATCTGTATTCTCGGTTATCTGTATCTATTTCCATGATTCAGACGAAGATCAAATCACAGTTTAGATCAAATTTATGCAGATATGCAAATATTTCTAGAGGGTTAACAAACTTTCCAGCACCGCTGTAGCTGCAGCGAACCTGAAGAGGAGATCATTTGCGGATTCTGTTACTAAATCTAAACCATTTGACCAGGGATATCAGGCTGTAGCCAAATGATCCACAAAGAAGAACGATATTAAATTACGTTGCTAAATTAATATCCTGCAGTGTCCCTTATTTCCCTGGTATGACCCCTGCACAGATAGTCGCAGATACTTAAGGCATGAACTAAATGCATAGCACTTGAATAACTTCAACGGTTTTGCTCAGTTTACAGTGTCAATTAAAGGGTCGAAGTCACCATAACAAACCGTTCCCTTGCTTTATTAGCACATAAATGAACCTGTCTCACAGCCGATATGCAAACAAATGCAAGCAGTGTGAAAAGCGGGCTTTCTGACACCCTGCAAAGTGGAGGTCGGGGGCTAAATACCTCAAGCGGCCTAATATTGAAGCAGACGCGCCTGAACGGGAGCGATAGCCGAGGTCCTGTCCATGAGGGTGGGGCTGCCTGCGAGGCAAGGGGCTCGACTCAGTCTGGTCCGCTCTTCGAGAGCCTCTTCAGTCGGCACTGCTGGCACCAGGAGAAGCTGAGTGATGAATGGAGCCGGTAAATCCAATATGACTCCAATAGTATCCTTTGCCCTTGCTGCTGTGTTTACTGCATGAACAAACAGCACACGGGAGAGAAGGGAAAAAGAACGAGGGCAATGAATAAGACAATACCAGATCCCTCAGGTGTATAACAGAACCGGGCTGCTGATCATCAGCCATCCACAGGCAGTTCGGTCCTTGGTGCTAATAAGCGAATGTGGGCTCGGTCTTCCCGGTTATGCTCCGGCTTGTGTGCCGAGCCTGTCACCTCAGGGGCAAATCCCAATTACGTCCAAAGGCAGAAGAAGTCCTAGCAGAGGTCTGAGATTAGAGCACTTGTGCTTCTGCTCAGTGCTAAACTGGCAGTGACACTTGCTGGTGTGTTGTCATAGTGCCGCCAGATTGGCTGAATCTGTTATATTTATCCTCATGAATGCATTAATATTTTAAACCCTGATAACAGAACTGTTTTCCTGTATAGTAGTTAGAAGAAGGAGTATAGTGGACGTCATGACCCTGCCAGGAAGTGAAGCGAAACATTTTGATTTGATGAAAGTGGACTGCAGTGTTGTTGAGGTGCATTCTAATGAATTTGTGCTACAGCTAAATGCGTTTCCTCAGAATAATCTGTCTCACTTTAGCCAGTTACACACCTGACCTCTCTTCTCTGCCCATTAGCTCTCATTCACGACTAACAGAGATGCTTCAGCGAGGCATCTGGGAGATAAAACAGCGCCAGGTCCCGCATCAAGTGTCCATATGGAGAAGCATTTGGTGCTTGTTTTGTCTCCTCTGTCCTGGGGTACAGGACCCTCTCTAAGCACCAGCTAAATGCCACGGGCGCCAACAGTGGCGCATCGTCCAAGCCAGAACTACGGCCCACAGACGCATGGGAACAGCAGCCATATGGAGAAAGAGGATGGCAGACGAAAGGCAGGAGGAAGCAGGAGTGGGCCAGGGGACTGAGGGTGTTGTGGAGCTGAGCCTTAGGTAGCTGGGTTATGGCAAGAGGCCGGAAACAAGCTGCAGTCAGCAGCCGGAGAGCGTCTCCCCGAGAGCCCCGCTGAAACAATTTGGCAGGGGAGAGGCACACTATCTGGGGCATCTAGCACCTACCACTGGGTCATGTGGTCCTCTCAATGTGTGCGTATGAAAGAGACACAGAGAAGCAGAAAGTGAGAAAGCGGGAAACTTTGTGCTGCCACGTGAGCATCCATGCTAATAAGCTTTAGCACTTTTTTGTACAGAACTTAGCATCAGGTGGTCTTGCTGATGGCTGAAGTATAAAACATGTGGCGCGTGCATGTAGAATTAGACAGTTTTACATTTACTACATTTTTTAATGCTTCAATTGACCTCAGAAAATGTACAGTCGGGTTGCTGGCACTTAAATGGATTCCACGATTTGAAATAGGAGGTAACCGATACAAACAAATGGAGCAATTCCTTGAGAGGCAAATACGGACCTGGCAGCACATTTCAAAGCGAAACTTGGTCAGGTTTGCATTATTAGTCTGACTGTAGTAAACCTAGGAAGCCTGACAGACTGACACATGACTCGCCAGCTATACTTAGCACAGCTCCCTTTTCCCTCTAATATGCGTCTAGGTGCAATGGATGTGGGCGACGGTGCTTACGGCCAGTGCCAGAACCACAGCTGGTTCTACCTGGCTGGTTCATCAACAGCAGGTCCTTGGCACTGGAGCGGGCACCACTTGACACCTGAGCAGCACAGCACCCGGCACCCCTTCCACAGAGGCCCAGTCAATGAAAACCCACCTGTGATCCATTGCCCGGCATACCATTTGCCTCAGTTTCATTTATTTCCTTTGTTGGCTTCACTGATACACTAGTTTGCTCACTCACATTTACCCTTCAAAAGCATCGGGTTTTGCCAACAACCAACACATCCACAGTTGCTCAATGTGACTCTTTATAGCAAAGCTCAGCACCGGGGTGCAGGAGAGCTTTTCTGACACTGAGCTTTTCCGTTCTGAGTTTGTGGTTATTAGATTTGGTTTTTAGATGAAGGTGTGAGTGACACTTTTCACTTGGGTCATTTGGCCTTCTGCTGTCATATCCCATTTCTGTCTGTCCCTCCAGCTACTCCCCATTCCAAGGAGATCCCCTTGCCAAGCTGAAACTTCCCTGCAGATTTATATCAAGAATTGTTGTCTCTGCAAGGTAGCAGATACAGCTGTCATCTTCACGCTATTGCTGCTTCAGAAGAACTCCACTGTACCAGTTTTATTGTAACAGCAGCAGTCAGTATGAATTACTGTACCATTCAGTGTGGTGCGAAAAAAGTGATTTATTACAAATATTCACTCCCTATCATTAATTTAACTTTGCACTTTATATTCGGATAGCGCTGAAGAGAATAAAAGGCATTTCTCTATTTTTGTTATAATTTAAATATTTTCCAGATGCGAGCAGCTCTTTCATCCCCAAGCAATAACCCATGTGCAGAGCTACAATAAAAGACAGCTACAATATTTTGAAGCATTTTCACTGCTGATCTTATCTCAGCCTGGCACGTTTACAGTGGGGATATAACAATATCTACACAAAGAGATAAAAGCATTGTGGCACTCCATGTTTAGCATTCTCAGATGATGTTCCACCTCCTGTATGACTTTCGGGAATAACTTGTGGCTCTCTGGCCCTCATACAGACGATTCAAAGACGAACACATACCAGAAGAGGAGAGATAAAACAGAGGCTTGGGCTGTTTGAGGTGTAAACATGCTCCTCCGCCGCCACTGCTGCCGCCTCGGCTATAAGACAGAATGCAGAGAAATGCAATCAATGCCTTTTCACTCTCTGGGGGAATTCTGCTGGGTCCATGCCTGTGATAAATAGGTGCTATATTCATTATCATGTGCGAGAAAAGCCGGCCGTGTTCTTCTGCACAGAGGAACGGGATGCTAAACCTATATCTAAATTGCCATTTTGACAGTACATATTTTCTGTTCACAATTTCCTATGTGTGCATTTCAGATTTGCACTATGTTCTACATGAGTACAAACCAGGGGAGAGAGCCAAACTGAGCTGTGGGTGAAGAAACAGCTAAGAAACCATTTACTAGGCAGACGATGAGGAGGCTGTTATTAATAAAAGGCCTTGCGGTGGCTGGGGAGATGCATAGCGTGACGCCAGTCAGGAGCTTATGGGACCAGAAAGGGTCCCACCGGGTGATCCTGCCCAGGTATGGAATGCCATATTGATGGCTAGGGAAATCATGTGTGAAGTCAACTTCACGAAGAGCTTATAATGGTTTCCAGACTAGACCCACCTCAATGAGATAAAGATGGTAAGGTTAGGAGGCTTGGCGTACATGACAGACATGTTTCTCTAAGGGGGGTCGTTCACATTCACATGTTGGTGCGCTGCAGGACCTGGGAACCTTGCTCCAAGTCCACTGGAGACAAAGGAAAGCCATGTGAAGCACAAACATGAATCACTGAGGTCCCAGGGGTAATACAAATAGGAGGAGAGGTGACTAGAGTTTAAGGTAGGGGTGCGGAAGATATGGAACTCACCCGGCACACGCAACATACTGGCAGAGCCATACGGTAAAGGCGGATCTGACAACATCTCGCTACGGGGTCGCTGTTCACATGGAAAAAAAATTTCAGGGAGGGATGTATTAGTCCAAACCCCTGGCCGGGATACGCATATGTATATGAGTGCACCCTGATACCCTCTACCTCTGCCCCTTGGGTGCTGTTTTTCAATACTTACAGTCCCGGAATAATTAGAATTCTTTTGGATTTTTCTCTGCTGCTAACCACACAGCCTAAAATTTCGAGCCATAAGCCAGTGCTGAGACTGGCCAGCACTCCTCAGCAATCAGGTTTACTCTTACAAAAGTTCCTCTTGCCCCTTTACACAGGCTTGCTGGGCATGAAATCACCGTGCCTGCAACAATCTGCATAAATTTGTATATTAATCCTTTCATTTTTGCATCGCAATGGCCATGAACGGTCAAACATTTTGGGAGTGAGCAGCCTATCGCCAACACTAATGTATAATGGACATAGATGTGCATACATAACTAATGTCACAGCAGCTGGTAATTCCCAGGTATTTTCTGAATCTGCGTCCTTTATGGTTTAACCATCGTGTCTTAAGTGCCAAATGCCCGTATTAAAAGCATGTGACGTTCATTTAAACAAAAAGTGCTATTACTATTGTTTTTTAAAAGAAGAAAATTTTCCGCACGCTATAAAAAAATGCAAGCACGCAATGTGTACGTTGCCAAGCTTACGTCTAGCTTCGCTCTCGTGAATCAGTGGGCTGTAGCCACCGTACCGGTCGCGAGCATGGAGCTTTCCATTAGCGTTCAGCTTTTAATTATAGCAGTTAATTTGTTCAATTTATATTTCATTAAATGAGCTAAACCCTCACCCTTGCTCCTGAGAAGATGGAAACATTCAAAAAGTCTGGAAAGCTGACATAAGAACCATTGTTCTGGGCAGAAAGTGTGGATTAATTTTGTTTAAATTTGTGAAATAAAATTCTGTGTTTTCAATCTTGACTCAGGCTAAAATAATAATAATAATAATAATAATAATAATAATAATACATTTTTAAAAACGGTCTAGGTATGAAGCAGAAAGAGAATGTAATCGGCTCAGGAAGTTGAGAAGGCAAAGTACTTTATAGAACTGGACTTCCAGCCCAAAAGGTGACATGATGCAACCCAAGGAGGAGGGTTGCTATGGTAATGCTTAAGCAAGGCACTGCACCTGAATTGCTTCAGTAAATACCCTGCTGTATAAATGGGTACATGTTTAAAGCCAAGCCTTTGACAAAACTGTCGGCTTTTCAAAGACATCAAAGCTGTGAGTTGTCTGAAGTGAAACGAGACATAAAAGAGGAATAATCAGTGATGTAGTACATTTCTCAAGGAAGATTAAAACTTCCTCTGAGCCTCCTTAACCCATCGACGTCTCCCGTGTCAATGAGCTGAAGTGTTTTCGCTTACTCGTAATCATATTCACACCTACTCCACATTCGAACTCTTTGCCCGATACAATGCATTTTAACAGCAGCTTACCGTTATTTTGAATGAAGATCAAAAGTTCCTTGCTGACTGTTCATATGAATGCTGGGAAAATGTTCTACACATGTGTCAAAGCTAAAATTTTTATAATGAACATCAGGCCATGCACTTGGTTAAGATGCTACTCATTCACCGCTCTGCCCCAGGATGCTTTAGGACTGTCATGTGACCAATGAATCTATGACTGATGATGATATAATAACCGAAGAGCTAAGCAATAATAGGTGGTCACAACAGAGGGGAAAATCTCCCCACTCTAGGATCAAAGCATTGTTAAAATGATCGTGATCGTGACATCCAGTCCTATAAATAAATAAAACTCAAGACTTCTTATTAAGCATCCCAAACTGCTCTATGTCCAATTTTATGTAGCAAAAATTACAAATTTCTCAAATCGATGGGGTGCTATAATATTTCACTGAGCTATAGCTTCACATAATGCATTAACATAACCTCGCATAGTTGGACAAAAGTTTTCCGTGGTCTCCAAAGCAATTTCTTCACAAGTTCTTAAGTAAATATCATTTCTTTTCTCTGACATTGCACAAATTTTTTTGTGGACAACTGTCAGTACACGTATCTGTGACAGTACCTCATGCTGTAAAGATTAAACATTTTCAAAAATGTATTTCCAATTATTAGCTGCATTTTCTTCACTGTTCTGAAAAAAATTATTTTTTTGGTGAGCAAAAATGGCTCTCCTTGCTATCTTTATTCTGCAGTAAAATGCACCCAGGAACTCAGTGCTGCCTGTTGTTGCAGTTTCACAGAGCTGTGCATGACAAATTTATTCCATTTTTTTATTCATTATAATTTGTGAGGGTGTTACTACCACAGGAAGGACGGGGTTGTTTTTAGTGACTTCTCCCTGTTGCCTGCCCTTGCCTTGCAATGAATGGGTTTAATTATAATTTAAGTGTGGTCAGTTGGATACCATTTAAACACCTGGTCTGAGGACTGTGGGTGCTGGGAAAGTTGGGGGAAGTGTAGGGCTGGTGGTAGTGTGGCAGCTCTAGTTTTATTCATTGCTGGTGTCATTAAAGCATTTTTTGGCATGGCCTCCACCCCATAACCGACCTCAAACTAAATCCGAGTATTTTACAGAAACTACTCTGCAAATAAACAGGGTGCAATACGTCTCACCCTATGCCAGATGTTTGCAGGATAGCGGAACACCGAGTTAAGCAGCTGTGGAAAATGGCATTAATTAATATGTCTTATTATAAATTTCTAATTCACTGCAGGGTTACTGTTTTTTTCTTTTGTTTTTGCAGGACCCAACCTGTGAATAAATCAAGGTATTCTGTTTTTACCGATTGTGAAGCTTAACTTTAGGAAAAATTTGAGCTACCCACAAGTCCAGTTTTGCCCATGAGATGAGGTATAGATGTTTAAGAAGCAATAACCTCCAAACTACATCCCCTGTTATTATTTGTGTGTTGAAGAGTCGATGGTGCTCTGGATGCCGAGATATGATGCACCTGGCAAGCTGAGCAACATGCAGTATCACCGCTACCTGAGTGACAACTAGAAAGAAAAATCACTAGAGAAATCACTTCAAATTTCAAGAACTGGAGGGTCTCATTATGTTGTGCTTATTCTGGGTCTGATGGAGAGAGACTTGCATTTTTACTTGCCTCGATCTCCTCAAAATTTCATGCAGCTCCTCATTTAGCCGAAGTTCAAGCCACCAGTGCTTCAGCAATTTGAGTTTATTTTCAATGCAATGGATATGTGATGAATGATATCGTTATATTTTGTCATTTTTTACTGTTTGGGAACAACCGTCTTTACAGTGAGTTAATTTAACAATAAAGTACCGGAAGAAAGGACCTGAACTGAACACAGACTGGATAGCTTGTTAAGGCCATGGAACAGGTATGAAGGAATTTTGTCAGTATTTCTGGTATTGGACTCTCATGCTCTGCCTGTAATATTCTCCAACAACAGCTGGGAATGTCTACAAAGGGTCTGGTAGAACATAGGGACTTTGGGGAGAAAGAATACATTGCATTCACCAAAATTACACATAACATGGAAGAAGCAAGCCCAGGATGGGGTTAAGCATGCTTCTATTTTATGGATATTATTCTTCTCCCATCCTGTACCAGAACAACAGCAGATATCGCTCCCTGAGGCTGTGCCCTTGAGAGTTACCCACAATACTAAATCATCATTCCTTGTTACCTCTCGTTCAATTACATTATGAGGACCGAGGAAAAATGATAATGCTTTGAGGTAATTTCACAGCACTCCCAGCTAGAAATCGCTACTCAGAAGAAAGCAGCACAATATTCAATGGTCTCTTCCACACATGTGCCCTGGATTACCATCCACTTGAAACACATTCAGCAGCAGCACGACTGCCGCATCTTGCGCGTTCTCCAAAGTCATTTATTAGCAGCAGTGCTGTTGGAATGGCACTGCTTTCTGAGACGAAAGGGGAAACAAAAGCAATTACAGCAGGAATTTTTCATGCGCGTGCTTGTCTGCATATTTCCTCCTCTTTTCTCAATGCACCATTTCAGTTAACTGCAAAATATTCATTACACCACTTGCATACCATAGCTGCTTTTTTGCAGAATTCTCTTTGGAGTTTTCTAGAAGATGCTTACCATCACATGTACACTGTATGGCCAAAAGTATGTGACAACCTGAGCATCACACCTATATGTGCTTGTTGAAATTCCCATTCCAAACCCATGGGCATTAAAATGGAGTTGTCCTCCCCTCCCTTTCCTGCTATAACAGCCCCGACTCTTTTGGAAAGGCTTTCCACCAGATTTTGGGAATTTGTGCCCATTCAGCCTCAAGACCATCAGTGAGGCTGAGCGAGAAAGTCCTGGCTTGCAGTTGGTGTTCCAGTTCATCCCAAACGTCTTTGGTAGGGTTGAAGTGAGGGCTCTGTGCAGCCACTCAAATTCTTCCACACCAACCTGGGCAAACCATGTGTTTATGGAGCTTTGCTTTGTTCACGGGGGTGGGCACAGTCATTCTGGAACAGGAAAGGAGCTTCTTCCCCAAACTGCGGCCGCAAAGCTGGAAGCACACAGTTGTCTAGGATGTGTTTCTATGCTGTGTGGGTGCGGCCGAAACAGCTCAACTCAGTCAGTAGAAGGGGAGTCCGCATACTTTTGGCCATGTAATCTATCTCCCATAGCAGTTACCTGTTCCTTTGGTTGAGGTTCTGCGAAGGGTAATGGCCACCACTGAGTGGCAAGCAGAAAGTGAGCACCTCTGCAGAGCCTTCACAGTCACATTTAGTCAAATAATTGCAGCAGTTGGAGAAAAGCACAAACAGAAGACATGCAGAAAGGTGTCTGGCAGCCTGAAAAATACAAAAGCAGTCTGCAAGGGTGAAGGCAATTTGGAGCCAAAGGGAGGTGAAGGTCTCATGAATGAAGGTGTTCTAGAATAACTGTAGGACTGGTGCTTGTACAAGGAAAGAAAGAGCGAGCCATGACCTACAGTTTGTACGGGGCACTTAATGGGCCTTATCTTTTAGCTTAAAATCTGTCACTTTGGTTAGCAGTGCTCTGCCATGGCAACGCTGTCCCCTCGGTAGCACTGGTATCTCCTCCTGCAGGTAGCATAATGCTTACAGTTTCTGCCTTCCAATCAAATGACCCACTTTCTAATCCCTGACCCCACTGTCATATCATTGAAAAAAGTGCCCACCCGAAAATATTCTGGTAAAAAAAAGCCCTGCTGTTAGTAACTCAGTAAACAAACCTAACTTTGTACACTTCCTTTGATAAAAGATGAATCTAAATAATAAAAAAAATTAATACTGCGTGCAACTGTCCATAGCGTTGCCAAGGGTCCATGTTGACTTGAGGGCACTTCAGAAGAAAACTGTACATGTTTTTGAAATTGACGGGACTGCCACAGAGTTGAGAAGGGTGACACGTACGTGGAGAAGCGACCTGGGTGGGTAGATATTTCTTGGCTAAAACTTTCTTCTCGCCGCGCGTTAATTAAAAAATGAGAAAAACCCGAGTGAAAGTAATGCCAACGCGTTGAGCATAACTGCAATATAATGGCAGAGCATCATTCTGGAAGTCATTCTTTTCACATATGATGGACCTCATTTATGTTAATGATTTGGCATTTGCTGCTGTGAAAGCGGAGTGTCCAAGTCCACAGCAGAGAATGAAGAATGAATATCAAACACAGCGCATAGTGAGGCTGACATGCGGCAGTGTACACCATATGCGGTCATGTCTGGGCTATAAACTATACTTTGCAGGGATGAGTGGAGTGAGTGGACAAGATGCACCCTTGGACCACCTGTAGGATAAGATAGGACAGCACGGAAGTTCACTGTACAGCAGCTGGACACATAACGTGAGATTATCAAAAATCATATGGCTGTTGGTAAGAAGTATGATCAGAAGTGCTTCCTAGTGCACCTGAATGGAGAAACTGGAGGCTGGGAGAGCTCGTGCTGATCATTTCATTTAGGAGATGTGAGCCAATGTCCATTACAGACTATAGCTTCCTCCTCATCCTGGCATAGGTAGATGTCAAGTCAAGCTTCAACATGGACCAAACTGATAAACATGTGCCAGGTCCATGTTTATATGGATGGCAGAGAAAAAACTGTGTGGAGCATTTGCACAATTTCCTATGTACAAGGACATCAAAACTGCTCGCTTCCTTCGGCGAACAGACTGCCTTCCCTGTCCGGGCCAACGGGGAAAACCGAAGCTGATTACTCCTTCATGTAACACTTGGCGGCCATCAAAGACAGCGTGATCGAAAGGCCCGGTCTGATGGATCTCTGTGTTTGGAGCTCACCCACACAATGTGAGATGAGGAATGGCTGAAGAACGGCTAAAGAGCCGTTCCAGGAGAACGATGTCATATTTGCAGCCGTCCGGAGGGGGATAATTAATTTTTCCACGTTTTGCAAAATTAGCACCGGGTGTCCCGAGGGAGGCGGAAAACCGCTGGTCTCACCAGGCATTCGCTCATTACTCCTCTGCTTGGCGAGACACCTTGCACGCAGCTCGGACAGATCCGAGGAGGAAGGGTCGCAGCCGATTGTCGGCTGTGTGTTACTGCACGTGTGTGTGAATGTGTCGGTGGAACTTCGGTGACCCAGTGCCCTACCACAAGCAGCCCTGCGGGTTGACCCGCTCTGGACATTTTGGTGTTGTCAGTGACCTCTGTGGCTCACCTGATGTCTGCAGCGTGTGTGGTTCCCTTCCTCGGTGGCCTGCGTACACCTGTCTCTTGTGGCTATTTTTCCTTGGATTTTACGTTTGTTTACTCACCTGAATGAGGAGGTCGTACACTTGGAATCTAGAAGAGAAGGGTTCTCTCGCTCTCTCTGTCTCTCTCTTTCAATGTGGAGCCAAGTGAGGAGATCGGTGAACAGTGTCGGTCAGAAGCAACAGTGGTGTAACTGACACACACACACGCACGCGCATTAGGGCTCATACGGTGGCGTTGATCATAGCGGTGGACGACAGCTGGCATTGCATACCTTTACAAGGAGCAGAAACTTAGCCACAGCACAGCTGTGCTTCCCTGGGATGTTCTCTCAGATAATAGAGCCAAGTGAAGTAGGAAGAGCGAGACAGTCAGACAAGCGTGGGGGGAGAATGGGGAGTGAATGAAGAACAGGCAATAGTGGGTTGGAATGGCCTTTATTAATGATGTCTTTGATTTTGCCTGTGCCCCTAAGACCGCTTTTTAACAGGCGTATTTCTGCAGAAGATCACTGCATCATTTCTAGCACCTGCTGGATAATTCCAACACAGATAAAAAAAAAGCAGGTGTGCATGGGGGGTGTCCTAACTTATTCTTTTGCCAGTCAGATGTGGTTCTCAGTCCCAGGGGGGTCCCCCAACACCTGCTAAATGCAGTACAATCTGCATCCAGTCCTGCTTCCCCGCTGCATTGAGAGCAACGCCATTACACCCCCGCAGACATTCAGTGTGACAGTAGGCTTCACTGTGGGCTGCATTTCTACAGCAGAAACAAACTCATGTTGTGCTGCTTTCATTTTCTACCCATCTTACCCCCTCCTTCCTCCATGTTAGCACTGCCTCTCTGTTTACTTGTTCTTCACCAATCCGTCTCAGCTTTCCCTGCCACAGCACTCACCATCTATCTATCTATCTATCTATCTATCTATCTATCTATCTATCTATTTTAGCACCTTGATTTCCTGGTTTCAGATTTTATGGACATTTCAAAAGTGATCTGGAAAATATAGAAAAATAAATATTTTAGAAAAGCCATTTATAAAAAATATAAGGGAAAACATTTAAATATATTGCAGCTATATTTACATTTTTACATAATTATTTTAGCTTTATTAAGAAAAAATAATAAAATAATGTGTTAAGCAATGCTGATGTTGGGTGTCAGTAAGGAAGCATCCTGCCATCTCCATTGTTAAGTGTGAAGGCAGCACAACGCCCCCATACCCCCTGTAGATGCATTTTGATACACTCGTATGGACATCTTATTCACTGCTTTGTGCATTTAAATTCACTGTCGTGTGTGTGCGCGCGCGTGTGCGTGAGTTGCACCATTGACTGCATTGTGGTTTATTACCCACATTGCAGGTTCATTACACATTGCAGTAGGATGTTAAAGTGTTGCTGTAGTACACAGTACAGTACTGTATAGCACTGGAGTAAGAAATATTACTCTAAAATTAGATTGTTGATTTTCCAGAGATTTTGCCTTGTCCACACCTGCTCCCCAGCATAGTCCAAAAAAAAAAAAAATATGGGCTGTATCTGCATCTGTCTGTTTGTTTAACATATTTACTTCCTTTACAGTGGCAATGAATCTTTTATGCAAACAAAGGCACACAAATACAAACATCACCATGTAAGCACCCATACTGTTCACCACCCAAATGACCCCTCACCTGTCTCTGCTCATATTGTAATTCGTCATATTTAGCTCTTTGAAAACAATTTAGTGAATTAAAGCGGGGTTTTCGGAAAGAATGGGTTGCTTGGGAAACGGCAATAGGACCAGTTGTCACTCCATTGCCAACCCATCTTTTCATTTCATCTGGAGATAATTTAGAGAGAAGGCTGTTTGCAGTCCTATTTCTTATCCTTTTTATTTTTTTAACCAAGGGAAAAAATATAAAAAATGTCATTAAAATATTTCAAAGTAAAAATTTTGAAAGATATACAAAAAGAGCTAAAATAGCAAAAAAAAAGTCTTCTTTAAATCATTTCCATCATTCAAAGAGCTAAGAATTATATGTAGAAATAACAACCCAAGATATCTATGAAATTCTGACCATTACAAACTCCAGAAATGTGTCTTCATGACAACATTTTGGAAGCCATTTGAGTAACCAGCTGGTGATGACAGGGGTCTTCCTCCTACAATAGAAGGTGAAGCCATTTCCTCTCATCCTTCCTGCACATAAGGAAATGTTGCAAGCACAAACTCATAACTTTTGTGACTTTCAGTGTAAAACAGTTCCAGCGGTTAAAACGGCTGCTTCCTGGCACATGCAGCCCCCATGCCCCAGTCTTCTCTGCATTTTCAGCCCCTGCCTTCATAGCCAAGAGGAAATCAATAACAGTGGCGGCTTTTCAATACAGTGGCTAAAGCGAAAGGACACTGAGTGTTCTTCCATCGAAATCCCATTCTACGGCATCTCCTACACTTATCCGTTCTGAGTTTCCTGTTCCTTCTCAATATTTTCCATAATCCCGCTTGCTGTGATTTTGTATTTACGAGGTTTTAGTACAACTGTAAGAGTTTAAATTTGATATTTTGTTGGATGTGAAGTGGGTCTATCTAAGGATGAATGTGGAAGGAGCGTGTGTGAAATGACAGTGAGGTGAGAGTGCAGGAAAGAGAAGTGAGGGCGTTGGAGTGAGCGGGAAATACATTTGTAGCAGCTGTGTATGTAGTGCTAGTTGTGGAATTATATATATGTTTAATTTTCTTTTAATAAAGTACAGTGACACTCGAGTCTCGAATGAGTTTTATTTACGCTCTTGAAGCCACAAACAAAGCTGGAACCTAAAAAGGAATGCTACACAACCTTTGATAATGAATTCTACAGTTAGCGGTACAAAGGCGTCTTTAAATAGCGGTGGCCCATCTCTACGGTGAGCCAAAATTTACGGTTCATTTACCTCGGCTCACCGTATTGCTCTCGAAACAGGCAGTGTTTTTCACACAACCACCGGGCAAAGCTTCGCTGTTCAGGTTTCATTTGAGAGGATCCTCAGATTTTGCAACCTTACTGTAAACACTGGCTGCACAACACCTAAAACTCTTTGCCCCCTAAGACACTAGAAAAAGAAAAGACATTTTTTCTGCTGTACACTATTTTTTGCCGGAACTATCATCCATGTATAAGATTAAAAGTCAGCCCTACACTAACAAACAGGCTGTTATGAATCCTGCTGTCTCAGTTACTTTGCTACTGGAAGATGCCAGTAGTCAGCATCAAGGTTCCAAAATAAAACCCCATGGAACACAACACCCCCCCGGTTCCTTCAGGAGACTCACAAGGAGAACCTGGCTGCCTCAGCCACTGAGCCCAAGTGTTTTTAAGAATCCTATGAATGATGAAAACTCACAGTCTGGGCATGATGCCACTACCTTGGAACATCTAGATGTTTCTTCAGCTTCCTCACATGAAGCGTGGACGCGTAGGAGGAACATTTGGGATGGGCTCTGGCACTGTACCACATGAACTTGGGCCAAAGTCTCACTTGTAGACCCAGGCATGTTAGAGAGATCTCATCAAAACAAAAAAGTAAAAGGCACAAAGCGCATTAACTTTCTGTTAACCGAGCCACTGTTACGCACCTCTCCATCTGTTCAGTATTAACCACAACAGTTTATTTTCAAGGGTGTCCATGTTTCATCTGTACAGCTGCGCATCGCTGAACTTCAAAGAGCCAAGGTTATATTCCATTAAATGTCAGCATCAATAATAAAAGTTCTAAAAGCGACATTTTAAGCATGACCTTTGAATATGTTTGCATGCTGTGTCAGGACATATCGGTCGATTAATTACGCGAAGAACACAAAGCGCCGAAGCAGGTCGCGGTTTGCTTGTGCTTCGTCCCTTCCTCTCCATCCGCCACGGCCACGCCGGGCAATTGTGATTTAAACGCACTGTACGTTCGTCCAAATCTGGTTGGTTGCGATGAAGATCATTTCAGATGCAGGGAAGTTACCGTGACTCAGCCGAGCCTCCAGCAGGAGTTGTGGATCCGCTCACAACTCCAGATGAGGCTCCCTGCAAACCTCCCTTGCTGGCCACGTGTCTGGGTGAAGCAACGCGAAAGCGGGCGACCTCAGGCTTAGGAGACCGGGAGAAGAAACTTCCAGCATGGCTGCAATCTCTAACCTGAGCAAGCGTGAGGGTTACTGTTAAATTTGGGTGAAGAAAGAAGGTCTCCGTTCTGGAGATCACTTCTGCGGCAGCGAGGAGGGGGTTGGGCCTTCGCAGACGTTTGGAAACGCTGCGGATCTCCAGCGCCTGCCGGGTGCCTCCCAGACATGGAACATGCTGGAACGATGAGAGATAGAGGGAGGTAGAGACAGGCACACGAAGGTAGATGCGGGCAGACAGACAGTGTGACGGACAGATAAGGGGATACGTGGGCTTTTGTGTATACGACTGCAGAGATAATGACTTCCTACAGCTGAGCTGATGAACATAGATACAGAATTAATTGCAGTTTCCATAGAAGACTTAAAAGGCAAAAACAGCAAATTGGCTCAACAAAGTGAGCTAATACAAGCGGAATGGAAATATTATATAATCATATAATAGCGCAGCCTCTTTCCGAAAAGCCCAGACTTAGTTAAATGTTTAAAGAAGTGGTGAGATCTTCTCGTAATATCCAGGGGGCCGACTCCAGGGCCGTGCAGCACACGCCTTAGTTTGGGAGACAAACCAGGCGCGCGCTGTCGCACGGCACTATCCATCACGGTGTCTGACAGCTCTTAGGAGCAGGCAAAAGAAAAGTTTGATCTGCCATGAGGTTCGAATTCCTCAGGGCAGCGTCTGCGCCGAAGGAAATGTCTTGCGCTCGGAGTTCTTCTCCATTTAGCCCCGACAGACTTTGCTTTATTAATACAGATGAGTTTTCGTCCGAACAAAGAAAAAAAAGGAGGAACCCCACACTAACATCCAGGCAAGATTACCATTATTCCCCTGATGATGTTCCATCAAGACGGTTGACTGCTTAAGCAAATTTACTTTCTGATGTTTTTGTCCTCGGCTTCGTATTGTGTGCAAGCTTTGAAAGAGACGTTAAATGAGTACGGAACTGCAAATAAAGACATGTTTTCTCACTGACTGACCGGGGCTCTGGTGATGAATACGTTACCTTTGCAAGACTCCATTATGTGTCACCCATTTTTGTTTTTATGTCTTTTTTTCATCAAATTAGGACTTAATCCACCTCGGCACGCGAGTGCGCTTGACCGTGTGTGATCATCTCTGAAGGGGACAGACGGGAAAAGCAGCGGCTGCCCTGATCTGGGAGGGGACCCACTGAAATATTAAAGTCCAAACCATACCACCTCCTACCTTGCTCAGCAGCCTCTGTGTTGCGCTTCTCATTTATGTAAATAATCGTCACTTTTTTCTAACAGAGAACATTTGGAGGGTTGGCCTCCATACCTTCCACACGTGTTGTGCGCCCACCTTCTCCGCAGCAGGCCAGGATGGTCCGCTCTGTGAAGCTGATCAGCAGGTGTGGAGAAACAGAAACTAATAGGCTCCTGCCCTTGTTACCCACAAACCACAGCTGTCTGTTGGACCCCCAGGCAGATTAAGTCCTCGTATGGCAATTCGGTGCTCGGCGGAGTACAGCAGCTCCTGGTTCGAGGCTCTAATTTGCACATTGACTCTTATTACTCCGTGTCATCCTAGCAGACCCTCCTCGGCAAGACTCTCCTGTGTGAACGCCTGAAGAAAGGTTCCAGACGTGACTGGGCAGCTCTGTCTTATAAGTATAGCTTCTGCTTGCATAACTTACATCATACTGTACGCTGTTTTCATTAGTAATAGAAGAAGCTGCTGCCACAGAAATAGTAGCTGTAGCAGCAGTACTATTATCATTATTACTGTTATTTTTGCAGCAAATATATTATTATTATTATTATTATTTTTATTTTTATTATTACCTATTCTAGTAGGATCATCATTATCATCATCTTTATTAGATTCATAACAGACACAAAGGGCTAATAAATCCAGTGATAATTAGTATTGGATTATTGGTAATTAGTGATATTAGTCATTGTTAATTGACCAAATGGAAGGGGAGTAAGGCTAGGTGCATCGGAGGGGGGTTTAAACTGTTTTACCATGGTGTGGATGGGAGGAGAAACAGGGTAGGGATTATCCTGAAGGAACAGTATGTAAATAGTGTCTTGGAGGTGAAGCGAGTGTCTGACAGAGTGATGGTTATGAAACTGGAAATTGATGGTGTGATGCTGAATGTTGTTACTGCATATGCCCCGCAAGTTGGGTGTGAGATGGATGAGAAAGAAGAATTCTGGAGTGATATGGATGAAGTGGCGAGGAGTGTACCTGAGGGAGAGAGAGTGGCGATTGGAGCGGATTTCAATGGACATGTTGGGGAAGGAAACAGAGGAGATGAGGAGGTGATGGGTAGGTATGGTGTTAAGGAGAGGAACGCAGAAGGTCAGATGATAGTGGATTTTGCAAAAAGGATGGACACGGCTGTGGTAAACACGTATTTTAAGAAGAGGGAGGAACACAGGGTGACGTACAAGAGTGGAGGAAGATGCACACAGGTGGACTATATCTTATGCAGGAGGGCCAGACTGAAGGAGACTGTAGACTGTAAAGTGGTGGCAGGGGAAAGCGTAGTTAGGCAGCATAGGATGGTGGTTTGTAGGATGACATTGAAGATCAAAAAGAGAAGGAGAGTGAGGGCAGAACCAAGGATCAAATGGTGGAAGTTGGAAAAGGAAAACTATAAGGTGGAGTTCAGGGAGGAATTAAGACAGGCACTGGGTGGCAGTGAAAAGTTACCAGTGAGCTGGACATCTACAGCAGAAGTGGTAAGGGAGACAGCTAGAAAGGTGCTTGGTGTGGCATCAGGACAGAGGAAGGAGGACAAGGAAACCTGGTGGTGGAATGAAGAAGTACAGGAGAGTATACAGAGGAAGAGGCTGGCGAAGAAGAAGTGGGATAGACAGAGAGATGAAGAATGTAGACAGAAGTACAAGGAGATGAGGCGTAGGGCGAAGAGAGAGGTGGCAAAGGCTAAAGAAAAGGCTTATGGTGAATTGTATGAGAGGTTGGACACTAAGGAGGGAGAAAAGAACCTGTACCGATTAGCTAGGCAGAGGGACCGAGCTGGGAAAGATGTGCAGCAGGTTAGGGTGATAAAGGATAGCAATGGAAACGTACTCACAAGCGAGGAGAGTGTGTTGAGCAGATGGAAAGAGTACTTTGAGGGGTTGATGAATGAAGAGAACGAGAAAGAGAGAAGACTGGATGATGTAGGGACTATGAATAGGGGAGTGCAGTGGATTAGCAAGGAGGAAGTTAGGACAGCTATGAAGAGGATGAAGAATGGAAAGGCTGTTGGCCCAGATGACATACCTGTGGAAGCATGGAAGTGTTTAAGAGAGATGGCAGTGGAGTTTTTAACCAGATTGTTTAATGGAATCTTGGAAAGTGAGACGATGCCTGAGGAGTGGAGAAGAAGTGTACCGGTACCTATTTTTAAGAATAAAGGTGATGTGCAGAGCTGTAGTAACTACAGAGGGAAAAACTGATCAGCCATAGCATGAAGTTATGGGAAAGAGTAGTGGGAGCTAGGTTAAGAAGGGAGGTGACGATTAGTGAGCAGCAGTATGGCTTCATGCCGAGAAGGAGTACTATAGATGCGATGTTTGCTCTGAGGGTGTTGATGGAGAAGTACCGAGAAGGTAAGAAGGAGTTGCATTGTGTCTTCGTGGACTTAGAGAAAGCATATGACAGGGTACCTAGAGAGGAGCTGTGGTATTGTATGAGGAAGTCGGGGGTGCCAGAAAAGTATGTAAGAGTGCTACAGGATGTACAAGGACAATGTGACAGTGGTGAGGTCTGCAGTAGGAGTGACGGATGCTTTCAAGGTGGGGGTAGGATTACATCAAGGATCAGCTTTGAGTCCTTTCTTGTTTGCAATGGTAATGGACAGGTTGACAGATGAGATCAGACAGGAGTCACCATGGACTATGATGTTTGCAGATGACATTGTGATCTGTAGTGAGAGTAGGGAGCAGGTTGAAGAGACCCTGGAGAGGTGGTGATATGCTCTAGAGAGAAGAGGAATGAAGGTCAGTAGGACTAAGAATACATGTGCATAAATGAGAGGGAGGACAGAGGAATGGTGAGGATGCAGGGAATAGAGTTGGTGAAGGTGGGGGAATTTAAATACTTAGGATCAACAGTCCAGAGTAATGGGAAGTGTGGAAGAGAGGTGAAGAAGAGAGTGCAGGCAGGGTGGAGTGGGTGGAGAAGAGTGTCAGGAGTGATCTGCGACAGAAGGGTACCAGCAAGAGTGAAAGGGAAGGTCTACAAGACGGTAGTGAGACCAGCTATGCTTTATGGGTTGGAGACGGTGGCACTGACCAAAAGACAGGAGGCAGAGCTGGAGGTGGCAGAGTTAAAGATGTTAAGGTTTGCATTGGGTGTGACGAGGATGGACAGGATTAGAAATGAGTATATTAGAGGGTCAGCAGAGGTTGGACGGTTTGGAGACAAAGTCAGAGAGGCGAGATTGCGTTGGTTTGGACATGTGCAGAGGAGAGATTCTAGATATATCGGGAGAAGGATGCTAGGGATGGAGCTGCCAGGCAAGAGGAAGAGAGGAAGGCCTAAGAGGAGATTTATGGATGTGGTGAAGGAGGACATGCAGGTGGTGGGGGTGACGGAGAGAGATGCAGAGGACAGGAGGAAGTGGAAGCTTTTGATCCGCTGTGGCGACCCCTAACGGGAGCGGCCGAAAGAAGAAGAAGAAGTCATTGTTAATTGATAATAATACTAATACTGCTTCTAATACTACTACTACTACTACTACTACTACTACTAATAATAATAATAATAATAATGTGAATTTTTTAGTAATAGTAATGGGAGCAGCAACAGGACTATTTTAGTGCGTGGCCAGAGTTTGAAGTAAAACATTACAACAATGTAATATTTAGTGCAATGATTCAAGTTAAGAATCTTGCTCCAGGCAATGGCAGCAGAGCACTTTAAAACTTGAAACTTTAAACAACCACCTTTGCTTTATAAGAACATTGTTTTGACCCCCTGCGCTAAATGCAACAAGAGCACAGTCGCTTTTCCTTTATTCTCTGTGAAACCCCGCACATGAACTTCAATGCATTTTTCATCACCCCTGTGATGCGACATTTCAGATGAACTAGGGTTCACACTGTTTGGGGGGAGTGATGTTTCCCCATTTATTCCTTGGAGTGCTACACCCAAAATGGCTGACAGACACCTGTCTACAAAGCACTCACTTCCCATAATGCCCCACTCGCCTAAGAGCACCACTTTCATATTAAGTCTCAGACAGGAGATTTCGTCTTGTGAGCTGATTTCTAGAAATGTGATAAATGGATGAGTGGGGTGGCGGTTCACTTATGAAATACTTACACATTCTTTGTTGACAAGCGGTTGGAACAAGAACAGTTGGAACAGAGAAAATGATCAATAACATAAAAAAAACTTTTTTTTCTTGAAAAATTCTAAATTAATATTTACTACTGATCTGTGAAAACCTTTTGTGCTGCATGCATGCACATAACATTTTCTTGTTTGGAGTGTTTAACCACAGAGGGCTGGAGACTGTTTCGCCCCAAATGCTTCATCTGGAACTTAAAATCTTATAAAATCATCTTAAAATCAGTGTTTTAATAACTGTGGTCCGTTCATGGTTACAGCTGTGAAAACGATAGCCATGTAATGTGGCTATTTGGCTCATTTCATGGTGTGTTTCACAGTTCTGGTGGTCTGCTCAGAACTATCTATCATGAATGAAAGGGTACATGAATGTGGATTTTTTGATAATCGGTTTCATGTATTCGGCTGAAGAAGAGCTTCCCACTAACATGCAGCATCGTGTGGAAATGCCTAATAAGTTTAATGCTTTATATTTTAAAGTGTGTTCTAGATAAGGATATTACTGGGGCAATCCAATTTCTTCAGTTCACCCGAAATGCTTCTTTGAACTGTATGAGGAAACCAGAGTACCCAGAGGACACGCATACAAACATGGGGAGACGATACACAAACTCCACAAGGCCAAAACTGGGTCCAAGCCCCCGTCTAAACCCACAGCCAGGAAGCTGTGCGACACCAGTGGATGTATTCTACAAAAACGTATAATATGCATGAATAACTGATGCAAAAAAGTGCTGCGGATACAAGGTTACGTATAAAAACGTTAATTACAATACAGTTTCTCTTCAATTCATGCACCTAATTGGTTCCCGAGGAGGCCGCTTTATGTGGAAATATGTTGAGACAGTGATTCTCATTATTTCTTACAAGGAACATTAGAATTCATTCTAGCCCAACCCAAAAACCCCCCAAAATGTTCCCAAGGTTCACTTCAGTAAAGAAGAAAAAACGTTGTGTTTGCTGATGGTGTTTAAAAGGATTTGCCACCGCGACGTAAAGCGCCGTTTCATTCGTGGTCGGGTAAACGTACAACTTTGTTGCAGAAAAGAAAGCCCAGGAGCTCTCTTCTTGCGGTCGGTCATGACTTGCGTCAAAAGATAAAACTTCGCACATTCAGCTGTGTAGCACAGTACAACACGAATGCAACCACGCATGTGAGGCTAGGATGGATTTGTATTTTTTGGGAAGATTTGTTCGACCGGACCTAGCTGTATTGGGGAGATTGGCACATAAATCAAAGTTCAAAGTTCAAAGGTTTATTTGTCATGGGTGAACAACACAGCATAGCAGAGTTGTCCCCATGAAAAGTGTCGTTTCCAGGCATCCTCAGTGCAAATATGGACATAAATAGATACGTATAGTCAGGACAGGAGAACAATAAATAATAATAAATAGATTAGTAATAAATAAAGAGCAGAACAAACGGTTAGTAAATTCAAACCAACAGCACACAGCAACCAGACCTACAACTACAGACTAATACAACTACAGACTAAACCTACAACAACAAAAAGCACCAGAAACGGGAAAATGAACCAGACGGGTTTCCACAATGGGTGGGACAGGCATATAGATAGACAGACAGACAGACAGACCCCGATCGACTCTTCCACTGTCCAGGGAAGGGTCAGTGGTTCAGCAGTCTGACAGTGTGTGGGGAAAAAACTGTTCCGAAACCGTTTCGTCCTTGTCCGAACGCTTCTGAAGCGTCTTCCGGATGGGAGCAAGGAGAATAGTTTGTGGCTGGGGTGACTGCTGTCCCTCTGGATAGTAGTTGCCTTCTTCTTGCAGCGCTGGGTGTGGAGGTCCTGCAGGGCTGGCAGATCAGTCCTGGTGATGGTCTGTGCTGTCTTGACCACTCTCTGCAGAGCTTTACGGTCTGACACATTACAGCTGCCATACCAGGCCGTGAAATAGCCGGTCAGGATACTTTCGATCGTAGATTTGTAAAAGTTGACAAGTATCCTGTTGTCCATGCCGAAACTCCTCAGCCGATGCAGGAAGAAGAGGCGTTGTGTTGCCGTCTTAATGACGACGCTGGCGTGCCATGACCAGGACAGGTCCTGAGTGATGTTAACGCCGAGGAACCTGAAGCTGTTCACTCTCTCCACTGGGGCGCCGGCTATAGAGATGGGCGCATGGCCATTCCCCTGCTGTCTCCTGAAGTCCACGATCAGTTCTTTTGTTTTGCTGACGTTGAGGAGGTCATTGTCCTGACACCATGAGGTCAGGGTTCTCACCTCCTCTCTATAGGCCTGTTCATCGTTGTCAGTGATCAGACCGATGACCGTGGTGTCGTCAGCAAACTTGACTATGATGTTGGAGCTGAGCGAGGCGACGCAGTCGTGCGTGAACAGGGAGTACAGCAGGGGGCTAAGCACGCAGCCCTGGGGGGGTCCCCGTGCTGAGAGTCAGCGCCGAGGAGATGGTGTTCCCCAATCTCACCACCTGGGGCCTGCCCGTCAGGAAGTCCATGACCCGACCGCACAGAGCCGGGTTAAGTCCCAGGTTCCTGAGCTTGGCGACCAACTTAGAGGGCACGACAGTGTTGAATGCTGAGCTGTAGTCGATGAAAAGCATTCGCACATACGTGTTCCTCTGTTCCAGGTGGGAGAGAGCCTTGTGGAGAGTGAAGGCGACTGCGTCGTCCGTAGACCTGTTGGGTTTGTAGGCGAACTGGAAATACTCCGGAGCGGGCGCGTGGGCCCCTTCTCTCGGGTCGATAGGGTGCTCCATCACCTTCCAGGCCGCCACCCCCGGTGCCCCTTCTCCACCCGGGTAAGGGGGGGTAGAAAGGGGCCCTGCCAGATGGCAGGCAGACGGGTCAAGAACCGGTATCAAAAATCAAAGCGGGTTCTTACGAAAACGCATTCCGTTGGTGCTGGTGAATCGAGGGACGAACATATCTCACACCTCCGAAATGTTACAATGCATTAGTCATTAATATTAGTGATAATATTGCAGTTAATTATTTGTATTCTAGTATCATTTGGGGGAAATTTTCCAGGACGTAATGACGTGGTGTTTTCTCCTTTGTTTGTATCACAGTGAAGAGCCATAGAGTTTCCACTTTGATGTGATCGGACCAACGTGGCCACAATCTGTCACCGCATCCCGCAGAGCAGCTGGCGCAGGCAACTCTTGTCACGACTTATCTCCGAGCAGCCTTGTGTGACATGAAAGGGCACTGTTTGCCAAGATAATTAAGATAAAGTCGGAACATCCACTTGAGCGAACGTGCGCAGCGGCTCGGCGTGACAGACCAGCAACCCATAAAGTAGCCTGGTGTCGATGGTCAACGGGATTTGAGGGGAAGCCTCATTGAAAGCACCTCTTTTTCAGGGCAAAACGCACGCTTCCCTTCCAGCATGAGGTGCCGCTTTGCAAATTGCTGCAAACGCAATAACACAATTGCGCCGAGACCAAGACCGTATTTCCCGCTCAGAACAAAGAGCGGTTGACTCAGCATAACACCTGAATAGAGCAAAATCGTAACTGCTAGCCCTGTGTTTTCCAGAATATTCAGCAACATGTAATTCCGTTCCCTGCTGAAGGATTGTATTGGCACGGTGATTTATCACGAAACAGAAGAACAAACTTAAATTAAAAACCTGCAGACTGAAGTCATCAAAAAAGGGTGAACGCCAAATTTAATGAAGGAAATACTTCAAATGCGCGCCATGTTAACCCGGCGCTGTTTTGCTGAAAAAAATTCAGATCAAAATCGGCAACGGAGCCAAGGATGCCTGAGGAAGAGCCTTTACAGTGATGCAAATGAGAATGTGACACACGAGTCCCATTTTGGGCCCAAACCCTTCCTGTATGACCCTGATTTTTCTTTGCCGGCTCCCAACATGCACCGTGCCTGCCAGTGGGAACGTTGGCTTGTGGTAGAAATGCTCTTCGCCGACGACGCTGAAACGAAACGAAACGAAACAATGCATGCGGGTATTACAGCGGCACGCTGTCACGCAATCTTTGATGTTCTTCAATCAGACAAGCTGTTCTGTCTCCAGGTATTCACTTAGCAGCCATCCAAGCGCTGTGCGCAATTTGTCAGAGGCGTTCTCAGCGGCGCCCACTTTCCCAAAGAGTTATTCCAAACTCAATGCGGAGAAGCCAATAAAAATAATGAGGCAAGGACTAATAAATCGACTGAAAGGAGTATAATCTGTCAATTTAAATGAGCAGAATAATGAAAATAACTAAGAAATAATAAAACCCCTGCATGTTTCTTATGCAACACTAGGATACAGCAATAAAGCAGCAATAAAGCAGTACAGCAATAAAGACCGAACGTCTCTATTTATAGATTTCTATCCAAAATATGGTGGAACTTATCTATTTATTTTACCAAAAATATACATATATATTTACTGGAATTGAGTATATCTGAGACCCAATTTAAAGGAAACTCAAATACTGGTCAAGCCTGAATCCTTTGAATAAGTGCTAATCTCTGCCCAAGGAGAGACTCTGCACAATGTAATGCTTTAGCAAGATGCTGATAAATGTTTAATATACAGCCACTGAGCATTTGGACATTAAACTATCCTAAAACTATGTGGATAAGAGAAACACTGTTTAAAGAGACTTTTGATAAACTTGTTTACCCTGACTTCACGTGAATGCAAAGCCATGCTTGGAAGAATTGACGTTTTGTGGAAACGTGGACAGGGATCCACAAAACTAGGCCTCCCTGGTAGTGCACAGGGAAACGTTTTCACTGGAGAAAACAAGCAAAATTGTTCAGGATCTCCCATTTTCTGTGCCACGCAGGATCACAGTCAAGCAGCAAGGATGCCTATAGGACAGCATGGTGTTTGGCAGGGCCAAGAGGATTGTGACAGTGACGGTGGGAGAAATCAATGGTGTGAGCAAAGAAGCTTTGCAAGGGGGCTGATGGGATCATTGAATTTGGCAAGATGAGCTGTATCCTGACACTTGGGGCATAGGGAAGGGTCTAACTACTCCTCCGCCTCAAAGGCAGGGTCTTGAACCCTCACTTGTACCTCTGTGAGATAGACAAACTGTGGCAGGGAGCAGATGCGACCAGTGTTCTCTGCATGGACACCAATGCTTTGCCAACCACTCCCTTTGCTTAAAGCCTTACATCTATAGCAACGGGGAGATAAGAGGTGACCTTAGTGAAGGAGGGGGGCATCCTCACAATTAAGACCCCAAAACCTAGTTTTGACTAAATCACGAGTAAAATCTAATGTTCTTGTGGAGCCACGCGCAGCAGCCTGGAGCCGCTGACACCTTGCTGGCCTGACAGCGTCCCCGATTGTTTTGACGCTGCGGAAAAGCAGCAAAAGAGGATTTGAAAAGAAAGGGCTGTGATTTACAGACGCCGCCCCTCTGCAGTCACACTTGCGCGTCTCGGCCCGCTTGCTTTTACGATCGGTCGCGATGGCTAAGTTTATTAATTTCGGTATTGTTAACGTTATTTTACTTGCTGAAGACAGCACGTGCCCATCCTCTTGCCGCGGGGAAACTTACAATCCGAAATGAAAGAAAAAAAACAAATAAGCGTCCTCAGAAAACCTTTACAGAGAATGGCAGGACGTTAAAAGCAGATTGTACTGTATGCAAAGGTCCCTCGGTGAACAAAACAAGCCGTGCAGATGTGATGTGTACACAGAGAAGAGCACCGGTGAGCTGGGAGAGGGGTTGCATTCTAATCGCTGGCTTTTAATGGGTGCGTTTGCACCGTGTTTCATCAGAAAGGCTCCTCTGGCTACCCAGCACGCTCTGCTGCTGCAGACCCTGCATGTGCTCCAGGCCATCGGTGTGACCGTGTGGGACAGACGCGAGCCAGCGCAGCTTAGAAAAATGCCCAGGTGTACGTGAGGCGGCAGGGCGAACTTGCAGCTCTCGAAATCTCTGATCGTATCTGGGATTTCGCAGGTAAGGCTGCTTTAGATACAACCAAAGCTGGCCTTCAACTTCAGTTTAGGACCAGCGGTTCTTGGGTACACGCAAAGGTGCAGGCGGCAATTGCCACTGCTCCTGGTCGTCTCCTTTATGATCACATGCGTGAACTGCTGCTCGATCTGTCTTAGGCGTGAGATGTGAAGCCGCTGCGATCCATTCCTTCTGCCTTTGATAGATGGGACCAGCTCTGTAGATGGTGGTGTGTGAAATGCACGTAAGGCAATGTTAGTAATCCTGAATGGGGCTCCGCTGATCATTTTACAAGCAGCCGGCTTATTAAATAGCCTTCAGTGATCAATTTGAGAGAAAGGGGAAAAGAAACTTATGTTTTTTTGTACCTTTTGATATGTGTCTTGTGTTTAAGCTGCTATTTGTGTGACACACACACACACACAATACTAATACAAGGGTACTAGAGTTTTTTTTTATTACTTTTCTCCTTTCCACCTCCCCTTGGACTATGACCGGTGTGTTGCTGTTGCTGATGTCTCCTATGACGAAGAAATGTGTTAAACACATTATACGCTGTATGGCCAAAAGTATGTGGACCCCCGCCCCCTTCTAATGATTGAACTGAGCTGTTTCAGCTGTACCCACGCAGCATGTAAACACATTCTAGACAATTGTTTCCAGGTTTGTGGCCACAGTTTGAAGAAGAAGCTCCTTTCCTGCTCCAACATGACTGTGCCCACCCCTGTGAACAAAGCAAAGTTCCATAAACACATGGTTTTGTTCAGGCTGGTGTGGAACAACTTGAGGGGCTGCACAAAGCTCTGACCTCAACCCCAAGTTATATCAGAGATGATATTTGTTATCCATCCATCCATCTGTATTAACTTGCTTTATCCTGGTCAAGACTGCAGAGGTCTGAAACCTGATACGATATGAAATAAATATGTCAAAGTTCTGTGAAATCTTCTCTCAAACAACTGAATTACAGAAACTGCTGCCCGTTGATGTGTGTGTTTCACAGTGACAGTTCACTGCCACACACCACCCTTCAAATTGGCTCTGCTGCACTGCAAGCAGGTGTGTGTGTGTTTGTGTGTGTTTGTGTCTCCTACGCTGCAGGTGATCTCAGAAGAGCTGGACCCTAGCGTTAAATCCACCCAGTGTCTTGCTCTGCTTATCCCTCATTTTTCTCGTTGTCTTCATCTTACAGCTAAGAGGCTTCTGCTTTTCTTCCCTAAAAAAAAAAAAAAAAAACACTACAGTCAAAAAACCAGGTCCCAGGTGTGAAAAGCAGGTAGCTCATTATGGCTGAGAGGGTCCCCCCTTTCTCCTGTGCTGCGTTTCCCACTGGCTCCAGCTGCCTGCCCTTTGAGCTTTGTTCGCTCGTGCGAGGTCCTCTGTGCTCATTCACAATGGGCCGAGCAGGTGCTGCGGCAAAGTTTTGTTTACCCTCTGGCTTTTTGTCTTTTCTGTCTATCGAGGACAAGAGTCCTTTCAGCAGCTGGTGTGCTGCCTCGCTCACACATTCATTTGCGCACCACCAATTTATCTGGAATTTTTTTTTGTGTTCCCTCCCTGTAAACTGTACATGCAGCCGTAAAAATGTTGTTTTCATTTCATTATGTACAACCATATTTATTAGGGTGAGCAGGGGGTGTGGCGGTCAGTACCACAACCTTTGGACCTGCACATAAATCCCACCTCTTGCTGCAGAAGCCGTAAACAAGGTACTGACCCAAAATTGCTCCAACAAAGCTTGCTGCATAATAGGTACAGTAAATAGCTTAACTTTGTAAATTCTTTTGCAGGAACGCATCAGCTAAGCAAATGAACACAATTTGTGATGAATAAAATTACACAAGCGATAAAGTCACTGTAGAAACATGCTAGAGCCCTGAGGCGTACAGGGTTGCTCCGGTCAGGTGCGCTCCACATCCGTTTTATGATGCCTCTGCGCAGAAGTCAGAAGTCTCAGGGAGTAGAGCGCAGTAAATCAGAGTAACACTGAGTAAACTGGAGAGGGGGCCCACTTCCACTTTTCAGACCTAAGTCGTACTTGCGCTGAAGGAGCTCATGCAGCAATCCTAATCCCAGAGTCCCGATGTCAGACCGCTTCTCCTCCCTGTATTGGAACTGGAAACACAACGGAAGCCCTAACTCATATGCGGCGCCATGCCCAGATATCACAGATATGTTTACCTCTGGATTCCCCACAGAGGGCGCCTGCACCCCCTGGGCATTCAGGGTCTGATGAACTGATTTTCAGCAGATCCTGGTCACAAAAGCAGTGAAATGTGTTCAGATTAAGTAATGCGTCAGTCTCATTTGTTGCACTGATGACATAAATATTAATGCATGGAAACAGTACTTTTAGCCACCAGGTTATTCGACATTGGTGCACAGAAGTGCTTTTGGGGGGTCCTGCCCACCAACAACCATCCACTTCCATAATGCCACACTAGGACCACTAAACTTAATTCTTCTGCACTAAAGCAACCACATAATCTCACAGCTGTTTAACATACAGTGCATCATTTTTACAGCAGTTACAACTTCTTTTCTTCTGTTACTCATTTAATTTTTTGTTTTTAAATGTTGTACCTTTTATTTGTTCTGTGTTTAAGCTGCTATATTATATGTATGAATTTCCCAGAATGGATCCGAACATAGCTCTCTATGTATAAACATATGAGCACGCACACACACACACACACACACACACACACAACTACTATTAAGATATTAAAGTTTTGAAATATATTTTGAATACGAGAGTGTCTTTTCTAGTCTTACCCAAAATGTTAATAGCACACCGACATTGCATTACAGCAGATAGAATGGCCGCCTCATACATCACGTTACTCCTTCTCTCAGAAGCGATCGATAACATTACTGTCTCCAACACACCTCTTTGTTTTCATTATTCTCCGGTAATGAGACACGCATACCCACCCCTGCCTCTGTCAGCAAACATGCATTGTTAATTCAATGACCCGGGATTTGCCGGATTAGTCCACTTCCTCCAGGAGACATGGTTGTGAGGGGGGGGGGGGGTGCAGTTTTACAGCTTTCAAAAGACGTCGAAGAAAAAGATCGATAACATAAGCGAGCGGGACATGGAAGTGGCGCTGTATTAAAAATGGAGACTCAGAGAGTGGGCTTGCTCCTGCCTCCCGGAGGGGGTTCTCGGCAGCCCATCAGCATGCAGCATTCACTGCCTTTCTGCTTTACTGCATCCCACCATGCACTGTGTCCCAGTGCAGCAAAAATGACTTAAATGTGCTATCGCGCATCCGGATGAGTCGAAATAAAGACATGCAGTGTAATCATTCGCATGACTTAGCTTTTCTGCTGTTTAGGGTGGAATATGTTGCAAGTTCTTGTCAGTGTGTGAAACACTGGAAATGAACGCATATATTCGAGCGAACATATTGTGTTTGCTTGTGCAGCG
Source organism: Heterotis niloticus (assembly GCA_018136845.1). Classification (NCBI taxonomy): domain Eukaryota; kingdom Metazoa; phylum Chordata; class Actinopteri; order Osteoglossiformes; family Osteoglossidae; genus Heterotis; species Heterotis niloticus. The sequence continues at coordinate 14,631,519 of CM030900.1, forward strand.
TGCATTTTTCTATCTGCTTATACAAATATACTGCGCTCAACAACACACCCTAAATCTGTTTGATGTTTGCAATAAAAATACAGTTGTGCGCACAGTTTAGTTATGCCTCATGATCCCTGCAGCAAAACAAACACCGACACAGTACCGCATCAGCACACAAGACACTCAGGACAACAAGAGTCACTACCAGTACAGGAGGAAGATGCCGAAAAGTGTGATTCTGATAAGGAAGTAACGCCATGGCAGGATGTGAAAAGATCCGAGGAGTAGAGAACAGACGGACAAGTGTGTTGATGTGCACGATGCGGCGGAGGGGAGCGCTCTGGAAAGCTGAGACGACAGGGCCAATGCCGTGTCATGCTGGCCCTTAAAAATGAAAGCTGACTGCTACCGGGAGCCGGAAGAAACGACTTTGTGGGGCAGCTGAGACATGGGAGGTGAAAGGTGCGGGTTGTGTTAGGGGGTTAAGGTGGCGTTTGTACCAGCAGTGCTTGAATAGTGTCCCCGCAACAATCTGTACGAGAAAGGCTTCCATTTCTGAGGTCAAAGGTGACCTTTTAAGGTGGCCATTCAAAGGCACGACTGGACTGTCAGACCCTTTGGGGGTGCAAAGGCAGTGACATCTTATCTGTTTGACAGCATTCTTACATCATTGTTGCAGCTTAATTGGTGCGATAAGAGCTTAAAAGAGGTTGTAAAAGGCTGAGACTCAGACTATCTCTGGCATTTCTTTAGCCCATCTAATGGGACCAGTAATTGAGAAAGGGTAACTAAGACTACAGAGGTAAAATAAAAATTTAAAAAAAAAAAAAAAAAAAAAAAAAAATCCATGTTCAGTGGCTTTAAAACCAAAATATTGTTTTGCATTCCAGAAGCAACAGTAGGCAAGCGTGTGTGGAACAGATAGTAGATGTGTGAGAAGAAGGCTGGTGGTTCAAGAGCCTGCTGTAATACTTATGAAAAGTATACAGGTACATACCTGATGTTTTGCCCCAGTTGTTTTACCAGCTGGAAAGATAGCATTTACTGGACGGTTAAGGCATCCTGCAGTGGTAAACTACTTTACTGAACCTGGGTCATTCGGGGTTGAGGAAGCAGGCATAACCACTAAGCTATCAATTATTACTGCAATTCTGCGATGTTTTGGAAGCGGCAGCCAAGCAACGAAAAACAACCGTGATACATGTGAACACTTTTTCCAGAACTTTCTGGCACAGGAACGCAAAGCTGGGTTTTAGATCGGGCTCCTCAGAAAGGCGAGTTACACTGAAAGCCAGGCTCCGAGCTGAGCGGATTCAAAGAAGGGTTTAAAGCTGAAGTTTTAGATATGGAAAGTTACCTCTCCAAAATATTATGTCAAACTTCCAGATTTTTGCTGTAGAAACATTTTTAAGAATAAATGAGATAAGAATGCAAGGGAGTGGAAATTTTTCACAACACCTTTTTCTGCTTCGGGAAATTGTTATATAAAACATATTACAGCTACGTGCACTTTTTTGATAAAGAAAAGACCAAACAGTGACAAGAAAAGCTCATGAAAATTAATGCCAGCTGACAAATATTACAGTGCATGCAGGTTTGAGTCATTCCATAGCGATTGTTGTTTTCAAACTCTGCAAATGGAGACAGATAAAGCCAAAGGCAATTCTTCCATGAGGGAGAAAACTAAACAGGGGACGGCAACAAAGAGCGGTCAGATAAACTGCTGATGTATGCTTTTTTTTGTTTCGGCTTCTGGGGCAAATGTGCAGAAGTGTGTGAGGTCAGCGGCTCACGGAGGTGCACGACACAACAGGCTGCTGATGGGACCGTTCCTGTTGATGGCCCGCATGGAGTAAGGAGCACAGTGGAGATCCCAGGGTGTGAACAAATCCTATTTCTTCTTCCACCCAAAGTGATTGAGCACTGGGAAAAACGTCCATGTGCAGGCAGCCTGGAACAGCAGGGAAAGGTGTGGCGTTTTAGTTGCACCAGAAAGAGGTTCCACTGCATAAAAGTGTAGAAAATTACACGTCTGTTTGGATAAACCAAACCAAACTTGGAGGCTCTTAACCAGTGGGCCACACACTGTGGTGTCCAATGGAGATCCTATCATGATCATTAAAATATTATAAATGGGTGATGTTTTAAAGGCGTTTATAGCAATTTGTGCATATTTTAAAACAACCAGAACACAACGTTACCATCCGAAGTGCGGCACGATGGTGTCTCGTGCCCCAAAAGACGGAAGTTTCCATGACACTGTACCCACCCCCCCCGCCACATGTCTTATGCAAAACAAAGGGCCAAACTACAGAGGTTGAGCTGAGTGGAAAACCAAATAAGAGTCCTAACAAGAATTTTAATCAGCCTGAAAAACATGTTCTCGTTCTTCTTTTATTGAGTGCCGAGGCACTATTGATGTTCAACCAGTAACTCAGGGCTATAATTACGCTATGTGGTCTTATTGTAGGACGTGAGCGAAGAGAGTGGGAGAAGAACAGCTTTGGTTGCAATTTTTTTCCTCCCCCCCCGTCCGCCCTTCCCCAGCCGTGCTGTCAGTCAGGAGGATTGATGCAAGGTAAATGATGTGGTAATCGTGTTATGTACCGTGCCATCAGACCTGTCAGAGACGGGCATAGGAAATGCACTGTGGAAATGGGTTGTCAATACCATTATCATAAGCGTGTCTCACTGGCACAACCTGCTGAAGAAGCCTCCCTGGCATGGCTAAAAAGACCAGACCTGGACCTACTTCACTCTCTTTCTCGCTCGCTCTCCTCTTGTCTGCTCAGTCTTCAAAGCGTAACGCCAACCAGCAGGAAAAAAAAATTTAACCACCATCTAATGGGACCAAATGTAGATTACGGTGAATACGAAGAATCCTTTATCATGTTAATGGATCAATTTAGTCTGATATTTGCATCTGAAAGCTGGACTGCAGGGACAGGTTGAAGAAAGGTAGGGGACAGAGACAGGGACGAGAGGCAAAACACCGAAAGGATAGCAGCAGTCGTCGTTCACACCGACTGTATCATGGCACAACCAAAATGGCTCCGCAGAACACACACCTACAGTACGTGTGTGTGTTTTCTCTGAAAGTCAGGGCAGTGGTGAGACCGGGAGGGTCAGGACCTTGCAACGTACAATAATGTTTCTGTGCTGGAGGCTGGAGTTGCTGCAAGCAGGGCATCTCAGTAGGATTCCCAGAGCTTGACCTTTGACAAACCCTCCCTGACCTGGAGAAACCCATTCGAACTGCCAGCACCTCGGTGGCCCGGCAGATGCTCCTACCCAGTTCTGGGCGATCGCCGAGTCCGGGCACGTGCGGCCGACAGCTTCAATTCCCCCTGCAGACTGAACGCTTATCAAACAGGTGGAGAGGGAGGGAGGCCTACTGTGGAGCGGGGGGGGGGGGGTGCTACTCATAAACAGCTGCAATAAAAGCTGTTGCGATAACGTTATGGATTTTTTCATTTATTCACATAATGCATGTATCCTATTGATCTAGCATCGAGCGCACCGCTGGTTGTGGGTAGAGTGAGAAAGCGAGAGCGAGGGAGGGAGGGCGAGGGAGCGAGTGCTCCAAGCACGCCGCCCCCTGCCTGGCGCTCGCTGTGAAGGACTATCCCCTGAAGTAAAAGCGCTGGAATTGAGAGGGCTTCTCCCTTAACAAGCTGATTGACTTCAGTACAGCGGGGTCAGGTTTAAAACAACAACCATACACTCAGGTGGGAAAAGGGAGGCCTAATGGTCTAATGGAGGAGATGTTAGTCATGTGGACCTCCGTGCATGTGTACTAGAGTTTTAAAGGACACCAGCGTGGCATTCGCTTGGGCAGTCAACTGCAGTACAACGCATTATTGAGATTTAACATAAATCCACATAATAAAGTGTTATGCCCAGCAGTGCAATGCGGTTTAATGCACAATAATGCGTCGTATTGAGGTTCCCGTCACTGAATTACACAGGATTGAGTGCTGTGGCCAATCCATCACGTTGTAATGCAATACAGTCAAACCTCGTGGTAACACAAACGTAGATACAGTGCTACAGGCGAATGGGACTCTTGGTTCAGCTTTGCGTACAAGTTTCACCGTCTTTTGTGCTTCTTGTGATCTTTAGGAAATACATTTGTTAGTACTGTTAGCATTAAAATAATACCTATTCGATGGTGTTTCTACATAGGTTAGCGCAGTAATATTTACTGATGGGGTCTGCGAAGGCTGTCAAGTTTGATGTTGATAGCACGGGGTCGATAGCTTCAGAGCCCACTGTATTGATCAGTGGTGTAGAGGGGTGTGACAATGGAGCTGCTGGAAGGAGAAGGAGGAGATAATGGGGGGCTCAAGGGAAAGAAAAGGATGCAAAAGTGATAGAGAAGGAAGTACAGGTGATAGGAGAGGCAGCAAAGAATGATAATAGCGGAATGCACTGCAATGAAAATAAGGCACGGAAGTCATTCGGTTCCACTGTAGTGAGGAACTTTTCCTGAACTGAAACCGTAAAAACTAACCGGTAGTAGAAGTGGGTAAATATGGTAACTAAACAGCTTAATATACAAATCTGATTCTCTAAGTTAGTTTGGAGAAAAGCATCAACGAGAATGACTAACAATAATAATGTGGAACAAAGTGAATGAATGTCAACCCACTGTGGTGTGACCTGCTCTGCTATCACCTACCTCTCCCAATTAAAAGCTTCTAGAGGAGACTGCTGGTTGAAATATTATAATTATTTATGCAACAATGCCTGTCCCTTCGCCCTTTTGTCTAAGTTGGGTTCTTTTTAACTTTTTAAAATCCAAATTAATGTTAACCTTTGTTATATCACACACTTGCTTTTTGAAGCTGCAATAACATCACTGCGTGTTGGTAGATGTGCAAGCGAGGCCTGGCTGTCACCCTGGTCCTTACAAAGCATGCGGATTAGGAAATGATGAGCAAAGCACTCACAAACCAAATAAAGTAGAAGTCCGACAAGAACGGTGAGCTTGAGACAAATACACACACACACACACACACACACACACACACACAATATAAATAAAAGATTAGAAGTACGTAAAGACATCAGTAGAACTCAGTTTTTTTGCCTTCCAGGCCATTGGCTCCTTCTCACAGACATTTTAGGAGCTTTAACACCCCTTTTTGTTTATTTACTTGTTGCCCCTGGCTCCCACTCTGCCAAGAGCCTCACACACCAGTATTGTGCGGGCATGTGCAAAATGTGCTGGCGGTGTGGTCGCCATCTGCTGCATCTTCTAACCTTCACCACAGTGGAGCCTTTCAGTAACAAGGACCCCCTCCAAACATCAGCTTGCCTGGGAAGGGCGTAGCCCACAGCGATAGAGCAGGGCAGGGCCACGGATGGCGGTGCCCTTTTGAACTCTGCGTCCTTAGCGGACCACGACATCCTAGCAGCCAGTGTGTGTCAGCGTTCCTGCAGCCATCCACGCTCCATACTCTGGTACGCTTGGGACCAGAACATCAACGTTACTGTGCAGGTTCATTTACTTCCCTTTCATTTGTCAGTCTGATGTAGTTTTCGATTCACACCGGGGTCCCTAAACCTGAACCTCGCCTTTGCCCTGATAGACAATAATGTCTGAACACCAAGTCCCACCATGCAGTGCTGCAGGTTTTAGAACCTATGTCTCCCTGATATCTCCCTCTCCCCAAACTGGTCATATGCACAAATTTGCTTGTCTTTTAAATACTGATGACATGTGGGTACTTCAAAAACAAAAATAATACGCAGAATGAAAACTGAATGACGGGAACCTCAGCCTCCTTCCAAAGGTCATTAAAGGTGGGTGATACCTGAGGCTTGCAGGTAACCGTGCTGATTTGTCTCAGCAAAGAGTGAGCTTCTGCCTGGAGGCTCTTTATCTGGCAGACATGGAGCATAACTGGCCCCAGAGTGCCTAGATGGAGACCCCCCCACAAGACCCCTCCCGCACCATCAGAGGTGAACAGAGGGGACAGCTCTGTTCAAGCAGTCCTCATTTAGTCCAGATCATCTGTTCTACTGCAGTGTGTACTGATCTCTGGTGCAAAATTACAAAAAAAATATATAAAAATTAAATCATATGTTTTCTTTAGGGTTTACATGTTTCAGTCGTGAAATGTTGAATGCTGTAAATATGCTAATCTTAAGTTTTTAACTAAATCTCATGTAACTTGGGTCTTGTACGCAATGTATGTGTATTGTACTTTTGTACCTGCATTGTTAACTTTTGTCTCTCTGTTCTGGCCATAATACTTCTGACAAGTCACTGTAAATAATGCAAAGCTTCATTTTAACCCCACCCCAAGGGACTCAGGATGAAAATTAACCGCAGCACTAACTGTCGTACAACAGGTGCGACATTGCATGGTCCCTAACATGAATAAAGCAGAAAAGCTCTACGAGCGGTGAACTGAGGGTAGCACCTGCACCCTACGCCGGCATGGGAAATAAAGGGGGGGAGGAATGGAAAATTCAGCTTGAATGACTTATCAGACCATGTTATGTACCTAGGCCCTGTGACATGGTGTCTAGAATGGAGTCCTCAGCTCCAGTTCCATTTTGATAGCCCGACCCTAATTACCACATTGGACCCACAGCGGTGGGCCCTGACCTTCTGCACCGGTTTCTGAATGTGCCAATCCACTCTGTGTGTGACACCTGGAAGCCTGACCTGATATCTTGGAGGTGTGCTCGCAATATTAATAGTAAGGTATGGCCATTATTACAAATCAGTAATCTTCCCACAGATAAGCATGTAGACTGCAGATGGTCTCCTAGACCCAGATGATGGAGGCACAAAGTCTTGAGGTAGAAATCACCTTCACACCCCTGCCCTTAGTTTTACTGGCAGACCACCAAAATGAAATATAGTGATCACTGCACTGGAGCAAATTCCCCACCTTTTACTGTTCCCACATCACTCTCCTCCTCTTGTTCATCACCCACAGGCTTTAGTTTTTCCTCTCATCACTCATTCACCACCCTCCTCCTTTCCTTGTTTCTTCATTGCGCTCTCCTTCCTCTTATTCCCTCATCTGTCTCCCCCTGTCACTGCTTAGTTCACCACTTTCCTCCTCCATCACCGGTCCCTCATTGCTCGCTGCTTCTTCTTCTTGTTCTTTAATCATTCTCCTTCTCTCAGTTGCCCAATTTCTCCATTTCATTGTTTCTCCATTGCATTTTGATGTTCCTTCATAATTCTTCAACTCTCATTGTTCTTTTACTTCTCTTTACTTGTCAGTAGTTCTTCTCCAGGTTTGGTTACTACTCTACACCTCTGGTTAGCCCTTCGTCAACATCCTCCTCCTGTTGTTAACCCCATCACTAATAGCCTCTTATGATTCCCTCATTTTTCTCTGCATCTCATTGCTCTCTCACATTTCTCCCACACCTAGGTGTTTCCAAACCTTTCCTCACTTATCACTCCCTCACTGCTTGCAACCCTGCAGTCATCAGGAAACTGGTCTGAGTGTGACCAAATACATCACTGCAGCAGATTTTTGGAGACCAGTTTCAAGTTAAATGTTTTGAATTTGGTATAAATTACCCATTTCTTCTGCACTAATGCAGCTATGGTAATATACTACATGGCCATAGGAGTGTGGACACCTGAGCATCTTCCCCATACGTGCTTGTTGAGAATCCCATTCCAAACCCATGGGCATTGATATGGAGTTTCCTTTTGTAAGAGCCCTCACCCTTCTGGGAAGGGTTTCTACCACATTTTGGGAATTTGTGCCCATAAGAGCATCAATGAAGTTGGGTGAGAAGGACTGGCCTGTGGCGGCGTTCCAGTTCATTCCAAAGGAGTTCAGTAGGGTTGAGGCCAGGGCTCTGTGAAGCCTCTCAAGTTCTTCCACACCAACCACAACAAAACCATGTGTTTATGGAGATCACTTTTTGCATGGGGGGCACAGTCATGCTGGAGCAGGAAAAATGCTTCTTCCCCAAACTGTGACCATAAACCCAGAAGCACACAGTTGTCTAGAATGTGTTTGTATGTTGGGTGGGTGGAGCTCAACCATTATAAGGGGGAGGGGGTCCACCCCCTCCCCATGTCGTGTATCTGAATTAGATGTATTCTTGAGAAGTGAAACTTAATGAAACTGATGGATAAGGTCATTAATGCAGTATATTACAAAAATGAGGTTGAAAACAGCATTCACTGCACAATATAAGAGAGTTTTTACCTTTAACAATAGTGAGTAAATACAGTCTATTCATGATAACAAATATGAAACTGCAAAAAGGCATTTTTAAAAATATGATAAATTAGTCAAAGTGCTAAAATACAGTGCTGTAGGTGTTAGTTCCAACTGATGTAATATTGCATAACACAACCCTTTCAGTGCCTGTTCCAACACTTTAAATGTTAGGTGGTTGCAAATACCAAACTTCTTTGGAGATATATACCCCCTAAACCCTGAGATAAGCAGCTGTTCCCATTACCCCCCAATACACATTAGTGCTTTTCAAAACAAATTTTTCTGGATTGATAGTTACAGCTTGATAGTTACCTGAACAATTCTTGCTCTATTCTTGTGCCGCTGTGAAGGTTGGACAAGATACAAATGGAAGTTTTACTTTCTCTCCCCTCAGCCTCCTACCTCACCGTACACCATGACCGCATGGTTCCCAGTCATGCTCCACCCTCCTCTGTCCCAAAGCATCACACCAACATCAGCGTCTCACAAGTTAGTCAAACTGCGGCACTCACTCCCTATCTATGTCAACAGTTACCAAAGGCAAACAGCAATAAAATTATGTTTCGTAGCAAACGGAGAATGATTTCAAACACTACATGATAGGGAAAAACTGGTATTCCCATGCATTCTCAAAATCTGCCGTGTAAACCAAAAGCAAAAGGCAAATAAAACAAACAGGCATTATTTGGGCCTCATTTTTCTGGACAATGAAAATTCAGCAAACATTGTGAAAATGACCTTAAATGTGGAAAAATGTGAGTAAATATTTATAAGGAACAACAAAAGTTTATTTTACATTTTTTTTACTACTGTCTAAACAGTTACTGAGCAGACATCTTCCAAAAATTTTCCTTGCAAAGGGCATGGGCTTTTATTTTAGGATGTGTGTTTCATGAGGTGGAGAAACCCATCACCACAAAGATGCAGATAATGGCACAGCCTTGGCTTTGTTACTGACAAGTTACAATCCAGCCGTGTCCGTTTCACTTCACTACTAAAGACTGCACTTTGTGCTAAACCCCCCTGGCGATGGCAGCCCAGGTGACCCTTCAGCATAGCCCTGGGGACAAAACCCATTCCTCTTAACGTCCAGGTATAAGCAGCACAGTGCTTAAATACACAAACCTACACTTTGAACGTTGCCAGTTTAAGCTGCAGTAGAGGCCCTGCTGGCGTAACTTACCCGAAAACACAGCTGTATAAATAAGTAGAGTTTCAGACGCTTTGTTTATGTGCACTGTGCCATGATAAGTGTTTATAAATGCCTCTGGTGTTGAGGACAGGACTGCAGTTAAGTGGTGTGAGCAACACACCCTCAATGCTAATGAAAACGTCTGAACTGGTGCATGAGGTCTACCATGGTCTTCTCGCACTCAAGGGAAAGACGTTGTCCTTGCATCGGGGTGAACCTTTTCATTAGCCGGATCGTGTGGGAATAGAGTGTCTGCTTCCTGCTCCATATTTGAACTGTGAATTTCTCCTTCACAAAATTATCAAACAAAAATCACACAAATCAGCTGCCACAGAATTTCCCTGTTATTTTGTTTGAGGTTTCTGATGGTATCATGAAGGCTTAGCATATAATTAACATAAAATAAAAGAGGTTCAAGTTAGCCTTCCTCCCTCCCGGAGTTCCTCATAGTATTCCTCAATGCCCGTGATTAGCGTTCACCGCTCAGCTCGCACTGCTTTTCAAACAGAGTTCCGCAGTTACACTCGCGCCCAGAGCATTGCTGCACCGGTGCCTACCTGTCTGACTCTCTGCATGTCCCGGGGCTGCCTGCAGCAGAGATGCCTGCCGCCTTTCACTCACTTTTTTTTTTTTTAAGGTCAGTAACATTTCACATTTTAGTTTTCAACAGAGTAACTAAAATGTTGAAGCCCTTATTTTCTTCATGATGCTTTTGAAATAGCAAAAAAAAAAAAAAACAGATATTGCTTTTACAGAGCAGTGCAATTGAGTCTCGGGGTTAAACTGCACTTTAAGTTTTGATCGACGTGGCTTCATCAGATCTGCAACAGTGTAATAATAAATAAATGCGCTCCCATTACAAACAGGATAATAAACCATTTCAATTTTTTTTCACCACTAAGTAATTCTGTTCAGCTTTATCACTGACACTGCATGTGAAATATTTTAAACTGATATTTCACTGAGTAGAACCAAGTTTCCTTCCCATGAGACTCACCTGGTCAATTGAAGCTGCTGGAAAGAGAACCACACTACTGCTCAGTGGTAGCTGGATTTCACAACATGCAAGCCTACTGAATTCATCTTCCTGGCTGTGGGCAGCTTTAAGGAAGTGAATAAAAAAAAAAGAAAAAGGAATAATTTTCAATTTCCTTACGGCTGTCTTACTCTGCCTGGCAGGATCGATTGCCGTTGCTCATACAGTTTTAGACGAAGGGGACCTCAGCTGGTCGAAGTGCTTTGATCTATCCTTGCCCTGCCCCTTAATTTACTTTCCTGTTCGGCGCAAGTCTTGGGTATCTAAGATAGATTAGTGATGAATCGCTTTATCTCGCTCTCACAATCTATGGTATTCAGATGAGCTCCTGGGACCTACTGGCTGCTGCTGGGAGCAGCTCTGTCCTCAGGGAGTTTCACTAACCTCCCTTTCTTAGCCACCCTACAGCAAATTGTACAAAACAGGTACACAATAAGGCATGCAAAGATACGATTTTGTACAAAGGTTCATTACACATTACTGCGGTAAACTTTTCACATAAATTTGGTCACTGGAACTTAAAAAAAAAAAAAAAAAAAATTAAGGGAATTAGCAGCCATTATCTGTTATTTTTCTTTCCACTGTCTGGTGAGACAACATAGATGACTAAATATTTATTCAGAAACCAACCAAATGCATGTTGATATTCTTCTGCCAATCTGTACATTCACAAAGCAACAGCCATGAACCAAAGGAACCTGGATGGCTAAAACAGGTATCTTGTGAATGCAAATTTGGCCAGAGAAACTCGACAATAAGAGTACAGATGAAAGGGGCTTCTCCGATAATCCATAATGCAGTAAGGCAGGATTAGCACTGCACTAACCTGGACCAATATCTGCTTTCAGTTTGATTTCAGAATAATCTGTATTTCCTGCATTTTGCTTTGAAAAGAATTTAATCAGAATGTCCTTCCACCACTATTTTTTTGGCCCTGCCTTCTATTCTACATTTATGTTTTCAGTCTGGCACAGTGTTATGATCTGAAAACGTGTCATTCTAGAGCAACAAAATCTTGTCATACGTAATCAGACTCTTGCAATTATTTGTTGCATTGTGTCACACAGTTCCAAGCAAACAGAAATGGAGAATATGAATGAATGATCTCCCTGCCCAAAGAGTGCTCTGAGGTCATCTTACTGAAGAGTTCATATGCAGGTTTACACAATGGCTTGCAGATGGCAAAAATCGCAAGGACCTGCTGTGGAGTTTTGAACTGAATTGAAAATTGCTGGTGTGTAAACACACTGTACAGAAATAAACTGAAAATCTCACCCTGTTCTGCCCCAGAAAATGTTCATTCATAACCATTTCCCCAGTTTTCAACCTGCTAACTTGAAATTGTTGAAAACCAATGTCTCTCCTAAATAATGATTACAAATTTATAATGTAATCATTGTTCCTGAGTTCATTTTTCACTGAATTTAGGAGCATTGGGAGACAGCACTGAGTATGCCATTTATAGCTATATGATACTTATATTTCCAAAAAAAAAAAAGAAAGAAAATGTATAAACCTAAAAAAAAAAAAAAAAAAAAAACAGCTGATGGCTCTCTCTTTTGTGTTGCATTTCCAGTGATTATTTGTGTAAATGAAATCACAAGGTTACACTTTAAGGTGTAGTGTGCAGTCTGTAATAATAATAATGTAAGTTAGAAACAAGTTCCTGTTGAGGCCAACCAAACAACTAGGTCCATCTCTTGTGGCAAAAACCAAAAGCTGAATGGAAAAGACTTCGCCATTGTATGGTATTTCAGCTATTGGCACCATGTTTATATTTGGAGAGGTTTAAAAATCCTGTTGGAAGTAATAATTATGCTGCAGAAAGTTCAGTATTACATACACTTCCCTCAAAACTTAAATTATTCATTTTCTCTCGGTCGTTGTCATTTCTGCTTCTTTCTCCTGTCAGCACTAAACCCTAGTTTAGATTCAGAACTGCTTAAAAAAAAAGAGGAAAAGAGAAAGCAGGGATGAATCCAGCAAGCATACCCGGCAAACCATGAACATCACTTGTCACTGTATACAAGGGATCGATCTTTTCCTAACAAGCTACCTTATGTATACACCTTGTCACCATGTGCAAAAAAAATAGCTGTTTAGGAAGGAAATCGATTTACAAAGGAAAGTGTTACAAGCTATAAAATAAGGATGTGGTGCTGCAGCTGTGATTGGAGTATAGGATTATGGTGGACCCAGATGAACCTGATTGGTCAGTCAGTGCCAGGGTTGTCTACTAAGTAACCTAAAAATAAAAAAAGGCTGTGATAGTTTGACAGATCACTGCTGTGAGGATTTTTTGAACCATCCCTTCGCCTTCTTCTGCAGCTGTCAAGCTTCTTCTGAAAAAAATTTTAGGGCCACTGACCCCATCGTCCATAGCACACGTCTGGCAAATATGCAGTTTCAGTAGTCTTTGATAAATGGGCCAAATGCCAAAATATTCTACATCTTCACGCTAGCGTCAGTCTTCACTTAGAAAGGAAAAATTTAAGAAAAGCACAAAGGACTAAAGCATTGAATTTTACTAGCGTTCTGAACAAGCACACATTGTAGACAAAAAAAAAAAAAAAAAGTCTTAGTAACCACTGTGACACAACTGTAAGCTTCATTCCTCTATGTAAAGAGAATCAAGCCCAGTCTGTGAGGAGTTTGCATGTTTTTCCATGTCTGTGTGGGCTTCATGAGGTCTGGTTGGTTGTCCACCAGTTCCCTACCACAGTTCAAAAACATGTGCTTCAGGTTAACTGGACACAACACTGTCCAATGAAAATTTAATTGGCTCAAAACTCACAGGAAAGATAAAACTGGCCAGATCTACTTGGGGTGGAGAAGACTAGAAAGTTGACTGTGTGGGAGATCAGGGTTCCTGAAGGACTGTGGTGCCTTGGAGTTATATAACTTGTAAGAAGAACCTTTCACCATCAGAACTGTAAAAATACAATCATATGCATTTAATTTGTAGACGTCCAAGAGCTGTATCCCACATAGTGACAGTGTAGGTCTGACTTAATTGGATGGGGAGCAGAGAGACTCTCATCCACAGTCCGACAGCCGTCTGCTCGGTTAGGCAGCACAAGCACATGACTGCGGCAAAGGGACTGGAGTTTTGCCGACATAAATATGCAAAGGTAGAAACAGAGGGTCCCAGGTTCTGTGAAATGCATAAGAAGCAATAGTGTGGACCCTGTTCCCAGAACCAACCCTGGTCCAAACCTCAGTGCAAAGCACTTAAGCCCTGTGGGCCTTGTCTTTGCAAGGCGTGCCACAGTCTGCATTAATGCTGCAATACATTGGCATCCAGACAAGTGACACTAACACCAGCGCCCCTGTCAAGGTGTCCTGTACTTAGTATATGACCCGAATTCTAAACAGAAACTTGTTGAAATGTTATTCTCTCTGGGTATTAGGCTGTATTACACAGATGGGCAGCAGGGCTCGGCTACTGCAGGAGAATTCTGCCTGGCTGAAAAAGTGGACAAAGCAATAATGCTCTGTTATAGAAAATAAAAGTCTTTCAGAACTGGGGTAAACAGAGGGAATACAACATAAACCTGTGCAAAGCCTACAAACTACAAGTGCAATTCTCCTTTAAACGTTTCTACGGGGTCCCTGATCAGGAGTTTCAGAGTCCTTCAGTGTGTTCAGAACTTTATGGATCAATCCAGCCACAGCAGTTCATGGTAACCCTCCTCGCAACCAGTACACGTGGAATTACCAGGACCTTCTGCACGATTCACCTCCAAATCTTCTTGAAGTTTCAAGCACAGCCGACACTGCTGACATAATTCACACCAAAGAGAATGCAATTTGTGCCGTTTCAGAGGAACTCATGGGAAATTCTAAATAATTTCACACTTGTTTACAGATATGCTACTACAGAAGGAAATATAGTCGTGACACAGCAAATAGTGTTTGGGTGTGGGGTCAAATTCAGCTGCAGCAGAGTTTACATCTTGTGTTTGTGTGAATTTCTTCCCACAGTCCAAAGACATGTGTTTCACATTAACTGGCCATTATAATCTGCATATCCAGCATGCATCAGGGATTCTGGGATAGGCCCAGGGCTGCCATGACCCTGGCCAGGATAAAGCAGTTAAGGATGATGGACAGATGGAATTTTAATCAAACCTTTCATATTCTTAACATGCAGACTATTTACAAGGATCATTTTAATTATCTCCAAAACTCATTTTCTTCCCCACAGACAAGAATATATTTCAAGATGTGATAAATATGATTTTATTCAAATTTTCAGGTTCTTAATTCATCGCCCAAATCAGCTTGTTGAACAATGAGAATGAAAGCTTTGATGTTTAAACCAGTGCTGAGAAAAACTGAGCCAAAGCCAGCCGGAGCACCCCCACCCCGTTTCTACGGTTTAGTCTTCCCTCTTGTCCACTTCACTAAAACAAAAATGCCGACAGACACCACTGCAAGTCCCACTGTCAGCCCCAGGATGCTGAAGAGTCCCCAGACTCTGGCTTCTAAATTTGCTTGGATTATATTGTGCAGCCTTGCAGCAGCAATGGGAAAACAGAAAATCGGACCTCTGAGGAGCTATGGATACAGCCAGGCACAATGCCGAAGAAACCTCCAGACAGAGCTTAGAGCACTGCACCAGGTTCTGGAATAGTTTGTCAGGCCCATCACCTCCGGTTCAAACATTTCATCACCAACCCACAAGACTCCTGAGGTATGAATGAGCTGGCACAAATCCCAAGGAATAAGACACCAGCCCCCCAGAGAACAGCTCACAGCACCGCCAACACCATGGATTAAACCACCATCTTGTAATACAGCAACCCTACAAAAAACAACTGACAGAGTACAGTTTCAAGCTTTTCCGCTATTTAGACAAGGATATTTACAAGATCAGCTCAAGCAGAGCACCTTATTAAATGGCAGAGGCTCTGTGTTGGACCTGCAACCTTTAGACCATAACCACTATGCCACATGCTGCTCTTAAGAGATAAAACTGAGGCCCTTCCACCGGTCCCCAGAGCATCGACGGGAAGCACGTTGAAGTTCTCAGTCGTAAAGACACAACTTTTTGCCAAAGGGAGCGTAATAGATTCTGCATCCTGAATGCTGGAGATAACATTATCACTGCATATATATGGAACGTTCACTTTTCATTTAGCTTCCTCTCCTTACGGTCAGATTCCTCCCTTTGAGATCATTAAATACAGTGAACTGCTGATATCATGGCTGAAATTGTCCCGAACGAACCATTTTCATAGATGGCCAGATTCACCGACAAGCACTTCAGCCACCAGGGGACAGGCGAACAGATTGGAAAGTTGTTTATCGGTTACGGCATCAACACGTATTAAGTGGGCATCTATTAAACAAATGTCAAGCACAAATGATGCTTATAGACTCCGAGGCGCCTTCGCATGCTAATAGACAACGTTTTTATTTTTTCTTTTCCCTACAAGCCATTATATCAGAAGTGACTGGCAACATTCTTGCTGGAACTCTTTAGATTAAGAGGATAGTTCAGGGTTACTACCTGCTGGGATCTGAGCAGACAGCCTTCTGGCTACACGTTCTCATGCATGGCATGTGGTCCTGGCACGGTAGAAAGAGATAAAGAGTTAATAATCTTCCCAAAAGCAGAGGGAAACAGCTTCCCGCTTGGCAGTTACCATTAGCCACAGGGCTGTGCTTTAGCTCTTTGTATACCTTTTACAGCTTCGTCCAGCCATAAAGCTCGATACCTTACGTTAATTATTGTCAATGACAATGCAATGAATTGGCTCTCAATCTAACCAACTGTAAATAAGGCAATTTTGGAATATATAAAGACCAACTAAAATGGAAGCATTGCATGTAGGTTCTCTCTCTGCCCAGTCACGAGCAGCTGCTGCTGAACAAAAATCATCTCATCAAAGACTGGCAATGCATGATGGGACTTTCTGTATGAATGCATTCATATGAGTGCTCTGGATATAGCCATTTTAATAAAGAATATAATAAAACAACTGTGAGTCCCCTCATGTGCTCAGAGACAGATGTGGCCAAGAACTCGAGTCATCAGTGTTGCACATACTTGCCGACTTAAGAAAAGGTGCCGTGGATCACGATCGGGTGTTGTTTAACACAATTTCGTACGAGACAAAACCTCCACCTTCTACACTCTGTGTGTTTATAATGAAGCTATTGACAAAACGCATGTGCAGTTAAAAAGAAATTCCCCAATGTGCCTATTAGCAGTTTGCAGCAAAGAACAGCCTTGTGTCGTGGAAACGGACAAAAGGGAACTAAATCTGAGTTTCTCGCTAATAAACCCCGTCTTCTGCAACGGTGAAAAATATATGGCATTTGTGGCACCCAGCAAAGAGATTAAACTCCTGCAGGAAGGACTCATCAGTGTCCCAGTACGCAAAATGGGATGCTTCCACTGGATACCCACATTGGGACGACACCACCACCAGGAAACCAAAACAGGGTTACCCACACAGGGATGCCTCTGTGGACGCACACCGTGTTTCCAGCATTCTCCCACATGAAGTCACAGCCCACCGACACAGGGACCAACAGTTATTAATAGTCTTCATTACGTAAACCCACCGCTAATCAGTTACATTTGCCCGAAACAAACCACTACATCCATATAAAATACGTAAGCTCTCCAGAACCCGCGTCAAGAGAAAAGCCTAGAATAACCGTGATCCGATCACGCGGAAACATATCTGGTTCTCTGTCCTTCATAGCTCTCAAGTTTCTCTTTTATCAGTGTGCCATCGTTTGGAGCCCGGGAATTCATTTCAATGGCATCGGGCAACTAAGCAGAAAGTTCCAGCATTTGGAATCGAATTGTGACGGTGTGAAATATGCACACATTCTTACTTATAACCCAACTGCAAATAATAAGGAAGAAATCATAGCTGAGTGCTTATTACAGTTTAGCCAACACTTTTGTCCAAAACAGCTTATAGTATTTAGCGACTTACTGTGATTTTTGCTCTGTTTTTACAGCCGGGTAACTTTTTCGAGGCAGTTCAGGATGAGTGTCTTGATCAAGGATGAGGTTCCAACTTGAGATCTTTGACTGAAAGGTGGCAGGAAAGCCTTGGTGAAAAAGGCAGTTAGTATTTCTGTATCCTATCTGTCCAGTCAGCCAATTGGAAGAATCAGCCAATTAAGAAGAAAGCACTGAAGGAATGAAGAGAAGAGAAGAGAAGAGAAGAGAAGAGAAGAGAGAGCAAGAGACTGATTTATTAATTGTGTTCTATCTCTCCAATTGGCTAAGTGGAAGAATCAACCAATTAAGAAGGCATTGAAGGAGAGGCGAGGTTGGGTGGATGTGTCTGCACAAAAGATTTGTATGGTTTCTTATTCAAAGTTAGTTGGTGAATTTTTTTGGTCTTTTGTAAATACCTGCGATGATGAAAAACCTGCCAGAATGGGGTGAGGCTGTTTACTGTGACCAGTTTGCTGCAATTTTGGCTGTGGTTAAGGAGCCAGGATAGACAATGTACATTTGTTCAGGTACTTTGGTTTACATCGAAAGCAGAGACTTTGTTTGTTTTGTTGGCTTGGCCTGGAGAAAGGGCTTCAGTAATAGGCTGCGGTAATAATAGAAGCAATAAAATACAAACTAGAAAAACTTCTCACCGAGTTTTGGTTCCTTTCTGGTTGGGTCAGTTTTTTCCTCAGTTTCTGCGTTACAGCCCAACCATAGACTGGGCTGTCACAGCATCATTTCTTAAAAAAAGCCCCTTTTCCTTTGAAACAGGTCATGTCTTCCCCTTCCCTGTATAATAGGTGACACTAATATTTCAGCTACATGCCAACATCTACATTTGTGTATTTCTTTTATCCCTTAAAAACTTTTAAAACAATGTGCAGAAAAATACCCTTAATTTACCCCAGCACTCATTGTAAAGACCCTTTTTTAAAATTAATTTATGCTTATTAAACCAGTGGAAAAGTTAGAACAAATTAAAATGCACTCCATTCATTAAAAGACGTGTTTTAACTTAAGAAGCTCACGGCCTCATCTGATACTGCACCGCAGGGGTAAAGGCCAAGCGAGACAACAGGGATGCTTCCTCACACTTTTCACCTGTAAAAACCACATGTAAAGGACAAGATAACAGCTAAAAATCCAAAGGTGGCAGTTGAAATGCTTTAAAATTGTTCAAAACACCTCTGAATAGCAGAAAAGGAGGAAGGAAGAAACTTTGGCTTAAATTCAGCTGAAGATTTGCCTCGTGAGTTCATATCGATTCAGAACTCAACAAACAACTGACCTTGGAAGGTCTCCCTGGCCAAACCAAGAACCTTAGCAATAATCTTAAGACAAAGCCCTGTTTTTTACTATCAGAAGTGAAATGTGTTTTTGACTGAGTAATGATGACTGTTACACTCACTAAATCCTCTTACAGTGAACTTGAAAACAACATTTTTAAATCGAGACCAAGTTTCATTTTCACTGGGGCTGAGCAAAAAATGTTTAAATTGTTAAAAAATTCTCCAACTCTTTGCAGCCCCTGTTAGCTTATAAAATACAGAAGTGTTTCATCTCCAAACTGCCGCTAACAATGAACACAATGAGGCTGCACCAATATGGAAATTTTCCAACCCCAATGGAGACACCTCACTGTCCACTTCAGAGGCCAAAAAAAACATTGTTACTCTGCTCAACAGTGCAGTCCATCCTTCATGTATGTGGGGAGGGGTTGTTTGGATGTGGTGAAAGACTGCAGAATCAAAACCATAATTTAGGTGTGACATCATTTACTACAGTACTACACTGTGTACCACAGTAACACATTTTTACACCCTACTGTAATGTCTAATGAACCTGCATTCTGGGTAATAAACCGAAATGCAATCAGCAGTGTAACTGACACACACACACACACACAGGCACATACACAGTACAGTGAATTAAATACACAAAGCAGTGAATAAGGTGCCCATACGAGTGGATCAGAGCTCTGCTACAGGGGGTCTAGAGGGCACTGTGCTGCCTTCACCACTAACAATGGAGATGGCAGGATGCTTCCTTACTGACATGCAGCATCAGTATTGCTTAACACATTATTTTATATATTAATGAAGTTATTTTCTCCTACAAAGCTAAAAAATCAATTAAATATTTATTTCCTCCCTTTATTGTGCTCAAAATTTTTTTTTTCAATATTTATGATTCTTCTATTTTTTGGATTTTTTTTTGCAACAGACAATAAAATGTGAAGTCCCCAGAGTCGAGTTCCACCAAAATGAGGGCAGTGACCCTTCCAGCACTTAATCTTCAGCCTTGGAGTCTTCACTGTAGGAAGTTGTTGCGCAAGTTGTGTCTTAACCAGAGCCATTTCGCTCCATTTCTAACCTCTGCGTGGTGTAAAGTAAGGTGGAAAATGCACTGGAACTGGACATGAGCTGAGCTATACTGTGTGTGCCTGGGCCACAGGTGTGCTCATTGCAGTTCAGCTCGGTTCCTTCATGTCCATTTCTACGCTAGGTATGGCGCACTTGGAGGTCTGTCCAAACTAAACAGGCACCGAAGGAGCTTTTGTTCATTCTTGACATGCATTCGCTAGGATTGACTTCCGAGTACTTAGCTGCTTTGGAACCACTCCTGCAGACTTCAGTTACAACCTCACCTTGCCCTTTGCCCAAAGTCTTTCTCCCGCTGCAGTGAAGAGACCTCCTGCCTGTGTTTGACCACAGTGCTTACTTCCTGGTAGCTGAGTTCCTGCCTGCTGAGCTTCGTGTGCTGCCCTGCTGGTTTGATCTGTTTGGTACAGCCCTCTTGGTCCTTTAAGAGGTGCTTGGAGGATCACCTGTCAGGAAAGCGTCTCTACTATATGCAGAACACAGGACATGCAGAGGCCCCTCGGAGAATCCAGTTCCTCTCATGAACAGCCCTGTTTTAAACACGCACAACTTCAGTGTGGGAGGTATTTGCCACGCAGTCCAAAGGGCCTTCTGGCTGATCAAGATAACCCATTCTGGCATCAACATCTTATTATGTTTTTTTTTAAATTTTTATTCTGTTTAGAAAGAAAATGGAATTATTCAACACACCGCACTTGGTGAGAACAAAGGGGAAAGCAAGAAACGCACTGTCAACAGTCCACACTGTGAAAGGGAAGCAGCGCAGTCAGCACTGCAGCTCGCACCCAAACTGAAAGATCGCCGATGATATAAACACGGGATTTAAACTGCATTGTGGTCCCTGCAGTCTGGGAAAAAAAAGAGAAAATGAGACTTTGTTCAAAAGCACCATAAGAACTTAATTAATCACAAAAGGCTGTAATGCTTATACTTTACACTGAGGAAAAACAGCGAGAGTTAGCAGATAGGCACCGCAGCAATGTGCTCAGGACTCCAAATGCCCTAGGACGCTCCAGACGGAAATGCACAAAATAACCAGATGCTTGACAACCACAATATGTTCTCCTCTGTTTGCTCTCTGGCTGAGCTGTGCTCATAACAACTCCTCCACCATCGTCCCTGAGCCTCCCTCTTTAATATGCTCTTCTTGATCTTCCTCCCTTTTCATCTGAGCATCTCTCTGCTGTGACAGCCGTTACTACGAGACACACGGTGTCGTTCGTAGGTGGCCGGCGAGTGTGCGTGCATGCGCGTGAGAGAGCGAGAAGGAGCGGGAGCACATACATTTGCCGCCGTGACACTTGTTTGTGTACGCTGTTGTTCCCAATTTCAATTCAATTAACTTCTGTTACGACTCATGAATTGCCGCACGTACAATATTGTCGAGTGTTTTGCGAAGCTGATAGTTTGGGAAAAATAAGGGGAGGGTAATTGCCTTGACACTGCGATGAAAAATACTTAACACCGATGTCACAATCTTCACGGCCACACCATTATCTACACTTTATTATGCACGCAGGGCTTCCTTGCTTTCGGTTGCCGTTGGACGCAATGAGCAGTCCACAATTCACAGGCTGCTGTGTGACCAGCCGCTGAGCGATCATGTCGAGTTGAGAGACAGCGTTCGAATTTAATTTCGGCTCGTGCTTTCCAAAAACCAAAACGCCATTATAGTCCACCAGTCCACCATTTTAATTGACAGCTCCAGTTGAGAGCGTTTCTATTTATATAGCTCTTACCATACCCTCTTCGCAGTGGGCAACAGACAGGGTCAAGTAATGATGCTTCTATAAATATATTTTTTTCCTTTCAGAATGATTTGTCTAACTAAACTAGTAGGTTTGTTTTAGGAGGTTTTGCTGCTTCACAGACCCTTGTGTTACAGCATCCACCGGCAACATAATTCACCGGAATTGCTCAAAAACCACTGCAGAACTTAGCAGCAGCGTGAACACAGACATATGCTCAGCTGCCGGTTTATTATGTTCACCCCTGCCACCTTCTTACAATCTATACACTCCGGTGAGTCACGTGACTGCAATGTGGGGTATAAGTCAGGCAGGCCAGCATTTCCAGCATCAGCTGGTGTTCAGCTGTACGTTAGACTGGGCAGAATGAGTGACCTTAGTGACTTTAAGATACCACGATTGTTGGCTCTGGGTCTGCTGGTTCTAGCACCTTCCAAACGGCTGTTGGTCTGGGCTTCTTATGCGCCACCTTTTCAGTGGTTTGCAGAAAATGGAATGAAAAATAAAATGTGATTGGTGATTTTGTGGGCAATAACAGCATGCGGATCAGACAGGACGAAGGAAAATGGTGAGAATTCTGCAGCAAACAAACAGATCACAATTGGACAAATCACATTCGAATTTGACTACTCACTGGTACACAGACATTATACGATGGAGAGGCTGTGTTGCGTGCTGATGCTGTCAGTGAACCAGAAGGTGGATCCTCAGCGGAAACAGGAGCATCAAAACTGGATGGTGGAGGAATGGAAAAAAAAAGTTGCCTGGTTGGATAACTCAAGTTGTCTCTTGCATCAGGCTGATGGAAGGAATTTGCCAAAAACAACATGATTCCATGCAACCATCCTGTTTGGTGTCATCTGTACAGGCTGGTGGTGGCAGCGTCATGCTGTGGGGAATGTTTTCCCGACACACACTGGGGTCCCTGATACCCACTGAAGAACATCTGAATGGCACCGCGTATCTGAACATCATTGCTGACCAAGTTCATTCCTTCATGGCCACAGTTTATCCCATTCAGCCTGACACTTCCAGCACGATAATGGACCGTATCACACGGCGCAAATCGTCACCGAATGGCTCCGGGATCGTGACAGCAAGTTTTCACTGCTTCAGTAGTCTGCACAGCCCCTGGGTCTCAACCCCATCCAGCACCTTTCGGATGAGGTGCGAACGGCTAATCAGCGTGCAGTCACTCAGGCTGCAGCAACTACACAACACGATCATTTCCACCAGATCAAAGAAGCCACGACACACTTCTAGACAGGTGTACCTAATAAACCGGCACTTCCAAATATGTACCACGATTACCGCAAACGTGCATTACTCACCAGGACTTGCCTCCCATTTGGCCCTTTGGCTTTGGCTCAAAAAAATCATACAAAAAACACAGACATACTGGGCAAATAGGGAAATGTTTGAAAGCTCTGCACAACCTTTTAAGGGACAATTAATGCACACATGACCCCCACCCAGGTGCCCCTCTAATGGAGTCTTATTCCATTACCCCCCTGCATTGGTTAATCCAGTCCCCCTGCACCGTGCACTCGTGCACTGACCTCCCTGAGAGTAAATGTTGAAAATACCGTGTTTAATTGGCACAATGGAATTCCATTAAAAGACAAACCTGAGGTCGCCGCAATAATGGGCCGTGCGGTTGTTTCCGTCGCCCGTGGCCACTCTCTGCGAAGGTGTTGTTTTCCTGCTTTTATTGTCTGAAGCGCTGTAAAAATATTCATATCGTAACAACTCAGAAATTACCCCCCACATGGTGTCTCATAATTCATATATAATATGCAGTCTTATTCCAAAAACAATATGCAGCCATGATCATAAATCTGCGTTGTCTGAAGTGTGACCCATCTGAGTCTAAGTCTTCTGGAGCGTAAACAGTGCATTAAAGTGTGTCAGCACACAAAGCCGGACATATATCTGTTGCAAAGCAGTAAACAAGCAAAAAACAACATATTCTAAAAATAATTTGTGCATTTCATCCACAGACTGTGTCCACTGTGTGCTGCATCTCATTTTGGTGGCTCCTTTTTTTTTTCTTTTCTTTTTGGCTTTTCACACAAGCAGCAGGTGGAGAATCCAAACTCCTCGAGCAACTTCACGCCAGGACACCTCCCCAGCAGATGTCAGCAGAACATTCCTGAAACATCATTTCAATGCAACTTCCAGTGCTTGGGCCAAATTAAATCACCACGAGACCGCAACGTTCAAAGCGAAAAAGCAAAAGTCTGCATCCAACTCGGAAAACCGGCATCTTTAAATGAAACTGCGCTCCGCACTTTTAGGTCCCAATGAAGGGGTTTAGAACTCAGTCGTTTGTAAACAAAGCAAAATGTCCACCATCTCACTCAACAGCAGATTCCAAGCCCTTTGTGATATAAAAGCAAGCCTGTTGTTTGCTTCTGAAATTGTCAGCCATGATTAAGTTAAGAGCATTGTCTTTGCGTTCTGGTAAAAGCCTTCTCTCTTGCCAAAATTTTAAGAAGCTAAAGCTGATGCACTTTATGGAGTATAAAACATAATTATAATTTGGCAGAACTTCCTGATGTTTGTTTTCAGAAGATGAAACTACATCTTCTGTGTGAAATACAAACTCTTTACCATTTTTGGTTTCCTGAGGGGACAGCAGAGACCTGGAAAAAAAAAATAATAATAATTTTTAAAAATCACTCTTATGAGCCTCCATATTAAACAGACAGAGTCTAGAAATGGTCAAAGGCTGACGCTCGCAAGGAAGCAGAAGAAAATATTTAAGGGCAAATGTAGGTGTCGTGGTTGCGGACGGTTTGCCTCCACCCTCAGCTGTAGGCAGATGAGCGTGAGCTCATCGAACGCTGGTCGCCCATTAGACCCTGCCGCGCCAGGGGCTGAAACAGCAGGCCATCGAGGGACGTGTGTCTCCACACAGGTGAAGTCGTGCAACCAGCGGCCAAGTGCTCCATCAGAGAAACACCGATGACCAGAGAGGTGCGAGGCAGGGTGAAACCTGCCGTTCCTCCCATCTTACCACCAGCGGCCACCATTCTCCTCAGCGGGAAGCTCTTGCTCTCCGTGGTCCTGAACGCGGCGTGGACTCCCTGGTGTCCAAACGCAACGGCCGTGGACGGACGCGTCCCGTTTGTGCGGCTCGTGCTGTGCGTGAAACATTGGCTCTAAACAAGTCCCTCCCTGTTTGGTCTGCATTTTTCTGTGGACCTGGAAGCAGGTAACCTGTGACCTGTTTTGTATGGCAGCTCATCTGTGGCTGGGAAGGTCAACCTCCAGCCAGGCCAGCTTTGTTCCCAGTGCTTCCAGGCTGCTTTAATTTTTAATTCTGCCAACACGGAGCAACAGAGAAGCGGGGACATGGCTCCCCAGTGAAGCCGCGAGGAGGGCGCTTTGCCATTCTGCGTGGGTACTCCTCAGCCTCCCTCCCTCTCTCCCTTCCTCCCTCCCTCCATCCACCCCTCCCTTCTCCCTGTCTCTCTCACCCCCACCCTTCTCCAGCTAAGAGGAGACCTCCCCATCTCCACGAGCTCCACTCCACAAACATGTCCTCAGAAGAGGAGGCGGGCGACGCGACTGCTTGGACGAAAGTGGAAGGAGTCGGAGCGCAACCTTGACAGGTAAATCCGCTCGGCCAGTCGTGGCGACACGCGGCGTCCCTGCGGCGACGGCTGTGCTCGTTGCGCGCAAACACACTTTGCAAGTTTTCTGCCGTCAAACTTCCCGTGTATCGTGCGTGCGTGTGCGTGTGTTGTGTGCGGAGCGTCGTAAAGGATCGTCGGAAGCACAACTGTATCGTCCCTCGGTTTCATGCGTAGAAAGAGGTGGATGCCACCTGGACCGCGGCGGGAACAAGTTGGTTCAACCAAGTAGGAGCGGCGTGCAGTAGAGAGTGTTGACCACCAAAAAAAAAAAAAAACAAAACAAAAAAAAAAAACACATGAACACGATCATCCGGGTGCGGAAAGGCTGCAACCGAATAACTGATCGATCGATTGATCAATTCAACGATCGATCATCTAATCCATTCCCTCTTATGTCTCTATTAATCTATCGCTGTCCCCCCCGGGGCTGTAGCTTTGTGGCTGTGGCCGAACGGGCAGAGTGGGTTCGTGCCAATGTTGGGCTCCGGTTTCCACAGCAAATAAAGTTATTGATCACAATAAAACTGACAGAGTCGCTGCTCGAACTGCTTCACACTCCAGAGGTCCATTTGGCTCAGGCGCTGTTCAGTCTTCTTTCTTGTTTTTTGTAATATAATATCGACTCACCCTACAAGGAAGGAAGAATCGATAGAAACGACGAAAAAATCATGATGTTTTTAATGGTTTGCTGTGCCATTCCGTCAATGGCTTCGTGGTTTGTTGCTTTTTGAAATTGTGAATTTAACGTCGCTGCCCGTATTTTATTCTGTTTTATTTTAATACCAACGGCTGTTTGTTTTAGTTCAAACCTTATAGCGGACCTACCATTTCGGTTGGTCGTTTCACAGAAATGGATTTAAGAATCAGTCATTCTGAAACTCCTTACACATACAGTTCACCTACTATCCTCTTCTCTGGTAAGACTGGTAAACGGCGGTAACCAGATTAACTATTTGGTTCATTCAGACGGAGATCGTTTTGCTCCACGACTGCACCGTGGTTTCATAACTCAGGAGCGTTTTCTAATTTCAAATGCAAAAAAAAACGAGGAGAGGGAGTTCTTTGTCCAAGCTGTATTAAACTAACATCCATATATTGGCACAAATATCGACAGCCTTGCACAAACACCCATCCGCTTGTCTAAAGCGTGTTTTACCGACGAAACATCAGGACTGCTTTTAAAAACGCGCAACGTTGCGGCTCATGGATTCCGACGCACACGTGCGCGCCCCATCTTCTATCGTTCACGCTTCACTCTGGCATCCACGCGTGAACCCGAGGTGCGAAGGGTTTGCGCGAACTGCTGCAACGTTTTCATGCGCAGGTGAGCGCGGTCCCTCCTCGCCACCGCGTCCGTCGAACGGCTCAACCAGCGCGACGGCGGCAGCCCCTCGCGTTTCGGAGCTGCGATCCCGCGTCAGACAGCAAATCCCAGGGGGCGTCATTAATTAATTAACGTTTAATTATTCGGCTTTAATGACTTCATTAACAAACAAATACCCGGATGTAACCCAGCCGAATCGCTTGTGAACGTAGTTAAACCACGTCAAGTACAAAATGGTTTTAGAAAGACAACTACATGTGTAGTTTTGTGGGGGAGGGAGATGGTGGCTCCCTCCAGCTCTTCTAGACTCCAGCCCGTTCTCCGGAGCCTGTGAGCTGTCCGGATTTGCCCAAAAGAACGAGGTGAACCACCTGCGACAGGTGTCACTGTCGTGCACGGGCGTAACGCTGGTGTACTGTTTTATAAATAACGTCCACACCGAACTCCCATCGTCTCACCTCGGTCAGTTACCCATTACGCCCCCCCCGGAATGAAAACGGCGGCGCATTGCTGGACGCGTGAAAGACGTGACAGCGACGCCGAACATCCAAAGGCGGAACGCGTTCCAGTCGCTTTTACGCAAGCGGTTGTCTGACAAAGAAGGTTGTTTAAAATCTGGTTTCATCTCTTTGTCCAACACATCTGCGTTCGTTATTTGAACGGGGGTTTCTCTCTGTGTGTGAGTGTGTGTGTAGTGGCACTGCTGCCATCTATGTCCACGTTACGTGTCACGATCCAATATCTGCGTTCGTGTAACGGCGGACGCTTTAAGGAAAACCAATCACACGGGTGATGTGAAAGAGACCACGCAACCGGTTGTGAACGTAGTTGTGTCGAGTCCTGCTTAGATTTAGCAAATCGTGTTTTGTGTTGCATTCTTTATTGTGGTGAAATGTAATGAATAAAAAGCTACGGGATCCGAGGGAAGGGAAGGGGAGGCGGGTCCCATCCTTTGACTCGACTGCGTTCGAATACGAAACGCGCGCCTTGCCGCCGCCGGGCTCACTGCGGTGTCTACAACAGGCGCAGCTGTTACAGAAATGATGTCAAAGGATGGGGGGGGGGTAGGAAATAAAAAGGCGCCACAGAACAAATCCGAAGCACAGCAGCAGACCGCCAGCGGAGTGAACGGCAGCACGTTTGAAAAGAACGGATTTACGCACGACTCATAGCCGGAGTCGATCCTCGTGTTTATGCTTAAGTTCTTCTCTAAACCCAGTTCATGATGTGTTTGGTCCTGCAGCCGGAGCTCCAGGTCTTCACGTTTCCTTGCAGATACGAGACAGTTTTGTGTGCCAACGTGTTTGTGTGCTAGCCTGCACTACAGCACCACTGCCATGATGTTTAGTGTCCACATTTACTGCTTCTGGAATAAGCGCAACCGCTGTGATGGCTTATTCATTCAGACGTGCCATACAGTCGCTCAGCCTGTACAACATGAGTCCGTTATTGGTAAAAGCTTTACCCCGGTCTGGGCCATGGGGGCTCGGGGTCACTTGTTAGTAAAAGGTTTAGACTAACCAGTTAAACTGAAACGCGTGTCTTTGGACTGTGGGAGGAAACCGGAGCACCCGGAGGAAACCTACATGGAAACCCCACAGAGACTGTGCTGCAGAGATGCTCTAGGGGAGCTGGTAGTTGAAAGAACATTAACACTTTGAAGGGGCGTTACAAAAACCTCTACCTGCCACAAATAACAAGCGCAAGGCGAACAAACACCTGGACAGGTTCACCCCGCTGTATTATTATTATTATTATTATTATTATTATTATTATTAATAATAATCTTCATGTAGCTGATACCTCTATTCAAAGCGGCTTGCAGTGTTATAGAACGAGCCTTACCATGAATTACTCATTCATACAACAGGGTGTTTTATTGGATCAGTTGCGGGTAAGTAACTCGATCTAAGGTAGTACTGCAGGAGTGGGGCTCGAACCAGGACAACATAATAATTGTAACTTAAAGCGTTCGTGTATCATTTTGGTGTTTTATGCAGCGCAGTAAAATGAAACCGTAATACGGCACAATGGCGTAGTGGTTAAGGAGCCGGGCTTTGTCCGCAAACGGCCTCAGCTGTGCCTCGGATTGGCTTTGGTAAACATATCCATCATAAATGGGGCGCTTGCGCTTTATTAAGTCTGTAGGCGTTGAATAAAAACGTCTCCAGCGGAGACAAATCAGGAATTTAAAACCTCTGGGGGTGAAAGAACATTTGGCGCATTTAACGTTCCCGCCGGTCCCCAGCCGTGCGTCCACGAGTCGCCGCCTTCTGCCGAAGCATAAATCCGGCTTTTTTGACTGCATTTCCCGCTTTAATGGTACCTGCACGCTGGAGGAATGTTAGCAAAGCTCCGTCGCCGCATAAATGTCCAGATTTTTCCGCAAATAATGCCGTTTCACCGCCGCAATTCACAGCATATTGGCTTAAAAACGGTAGTACAGCTGTGAAATAGCCGAAGATGTGCGGCAGGGGTGCCCGGTCGACCGCGTGGCCGTTACCCACAGCTCATATCCAAATAATAATAATAATAATAATAATAATAATAATAATAATAATAATAATAATAATAATAATAATAATAATGTGTCTAGTCTGCGTGGTCAGCCAACATTTATGAGTTTTATTTCAGAAAAGAAGGCTGAAAAATTTAAGTACGGCTTTCTGCCGCGTCCTACCCAGCGAAGCAGTTCGGCTGCTTTTTTAAAGTCACTTTAAGGAAATTCTAGGTTTCGGAACTGCAGCTGGAAAGAGGAAGCAGAAGCATCGCGTTCAGGTGTCCATGCATCTTTCCAGAGTTAAGATTTCGTCCTCCCCTCCAAGTTATCATGCAGATATTTTATATTTTCCGACACTGCACTGTATTCATGGGGGGTCTCAGCAATGATCGATACCCATAATTCTTAGTGCCAACGTGTTTCATGGGCGTCGGAGAAGAATGGGAGAGAGTTGCGCTTCTCTTAGACTTTCGGAGCCTTGGCAGTCATAGCAACACACACGCACACACACACACACACACACAAAGGGCGGTGTCTCGCAACCGCCCCCTTTTCCAGGTAAATTCGTTTTGCGCTTTTTTTTTTTAACGTTCCAGCGAAGTGTGTTCGTCTTACGGCTTCAACTTTTCCGAGACCCTCCGTAGCGCCCAGCAGTTCCAGCTCCTGTCTTCCTCGTGTGTTCACTTTTTAGAGACGTAAGGCCATTTTATCCAGAAGTTTATTATTTTAAGCCGCTGACAGTCCACTCTAAATTCGCAAAGGTGCACCGCAAGGAATAAAACAACACCTGTGTGGTGTTAACCGCGTTAACTTAGAATTGTTTCGCCCTGAATCAATAGCAAGGCTTTACATTCACATAAGAAGAAAAGAGTATTTTCAGGCCACATATAAACCCTTGAATGAATGCTATAAATGTTCATATTGCTGGGGTTCACACTGTGCCAGAACATGTGGGTTGCAAAGGCTTTGGTTGATATGCTTTTCCAAAGATTGG
Source organism: Heterotis niloticus (assembly GCA_018136845.1). Lineage (NCBI taxonomy): Eukaryota > Metazoa > Chordata > Actinopteri > Osteoglossiformes > Osteoglossidae > Heterotis > Heterotis niloticus. Next base: position 14,661,503 of record CM030900.1, read on the forward strand.
ATTTTTGGGTCCGGCAAAAAATGAAGTAGGAATATAGGAACAAGAGTGACCAGCAACCCTAGTTCTGCAGATCACACAGACCTACAGACAGCTTCTGAAATGTAATACTTGTGTTTTATTTCTGTGCTTAGTTACAATTTGTGCCCTTTGTTGGCTGAGATGGTGTTTCTCAGAGAAGTCATTCTTCTTCACCTTCAGCATCTCCACCATATGAATAATTAGAGGTCCTTGCAAAATCCATGGCGCCGCACATAAAATGCCGGCGTGTGGGGAACGAGTGACAAAAACTCGACTTCTCGGTTAGACTTCTTTCTTCTAGTTCAGTCTTACAAGTCTCCAGACTGTCAGGACTGCAGACCAGTGGGATTTATGAGCTTGTTTGAAATCCTCAATCCAACTGCAATGTGAGTTTGAAGCCATTTTGTTGGCAGTTAGTTAAGCACACCCACACACCCAGAAGACAGCCTCCTCCCTCAGGCCCAAAGGGGTTATCGGCCTCACCCTGGATGGGTTCCCAGGCTGTGCCTTTCTAGAATCTGTCGGTGGAACGTAAACCCCCTGTCAGGTACGACAGCCAGAACTGAGCGCCAGGCCATCTTCAGCACACCAGCCTTATGTGTGCAGTTACTGTCTTTTGCCATGAAATATGTCTGTTGCACCCAGAGGAGGAAACTCGCTTGGGCGGGAAGGCCAGGCTCTGTAAGGAAAATCACGCAGATGTCTTAGATTCCCTGTCCACTTGGTGTTGGCTGACATGGAGGCAGGAGATGGGTGCAACCTTGAGACTTGGTCTGCACAGACTTTTCCTTGGATGGCTGGGTTCATATCTGACATCCCCTGTTTTTTTTTCCATGTTTGGGCAGATGGGATGGACTTTTTTTTTCCAACAAAGAAAACATCTAAACTGGTTGCCGTGAGTTACAGAGTGTGCTGAGCTCGGGAATGTGATGGTGTTTCACAAAGGGTTCTGGAAACAAACGTGGGGGTAGTCGGTGCTCTCCTGCCCCTTCTTAGCAGAGCGGGGTCACAAGACAACCAGTGATGGAACCCTGGTCACGGCGAAGGTTCACTCACGCTTTCATCTCTGTGTGTCATGCTTTTTATTCCTGGTTTATTATTTTATTTCAGGCATTTCAGCCAAACTTATCACCATGGTTACATGACAAACAGTGATTCCTTTAAGATACTGCACATATAGGAGGTATGGAGGTTTACTTTGGTTGAGTCCACTTTGGGGTTATTGATGGTTATTGGTTACGCGAACTGGAATGTTCTATAAATTTCACACAGCCGGTTCCTGCATTTGTGCCGAGAACTTTTTATGGGTGTCGTTGTCCCATATTTTATGCTTGTAATTCCTCGGAAATGGTTGCATGCAGTGCAGTTCATAGTCCGGCAGAAAAGGAAGGCAAATGTTTAAATTGGCTGGGCCCCTCCGGAGCAGCCGTGCAGACCATCTGAAAGAGAACTTTCTACATAAATTTGCATACCAAGGACACTATGCATGGATAATATAAATTCACAAAATACACTGGACAAACTTTAGAAGGAGAGGGTAGAAGTTATCAATCTTCTGCTCAGGCAAGGGAAGACAATGAAGTAGCCGTGTCGGTGGTAATAATGAACAAGGGGGTTTGGGGATAAAGCATTTAAATTGCACATTAAATCATCGAACATTTCGCCATTATGTAGAAATTTAAACTTGAATAAACAATTTGATTATATGTCTCAGTCAATGAGACACAACACACATCACATCTCTGTCAATGAAAGATGTAAAGTAAACGTGAAGCGCGACCCATAAATCAATGTTGAGCCGACTGTTTTGGTTATGTAAAGTCTGTCAGCTGAGCATTTTGGGACTTTGTGGGTTTTTTAGTTCCTACCTGGTCTAGTGTCTTCTTCCTGGTCAAGTTGGAAGTTTGGTCGGCTCCCTCACCTGTGGGCTCTGGTCCTTTGCCTCAAGATGGTCAATGTGGGCCTTAAGCACTGCTGGCCAAGTTCCTTGTGTTCATATTAATGCGCCTGTGGATGATGGTAGCTTTTATGGTCTTTATTGTCATCGCTGCAAAATATACTGAGCTGCTGGGTTATTTTAAGAGTTGTAAGTGTAAGACTGGTTGTGTCTGTGGATAGGCGCTTAGTGTACTGTCTGTTGGGATTTGGAGTTCACCAAGAGAGGATGTTGAGACTCTGTTGGGGCTCCATGAACAAGACGGAGATGAAGGTAAAGAATGAGGGTGGGGGTGGGTTTAAGAAAATAGCACCTACAGAGCAGAAGTAGGTGGGTGCATATATGTGTAGGCATGTGATTTATAGTGGGGTGAGACTGGGGGTTTGGTCTAATACTTCCCTCTGGAAATTTCATTTTTGCAAACTTCAACATGTGCACTCTCACCACCTTCTCCTAAACAGGGCACTCCATCACCTGACTGCAGTGTGAGGTATAAATCAGGCAGACCAGCATTTCCAGCATCAGCTGATATTCAGCTGAGTGTTGGATCAAGCAGAACGAGTGACCTTAGTGACTTAAGATATCATGATAGTTGATACTGGATCTGCTGGTTCCTCCTGGGCTGTCAGTCTGGGCTTCTCACACACGGCTGTTTCAAGAGTTTACTGAGAATGGAGTGAAAAGCAAAAAAGTAGCACCGATTCTGTGGATGAAAACAACTGTGGATCAGATGGGACAAAGGAGAAATTCTATATCACTGAGCAGTACTTCTCAGAATTCATCATGTATGAAACTTTGTCTCAATGGCTACAGTAGCCGAAGACCACGTACAGATACTGAGGCTGTCAGTAAGAAACAGGAAAGTCCAGTGGGCACAGACGCATCAAAAGTGGACTGATGAGGAGTGAGATGCTGTGAGGAATGTTAAAAACATCTGAATCTGAAACATTATTGCAGATCGAGTTCATCCCTTCATGGCTCCAGTTTATCCCACTCAGGCTGACATTTTCAGCATAATAATGAGCCATGTCACCCCAAGCATATCATCACAAAATGGGTCCAGGAACATGACAGCAAGTTTTCACTGCTTCAGCAGGTTTTTGGACTTGGCTTCATCTCCATTCTGGTGGGATGAGCTCCTGCTGTCCCTCAGAAAGGCTGAATCCATTTCTGCATTGAAGAAGAGGCTCACAACTCATCACTTCACTCAGCACAATAGACTGCTAGTGAAACAAGAACCGTGAAGAACAGTGGTGTCAGACAGACTAACATTCCACACAGTTGCTAAAAATTCTTCTCAGTTCACCTGTATCTGAAACTCCATATCTGCTCTGAAGGGAAATTTTGTTTATTAGGTATGTTGCTGCGTGAGCTGTATGTGACTTTGGAGAAAAGCATCAACTAAACAAAAAAATGCAAATGTAAATCTGAAATGTAAAAATGTGAATATCACTGGAGTGTTTAGATAAAATTGCAAAGTGTTGTGCAGTAGGCCCTGCTTCTGAAATATACAGTAGATTCTCAGCATCTGAATCTAATTCTTCCCAAAAACACATTGGATACCAACATTTTAGACACCGAATGCCTGTTTCCCTTCATGTTAAATGGACAATAAAATAACGCTCTTCCAGGCCTTCTAAAAACACCCACGTAATCATCAGCCCGTGTCTTCAGGCTGAAAAAAACACTTGAAACACAAGTTACTAATTAAAAACCAGTTAATGTTGTCATTAATTTGTATGTTTGTAACAAATGATACAGTATGTACAGTAGAGGACTTTTTGCATGCTTATGCCCACTACCGGTGTCACTGCATTACACATAGGAGATGCAGGGGTGCATGGGAGGATTTGGGTGGGGAGTTCAGTGTTATGAGATGTTGAGTAAAGGAAGACACGTGTCAAAGTAACCTGCCGTGTACTTGTTTGATGCAGCAACCAGTATTTAAATAAACTAGTTCATTTGAAAAATGAAATGCGCAGTAAGTGTGGCTGTATGCCGTAAATGTGTTCAGATAAAAAGAAAGAAGCAGCAACAGCTGATAAGACACCTGCGCAGTCTCGCTTCAGGTATATTTGTAACTAAATACAGTACAGTTTGTTACAATACATGCAATATTTTTTGTTAGGGTACACTTTCATATTGTATAGTATTTATTTGTTGGTTATTGTATTTAGATTTATATTGATTTTTGTTCCTGGTTCAATTTTTTATTATGGAAAAGGTTCAAATAAAAATTTGTCATAGCAAAAAGTACTATTTGGATAGTGATGTTTAGGTATTAATTTCCAAGAGCTCTTAAATAGCAAAAATTTGGACATGAAGAGTTGTGATAGTAAGGGATTGCTGTATTCAGGCAACCTTCACATTGCAAACCCATATCCTTACCTGCCATGCTTCCTGCTGCCCTGTTATGTTGCTTTATGAAAGTAACAGAAAGAAATAAAATACCACCAGGAGTCAAAATGACAACAGCAATGAAAATTGTGACGTTTTAAGTCCCACTTTCAGAAAAGGAGCTTTCCTTTGGGAGAATCTTAGCAAAAAAAAAAAAAAAAACTACTGAAAGGGGTAAAGGATAATTAAGTAGAAAATTAGCTGAATGAAGTTGACTTGGGGACCCTTGTCATCTTGTGATTGACCTGTCAGCCCGGAGCCTCCATTAGAGACCTTTAAGGAGGACTTGTCTGGCCCCAGACTGACAGCTGATCACACGGGCATCCATGCTTACACTTCCCCTTTTCTCCATCCACCATCTCTGCTCCTGATGTTCTCACTTCCTTTCTTACCTCCCAGTGTCTGTCCCCCATCATTTCCAGCCTTCACCCTCAACATCCTTCCCACGTGTACAGTCAGCAAACTCCAGATGCCCGACTGAAGATCCTCCACCCAAAAGTGATGCTGTAAGCAGAAACTATTGCGATATACTAGGGTTGTGAGGATGTGATGAACATTCCTGTAGTGTGTACGACTGTTAAAGTAGTCCTCCTGTTAAAAGGTCACATCATTATCAATTTAATTTTGGGTGTTTTTTGAAAAGAACATTGCAACCTACTGGAGGTTTCTTCTCAGTCTTTTAATGCCCCCCACGTTTCGCAGACAAATGACCATTAAGGTGTAAACTGTCCAATGAGAAACTCTGAATGATTGCACCATTACCTTATTTTTCAACACCGGCACCATCCAGCTATATTGATCTTTCAAGGCAATCATGTTACATCTTTTGCAAGCAAAAGGTTTTTTTTTTTTTTTGCTGTTTCTTTTGTGCAGTCAAACTACCTGTGCGGAAAATTACTCCCTCTAACACACAGCATGTGTGTTCTCCTCGGTCGGGAGGGGTTTTGAAAAGCAATTGTCCTCCCCGTATGCCTGGTGTGACGAGAGGCTGCGTCTGAGGAGAGCGCGGTGGAAATTGGAGCTGAGAGCCGAGTACCTTTAATGGAGGCTCAATTCATCTGTGCGCTTTGCATTTAAACACAGGCCGTGAACCCCGTGCGGTCTGGGGGCAGTGGGAAGCAGCACTCATGTCTGCGATGCGAATGATGTGAAGATGCGGTGGAGAGAAGGTGGCTATTGTTGACAGCTGGAGAGTTTGTTGTGGGCACTTGAGGGGAAGGGGGGGGGGTTAGACTAGTTGAGAGTGGGTTTGTGTTACTGCGAGATCCACGTGTCTGGGCAAACACAGTTGCAAAACTGCCCCAAAAACATAAGCAGAGCTGTTTTATGAAGTTCTTCCCTTGGGGCACTTAACGTTATGGGCCTTTTCATCCTCTTCTTGTTCTCATCAACTCTTGTGGCGAACAAGGTGGCTACAGGGCAAAGCTCTATCGAGTTTGTTGAATCACCAAAATGGTGACACAGGAATTTGACAACTATCCTTGACTAAAGCTGGGAAACAACTTAAAATAAAAAGTAGCATCAGCAAAACTGGAGCTGTACCTTACGACACGATGGCATGGTTTAGGATGGCTTAAGCCTGCAAAAAAACCCTCAAGTCATTCTTTTAAGAGGCCCTTAAATAGTCATGTTTTCTTCACACTGCAATTCAAATTTTCAGTGCGGATGAGATGCTGTAGATGTTACACCTCAACGTTTTGGAAGAAATAATTTCCCCCCAGTGGCATTTCAAAGTTTATCCTGAGGCTATTTTACTTTCCCCAAAAAGGGACATAATACAGCCCACAGACAGAATACTGGAAAACAAGTCCAGTTTCAGTTCCTGACATTCAAGAACGTTCCACTGTGCAGTCGGTTGGCTACAAGATCTTTTTATGGTGAATGCCTTGACATTTACAACAAATGCCACACAGAAGGTCCATTTATTGGATTGTTTGTAGCTATGTATTGACTGTGTGCTTTTACCTGCCATTTAAGTAATCTATAGGTGTTCTCTTGCTGGTTGGCATCCATTTTGTTTGTTTTTATTTCTTCCGTTGTGGCACGTAGCCCTGGATGCATCCCAGGAAAGAGAGGTCCGCTCCTGAATGGAGGCCATCTGAAGCTACCAGAGAGGGAAAGATGCACATTGAAGTTCAAGAATGCTTCTGAGACCTTCTTCCAGAGAGGGTTCAAACCGAATGTAGAGCCTTCATACATGACATCCAGCCAAGCCAAAGTCACGCATTGTTCACAAACTCTTCTGGAGAACAAAATTTGAGAAAACCAAAGAAGAGAAAAGTAATCAAAAAAGTTTCAGCCTCTGGGTGCAAGGAACTATTTTATATGACTTAAGCTTTTCTGTCATTTTCGCTGTACAGCAACACTGGCAGATGCCGGTGGACCTCAGTACAGGTTTGCCAGTTTAACTCCCAGGACGGCTCAGGAGCTGTGTAGAACCTTCAAATCCAGTGTTTACAGCATAGAATTGTAAGCAACCTACAGTACATTTATGGTGTGTTGGGACAAAAGTATGTGTTGGCATTAAAGTATTGCACGGTAAATAGAAAAAAGCAGAAAGGCTGCATATGTTATATTAAAGTATCGCATTCATTTCAAGGTTGCTGTTCACATAGCACTCCTTGATTATAAATCCCAGTAAAAATCAGATAAATTAACCAACAAAAGCAGCAGAAAAAAGGTTCAGAAGTTTCCATTACATTTGCTATGTTTATGCCAGCTATGTTGGCTAAGTTCACAAGAGCTATGTGGAGATGGAAAACCAGTGATTGCCTATCACTCTGTCCATCTGAGAGAAAACGCAGCAAGCTGAGGCTTGAAACAAGGTGACCACCTCCAGCCTTCCATGATTTTATGGAGCATGAGGAGAAGTACGAAAATCGATACCTTGCGAAGCAGCCCAGTGAAGAACAAGACAGGTCTTAATAGGAGAAGGTAGAATGCAATCTACATGCATCCACTCTGTCGGTTTCATCTCTCCCTCTGACCCCGCTTTCTGTCCACCTCGATGTGATCTTTTCCCCGTTTGCATCTCACTGCGCATGATGGAGGGCGAATGTGGTGCAAGGACGTGTGGAAGTCAGCGGTCATCTGCGTGTCTCATCACTACGTTGGATCATTTTGGATTGGTGTGTCTCTCATGAAAACACCATGCAAGTTATTTTAAGTCACAACATCAGGATTTTCCTCTGGAAGAAACATCAGGAGGGCTTTCCCAGTGTACACTGGAAATAAAGTGAAGACCAAGGCCTGTTTTTGCAGAACAGTGTCACCACCATGGTGCCCAAGTATCTCGAGTTCCAGAGAGTTGGCATCTGCGGTTGGACCATGGATGTTAGAGCACGTGTGTACAGATGTCACAGCTGACACTGGTGTTCACCACAGTGCCAAATGACTCTGGCTCACAGCTCAATGAGAAAACATCCATTGCTGTTTACAAAGGAACGCTTGACCCATCTGGCTGACCGGTTACTTCAGCTCTTTATTCCTGATAAAATTTTGAAGGATCAGCTAAGGCTTCCTTTTTGGAGTTCAGTATGGAGACTTGACATTCAATTCAGTTCAGTCCATTTTATTCAAACGCCCTCTTCACCATCCTGACTCTCCACATAACATGGGATGGTGCAAGACTATGGAATGAGATGCAGCAGTAGCAATGGCAATAAAAGCGACATTTTTGGAAGAAAGTGTCTCAGCAAAATTCTTGAGGCAATAGAGGAGGGAGAAACAAAGAAACACAGTGTTCCGTATATTTATGCATGCGTGTGTAGAAACCTTGTGTAAAATAAATATGTGCATGTTAAATAATTTAAGAACTACATTCCAATCTGCTATTCTATGCACACTTGCAGTGAAAGCGATTGGAATGACTCGAGACCCAGTCGGCATTGGGAGAATTGATTCTAATTTCAGGCTGTGAAAAAGAAATGTGAACACGTGGCCACATTTTTCAGTGCCTTAAAGAGATCCGGCTGAAATGTAAACCATGGGCCAAAATGCACCATGATTATAATAATGTTTTCTATCCGTGCCTGTTTTGAATCAGAGCAGACCCAGATTCAGGGCAGCATTCTCAGATTCCCATTTCCTCTATTTTCTGCCGAAGCCACTTTTCATTATACAGGAAGCCAGAATTACAGGTATCACTGGACAGGTTGGTTGAAAAGACTAAATTAAAAAGATTTTGTGTAACAGTGTATTGGAGGGTGCATGCGAATGGGTCCGCCTTGGGTGCCAAACACCTTAGGTGTGCCTTGTTCACTGATAAAACCTGATGTGCATCCATTATTTGTTGGTCCATCCTAGAATACAGTCACATATTTGATGAGAAAAATAACACTTTTCACATTGTAAAACATAAACGTCCATCTTCCTGCCAAGGAACGGTTGAGCCAGTGTGAACCGATTCTTTCAGCAGATGCAACAGGTAATGCTTCTGACAATAATGGAGACCAAAGCGATGCCCTTAATAGGGTTCATAAAAACTGCCGCGAACGATCCATCTCGGTGTCTCCCTGATTCTGTCAGAACCTTCCATGATTCACACAGTTAACTTTTGATTCATTCCCATTTATTTCTTGATTGGTTTTTCATTTCACTTATTCCCTCCTTCATTATTTTTCTCCTCTCAGCTGGTCTCTCTGTCTGTTACGCTTCCTGTCACATCACTGTGATTGATGTGTTAAGACTTTGAAGTTTATTATAGAGATGCAAATATTACTCCTGTAATTCAAGTTAAGTACTTTGTCCCAAGGTTCTATAACAGTATCCATTCAGGGACTTGAACCAGTAGCCTTAACAACCGTATATTTACGTTTATCAGCGGTCATGTTTTTGTTTTTGTGGAGAGCAGGACTCGGCTAGGAGCTTGGACCTGTGATCCAACGGCAGGCGATCATGGATAGACAGCAAAAGGCCAGCTATATTGAGGCAGTATGGTTGTCACTGGTGTTGGCGGGGGACTCGTATGCTCCAAAGGTCTTCTCGGCCATGGCAGGAAGGTTTATTTATTTATATATTTATATTTATCTATTTATTTATTTATCTATGCTTAATAAACAGGGGCAGGCTGCTCCCGAGAGCTGCGGTACATCTGTCTCGTCAGACATTCTGACAAGTGTTTGACTCACTCCTGCTTCACTGCCCTGACCTGCCTTCACCTCCCTGGCCCGGTTTGACAGAGAGGAGATGTCTCGGTCAATGAGGGAGCAGGAAGAGAGAGTGTGTGGGCGGGTGGCGGTCATGGGGAGCCAAGCACGTGCAGTAACGCTGCATCAGCTAAAATCAGTGTACGGTGTACACAACTGCCCTCTGCATCTGACTGCGGGAAGAGCCCGGGCGGCGGCCCACCTTGCTGTTTCTTTGAAATAAACACTCCCTGACCCCCTATCCTACCCCTCTGGGCTGATCGACCTGAAGTGCTTGTACTCGGAAATATGGCTTTAGTCCTCATTTCCCTAAAACACAATAAGTTGCGGTTTTGTGTAAAAACTTTGCTTTCGCAGCATTTCTTGCGGCCCCTTTTGTGGTCCCAAACTCTGTGCATTTCTTTCGCGTGCAGACGGATCAGGGAATTCAGTGCCATGCGTTTACTGTACATTTCATGCGCAGTAACTGTACATGAAGGTATTGGCTAAGCATTACGTCATTGCGCATTGCTTCAGAGTACCGTGGCCACCAAATTAATAAACGTAATAATACATATAAATTAATGCAATATTACAAACCGTTGTTTTTTTATTAAGTCACTTCAGAATCTTCAGAAGATGCGATGTTATCAATGACAGCGACCACTGAGAAGTTCCCTTTTTTATTCTTCTCATTTACGCATTTACACGTTCGTTGCCAGCGACTCTTGAGCCTCTGAAGCCGTACGGCCTGCTGTTGGGGAGCTCGACAATTTACGGTCTTCCTCCAGCACGCAACATGAATTATTTATTATTCAATCTGTACCTCACCAAACAGAGCGGCCTTCTAATCCATGCCCATTTTAGCTTTTCCGTGCATCCGCTGTGGAAGGAAATAAAATCAAACAGTTTCTCTGCTGAAATATTGCCTCTTAATCTGACCATTTTGGACCTTGTGCTGTTATTCAAGATTCTAAAAAGTTTAATGGCAATATAAAAAGAGAAGGGGACTTGACCTGTTGTTATTCCCTTGTCTCAGTGACTGAGAGGAGGCTGGCCTGCGCAAAGCACATACGTGGCCGTGTGTACATGTATGGCGTGGAGGGAGGTGGCTGAGCCAGGCCGGTACGAGTTGCGATTGCCGGCCGACGCTGATGGTTTACCGAAAATCTACGACCGGTGTGGTTGTCAAAGAAGCTCGGTAGTAAACTGCAGGCCCTGGGAACCCCGTCCCCCTCCCAAACCTGTCAGCCGACTGAAGTTATGACATCATCTGCAGCTCATAAGGCATCTCCATTGTTTTAAAACGAAGGGACATCAATTTCACCGGTGCTGTCGGCCAGCAAATGATTTGTGAGTGTCATTACCAACAGAAATTGGCTCAGCAAAAAAAAACTAGCGGGACGGACGGAAAAAAGGATGGCAGAGTGGAGGCAGACTGGAGGGGCGGTGGGCACGTTTTGTCCCCACCGCTGCTGGGTATCTTTGACAGCCTCTTTGCAAAGAGCCTCTTTTGCGGCCCTGCAGGAGGTGCCTGAAGCTGTGACGCCATCAGGCAAAGTGACCAACGTCTGTGCATTGCAAGCTCTTCCCTTCTACATTTTAAGAAGCGCACTGAGAGCAGCGCTTCGCTTATCCCTTTGTGCCTCGGGGTTAAACGATTTCTTTAGCTTCATCTCGCGAGCAGAGAGCTTTGGGTTTATTTTAGACAGTCATCCAGCTGAATTATTACCATTCAATCCAAGATCCCAAACCATAATTCTGACATTGCAGTTCTTTTCTAATTGAATCACTGTTGCCTTTATGTTCTGAACGTTTCTCCGGCAGAAAAATAACCTGCTGAGCTACGAAAATGTCTTCCAAACTCGGCCCCATTTCTTTTCCAGTACATTATGCAGTCTAGGTTCAGTATCATTGCTCTTTTGTCACAGCATATTTGTCAGAATGGAAGTTTTAATCTGCACTGTGCACAAAGATGACAATGCAGAGGAACGCTCAGGTGCAACAGTCCAGGTTGTGCAGAGAAGGACTTTACAAGACCTGGAGAGGCCTTGCTGGTGAAGTTTCCCTCACTAAACAATCCATGGTCAAAGTAAGCACTTATCAGCGGCAAACAGGAGTTTTTGGGACCCTACCCCCCGGCGGCTGCCCTTTGCGCTGGCACTGGAGAACTCAATTTGCTGCCTCAGGCTGTGTGACATGTAGAGGCTGTCCTGTCAGGCCAAGATAAATGTCATACGGCAGATGCATTCTATCTAGACATTTCCCCATCTGTATGTATTTATAGTACAACTCCATTAAAGGAGCCTATGTATATTCATCTGGGTTGGGGAGCCTGCATTTATTAGACAAGGGAGATTCCTTATTCAATTGGCCGCATGTCAAAAGACTTGCTTTGCATGTTGGTTTCTTTGGGGCTGTTTTCCACACACAGCCTACCATATTAGCAGCTTCTGGACAGGGCAGCATCCTCACTCCAGTGCTAGTGTTCACTTTCTGTGCTCAAGGTGGCCATTTCCACAGAAGCAAGACAACCCCAAAGGCCAGGCTTACTATACACTTCTTCAGTGATGTCGCTGGTGTAAAGCTGGTTCACGCGAGCTGCATCATTAAATTGCATGTATGCGGCCAATTCTCGCTTGCTCCAGGAAGGGTTCCAGAATGTGCAGGATGGCAGCAGATCGAAATCTTTGACCTTTCAAAGTGCTTCTAACAGTGTGTTGTGTGACATTTCTGTGTGCTTTTCTTGGACTGAACTTGGCTTCTGGTGTTGTAGCAAAAATCTGTGACATACGTTGTGTTCAATGCTATTGACATTAGTCCCCATGTAATCATCAAGGGGTAAAAAGTGAATGAGGGTTTGTGAAGAGGCGTTCTGGGTAAGGACTACCTATACAGTTAAGAATTTCTAAGGTGTCACATCCCCCGATTCCCCACATAATGTAGCGCGGCGCAGCATCTGAACCTCCGGGGGTGAGGAGAAAGAGGAAATCTAGGATTAGTGATGGTTCCAGATTTGGAAAGCTGCCTTCTTATTTCTTTCAGCTCTGACACATTTTGGTTTGTAGTCAACAGGGATTTCATTCCTGTGATATTTACCGATAAACCTAAGCTTATTTGTGTTGAGGTACTGCTTGAACCAATTCCTGCAGCGACCTTCCACTGAAGAAACTTCATTCCAAAATGTTGGCTTGGTAAACAGTGCTACACCTTCTATGGCTTTCTAGGCCTCTGTGCAGCAAGGCCAGATCATTGCTGATGTTAACGTTGACATGAGAACTGTTCGCATCAATACAATTTAATGATGCGACTCGCGTGAACCAGCTTCACGTCAGCGACATCACTGAAGAAGTGTATAGTAAGGCTGGCCTTTGGGGTGGTCTTGCTTCTGTGGAAATGGCCACCTTGAGCACAGAAAGTGAACACTAGCACTGGAGTGAGGATGCTGCCCTGTCCAGAAGCTGCTAATATGGTAGGCTGTGTGTTGAAAACAGCCCCAAAGAAACCAACATGCAAAGCAAGTCTTTTGACATGCGGCCAATTGAATAAGGAATCTCCCTTGTCTAATAAATGCAGGCTCCCCAACCCAGAAGAATATACATAGGCTCCTTTAATGGCCCAATGATTTTTTTGAGTTTGTCTGTGAGTTTATTGTTCGCCTTGGTCCGCCTCGTCCTCACAGAACTCCTGTGAGAGGTGCACCCCTGACCTAAGAACAGAAATCTGATCCCTGAGTAAAGTCTGGAGCTGAGGTAGAAAAAAGCTTCTTTATTTTGAGTGGGTAGGAGGGTGGCCTTAAATAAATATAGAAACTCTCACTTTGGCACTGAACTCTGAGCAAGCGATGCAGCCAGTCGGGTTCAGAAAACTTGCCATCCTTGGGGTTTCATTAACAGCTGGCATACAAAACATGCTGTGGTGCTACTTCACCATGTCATCCGCTAAGCTGCATGCAGGCCAGGGGCGGCGGCATCATGTGACCCAGTGAGGGTGGTCTGTGGGCAAAACTAAGACACAGTGTTCATCAGCAGGGCCTCTGAGGTACACAGGCAATGCTAAAACATGGTATTCATCAGGTAAACCACTGAGAGATATGGATGATGCTAAAGCACAGTATTTGTCAGCAGAGCCTTTGAGGGCAAGAAGATGAATTCAGGGGTATAACAGCTTAGCTGTTGAGGAGGGACCAAAAATATATTAATAGTGCATATGCACTGATCAGCCACAACTTTAAAACCACTGACAGGTGAAGTGAATAACATTATCTCATTACAATGGCACCTGTCAAGGGGTGGGGGGATATGTTAGGCCTCCAGTGAACAGTCAGTTGTTGAAGTTGATGTGTTGGAAGCAGAAAAAATGGGCACGTGTAAGGAACTGAGCAACTTTGACAACGGCTAAATTGTGATGGCTAGATGACTGGGTCAGAGCATCTCCAAAACAGCAGGTCTTGTGGGGAGGTTCCCGGAATATGCAGTGGTTAGTACCTACCAAAAGCGGTCCAAGGAGGGACAACAAGTGAACCGGCGACAGGGTCATGAGCACCCAAGGCTCAGCGATGCCTGGCCAGTCCGATACCACAGAAGAGCTACTGCAGCACGAATTGCTGAAAACCTTATTGCTGGCCATGATACAAAGGTGTCAGAACACACAGTGCATCACAGCTTGCTGTGTATGGGGCTGCATTGCCGCAGACTGTTCAGAGTGAACATGCTGACCCCTGTCATTCAACAAAAGCACCTACAATGGGTACTTGAGTGTCAGAACTGGACCATGGAGCAATAGAAGAAGGTGGCCTGGTCTGACAAATCACGTTTAGATCATGTGGATGGCCGGGTATGTGTGCATGGTTTACCTGGGGAAGAGATGGCAGCAGGATGCACTATGGGAGGAAGGCAGTGTGATGCTCTGGGCAATGTTCTGCTGGGAAACCTTGGGTCCTGGCACTCATGTGGACATTATTTTGACCCATACCACCTACCTAAACATTGCTGCAGACCACGTAACACCCCTTCATGGCGACGGTATTCCCTGATGGCAGCGGCCCTGCCACACTGCAAAAATTGTTCAGGAATGGTTGGACGAACATGACAAAGTTGCTGAAGGTGTTATCTTGTCCCTGGATCTTAATCTGATTAAGTATCTCTGGGATGTGCTGGAAAAACAAGCCCGATCCATGAAGGCCCCACCTTGCAGCTTACAGGACTTCAACAATCTGCTGCTAACATCTTGGTGCCTGATAGCACAGGACACCTTCAGAGATCTTGTGGAGTCCATGCCTTAACAGGTCAGAGCTATTTTGGCAGAATGAGGGGGATCTATACACCCATTAACCAGGTGGTTTTAATGTTGTGGCTCATCTGTGTATACTTTTGTTTGCTTGAACACTACTAGTGTTGTGTGCTCCTTCACCACCTTCCTGTTACATCTCTCTGTAACGTTAACACAGCAAGAATACTGAGGGACAGGGACAATGATGACACCTTCAGTACCAAACAGAGATTGAATCCTTTCACAAACATTCAGAGGGGCTTGAAATTACAACTAAAAATGTTTTATGCTTGTGCTTCATTAAAGATTAAATAGCACTGTGAGCCAAGAAACAGTTTATTTTTAATTGCTTGCACAAAAATTTGTCTGAAACTTCGACAGTTTCTTGCACAAATATTACGTTACGAATACCTCAGTGAAGTCATTTGCTACCTTGCAATAAATCCTTTTACAAAGCAAACTTTTTTTAGGCTATGGCTGGTGCCTGGTTTCCAAACTTAAGTGGGTCTGGAAGTGGATGGAAAAGTTTGCAAATGAACCATGTAGCACACAGTGGGCAGGGGCTTTGCACGAATTCTGAATGCAACTACCCGCGTAATGCGCACCAGGACAAACAATGCTATTGTTTATCACTTTCTCCTCTAATTTACTCTGAGTTGTACTTTGCTTCACAGAAAAGCATCTGCTAAATGAATGAATGTAATATAAACATCAGGAAATTAGACAGATCCACGAGGTGGGAGGCAACAGGAGGATTTTTTTGGATGGAAACAATGGCACAGTGGGCTACTACTCACTATTCCAGCCATTCCCTCTGGTGAGCCAGGAGGCATCGTGCACGTAGCTGGGTGTTACCCTGTCCAGAGCTGAACCAGGGCATTTGTGCTCATCTACAATTCAAAAATTCAATTTTTTACCCCGCACAGCAAAATAAATTTACAATTAACCTTTTAAAAACTAAATAACAATTTGAAAAAATTATAATAAAGACAATATGAGCTGCTGCCTATAAAGCGCAGACCAATATGCATGGAGGTGGAGAGGTGATGCTTCAGTAGACAAGCAGATGTACAAGTTATAGGAGCGTCTGTGGCTCGATCACCTTTTCCTTGTTTCTTTCACAGCTTCTCCACTTTTCTGGAAATGGGGTTTCTGCTTGCAAATGCCATCTGTTGGATGTGGTTTGGTGTGCAGTTTGAACTGTTATGAAGGCTTCCTTTCTGTGGGAAAAAGGGCCTCTCACAAAAATCTGTAAGCTGGAGACCCACTCTGCTCTGTGATTCAGTCTATTGGGATAGGTATCTACAATATGGCATGCAAGTAACTTCTTAAGACAATTTCTCTTCCCCTGACAAATATCAATTATGTTGACAAATGCACTATAGAATAATGTTCTTTTTTAAAGCAGTAGTCAGCAACAGTCAACAGTGAGCTCTGGCTCTCCTTCAGCACACAATTTCCTCCCACGTTTGCGCAGCTACAAATCACAACAAATGGCCGTGCGAGGTGGTTTGTAATGAACGCGCCTCCTCTGATGGATAAACACATTTTTCCAGAGTTTCCATCCTTCTCTCCACTGTGATCAGAGGAGTTTTTTTGGGTCCTATAAGGGAATGTTGCTCATGGCTGCCAGCAACGGGTGGATTCGCATCCCCTTTGGCCACAGAATCTCTGGCATCTCGGAGCTACGACGTTGTTCTGCCAGGTCCCACGAGAGCATTGCACCCTGCAGTAAACTGTTTCCAAGACAAACTATTTCCAGGAATAGATTTACACAGCTAACAAATTTAAACTTGATCAAATTGTGGTGCAAAGCTGTTCAAATAAATGATCATCTGAGGGCCACAACATACAGTAAGGTCCTCTCCTGGTTTATAAACCCGCTGTTTTTTGACCACTCGGCCATCTGCATAAACCCTGCATGGCTGGGAATTCCTTTCCTTCTTTTCCTTTCATTTTATGTCATATTAATAATGGGAACAGCAAACGTACAATAATAAAACATCCATTAATAGTGCAAATATGCTATAAAATATTACTTGTGGAAAAGCAGAGATTCTTTATATATTTTTTATGCTTTTTTCCCCAGCTTTTACAGGTATGTGTAAAACACTTAACACAGGGCACTGGGCTAGAAACACACTCTTCGCCTGAATAATTTATTTGCAGACTTTGTTGGCTATGAGAAAGAGCTCAGTTGAAGCAGGTCACCTAGCACTCGTACGCAAATACTTGTATCTTCTGCCAAAAGACTTGGATTCTCTAGACACTTAGATGTGGGGAAGGAATGACATCATCATGTGGATCCTACCAGAAGGATCTGCATCACTGATGAGATTGGAAAATGCTCCCCGCTGCCTGATCAGGCAAAAGAAAAAAGTTCAGAAACTCCATGCTGTACAAATGAGCTCGACATGATAAATGTGTGTAATGAATAACTGCATAATTCTCATTTAGAAAGTTTAAATGCTGTATGTGTGGTAAAGGAACCAAGCTGTGCCGCAGCTCCCTGGCTTACACATAGCGGTGGACCTGGACTTGCCGACATGGTGTCGATGTCCACCTGGGCTGAGGCCATACCGCCTTCGGCAGGCCATCTTTTTCAGAAGGCCTGTGTTGTCGCCAGTTTTGTCCAAGGGGACCTTCATGCCGCTAGACAGGCTGGCAGTCTGCGGGACACACAGGCACCAAGGCTCCTGCCCTGGGCCTTGAGTGGTACTACCCAGGAGACTGGTTACATCCTGGTTACTTTCTCTTCTCTAGTACAGAAATGTCTAGAGGGCAACGAGGCACCTGCTTTGTGCACTTTTCCTCCTCATGAAGGATTGATGAGTACACTTTTGCATTGGTATGGAATCGGAGAGTCACTTCTCTCCTTCTGATTCTTTTCAAGCAAATGTGTGTGGAGGAAGCGGGGATGCAAAACAGGGATGGTACACTTTTATGGTTTCGAAGCCATCGTGCAGACTAAGTGATAAATTTTCGTGTCGGCAAGACATCCCAGTGACCTTCAAATAAACCTAAAAATTACTGAAAACAAAGTGCATCCTATTTTCAAGATAAAAAAAATCACACTGAGAGATGAATATGAGTCAGAATTATGCATTCTCTGCCATCGCACCTACAGACTGTTGTCTAAAAACAGAATGATTTTGAAAGAACGTTCCCAAAATTATCTATCAGCTCAAGAACAATGTTTGTGCAAAGTAGACTTTAGTACAACTTCTGATCTTTGATGATACACACTTAACCCCAAAAAGTGCTGCCCACGTGCACAAACACACAAAGAAAGGCCGGGACACAACTGATGACTGCCAGGTTTGCTAACTGAATGGTCCTGCGCACTACAGTGCGATGGCGTGTGGAGAGGCACTAGGGCAGTACTGGATTTGCAGCCCTGTTGGGCTCATGGCTTAAACTTGCCCCCCAAAAAGACAAAAAATAATTTCTGCTAGCAAAGGTTTATGAAGCCCAACTCCCTCTTTGCTCATTTGTATTCACACATTCATTTTTATGTGGCTACATTGTGTTTTCATATATGACATGATTCGTGCAGGGCACCCCCCCTCCCCTCAGACCAGGGCATCCTGATCCTAGACCTTAGTGTATGTATAGAGCATTTTTTAAACTGTACATTGGTAGGCAGGGGTAAGGCCTCGCAGTGATGACCAAAATGCGCAAGGTCACGTTCAACCAAAGTTCAAGACTCATCCACACACTGAGAACCCTTCTAAGAGCATTTCCAGGCCAATACTTGCACACCAGAAACCTTGCAAATAACACATGGCACTCAAGTTTGGACTAACAACCCCGCCTGTTATAGAAAAGCAGCCAAAGGGGCAAAGCACCATTTAGCAGCTTCATCACTGGAGACATCATTTGGGCTACAAGATATCCACCCTGGTTGCAACGGACTACCGTGCACCAGCAGCTCCACAATACACTTTTTATACCAGCATTTGATGTCAGGTGGGCAAGCAAATTTCCATTTCTAACGCTCCCCAGTGTCCTGCCACTGCATCTTCCATCACAATTATAATCCAAATCAGTCTCATTTGGCAGGGCCGTCATAACTGGGAACAAATGATAACAAAGGCGGCGGAACTCCCTGTGGTACAGTGCGACATCAAATACGGTAGACTAAGAATCCTATCTAAGGAGGACATCTCTTCCTTTTATGAATGACATGACGTTTACAACACATGGCTGCAGCCTCAGGGAATATTTCTATTTATTTATTTATTTATTTATTTATTTATTTATTTAGCCCCCCCCCCCCCCCTTTCATGTTTGGCCGCAAGCGGGACACAGCTACATGGAAGCACCTTTCAAAAAAAAGCCCTGATGTAGCCCTGATGCTTTGGTCGTCTCCTAAACCTGGAACATGTTAGATGTAGATGGGAAGAATGAAGAATACCGGTCTGATAAAACAACCGCTAAGCTCCTGCAGTGCTGGGCGACCCTGGAGAATTAATATGTCCATTTTCTTTCACAAAGGCAAAGTCTGCCTGGCGCTCTTTGCTATTCCATGCCATCGTCTACGCAACACTTGCCTTGTTGATGTTCTTCTTAATGGGAGTCGGTGGAGGAGTCACACCCACTCTGATGGACTTTGCATAGCAGCTGTGCTCTTGAGCATTGTTATTTTGAGTCTGTGACAAGATGCTGGACATTATGTTCGTACAACGTTCCTCAGCCCCTCCTCCCTCCGGTTAACACCCACCGGCACGCCTTTGTGCTCCGGAGAGCTTTCCAAAAACACCAACTGTCCTTTCACACCCATATCCCCTCTGTAGTGCAAAATTCGACGTGGGCTTGCAAAATGCATGAGCAAACTTAGCTCTGGACACAAGCCACTTCTCTCCAAGTGCCTCCTTGATCTGCCGGAAAAACAAGGTGGCTTAACCACTGCTTTGTGAACCCCAGCGTTCAAAGCGAAGAAAAGGGCCTCACGCGTCCTCTGAGTGCCCTCCAAAGGGCCTCCACCGCCCTGAACCGTTCGGCTGTGCCAAAACCCACCAAAAAGTTAAGCGCATCAAAAATTTAGACGACACGCAGGTTGATGGAGACGGACCAAAACGTTCCTTTCAAATCTTTCCAGCCATCATAATGAATTTATTTCCCCTGTGTGGGGACTGCATTAATATGTCATTTAATATGGACTTTTTGATTACATATTTAGTGCTTCTGTCAAATGTGTGCACCCTTTCTCAGACTGAACTCGAAACACAGCGCTTTGATATTTGCGAACGGTTTACTCGTCTCGGAGTCCCTTTTTGCCACGCCAGTTTTGTTGACTTGCGGACGGTGTTGCTGTGCCCTGCGTTGTTTGTCAGCCCGCTGTGTTTATGGTTATTATACAGTTCGCATAATGGCACGTAATGGAGTGCAGAGCTGCTGCTGCAGTGAGCCAGGTCACCGAGGGCTGCTCTCCTCTGTTTGTTTATGCTGCTCAAACAAGCACCGCCGGGGCCGCGGGAGGGAGTCGATCTGGCTGGAGGCCCCCAGATTTCCCATGCAGCCATGTGGCACCATTATTGTGGGAGCGGCTCCCGAATGTGACTCCCGCCTGCGGCGCTCCCTTGTTAGAGAGCTGGCTCTGTATTTCAGAGGCTACACCGAGCTTTCGAAGTGCCGCGGAGAGCTCTGCCAGAGCTAGGAGGCAGGTGTCAGGCTCCCGAACAGCCCTGCCGATGCCAGAGTTAGGGGGTGGACACAGTTGCACATTTTATCCAAACTTGAGGCCTGATGGGTGCTAGTGTCCTAGTGTGCCCTAATTCTCAGCAAACTAAACATAATGACATATGTTATATTTGGAACCTAGTGCAACCACAATAACACACACACGTGTGTACACGTGCACACAGACCCTACTGCTGAGCTGTGACCACAAAATCAATTTCACCTCCCTGCACCACCAGTTCCTTTCAAACCCAGTTCTAATTGTGCTGTGGACAAATGGATTTTGGGATCAGCTGAACACCTGAGCACATTCATAGGAGGTGGTGGGGGGGTCATAAAGAGGTAGACGGTCATGCCGTTGGCAGTCTACACCATGATCAGTGCTGTACAGTTCTGTGCCACCTGGTCCAGAGCAGTTTCAGCATCTACACATGGCAGCATAACCCCGGCATCCCTCTTCAAGGCAAACGCTTGGAGGACTTTGCCTTCATTCATGCATTTCAAGTGCTCACAGATGCCGCAAGAAAGCGATCACAGTTTTTTTAGGAGTTGGAGGTATTAGACTGGTTGTGTGTTTTGTGTACACACCATTGGGGCCTGGAGTCTGCTTGAGGGGTCACAGCTGCTGTCAAGAGAGGATGTTGACCCCTTGAACACGATAGAGGTGGAGGTGGGCAGATACTGGGTTTACAAAGACAGCGCCTGCAGGGCAGAAGTAGCTGAGAATTTATGTGGACACACATGTGATTGACAGCAGATGTGGCCAAGGGTTTCATCTAATATGTTCCTTCTGGAATTTAGTTTTAAAATGTGAACTAATAAGCCTTCTGGGCTAAAACATGGTCTTTTCTGGGTATCTGCATGTACCAGTAAGCACTAAATTCCAACAAGGGAAAAGAATCAGCTGGTCTTCAGGATCAATGTCATGTAACCAGACACATTTTATCTGTCGCGGAGAGCAGATTGACGGAGAGCGCGGACTGACGGTGGTGTCGGCAGCTTCTAAGCGAGATGGCACTTCGCGTGACACAGCAGTCGCAGAGCAGTTTTTTAATAAGCAGAGTTATGCATCCCTACTGTACAGCACCACAGTTTCTACAATAAAGCCTGCCAGCGTGAGTCCAACGGCGGCAAGAAACCAAAGACTTATAGTGACACGGCGCCGAGATAGTGTCTCCTTCTGGGTGCACACCTTTTAGTATGAAAATTACAAGCATAAATAGAGAGGCGTCCTCTGAAAACATGCTGCGCGCATCAGCAAAAGCCAACATGAAGGCTGTTGTGTGAATACCGTCCATTCGGCACTAAAAATGAGGTTAGGAAAGCTCTGCTTGCACTCCACGTCCAGTACAGATTTGATAAATTTGAAATATTAATTATGAGGCCCAGATCCTGAAGGACAGTCCTGTTCCCATCCTGCTATTTTTTATCTCAGTGGCAACCTGTCAGTGAATGCGTCAATGAATGCGATCCATTTGATGTAGTCTCACAACTGGGGCAAAGACCCGGCCCTTCATCCATCCTTCGTGCCGAGAACACCTGCAGTTCTGTAGCTTTGAATGTGGTCCATTAGGGCAGTGGAGAGGTCTGTTAATGGCGAGAGAACTGAAAAGATTTGTCCTATTCTGGATTTTTCACAATGAACCTTTTTAGTATCCCTTGACAGGAAAAAAAAAGTTTAAAAGTTGGCATGGTAGGGTATTGCAAATCACGGAGAGGGGAAAAGGGTGCGTGGCAGGACATGGTGCTGTAGTGTGTTTCTGTGTTTTAACAAAGCACCGCAGAAAACATCAGTTTAGTCAACTCCCACTCTCTGCAAGCTGGTCTTGTGCGGTCATTAAGCAAAAACATTATTTCCTTCCATGGTTCAAAAAATGCCATGGCAAGGGGAGGTGTAAGAATACAGTGTGTTTCACTAGCCTTACACCTCCCTCACAGTGATCTATCTACACACACACACACACACACACACACACACACACCTACATAGACGCCCACTCCCTCTCATTGCCTATGGAATTTCTGCATCAGCAAGAAAGTTCTAGCAAAAGCAGATGTGTCTGCATTCATCTGCTAATATGCAGACGTGCAAGTAGCATTAATGGCGTCTGCAGAGAGGTTTGCGCTCCTGGGGTGGGGCCATGGCGATGCTAATGTAATGTAACAGTGAATTCTGTATAAAATAAATATTTTTTTACAGAATAGTATTTTCATTAGGCTGTTTTAATGACCAACAAACCATAAAATAAGTTATTACAAAGCCAAAGCGGAGGGGCCCTTGAAAAAAGCTGAAAAATGGCTGTGGTTATGAGTCAGCAGTAGAAGAATGCGGTTTAGAGCTGGACATTGCAATGTAAATTTGCAAAGCTGGTGTCTAATTTACTGTTAAGGGTGAAAGTGCCGTTCTTTCCCCCTGCAAAGTCTTTCCATCAGCAGAATTCATTCAGGGGCAAAGCTGAGCTACCAGCTGGAAAAAATAGACACGGAAACCAACACAGGTGATGTGGCCCAGGGAACAGGAAGGTCCTACCAAGCTGTCGTCTGTGTTCTTCCAACATCATTTTTGCAGCAGCAGCCATGGTATCTTCTCGCTCAGGACCGTGTTCACACACACATTAGGATCTCAGAGTGCCCTGCGCAAGTCTGAGCCTCCGTTGTGGCACTTGATGTAAAATTAGATTTTTTCTTTTGGACTCGTGCACTCGAGGATGCAAAATTGAAGCCATTATTCACGTTGAAGAAACGGCTGTTCAAACATCTCGGGCGGATGGCACCAGCGTTTCGCATTTGTGTCTGCCTGCTTTCCCTGAATGCAAAATAGTACCTAAAAGCAGCCCAGCCTCCTGCCGCTACCACAATGCAAACATCCCCAGCCGCTCCCTAACGCCACACAGCGCCACCTGTCAGCTCATCCGGGCCCTCCATTGGTTGCCTTTTATTTTAGTCTGGGGACGAAATCATATTTATGTGCATTTCTTCCGGCCGAATATGAAGCACGAGAGTGGCGGAATGGCTGAGAAGGTTGGACGGAGAAAAGGAGCGAGATGGGATAGTTGCAGTTGGGACACACTGAAGCAAAGAAATTCCTCGCAAACACAACCTTCCTTTTTTCCACGCCACGGTTTTGCTGAAATGACAGCGGGGAAATTATAAGTCTTGAAGTGTCACCTTCACAGCCAAAAATGCCAGGGATTAAATGAACTGTGGCCTCTGCTCTAGCGGTCGATAATCTCAGCGGTTTTTGTCTGGGGCACCAAAGAGGCCCCTTTTCAGGGAATTTACATGCATTTTAACTGTGAGGAATTGCAGGTTTTATGAAATAATAGTACTTGGGTGAATATTCTGCACGTGTGGAACGTACAGAAGCACTCAAAAACATTCTGGAAGCAAACACCTTGGCAGTTGGTTTGATACGGCAGAGTTCATTTAGTAAGGATCAAGGTTTAAAAAGCAAAAATAAAGACCTTTATAGTGATGTACATGTAATGATAAATGGTAAATCTCTATTTTTTACGAGTTTAAAAAAAGCTTGGCATTAGTGGGCACTGAGCGTTCGGAGGCAGAGGGGAACAAGGTGCCCGTCTGCCCTCTCTTTCTTAGAAAGTGCTGTTAAGTGGAGAAATGCTGTCACAGTAGCCCATCTAGCCTTGGACGTAAAACTTCAGTTTAGGACCATGACTGGATGACAAAATGCAGATTTGGCTCCAGGTCAAAGTAACTTTTATTTCGGGATCAGTTGTTTTAGTGCTAATAAAAAAAAAAAAAAAAAACGTGCGTAGTTTGGCTGGCGGACAGGTTCCACTTGGCCAGTTTCCAAAACAGGCCGATGGAAATGGCACAGCCAAAGTGTGTGGGGGCACACGAGCCACAGGAACCCAGGTGGGCTCCTGGCATCCCTGCAGGTACCACAGATTCTTGATTTACGACTTTTCTCTGGTAATTTAACCGAGTTCTGTATGACTCAGTTTAGGATGCTGCTCAGATGTGAACCTGCGTTCTGACCCAGCCTTCAGGAGCCACTGGCCCCACTGGGTTTGGGTCAGCCCTGCGTGGTGGTGAAACACCTACACTCCACAATGACACACAACCCTTCACCCTTTCTTCTCATTCACTTTAGCCTCTTAATGTCATTTATAGGTGCTGGTATCTCCTCTAATTTATTCAAAATATTAATTTCCATTGCATCCTCTTGCTGGTTTGGGACTTCTTGTATTTTCGCTGCATTTCCATACTGTGGGAACTGTGCAAGAATTCTCGTGGGCCCGCACACAGCCGCTGTCCTCCTGCAGTTATCAGCATTAGACACAGAAAGTGAATTTAGACTTGTTTGTGCATCTATTTTCACGGAGGAGCTCAGGTTATCTGCGCAGAAAGAAATCGCTTCCAGCACCAGGGAGCAGGTTCAGACGGCTGAGACCCGTTTGTTTGTGACTGAAACAAGTGGCTGCCAGACATGTTTCCGCAAGATAAGTGCAATGCAGTCTCTGCAAGGCTTAGCAGAGCCGTGTGTGCATGCAGTGTGTGCGTATGGTTTATGAGTTTCTAATCCGGTCTCCATCATTGTCCGCTGGCTTCTCAACAAGGCTCCATAATGCCGAGATGTGAACTCGGCTCTGTCTGCTTGGCTGTTTTTAATGCGACTTGCCAAGGAAGGATGTTGGTTTCTTGTCAACGCTGACCCTATAAGCGATTAACAGGAGGCACCTGCAGCAAAGGTGTGAGGCTACGGGGGCACCTGGGAGAGATGTGAACACCTCTCTGCCTTCCTTTAGAAGGTGAAGTTTCTAAGGTGTTGGGATTTCCAGGCCCAAGTAAGACCCAGTATGGCTGCATATCTCACATGAGCGAAAACACAGGGCCAAAGTTTCACAAATAATAATTTCCACTGGCAGATTATTAATTTTTTATTGCCATCCTGAAAGGCCTGACCTGATATCTAAATCACTGGATATGATTTAATCTTAGATTTTCTTGAACGGTGCTTTTATTTATTTATTAGAATTTATTTAAATCATTCTTTCCTGCCCAGGCTATTGCCGGATACACTGTTGTGCTTTCGGGTTTTCCGAGGTTATTCTGCATTCAGCACAGCAGGCGAGCACAGCGCCAGCCATACGGCAAGTTTTGATTTTATGATGATGAATCGGTTTATTCGGAGACAATTGGGGAATTATGCATGCTGTCACTTGCTGTCATCTTTTTTAATAAAGGGATGAATGTACAAAGCCCCTGCGTGTGAAAGGGCCGCTAGCGTGTGTGCTCCCGTGGTTTTTACATAACAGTGTTTGAAGGAGCATCCTGGAGCAAAACTTTTAATGAAAATGGTAATCTGTGGGAGTGGAGATGTTCTCTTTCTGACCCAAAAGCCACTTCTTGGAATCCCAGGCCAATGGACGCCAAAGTTGCGTTTCCACAGCCCTTAGAAATTTGCCCTCCATTGCATTGAGCATTTTAAGTCAAACTGATTCTTTAGGTTTAAGATGCTCTGTAACTGAAAAGAAACATTTCTGTCAATTCTAATAACATGTCTAATTTCATAATAAACATGACGTCTTGCTTCTTGGGTCACCTTGCCTGTTTCCTTTAATGCATAATGGACACTGAACATATACCGCCCGGCCAAAAAAAAGTCACACAATTTATTATTTCGTTGCACCGCCTTTAGCTTTGATTATGGCATGCATTTGCCGTGGCATCATTTCGATAAAGCTTATGCAGTGTCACAACATTTATTTCCATCCAATAAGGTCTTGCATTTATTTCGCCAAGGTCTTGTATTGATGACGGGAGAATTGGACCGCTGCGTAAAGTCTTCTCCAGTTAAGGTCTAGACTCTGTGGTGGCCAATCCATGTGTGAAAATGATGTCTCATGCTCCCTGAAGCACTCTTTCACAATTTGAACCCGATGAATCCTGGAATTGTCATCTTGGAATATACCCGTGCCATGAGGGAAGGAAAAAATCCATTGATGGAAAAACGTGGTCATTCAGTATATTCAGGTAGTCATCTCACCTCATTTTTTTGGGCACATAATGTTGCTGAACCTAGACCTGACCAATTGAAGCAACCCCAGATCATAACATTAAGTTAAATCCAGATGGTAACTTTTTTTGGCCAGCCAGTGTAGTTTTAAGTTTATTGTTAGTCATGTGAAAAAGAAAGCTCACCCTCTTTTGGTTCTATGATTTTATATCAAGACATGGCAAAAATCGTCCTGCAATTTGGTGACTCGAACTTCTGGTGACAAACAATACATTATAGATTCGACTGTGTCGTTATTTATTCAACAAAAATAAACCACCATGCAGAAAGGGAGCTGGAAAATTATGGACACCCCTTCTGCTTTTGCAGGAATTAGGATGGCAGCAAGCAGCTGAGTACTTTTCTATTTCACTCGACTGTAAATTCTCTTTCTTTGGAAGGCAATGTCTGACAGATTTGCTCAGAGCAGCACGGAAAAGAAGCGTGAGGCTTGGACATCAGGCAGGATGTCATTGACCACTTTTGCAATGCTTGTGTCAAGAGTTGCCTCAGAGGAGAACTTCCCCTTGGACACATGTGCTAGTGTGCTTCTCTTGCCCCAACCTCAAGCTTGCCTGTCCAGTGAAATAAGTTGGCCCCTGCAGACAGTTCAAGCAAAAACGCTCAACGTCTTGGGCACCACCCACTATGAGACATCCTGACAGACTTTGACTAGTGGGGTACGAACATACTAAGATGCTAATTTATGGTTCACCATCCATTTTGCAAAAAAACACTACACAGGTTTCCCATCTACTGCTCTGGAACATGAAGAGTGCAGTTGTTCTACTGTTGTGTACAGCAGGAAGTGAACAGTCAGAAGGAGAACTAGAAAGTCATCCCATTCCCATGACCAAAACCCCTACACCCTCCCCAAGCACAAACTCTGTCATCTACAGGCCACCATTTTCCACAGAAAAGATGATTATTCCATGTCAAAACCAATGGGTGCAGCTGTGTTCTTATTGTGATTGGGGAAGCGTTGGCCTTGCATCTCCTGCCTCAGCTCCATCCTTATCATTGCACTGGACATGTCCTTGTACCCAGACAGGGTTCCCATGAAAATACAAACAGGCACAGTTCTTTTATCACATTCAGTCTGATAATGGCTCAAGCCTCCCACTTCTTAATCTCAAACTCAGTGGAAAAACTATTTGAAGCCATATGGCTCTGCTGTCCTTCTTCTTCACTCTGTATTCACAAGCAAATCTGATAAAGGTCACAGTTTAACATCAGTTTGTCCAGCATAATTCCTGTCCTATTGCAACATCTAGGAATTTGAGGAACACCGTGACTCTGGGACAAAACAAGCACGGAAATGTCTTTGCTTTTCTGATATAACATCTGCTTTACCTCAGTCTGAGTAAATTCTTTTCAGAAGTGTCATCAAAACAAGGCCTGCGGAAAGCAGATGTACACTGAAATAACTGTTAAGTTAATCTATGGTGAGAAGGCTTGGGGAACGCAACCCGTGTTCAGATTGTATTCCCACGATTTTTGTAGGTTGGCTGGGGGATTTTTTTTCCTCCAATCGCGTTCCAAGATATAATATAGCCAGCAGTTTACAAACTTTATAGAGTGAGAATAGGAGGCATATGCCCACCAATGGTGAACGAATGAAGTTCAGCACTTTGATGGATGAGATACATGAATACCTGGAACCAAATTAGGAGGAACAGGTGCTAAAAGGAAAAGAGGAAAGAATGCATCTGCAGATGTGGCCTTCGACAAGTTTCAGCCGGCGACCACTTTGGCGCATGCTGACGGGTCAATGAAGCAGCAGTCGGCTTCGGTTAGAAGGGTCAGATGGCGAGGCTCACCGCAGGCATCGGGTGTTTGGACACCGTTATGGTGGTCAGGAGGTGTCTTGGAAAGAACCAAAGGTACATGGTGAAGTTCTGAATGTGACTTGTCAGTGGTTGATTAATGGCCGACATCAGTGCCGCGCGATCGGTGGTTTGGCAGCCTAATAAAGCAAACAGGCCGCTGATGGATTACGGACTCTCTGTGCGATAGGCGTCGTTCCACTCCCTTCACTCAGGGCGCAGATAGAGAAATGAAAGATTTTTATCAGGGATCCCTGTGAGTGTGGCGCTGCTCTCACCACATTTCCTATTGTTTCCCTGTTATTTTTAAGGGTCCTGGTCCTTCCGGCATCAGTGGTCGTGCACGCTGTGTCTTTCTCTACACAAACAAAGTAAAAGAACATACTGTATTTCACAACTTAGTCTGATGCAACAGAAACCTGCTCTGTGTGAAATAGTGTTGTACAAAATCTTCAATATTTGAGCCGATACTTGCGCTTTTTTCCCGTTATGCGCCTGGAAACTATGGAATAGAAAATGCCATTGAGTCATTACCGATTCCTTAGTGACCAATGGAGTGGTTTGCCATTGCTCTTTCCCCACTTAGAGGGGTGCAAACATAGAGAAGAAGATGTAAACCTGACACACACCCCTGAGTAGGGCTTGAACCCCACATCAAGCCAGAAGCCCACCAGCTGTGAGGCACCACTCTACCCCACCGCAGCACTACAGCTACCTCCTGAACGCTATTCAAAGCCTTAGAAAAGAAAATCTCAGCTGCCTCACACTGCATTTCATATAAACATCAGCCCAGTGAAAGTCTGGAAAAGTCCATACAACCAGTATGTCTAGCATTTCTTCAAGCAATAGTCAAATTGTGGTATTTGGCCTAGAGTGAGAAGATGAGTGATACTCCAGCACATTCCTGAAATGCTCAGTGCCACTTCTGGCTGAGGAGTCACTGGCAGCTTCAAAATCATGGAGTGACATCAGGCAGATGTCGAGGAATGGTCAGAAAGTGAGGTAAAAGACCTACAGCTAGATTTCCAACCATGCTGCGGCAACCACTTACCTCATTGCAGGCTGTCAGTCACTGTGAGCTGCCTCCCTCCTTTTTCGCTCATCTGTCCTACACAATTAATGTTTCATTTTGCGCCGCTCCTCCGCAATCTATCAGCCTACATCAGGGGAGGTCTACTAAAAAAAAAAGAAATACTCAATTCGTTGCCACAAATTGCTTAAATTGGCCTTTGCTTTATCTTAGAGGAGATACCATGACGCTGATAAACAATGGTGACCAATGAACGTCCATGTGAACAGCTTGTATACCATCCCATTATTCAAGGTTCTGGTCCGCTGGAATTTCTGATGCGTTGAGCAAGGACAGCGTCAGTCAGATAAGAATCCAACAAGGTGCTGATTTGTGAAGGTGGAGTACCATTAGCTGTACCATGCAAACAGATTATAAACCCCCTGCTGCAAAGAGCACTGATTTAGCCCCGTGCCCAGCAAATACCTGGCACAAAACAGCTGCAAGTCTGTTTATCATTAGACATACCATAGTGGTTCTGTGCTTCTGTTTCGGCATAACTGTGTAGTTACGCAAGTTATATCATTTTATTTCTAATGAGGTGGAATTTTGATTTGACCCACAGTACGCCAAACCCGTGACCGACCAAAAAATAGCTGTTTTAAATCGTTGAAATACATTTTCTGTTAAACGTAGGTGCACGAGCATATTGTTTTTAATCTGTCAAATTTTTCTTTTTTATGTCTGCCAAAGAGACATACTTAAAATCCCGAAAATATGTATGTCAGCAAGAAAAATTAGATGGGTTCCTATCCCGGACCGGCAAAAGGGAACAATTAATTAAAAGCAGAATAAATTTTCATCGGCGCCAATAACTTCCCAGACTGCACTAAGGGAAAGGGGTCAGTGAGTTGCATTCTGGATTGATGTGAGGCAAAACTAAATGATCGTGCCAATATGACTGATAAAGATACGTATAATTGGGTTGGAATAGGAGGACACGGCACAGCTTTGCTACAGCAGTGACCATCTAATGCGTCTTCTCAAATTTCACGCCCACCTGAACCCGATGGTTTCTCCATCCACCGTTTCTTACACCCGTCAGGGTGTGGTTGTTTGACTCTTCGAGTTTCCCAAAGCCGTGTGCCCTTCACCTGGTCTCCATCGCAGCCACACGCCTTTTTATCGCTCTGCTGTAAGCGCATCGGTGTCTCCTCATGGTTCATTTGGCAGCTCTCATAATCACATCATGTAATCCCATTGCTGAATGCATCTCTAGTGACTCTGGAGGAGTGATGCTTAACCATGTAGGATGGACAAGTGCCAACTTTTTTCTACCCTAGTTTAATGGCTCTCCCTTATTCCGTTTATTCTGGATTTTTTTTTTTTTTTTGTGTGCCATTGCACCAATGTGTGAATTCTGCATTCTTGATGTGAAGTTCAGTTAACTACATGCGATCAGGATGTCTGAGGTTTTTTTCTGGTTTTGCTTTTTTGTTAGTTTCAGGTTATCATCTTTCTAGCAAAAATTAGTTTTTTTTGTCCGTTATGATAACATTTTAAATACACCAAGGTAATACCAGATGTGGCACTCTTTTAACTTCAGCACAGCATGAAATCAGCAATAAGGTGTTGGAGACACTCCACAGGGTTCTGGGTCCATTCTTATTTGACAGCTTTACACAGTTCCTGCAGATTTTTTGGCAGCAAATTCATTGTGCTAACATCTCAGCTCGTCCGAGAGATGCTCTGTTGCAGTGAGTGGGGTGGCCTGTGAAGGTCACTGGGGTAAAGTGAGGACGCTGTTGTATTTGGGGAACTGTCCTGACGGTGCATGCTTAGTGATATGGTACACTGTCCTGCTGGAAGAATTGGTCTGAAAAATACTATACCGGCCGTGAGGGGATGAAGCTGATCAGCATCTGTGTTTCGGTGCTCTGAGTTACTGAAGCAATGCTCAGTTGGTACTGAAAACTATTCCCCACATAATGATGCTGTCACCACTAGTGTGTACTTGCACCGCGTGTGCCACCAAAGTGTCCGGTGAGTGTATCACTTACCCTAAACATACGGAATGACTTCCTGGCATCATGTCATATACATGGTAACATCCATAGTTATTTTTAATAAATGCACATCCACCCAACACACACTGTGTGGTTTTATTAAAAATTATAGCAATATACAAAGATCTCGCAGATCTACATGCTGCCACCTAAAAAGAAGCCTTAAGTACAAATGCCATATTAAGTAACTTGGTTCCAAAAGTAGATTTAACTCCAGTGTGATTTCTTGCCTTCTTGTACTAGCATTCTCCTTTCTCAGTGGTGAAGTCTACACCCCCACCCCCCATTTCTCATGGATACCCCCCCATTTCCTATGCACGTTCTGGCTGGATCGTTTCCCTTTGTTGCCTGATAGACTTGTTACAAGTGCAAACAGAAAAACAGAATAAATCTCCTAGACATCTCCTATTTCTTCTTCTAATGTGGCTGTCAGTGCTTGGCATAAATTAGACGGTGGAGCTGAAGGCTGGTTTTAATCAACAGTCGGGTTTCCTGACACACAGGATACAGACCGTGAGGGTGAAATTGCTTTAAAAAAAACTTAAAGTAATCCCCGATTTCCGCCTCCCCCTATAACTGTTAAAAGTACAACCACCACATGGGCAGGTGCCATTCCTACCAGCATATGAAACACCCGTACGAATAATCTGACGCCATACAGTTTTATCCATCTTTTCTGTTAGCGGCTATATGTGAGTTGTAGAACTTAAAATAGAATTTATGTATACATGTGAATGTAAAGTGCAGGCGTGCACGTAAATCTAGTGCTTGATTTTTTGCCAGGAAAATTTAATAATGCAACGTGTTTTAACAAGCACAGTGAATTTTAGGAGCTAAATTTTCTGTTATAGAGTACAGCTGAAAAGGGTCCATTAAACCGACACTGTAAAAGATTTCTAAAAGGGATCCAATTTTAAAGCTCTACCCGTACATTCTGGGAACTTTTGTCTGAACTGTTGAAGCAGAAGCAGGAAATTGCCCTCCTCCAGCCCCTTCTGTGCATCTTTGCGGCATCCCGCAACACTTTCAGCTCCGACTTTTCTCAGTTGCTCGACTGAAAACGCGTGACAGCCGAAGCAGGAGGAAAAGCCCCATCGGTGGGCCACGAAGAACGAAAAACTTCAAGATGAATTCTGTGTTCAGTGACCTGCTGCCGAAACCTGACCCGCTGTGTTTGCTCAGCACAGCTTCCGCAGGCCCTCTTACATGCAGCCTGGGGCTTTCATTACTTTAGGGGTCAGCAATAATAGGCCTTTCATGATGGTACGTCAGTCTGCGGAAGGAGACCGAAGACACAACCCTGGCCATGGGGAGTGCAGAAGGAGACAGTTTCCGCTTTGGCTGGGGGAAGAGATGGGTTCTGGTGTCTTCCAGGGCAACGCCAGACTTGCACGTACCATCAGTACCCAGAGGATTGGAGTTGTCCATCCTGCCTATTAGTTCCCCCTCGCATCAGTCGATGCCCACGCTTCAGCTGAAATGGAGCCCAGGGGGAGGAGGAAACCGCAGTGGGGGTGGAGGTGGAGGCTGTGTTTAGCACTAGTTTTAGTAGAGCTCAAGGCCGCGTGACAGCACGATGCCCAGAGATTAAACCATCCCCAGCTCCATCACTGCCAGGGCGAACCTGGCTTCGGAATTCAATAAGGTACATGATAAACATCACAAGGCCGGGACTGGAGTTAGAATAATTTCATTTCCTCGCACCTCACCACAATAACTCTCCCTTCAGCAATCCCCCGCCCCCACACGTCTTGGGTTTGGCATTTGCACACATTTACCATTAATATAAATACCAACAGGAACAGCAGTTCCATCTGCTGCTCCTGTGCTCACCTGTCACCTCCACACCTCACTTTTCCTTTAAAATTATAAACCCCCTTTGCAGCTGAACTGCTCTTGCCAATTTCCTATCACTTTTTTCCTGCATTTTTTCACAACCAGCCGGGAGGCAACACATCAAATGTGGATATACTAGTAGACCTGCGATTATAGCAGCTTGTTTTCCCAGAATAATAAGCTACGTGTTGGGATGCCACATCCACGTAGCATGCAGTCTGAATGTTTACCGTGTTGCTCGGGTCGGCTCAATTGTGCAAGCAAACAGGCCATCCATATGGCGAAACTGGTTGGCGTCCGCCTGCATCCCCAGCAGCTGTGACCGGCAGTGCCCGCATGTTGTGCTTATGCCCATCCGTTCGAGCCAGTTTTGATACCAATCTCCCAATGGGAGAGGAAGGTGGGAAAAGGCCTTTTATTATGCTGATATGTCAAATTTAAAATGTGATTTCATAATCAGATTACAGGCAAGAATTTGCTAACTTATCAGCACAGGAGGCCTGGCAAAAATTGATATTGGTTTACTGTTGCGTAATGTGGAAAAACTACAAGGGTTCTCCGTCCAAAACAGGTGTTCTGTCAATCTTCTGAAGTCGCCATATTTTCGGTTCCACCAGCTTATGTCGCACATGCGTGAAACGAACAGACTGACCAGCTGCTCAGAAACACCACTGTGGGGTTTAATCCGAGTCTCCAAAGTGCTTTTCCATCTCGGTGAGCAGAAGAGGGGTCTGCAGCCCAAGAATGGTGTTTTGTGACCCAACTGAAGAGATTAAAGGGGTCTGGCCAAGCTGCTGAGAAGCACTGAAAGCTGAGATTGTTTTTCTTTTCTTTTACGAAGCGAGGGGATTTTAACTATTTGCGGTTTACAGGAGCTGAAAACCTTAAAGGGATTTTACTACAGCTATCACCAAAGCATGCCAACAAAAAGTGAATTAAATAAAACCACGTTAGCCACAAATTATATAGCAAACATATTTCTACGGCAGTAGATTGTAACTGCGTTCCACAGGTTCTCATCTGAAAACTTCACAAATCTTATCCTAATCTCACGATTTTGAATAACATACCGCATGTCATCTCCAGTGGTTAAAGTAAAATAAAGTCCTTATAATAAATGTGCACTCCTTGCAAGACAGAATTAGCATTTTTAAAATTGTGTCTCAGTCTTTAGGACCTAATCAGCTTCTGCAGATAGCGGGGAGCTGCGAGGAGTTTTGAACTTGACAGAGCTGGAGGGGTGAATCTCACGTCTTTGGCCCTCCCTACTCGCTTCCCGTTCAAGACTTGGTACAGCCTACTAGTTGATCAGCTCACCTTCTCCCTAATACTTGCTGAACCTGATCACTTTCTACATCCTAGACCAACTGCTACACTTCTCCACCTGTGACCGCTTGGTGGTTCCATGTAGACCAAAATCAAAAGCCCACAGGTTGTTGGTTCTGGCCCCAAGGTAAAACAATAAGCTCTGTCCCTCACTCGACTTGTATTACTTTTCTTTTGGACACGTTTCTCTCCTGATCGATCTGCTCCACGAAGTCTCACTTTATATCCTTCTAAAGCAAAAAAATAAAACGGCACTTCCTGTCAATTCCGTGAACAGTTAATTCTGCAACATTCACTGGCAAAAACCGCGCTATCGGACCAAGTGACAGCACCATGAGCATTGCGTGCCTGCACCTTTATCTCTCCATCTGTTGGCAAAATGCATGTTTGTTTTGTTGCATGACGCATGTCACTTTGGAGAAAAGCATCTGTATAAAGCGTAAATGCAAATACGAGGGCAGGATTATCCTTGCTGAATCCACAACAGAGCTTCAGAGTGGAACCAGAAGCAGCCCGTGGCACTGGCAGAGCTCAAGGGTGGCGTTTCTACACAGTCCTTCCCAGCAAAAACAGCAGGATCTATCTGTTGGACAGAGCGACAGTTCACACTTCCAGGCAGACGCCTGCAATTTGGTGGAGAAGGTATGCAGGCGTAATGACTAAGAAACTAACAAAAGACAGGCGCTGTACAGAGTGCGACTGAAGAATCCTCTGAGCTCCCATCCTTAGTCATCCCCTGGCCCACATATTAAATGTCATCCTTATGAATAGTTTGTCGTTTTTTTTGTTCTTTTTTTTTAGTCTGCGACTTGTTTATGTTACTGCGGCAATGAGCGCAGCTTGCATTGGGGGGCAACATGTCGAGACCTCCCTGTTGGTACGATATATCCTATCCTTGGGTAAAGGTACAGTAAAGTGAGCCTGGCCAGGTCAGTCCACAAGCTCAGTATTCTGCTTGCTGATGTCACACCAGAAAGTCTCCCCTGTTGTTGGACACCTGTACCAGGATGACCTAAAGGAAATAGTCATTTAAAAAAAAAAAAAAAAAAAAACGTAATAGACGACCCCCACCTTTGCAAAGCCTACGCAGCGCAACCCGTTGGTCATGCAAGACATCCGCTACGAGAATTTTTTACGAGCTGAGTCAAGTTTACCTTTTCCACATCCTCTGCTTGTCAAGACATAATGATTATCAGAGGCAGAAACATTCGTGCGCAAGTGGCCGAATACAACGTTTGGCTGACAGGAAAGGGTTGGCCCCAGAAGTTCTGCCGTGAGAACGAGGTGAACGGCAGAAGTGGTGCTTAAATAACTTTTCTCCCTATTCCATTCTGCAGCGTCGGCTAGAAAACCCCTTAAATCTGTCTCATTTAAAATTCGCCCAGAGTAGAAAGGTTGCATTTATTTTCAGATCCGTCGTTCGCTTTCATTTCCAAATATACGCCGTCTTACAAACAATCCTTTGTCTCGCCAGGCGCTTGAACTGCTCACGATGGCTCCCAGAATGGCTGAACATGCCCGGCTGAAACGATTTAATTGGTCCGTTGCATTTGAAGACAGGCATTCGAATCAAAAACCATATACTCCCCTGGAGAAGGCCTGTTATTTACCAGAAAATATTATTAAAAACTATTCTTCAGGGTACTGGCGCTTGAGGGAGATGCAATGGAGCAGACACTTGTCAGGTCAGCTACTCAGGGGTGGGAGCGCACCATTAGCACCCGGGTGGTCAGTGATGCTAATAAGACACAAAAGCAAACTTTTTTTCTAGTTCTGTCACGGAAACCGCTAGGGTGTCGGAGGGGTTCGCTTTTTTCGTCTTTAGCAAAGATCTGTTAAAAAGTGAGCCGGTTTCACCGCACGACCTCACGCTGCCTTCCCATCACTTTCATTTATTCATTCATCTCATCGTTTTCTCCACTGCAACTGCCAGCGTTAAGCTGCCCGCAGTTTTGTACCCATTTATGCACTCGGGTGGCATTTGCTGATGCGGTTTCTACAGGATTTCGCATCAGGTTGATGCAGGTTGCAAGCGTTGCAGTTCTAACCACTCTGTCACCTGCTGCCCTTTTTCTTCAGTTTTATTCGTTTACCTCTAATGGGTGGCTCAATGCTATTTTAAAATATAAAAAAAAAAAAAACTCAGTCTTCAGTTGCTAATCCGTAGCACTCTGGAGCAGACAGAAATCTAAACGCAACTCCAGAAATCCCAGTTATTAAATATATTGACTTGTACCTTGGTTGTGAATGACACGAGTAGGTCCAGCAGAGGTGATGCATGCCGGCAGACGTTGGCAGATTTGGCATTGTGCATGCCACACGGCTGTAGACGGAGTATCGTCTCCTGAGAAAAGAACGTGGATTGGAGTAGAAGAGAGCTTAATTTCCCACCTCACACACCTTAGTATGAAGGTTTCTCATCCAGCTGAACACGCTGGTTCCCTATTCTTTGAGCCCAGGTGAGGCAGGTACTACTTCCCCTTGGTCTGTAAGGTATTTGACTCATTAGAATGGAAGAGGTCACTGAATTCTGCATAATTGCCAGAGTGAATGGGTAAAAATTTGCCCTCTCCTGCTCTGACAGCTGGGAATAGCTCAGGCATATATTCATCATTAGAAGAATCATCTCTGAAGAAGCTAAATACAGGCATCTGGCTATAGATCCGAGTCTTTCACAGCCGTCTAAGTGATAAGCTCCTTTAAAGTCTGAGGAATCTACTTACTTTGCAGGGTTAACTGTAGGTTTGATTCCGTTTAAATAACACTGGCTGTCTCACGCGTTCATATAATTTGCCTGGTTCAACACGGCACTCTTCGAAGCTCCTCCATTTACTGCCTGTGGCATCAGAGAGGACGCAGCTCAGATGCGACAGTCGAACAAGAGGCACAGCAATATCACAAGGTGACTGGGTATCAACAACTGGATATGCAAATTAAATAAATAATAATAAAAAATATCATCATGGCACACCTGAAAAAGCACAATTAAAAAAAGGTATGCTTTGACAATAATATCTGTAAAAGATCCAACCATTGTCTCATCAAACGAATTGTGCGGCATATTTCTTCTACATGATTCCTAGGGTCAGCTTTCACTCCGACAGTTAACTTCACAATTAGTTATCTTTAAACAATTAACTATTTTCTTTCCTGTGCTTTTTCTGAATGTAGACTAGCTCCATAAACCCTTCAGCATTTGTCAGTTGCCACCTCGGTGAGGTGAATCGCACGGTTTCACACAGAGGGACAAGAAGTAAAACAACCTGTGGACCTATCAGACCGCCTGGAGTGCAAGCCCATCACTTTCTCTGTGGAAAGATGACCGGAAGGAGACACTTCCTGCCAAGGATTTCTTATTGTTTGTTGCTTTGTTCATCAGAACCAATGTACCCAAAATCTCCAAAACATCCAGAAATGTAAAAAACACAAAGCATTCGCATTCAGAATCCACACGCACTGTCCAGGAGTTTGCTTATTGCTCTACAATGTAGCTGTTGTGTTTGCTGTTAAGTGTCGTCGAGTTGATGTGGATTCACGGTGACTCTACGAATAGTCGCCCTGAGTTGTGTTCGGTCTTCAGCCAGATGGTTAATCTTTGATAGAAGGGTGTCCATAGCCCATCGCATTGCAGGTGTCCCTTTGCTGCGTTGACCTTCAGCCTCTCTGAGGATGATGTCCTTCTCCAGTGACCTTTCTCTCTGCACGACGTGTCCAAAGTATGAACGTTGAAACCTTGCCAATTGAGCCCCTGGGGAGACCTTAGGTTTGATCTTCTCCAGTACCGATGCTCATGTTTGGTGGGCAATCCATGACAGCCCACGGCATGTGCGACATCGTAGTCGGCAGGATACCAACGGATACCATTTTGCAAGATCTTGCGCCTTGCGTCTTGGTTGCGTTTGATTGTTTTCCAATCCGATTAGACCACTTTAATCTCCCTGTCCTGAAAGGGAGTTTAATTTTACATTAAATGTGGCTCATAATCTCCTCTCTGCTCTATGGTATTAATTTGCCATTTTACATTGTTGCCGCGATTGTCAGCATTGTTGTGTGTAATTGGAGTTTAAAAGCAAGACGGCTTCCCCTCGTGACCAGCCTTGTAAGCGGCAGATGTAAGAACCTCACCTGAAAGAATCCCCTTTTGTGGGACCGAAACAGAACAACCACCGAGGGCTTTAGCTATCTTTAGCTTTATGCCCTCTAGATAGCCCTTTTAATTCAGCAGCTTTGTTCTTCACCACATAGTAGCTTAGCAATTTACCCTTTCTGCAGTAACTTTCATGGTTAGCAGTTTTCCTTTTTTGAAGTGCTTAAATATTTGAATATGTAATGAAGTGGTTTGGGTTAAGACTTTTTCAAGGTACACCAGTCACGCTTCTCCTGGGGTTTGAATTTTCCACATTCTGGTTGGGGGTTCAGCTCTTTAACCAGCATGATGTTCAGCTACCAGCTCAAGCTGCTGTCAAAATCTTCTAGCTTTATAAGTAAGGAAGTGTTATGCAGCACAGGGACAAACAAGGCAGAAATATTGTGTGATCAGTGTTACACAGAACCCTTGGTGTCCCTATAGGGACGTCCCCTCGTGTGTCCTTGAACACATAATAAAGCCCAGCTTCATAGTAAATCCCCCTCAGCAGCTGCCAGGAAGTGTAAACATAACATGAGTGGGAAACTCTAGCAGGGAGATGTCTGTGACCCTTGAACACAGAGGCAACCAAGCCAGGTCAATCTAGGGCACATTTGCCACCTCCAGGGCACTGTGGAGCGATATGCAAACTCCTGGATGGCACACGAATTAATGGGGGAGAGTAGACCAATAAGAATGGAAAGCTCTGGTGTACGAGCCAGATGAATAAGAATCGAAGAGGTTACACACGTATAACTTGACTTGACCTCCAATTGGCATGACTCGACCTCCGCTTTGCCCTAAAAGTTCCAAAAACGCTGCCACGTACCCTGACATTTTTGTTCCTTTCTTCACAAAGGCTTTGCTCCCAATTTATATTAGACCAGCTTTCAGCAAGCCAGACCAAGATCTCAGACAGCAATCTTGGCAAGGATCAGCGTTAAGGAGATTGTTTAAAGATAACAAGAACGATAAGGTAGCAGGTAAATGCCTCTTATCAAAACCAGACATGATGCAGCCTTATTGAACAAATGTAGAAATTAAGAAAAACGTGGAAGAAAAGCTGGAGTCACATGGTGCAGCTCAGGCAGTTTTGCCGTCTTTGCAGCACCATTTATGACTACCCAGCATGTTGTGCACAGTATGTAACGGCGAGACAGCAAAACTTGTAGGAGCAGTCTGGACTCAAGTTATTTTAAAATAGTGTAAAAGCCCTTTTTCCCTAAACACACTTCGCGACTTTTGGTAGAAGTCCAAAGGGTGGAGGTGCTGTCCTTTCTCACCAGTTGCCCTCATGTTGGATGGCTGCATTCAGTAGCTGTGGTCTAACCACTGAGCTGTAGCTGTGGGGGGTTGGCCAGGCCGCATACTCCCGTCACGCTTGCTCATATATAGCAGTATCAGCATTCAAGTTTTGGGAGAACAACATACGTTGACATAATAGGGCATGTTTGTTGTTCTTTCTGGGTGCAGCTCAAGTCTCTGAGAAGCCCAGACTTCTACCTTCAAGGTCTGCTCACCTCTAAAGTAGAGGATTAATAACGGTGCAAACAATTTTTTCAGGGGGGAAACTGGGTGGAGGTGAAAATGTGTAATGGAAATCTCTCCAGCAGTAAGTGGACAGTGCATCAGTCACAGACAATTGAGCTAAATTTGCTTCCAGCACCTTTCCTCCACTTCAATTTTGGCATCAATACATAACTGTAGGCAATTAAGCTCTTCTCTACAACTCAAGGCCATGCTGTAGCCTGGAGATGGAGCAAACATAATACCAAAACCATTTTTGAACCCTATCATCATTTTATTCTCATTCGGCGTGGCTGCAGTGTGAAGCCGCTCAGGAGATGGTGGAATAATTCAAAATGCTCATGAGGAAACCAGACACGCTGTTGATTTTTGGCTCGAGTGAAGGGTTGTACGCAAAATATCGTGAAGTGATGTTTCAGGCAGAATACATCAGAAGGAATGCTGGGTAGTGGAGAGCAGAACACATTACCTCTCATTTTAGAGAGCATGGAGGTTCTTGGAAAAAGATAGGGATGTACCCACAGCTGATTACTGACGTCCTGTATGTACAAGTTTGTCTGGATGAAGATCATGTCAGCCCATCCCATTTGGATCTCCAGCCAACAGCAAAAATCTGTCACCTTTATAGATGACCTGCCTGATGTTCACCCGCGTGCATTTTAGCTTCTGGCTCTCAAAGGGATTTGGGGAAAAGAGAGTCTGATGCTGTCATGAACACTGAAATAACTTAAATCAAAACTATGTTAGAACTATGAAGCTTCAGCCACGATGGGAGCTGACCCTTCAGGAAAATCATACGTCTCAATCAATAAGGATTACGGTTGCATTCAGTGGATTTCCATCATTTGGGATCTCCTCCACTGAAAGCAGTTCAGGCAGCCCAGACCTCATTTACTGCCCGAAAGTCACCTATAAACGGCGGTAAATCAATCGCTGAAATCCTTAGATGTTACTTCAGCTCGGCAGGTGTCAGGTTAGGAGAGAAAAAGTGCATGACCACCTTCAGTGTGTCAGCGGCAACAGAAAAAAAAAGGTTTAACAGTGGCTGTCAGATAAAAAAAACCTACCTATGGACAGTAAATATCTAAACTCATCAAGCTGCCCACTTTTGTGGAGCCATCAGACGTTAGGATATCAAGTTCTTTGATCTGCTCTCGAGTCCAGTTTGCAACCTGTCAGCCTGCAGGTTCCAGGTAAGAAATTCAAAATAATGGCTTGTACAAAGCTATAATAATAATAATAATAATAATAATAATAATAATAATAATAATAATAATGACTTGTTCAAGGGCACTGTGTTCTTTTTGCTCGCAAGGCTCATTTCATCAGGTTGCAACAGAGAGCAAGAAAAAACCAAAAAGGCTGATTTAAATGTTTGAAAATGTCAAAACAATGAAGTGGAACAAATCTAAGGGGCAAACGCTTTATCTTGAGTTGTCTTTCTCTCTCTCTGTGCCCCCCCCCTCCCAATTTTTGCTATCTTTTCACATCTTAATGAGTACCACGGCATTCCATCTACAGAGAGTACAGAAGCCATACATCACAGGAGGGGGGGTTTTGGTGGGGACTGCCTGCGTGGCGCCCGTATCACTGCCAGCACACTGGCTGGTGCCATTAAGAGAGCTGTGGAATCGCTGCAAGTTGCGTCACGAAACGGAGG
This sequence comes from Heterotis niloticus, assembly GCA_018136845.1. NCBI lineage: Eukaryota > Metazoa > Chordata > Actinopteri > Osteoglossiformes > Osteoglossidae > Heterotis > Heterotis niloticus. The sequence goes on from CM030900.1 coordinate 14,703,331, forward strand.
GCAGCTCCGCTTACCAAGGACATCCAGGAGGAGTGGTGGCACCTGAATGTCACTAGGCAGAGCCCACATGATAAATGCACACTTTTTGAAAAGCTGCTTCACACACAGTGGCCATACGCTGCCACGAACCTGCAAGCTTCACTTCAGATGTTTATTCTTCTGCAGAAAACATTGTGTCCACCCTGTTTTCCTCGCCATTTATATTTCATCGCTGCAGCTATTTTCAGGGTCTATAAAGTAAAGGAGACCTCGCTCCATGTATATGTGTAGTGGTTGAAAGAAGAACTGTGGTTGTGTGTGAGCCTCAGTTGCACTGCCACATCACAGGCATTACACCAGGCCCATAAATGCAGCATGCAGATAAAGAAATATCCAGAATATTGTAGATTATATTACAGCCAAACTGCAGAACATTTTAATAAGTACAACATTCAGAATTTAGCACCTAGCTGTGATTCAGTTACCATACCAACATTATATACTGCACACTTAAATGTGATAAAAACCATAACATTGCTCATAGCGAGTCCTTGATTCTAGCACAATAGTCCACTTTATCTGGGTTTGACTTCCACTGAATTTCAACTTCCTTTGGTTCTCCAACACTAAGTGAACAGATCTGATGGTTACACCGGATGTTGTCTCACGTTAGCTTAGCCACAGTTTAAGTTTGTACATAAATTTGGCAAATATGAGGATTTTCCTTGCTTTGACAAAAACACATTTGCTCATTTAAACAGTGCTTTAATTCATTTGTTCAGCCTGGAGAAATGTTAAAGGTGAAAAAAATTGCAAACTAGGACAAAATACATAACAGAGACTGGCAGGAGGGTGGTGGGTTTACACACCTGCACAGTTTACCTGAAGAAGGAAGCAAGTGTAAAAATCTGTATAGCATGGGCCAGACAACCTTTAGATCCCTGCTGTGGATCAGGGATTTGCCTAACATTGAAGTGTCAGCACAGCTCCTTCCATTTTTTAATCTCCCACAAGCATTTGAAATGACAAAGAAAAAAATACAGTTGAAAAGAAAATGCAGGTCTGTTCCTTTATAATCTGAAAATCCAAAATTTGAATCCTACTCCTGCTGTAGTGCCCTTGATCAAGGTGCTTATCTCAAATTTATTTACGTTTCTGTAGTAATGGATAAATCTTTGCAATTCCTTATCTAACACTAAGTCACCTTGGTCAAAGGCTTCATTTATACAAAGAAGAATAAAAAAAACTGACAAAAATCTCATCAGGCAAAATTCATTATCCTTGGAGGCGCACAAATGTCAGCTATTACTATCAAGCTGTTAAAACATTCAAGCCAACATTTTTCACAGAAATTTGTCCAAAACAGTTAATATTGACTTGTGACTGCAGCAAGTCGTCTGGTGCATTTCTGTCAGTGCAAATATAAGTGACTCATCTGTAAAAGTGAATGTATGAAAGCAATGGAAATTCCTGATTTGGGTACAAAACTCTGTGTTTGCTGCTTGTGTCTTCTTTGATGCCATTTTTTAAATTTATTACTATTCTATTTAAGTAAAGCTAATTTCCCAAATTTAACTTAAACTGTCAGGAATTCAGGTCAGGACCCAATTGCAGATTCAAGGGAGTCAGGGAGATTTCAGGGCATTCCAAACTGTTGGGTCAAGAAGAACAGGGTCAGAAACCAGAGAAGTTAACAGCAAGCAATCCAATTCAGCACACAAAAGCAGGTCAGGAGAAACCAATAAACCAGAACCCACTGCCACAGTACAGGAAATCACACTCTGACAAGGAACTAGTACAAACAGAAGACTTAAATACTCAAAGCAATAAACCAACAATAAACCAAGGCTATTTGGGAAACACAAGAGGCAATAATAAGGGTAATAATAGTGAGCAGGTGGAGGAGGTGGGGCAAGGAGCTCACAGAAGTAAACAGGAGCATGCGGCCTTGCAGTACACAGAATGGCCAGCAGGACAGACAAACGTTCCAGTCCAGGCTTGAGTACTGACAGTTTCAGTTCAACCGTGTTTTTAATAAAAGGGCTGCCAGGTAAACTCGCTCAGATTGAAAACAGAAGGGTAACAGCCTTCTTTTGGTCATGGTTTACTACAGAAAACTTGTTTGGTATCAGCAGGATAGAACATTAAACTTAAAAAATTTTAAGAAATAGGAAAAGTCAAACTTATCCATATTTGCACTATATTGGGTCAAAAAAGATACAAATGATTTATGTTTGTCACCGGTTTCTCATCTAACACGTGTTAAAAACATTTGAAAGAAGAAAGTTGGGTAATCTTATAGGAGAGCAGAAAAGTGGCGGTTTGACACCCAAACTGCTGTATGTTGTTGAATATCTCTGGAAGGCATCGTGAGTTAAACAGATCGCTTTTTTCTGTTTTTCGATCTTCAATTGCTTGACGAATGCTAAGTTTTGCTTGAAGCGCAAGAGAGGGCACAATTGGCGAGTATCACAGCATGAGATATTTCACTGCCATTAGACTCTGTCAGATGCCACGGTGGCTCTGGTGCCATTTGACCTCAGCTGTCAGCCATGAGCGATGACCAGAGTGCCACATGTAACTCTTAATGTGTTTCTCACTTGATAAAAGAGCTATTTTCATGGACGGTGAGGGTGCCGTGTGCCCGCAAGCCAAAGCTCGCATCAGCCCATGTGCTCTGCCCTGGGCCAGCCTGCCGGCATCCGTATCAGCAGTAGTGGGCCAGGCACGTGCTAATTCAAAACAAGCCAAGTACATCACCACAACCGAAGTATCTTTACACGATGTGAATTCCAAAAAATACAGCTTACTGCAGCTGTATTTAGATTTTACATGGAAATTATACTTGATGGAGGTTTGTGATGGAGCAGTTGCTTCATGCATGGATAAATCCTACAATTTTATGCTTTGTAAATGTGTTGTTGTCATGTGAAAGATGTGTATTGTCACAGTAAATGTTAACAGAAAGTAACTGCTAGAGTAACAATTTCTTAGCCAGCAATTAGATGGAAGCTGACTGCCAGCTGGCAAAGGAGGAATTATGGGAAATGTAGTGCACAAATATCCCGAAGAAGATTCGATCTAAGAATCCACAGAAAAAGTACATGTTTTTCGGATGAACTTAAATACGGTGAGGTGCGTGTGTTAAATGATTGAATGATGTGTATTTGAAGTGAATGATGGTTATTGTGTTGTATTTTTAAAAGGAAGAGCTTTGTGATCATGCAAATAGGAAATGGAATGACTTAGTGTGGAGCCTGTAGTATAAAGTTGCTTATTCTGAGGGAGAAAGTGTGGCTGTGTGGTGGAAGAAGGAGGCACATGGTCGTTGTTGTGAAGACTGTTGGTTTTCGAGTAGAAGTTTGATGTTTGTAAATAGTTATTATTTAAGCTCTTGCATCTGTGAATAGAGCACCAGTATATTGCTAAAGGAAAATGAAACTCTCCTGGATCCACGGTAACCTTATGTTCACCTCATTATTTATCCAGCCCTGGACTAGGACTGTTTAGGATTCATTTCCAGGTATACATGCCACAAGCTTCTTGGTATTGTCATTATCATCATCAATTTTTTGTTATTTCCTTGTCAAAAGTGGCTTAATATCATATAATTAGAGTTGTAAAGCAGTGGGTGGGATACGAATTAAGAACCTCAGACTGCCAAGACAAGAGATCATTATGTTCCTCGCTGTTTCAAATTTCTTTATGAAAGAAAAGATTGTGCTTATGAAATTATTTGTAACTTTAGCTATAAGATTTTACCTTAAGAATAAAGCCAAAACATGCAATATCCATAGTTCAATAGTAATAATGCAATTTGCCGTTTACTTTTCTTTAGTGAGCAAGGGAGACTTTCTGACACTGGGAAAAAAGTTATTGACAGTTCACACAGACTGCCATAAACCATTTAAATCACCTTGAGGATTTTGCTGTTTTCCTCCTTTATGAGTTTTGAGAGTGGCTGCCAAATTTGGGGCTGACTTTAGTCTACCAAGGACCCTGGTGGGATGTTTTCTTTCCTCTCCTCGATCTTCTCACGTCATGCCTTATAAAGAAGAAAGACATGAAATGTGCCATATGTCACCTGCCTCTGTTCTTATTTATTGCTCTTTTTTGAGAATTTGACATCCTTAGATAGAAAAAAAAAACTGGGCCTACATTTGGGGTGTTCATGTTTGAGGATCTCAGCACAATTTCAGAAGAGGAAGAACTTGACAGCAATGAGATTTGCATGTCCTGGACTTGCGCTGAATAACAATAGGCCCAGCTGTGCATTGGACTCAGAAATTGTGGAAAATCAAATGGCTTTTATTTCTGATGTAGCACCCGTCACCACTAGCAGCCTCAGAGCATTTTGACATGGGCAGTTTAATGAACATTTAAGCAGACCATAGATAAAAATCTGTCAGAAAGCAAGATTAATGATACAGCAGTGATCACAAAGCATGCCAAAAATGTATTGACAAAAACAAAGACCATGCAGCATGGCCAATTAAATCAGACTGTGTTGCTTCTAGCTGGTGAGGTCCATTTTGGCACACAGAGAACATGGAGGAGCTTCCCCAGGTGGAATTATGAAGAAGATCCGCAAGTGCAAGTATGGTTGGAGCAAGTGGCTCTCCAAGCGGTCCAAAGCGGTTCGCTCTGATGTAGAGGTTTGCCGCTTTCAGCTCTCACAGAAACGGCAAAGAGGTCAAGCGTCACGGGGAGCCGACACCACGCTGCCATCAAAAGAATGTTCAAAGGTTCAAAATGCTCAAGGTTCACTTTATTGTCATTCTGCCTAATACAGAAGTACAAGAGAGGAAAAAAGGTCCCCAGGAGCACTTAACAGACAGCAAGACAATACAGATAAGTTGAAAAGAAAAGCAGAGGAACAGGTGAATATGTAGAAACAGATAAAAAGTAAATAAATAAGATGACAGAAAGATAAAAACGTTAATAAATATGTTAAGATTAAATGGTCAGTGCAAACAGGATTGATGGTACAGTGGGGTTGGAGTGGACAGGGGTGGTGGAAGTAGTTAGTCCTTATGTATCCAGAATTCAGGAACCTGACAGCCTAGAGGAAAAGGCGATTTTGGCCAACAAGCTGTTATAGCATCCAGCAGACAGCAGTGGTGACAAGGGAGGTGGTGGAGGGGGTGAGGGAGATCTGTGGTAATGGTATGAATGTCTCTGATACACCGCTTGTTGTACGTAGACTGGATGGTGGGCAGGAAAGTCCTAGTGATGGACTGGGGAGTCTTTGCTACCCCCTGCGCAGGTAATGCAATTTCCATGCCAAACTGAGATGCAGAAGGTCAGGATCCTTTCTGTGGTCCAGTGGTGGGAGCTGGTGAAGATGGAGCATGGAAGTCCAGCGCTATTCAGTCTCTTTAGGAAGAAAATATTTTTCTGCTATAGTGCAGACAAAATGCGATGAATCCCTGAAGCCTAGATTTGAAAGGGTAAGGGTGGGTGGAGTTTTCCCAGTAATGTTGTATGTTATTCCTGAGAGCGAACAAACCATGCAAGCTCACTTGCTGGGTACTAAAAGAGACTCTGACACAAAACTGGAAATAAAAAAATAGCTTCCGTGTATATTTAATGGTTGACATGTGCAGTATGAGGCCTCAAAAGTTACTTACTCTCTCACATGAGAACAACTAATGTCCTGCTTTCAGAATACTGCAAGTTTAATTTCACCATTTTTTTCATCCACTTCAGTTGTACCCATTTGTCCCTTATTTTTGTAAACTCATTTGTTGTTCAGAAAACCTATAAACAAGCTAAGGCATATGTAAAAAAATGAAGCGGGTGCATGGTCCTACGTGCCGGTGGTGTATTTAGGAGCTCTGCACTTCACAGCCTCTACAGCAGTTTAATGTGACCGTGACCAAACTCCTTGTTATGTTCAGGCACAAATATTGACATGGGTTGGGTTTCGGCTCGGACGGAGTCTGTTTTCTGGCTGAGCAGCGGGGTCAAAGCTAATGTGTAGCACCAGTTTTCAAGTTATATGTGTGTGCCTGTGAAGGAGGGTTCCCCTGTGCGCCTTTTCGATGCATACCTGTACCTTTGCTCACACATACACAATCTGGCCAAATTGCTCAAGTGGAGGCCGTGTTCCCGGTGCGGGCCATTGGTCAGGCGTGAGCATGTCCAGCGTTAACAGCAGCTTCCCCAGGGCTCTAGCACAATGCATCAGATGAGTCTGTCTGTTAACCTGACCCTCCTCCTCATCTCCAAAGCGTCTGAGGCCGATGTTACGCGGCGCAGTCAGGCACTCTTTCACGAATTGCATTTGATGGCTGTCAAAAGGACAGCTTAGGCAATCTGCAAGACAATTCCCGAGCCGATGCGATGCGTGCGAGAAGGAGCCGTGACTTCCATTTCCGTTTCATTTGGATTTAATAATCAAAGGGGTCAAGAGGAAATGAACACAGATGCATTGTGAAGAAACCTCCATGTTCCAAAAGCCCAGACTTTGGATGGGAATCGTTGGCAGACAAAGTCATCAGCATTAATTATATACGTCTATGGCATAGGACACTGGTTTGCTGCTTCCTGTTTGGAGACATTTTAATATCCTGTAACACTGTACTGTCTCACTTAAAAAGATGGGCCATGAAATATGATGAAGATCAATGAGTCCCAGCCTTTATTTCAGGTCAGGTTGCACCTGGACATTCATCTGAGCCACTAATTCTGGCTGGAAGGCTTTTCAAAATCAAAGATTGTTTCCATTTATTGAAGTCACGGGACAGTGCTGCATTGTCATAGACCCATTTTGACAGTATTATTATCAGAATTATTATATATGTGCTCTGTCCATTGCCACAATTTCAGTATCAGGCCTTGGTCACCCTACGTCGCAGCAAACTGTTCCTTAGAAATGTCGGCAGAGCGGTGGCGGAGGCAGGTTGTTTGCCGGACAACAGGAAAGTGTGAAAAATAAATGGCCTGGATGTAGGCAGCTTGCTGACTCCAGACACAGAAGAAGGAGACCGAGGCTCCACAGTCTTGCTGCCTGCAGGGTGCTGAACACAGAGCATGCTCACTAGAAGCTTCGGGGGGGGGCAGGGAGCGGATGGGGGGAGAGCCAATATTTGAACAGCTGAAAAACAGACCGAGAGCTCAAGCCCCCAGGAGCCAACAAAAGGAGAGCTCTTCACATGGCAGGTGTTAAGTATGCGCGCACACGTTCATTCCCAGAAATCAGGGCAAGTTGGATGGGTTTAGCATCCATCTGAGATGTCTACCAAACATCTGTCAGGAATTACATTTTTTTAGTAATTATGGGTAATTAAAATCGACGATGATAGGGTCAAAATTTTAAGAAATAAAAAATTCCTACCTCTAGAGCTGGCTTCTTTTTGTGACTGCAATTTATTGTAAATTTCTCAAATGCTAATGATTAAAAAAAAAAAAAAAAAAACCCTTACTGTTGCCAGAGCTTTTTAATGTACATTTAAATACTGACTATATTCTATTATTGGACTTTGCAGCTTACCTTGGGTAGAGAACTATTCCCTGGGATAGAAAAAAAGCTGCCCAGTGGGCTGGGCCTCCAATGTAGTAGAGTAAGCACATACTGTGAGTGTGTGTGTGTGTTTGTGTGTGTATAAATGTATATAAGCTTAACTCTATGGTCTAATGGCAGCTTCCCATTTCCAGCTCCAGTGAGCCACTTCCACAATGTGGGACACAACCTGTCTTACTGATTCCTTATGCCACTTATTCCAGGGTCTAGATGGTGAAAAATTGAGAACATGACAATCAAATGGGGATCCGCAGGTCCAACACTGGTACCTCAGTGTAGAAGCTCATTTCCCAACAACACAAATGCAAATTGGATTTCTCTTCACAACCGCATTGAAACCGATCCGAAAATCTTGCTGTTTGGCTTATTAGATCTTCCTCTGTGTTTTCTGCAAATGAACCTGAAGTGTCGCTCCAACACAGAAGCACTTTTTGCACAGCAGCCCAACTTTCACGGCCACACGAGAGCTCCGGCTGACGCTTGCCTGGTGATTCGCTCAGATGCCTCCAGACCCCATTGTGCTGCTGCGAAGCTCCAGCTCCACACGGTCATCCAGACCCACAGCACCACTCTGCTTACTGGAAGTCATTAGAAAACGTTTAATGGAACCATTGTTTCTGTGTTGAGTTCATCGTCGCCGGGGAAAGATCATGGTGTTAGCAGAGGATACAGCGACAGGTGGCAGAAAAGCTTGCGCTGAATCCTGCATTCTCACAGTTGCGTGCCAATTGACTGGCTGGAAGGTCCTCCTAAGAAAGGTGTCAGAAGCAAACTAGATACTGAGGTGTGGAATTTGAGCAGGAGGGTCTCTTCACAGTTCCGCAACTGGCCCTGTTCTCATGAATAAAGGTATGAAGGGTTTATTCTAATCATCAGATTGCTGCAGCAGTTTTACAACAGAATACTTACTTGACTTCTTCATCTACTGGGGAAGATGTTCTTTCTGCTTGCTTTGCAAAAGTGTAGTGATAGAAGAATGCCTTGTTTAGATCAGCAGAATGTTTCATCTTAGCTGAAAATTCAATACCAGACTGGATGAAGAGCAGCCCGGCCGTAAGACTGGGTGGATGGGGGCGGGGTTGTTGCTAGACTTTCTTTAGCATTTGATGCTGACTGCGATCATGGTGACCTGTCAGCGACCCAACATGTAGACAGCAGCAAAGGGTAAACACATTCTGAGCCTGCTGGTACCATCAACCACAAGTGGCTCCTGTTACTGTGGCCTCAGTCCAGTTGTCACTTGTTGCACTTGTTCTTTTGTAACTGGGGATTAGTGACACTGTCCAGCATGGCTGTGGCAGCGATCTTTTCTCCAAGCAGACAGTGGAGTTTTCGCACATTGGTAAGCAATATTTTAAACAATCTTTTATTGGAGAGGAACCTATAAGAGGGCAAGCAGCTTCTCCGTAACAGTGCAAACCATTTTGGAATATTGAGTAAAAAATGAGAAATAACCCAACCACAGCCATGGATGTAGTGGTGGCAGTATCAGATCCTGACCACCTGATGGTGCCAAAGCTTCTTCAGAACATCCCACCCCTGAGAGCTAAGCAATGGTTGACTCCTGAATTGTCAGCGTCTCATTCAGCCGGTAATATTAGATGTTTATACTGTAAATGATGGGTGTGAACATTAGGAAGCCGCTCTTCTGGCTTATCGAGTAACAAACAGTTTCCATTCTACAGTTTGGTAGCTGTACCTTAAAATCTATACTGGAATGGGAGAATTAATTTTAAGAAAGAGGAAGGAGGAAGATGTGATAGTCAAGAGAACCAGAAGGTATCTAGGTTTTTCATAGTTTTTATAGTTAGACTGGCAGTGACTGGAAAATGTGCGACCGGTGTTCACTGCTGAGCTGAAGCGTTACTTCCAAAATTTAGTTTTCAAAGTAAACGGTCCGTCTCTGCTCCGTAGCCAGCAGTCTCTTCTCAGGGGAAGGCAGTGCAGCCAGGGGCTCTGTGGCAGCAGAAGAGAAGAGGAACTTAATGCATTTGCAACACTTCAGACTGCAGCCCCAAATTCAACTGGTCTGCACTTGCCAAGCTGAGAGTGGAACAGCTGACCCACAGGTATGCAGTCCCCATCAAAGTGGAGGATGGGCATGGACCTCACAACATCCAGCGTTGTGTGAAGAGATGATGTCAGATAAAATACATGATTTTTATTATCTTCTGGGATACTGGGAGGTTGGCGATGCCTGCGCGGGCTTTGGGGAAGGCTTGACCGAGTCGGGGAGGACCAACCAAAGTGGTTTCTGGGAAGACAAGGGCCTCATACCACAGTGCTGCACGTTTAGTACCTCCAGTCCAACTGGGTTAGTGAGGATATTTATGTGCAGATGAACAGCTGGAGCCCCCACTATGTTGGCAGGCCTCCTGAGGTGACTGTGTTCCTTGATTCACCTCACTGCATATGTGGAACATGGAGCTGATGCCTGTAGAGGATAAGGGTGTAGGGCGTGGTGCACACACACCCGTGATCTTCTCATCTAGTGCCCATGCTCTGATCATTTGAGGAAGCTGTGGAGAAGTCCTTTTAATCAAAGATTTTTTATATTTGTTTAATTTGAACAGCTTGTTACTCTGTTAAAAGGGGTTATTTTCTTTCTGTTCTGGCCAAGACATTCTCTCCTTTATGTGATGTACTGCAGCCTCAAACATAATTCTTCACCAATTGTAAATAATCTTTGTAGCGCTCGAGTTACTTCTTTGTCTAATTCTCCAACTGATTGGTTGGTTTACAGGATACTTATTTCTCATTGGTCAGGTCCACTACCGTACATAATGGCTTTCACGCCCAGGAGAGGGAGAATCCTAAATAGTGTCTTTAAGTAGCCAGTTGTACAAATAAAGAGTTTTGTTATATCAAAAATGTTTTGTTACCAAATCTCTAAGAAAGTGTAAACATCAGGAAAGCATAAACTGATATGCAACAAGTTCTCTCTATAGACCACGGTCTGCAGTTTACGCTCAGTGGTCTATAGTGTATAATAACAATGATTATAATAACTATTATTCTACTATTAATTACACTACATTACTTGTACTCTCTTACATTTATATAACTCTTGTTTCTTGTCACTTCATTTACATTCATGTTGCTACGTTTTGGCCCTCAGTAGGGAAATAGCAAACTTCTCTAGAGTCAGCCATCCTCTATGGGTGTCCTTATTGTTCCCCAACCAGTTGATTGTGTGTTTGTTCCCATCCACTTCATTCAAGTACTGGCAGAACGTGTTAATCTAAGTCTGAGTAAGATTTTGTAAGAGTTTTTCTGAATGGTCCTCAAATGGAGTTATTTGATGAGTTGCTTCTAGTTTATTTACTTGGTAGCAGAAGTGGTTCTTGGTGTTTTGAACATGTAAATCATAAGCGAAATGTCATTCAGATGGAACCACTGGAACTCATTTAATTATGTCAACATGTGTCTGGGGGAAGCACACTCGTGGAGAGGGTAGTGCTGCTACTTCACAATGCCGGTGCTGGTTGGGTGTGGGATTGAATCCAGCCCACTGTGCAGTTTGCATGTTCTCCTTCAGTCTGTCTGTGTTTCCTCCCACAGTCCAAAGAAATGTGTTACAGGTTAACTGTTCACTCTACATTTCCTATAGTGTGTTTGTGGCCACCCTGCAATGCTGCTGCACAGCGCTTTGTGAGGTGGCACAGTGTGTACTAGATCCCATCCCCCTTCAGTCTGTTTGCATTTACACAAACTCATGTACATATGGGAATCCTTTCGCAGTCCAAAAATGCTTCTTTTCGGTTAATTAGAAACTCTCATGAACAAAGCAACAATAATAAGGTTATTAATATTATTTGAAAAGCTCACTTTAGACTATTTGTAGGTCTAACTTCAATTCAAGCCAGTGAGTACTGCCTAATTCCAAAGTCCTGCATGAACATCATGGGAATAATAAGTGACTGCAGTTTTACCTTACTTTGCATTTGAAGTCTCTGAACTCACTGTCCTTTTTTCACCGGCGGTGCCTGGGTTTTATTATTATAGAACACTCAGTAATGTATCGATTAAGGGATAACTACCTGAGACATAGAGGTTGTGTGTTGGAATCCAGATCCTCCCATCGCTGCATTGCCTTTGAGAACCACATTTATCCTCCATTACAAATTCCCTGCTGCTTAAACTGGTGAACAAATTGCAAATCACTTTGGATAAAGGAATCAGCTAAATATGGGGAAAAAACAATGTAACTTAATTTAAGGAAGCTGGTAACGCAGTGTTAACTTTCAACCTTGTAACCAAAGGACATGAGTTTGAATCCCCCACCTCCGGCCATGTACTTGAGCAGGTGCTTACCTCCGAGTTATCCTGCTCTATGCATGCCGGCTCGATATTTATGGGTATATTAATAAACAATAAACAGACAGAGGCCCCAGACAATTAATGGTTAATAATAATTCCCAGCAGCCTGTGGTGTTCATTCACTGAAGTTGAAATGCTGTTGAAATGATTGTTTATCCTGAATGTTTAAAAGCTACAGTTGAATCAGCATAGGTTCAGTATTAAGTTATTAGTTTTAGTCATTGTGTTTGGCTACTCCACCCTCCTCCTGTGTGTTTACGCAAAAGTACTAAGCAAGAAGGTTATATGCAAACCTAACAGGCTGCAGTATCTCAGGTCAAAACGGATGGTAAAACCGCTGTCATTTGAATGAATCAAACACTTTTCTTACAGGATTAGACAGCGACTTAGACGTGTGCTGCTCCTGTACGAATGATCCTCCTATTATCCCCTTGGAAAATGAATGAGCCGAGTGATTTAAAGCACTAAAGTGTGAAAGTAAGAAGAATACTGGGCTGCCGATCACTGACTGAGCACTGAACATGCGGCTTTATTCAGTAAAGCACAATTACTTTATTTCTGAAGCGACACGTTTGCGCACAGCAAATTAACTGAGAACATTTCTTTTGTCTCCTCCGCAGGTGCGGAAGGTGCCGAACGCGTGTCCCAGCAGTGTGCGGAAACACACCGATGACCCTGTGAGATGGAGATGTCCAACATTTCGAACTCCAATGGCTCTGAAGGGAACGTCACAGGCCCCCTGTTGCCGGAGAGTCCGTACAAGACGGTGGAGGTTGTGTTCATTGTCCTGGTTGCTGGGTCTCTGAGCCTCGTCACAGTGATCGGGAACATCTTGGTGATGCTCTCCATTAAGGTCAACAGGAGCCTGCAGACTGTGAATAACTACTTCTTGTTCAGTCTCGCATGTGCAGACCTCATTATTGGGCTTTGCTCCATGAACCTGTACACTGTCTACATTGTTATTGGCTACTGGCCGCTGGGGCCGGTGGTGTGCGATCTGTGGCTGGCATTAGATTACGTGGTTAGTAATGCCTCGGTCATGAATCTGCTTATTATCAGCTTTGACAGATACTTCTGTGTAACCAAGCCACTCAGCTACCCGGTCAAAAGGACAACCAAGATGGCAGGCATGATGATTGCGGCAGCCTGGGTTCTGTCCTTTATCCTGTGGGCACCAGCCATTCTTTTTTGGCAGTTCATTGTGGGGGGACGGACCGTGCCGGAAAGGGAGTGCTACATCCAGTTCTTCTCCAATGCTGCGGTCACCTTTGGCACTGCCATCGCTGCTTTTTACCTGCCTGTTGTCATAATGACAGTGCTATACTGGCAGATCTCACAGGCCAGCAAGAGCCGCGTGAAGAAGGATACTCGGAAGCCCTCAGGTGCCCAGCAGGAGGCCCTGCTGTCGCCCAGCCAGGTGCAGAGCCATGTTGCCAAGCCCAACAACAATAACCTGGCGGCAGGGGATGTAGACAGAAACCAGAGTCGAAGCACAGAGGAAACAGTCAGTCAGACTGAGAGCAAACTCCAGAACGGCAAAGGCCCGTCTACCACTATGGGGGACGGAGACGCCGAGGTGGACGAGGGCGCGACAGTGACATTTGGGCAGACCGAGGAGAAGGAGAGTTCCAATGACTCTTCATCTGTCAGTGCTGGGGCGTCCAACTTGAAAGACGAGGAAACGGCGCTGCCAAGCAAGAACTGCAGCACGAGCCCAAGTCAGCCTCCACCACGCCTTCGGGCCAAGACCGGGGGCTCCAAGCTCACGTGCATCAAGATCGTGACCAAGTCTCCAAAGGGGAACTGTTACACAGCATCCAGCACCACAGTGGAGATTGTGCCAGGCACAGAAAAGCAGAACCTGGTGGCGAGGAAGATCGTGAAGATGACTAAGCAACCACCTCACAAGAAGAAGAAGTCAGCACCATCGCGAGAGAAGAAGGTCACGCGGACCATCATGGCAATCTTGGTGGCCTTTGTGGTTACCTGGACGCCCTACAACGTCATAGTGCTCATCAACACCTTCTGCTCAAGCTGCATTCCCAACACAGTGTGGACCATTAGCTACTGGCTCTGCTATATCAACAGCACCATCAATCCTGCCTGCTATGCCCTCTGTAACGTCACTTTCAAAAAGACTTTCAAGCATCTCCTTCTTTGCCAGTATAAGAACATTAGGTCCACTAGATGAACGCAAACATGATGTTTAGTTTTGTGAAATTCTCTTCATTTTGCTTTTTTCTCTATAACCTATCCTAGCACTTTACAGACATGAAACCAGGTGAGGAGTAATGCTTTGCTTGCTCTTTTACTACAGTGCACAGAAGATTCTGGAATGCAGTAACATGGGGATCACAACAGCGATAAAACCGTAACATTCTCTCTGGTTTGGAAAAAAGCACTCAGCTCGAATGAGATGGCACCGTCCAAACGTTTATCCAAACGGTTACCTTCTTCAGCACAAACAAAATGGGTAAAATCAGCGGCAGAATGCGTTTGGCTTAATTCACCTAAAAAAGGGAACTCGCGAAAAAGATATTGGCAGCACATGAAACACACACAGCTTCGGAATTAAAGGGACATCTTGGGACAAAGAGAGGGCAGGACCTCGCACTGAAACTTCTGCACTGGTAAATACTTCACCTGTTCTATGGGAAAATAGGGCTGATTGGATATACAAACCTTGAGTTTGTAATTCAGTAAAAACACACCTGTATATACATGTACATTATATATATATGTGTGCATTTTATATATGTATAAAATGTATGCGTATATATAAAAATGTAATAATGTCATGTGACCGTGTGCATGTGTGTGTATGTGTGACATCAGGAGTGACAGAGCACTCTACCAAAAACAAATTCATAGCACTGTTTCTGCCGAAACACGGCACACTCTGCAATTTGATGGTTCTCATGGTGACGTGTCCACTGCCACACAGTGGAGGAGCCCTGGTGGCACACTGATGTCCAAGGGCCTCTATAGGCGAGATACCTCCAGGGATGGCTCATTCACGTCCTTCAATGGGACCACTAGTGAAAGACAGATTAAAGCCCCTCGGTTCAACTCCCGCTGTCAGAGGGAGGATTGCATCCTCTGTTCTGACAAAACTCGTTCCTCATGTCAAACCCAACTGTGTGGCAATAAGGAAAAGTACAAAGTAAGCAGAATAAAAGGAGACGAGCGCTGTTACCAAAACCAGGCCCGTTTTGCTGTGGAAGAGTGAATCTTTGCCTTGGCACTTGAAAGGAAGTTGGGTTGCTGAGGTTACGCATTGCAGCAATAGCAATAATACTCAATTTTTAGCGTAGCGTCTCAAAGTACACAGAAATATATCTTGCTTGCTGTTACTGTTAATGCTCACATCAGTAAAACAACGTGCATCTTTATGAATAAAATGTAATTTTTAAATAATTTTTACATACAGTATATTATTATTACTATTATTACTTTATTATTAAATATTATAACAAATTATTATCAGCTGAACAATGAGAGTGAAGCTATCAAATCCCAGGGCCGCTGGCTCATATTTTAAAGCTGTTCTTATGATTTAGGAGCCATCTTTTAGATGTGTCATTGTGAAAAAAGAAAGGAAAACAAGATTTTTGTGAATGCATAACTGCACACCTATACGGTGAATGGATGGAACTGTTCAATCGATCCATCCAGTGCATCCGTTATTCAGAGGTGGGACTCTGCGGTGCATTAGCGCTCTTCAGATTCAACACATCTTTTAGTGAAGTGGGCTGCTGGTGGCTTCACCCATATGTGCGTGGTCACCTTCTGTTATCACCACAAGTTAGAGGTGACAGCCTAGTGATCCAAAAGGGCTCGTATTTGTTGTTAAAAACATGCTTGTAAGTTTTCATCACAAACATCAAACACACTGCATCTACTTTTATTAATAACACCTATGCTCAGTTAAGATGGTAAAGCGCTCAAACCCCGGTTTACGCCTCCCCATTTATGCCTCTTCTTCTTTTACGCCCAAATTTCTGTTTAAGTTCTGAACTCCCCAAGCAGTGTTTTTTAGCGGGACCGTGTGCACAAAAAAATCCCCATTTATGTTCCGGAAGGTTATTAAAACCTCTCCATCTGTAATATTCTGTTATGAAACGCAACAGTTCAGTGTGTGTCTTGTTTGCCTTGTTCCTTAGTGTCTGGTCTGCAACAAACTCTGTCTCACCAATGCCCGCACGTTCAAGTGCCTTACAGTCCATCTCATTCCCATTGGTCAAACCAGCACGATAGGTTCAGAAAGACAACTTTAATTCGCTTATTCCCTTATCCCATGAAAATCTGTTTATGCTTGGCGATGCTATGGCGACACTTGAAACCACTCTCCATAATGTAACTTGTGCAGCAGTAGAATCAGCGACAAAAGCTGTGAGGAGGGACCGCGTAGGAAATAATGCGGTGTTAATTCCTCATGCTGTGATTTTAAATAATGAACACATGAAGCCGCTAATGCAAGTAAATGGATGGCCCACGCAGCTGGTTGGGGACAGGTAACCGCTGGGCGTAGCAGTCAGCGCCACTCAGCTTGGCCTGCGGTTCCAGCAGCACTTGGGGGGACATTTATCCAACTACACAATCCAACCATTTGTCACCCTGATAAGTGAACCTGTCTCTGGGTATCATCTGTCATGTGTCTGAGCAGTTGGCAGCAGCCTCCGAGCATTCTCAAATTTTTTATTAATCTTTGACTAAGCTGTTGCGTGAGTGCTACCAAAGGAATATGGTGTCCTGTCCCAAGCGTTGATAAGTCAGTGTTGGATGACAGGAGAAAGGAGGAGTGAGCTCACTCTCAGTGACCCACACACCCTGTAAGCACACACTTACTTGGTTTCAAGTGCTGCCTTTGCCATTTATAGACTTTGTATTGCGCGCGCGCACACACACACACACACACACACACACACACACACACACGCACTCACTGAAATGAGAGTTATGATGTTTGCATTGTAGGACCCCTCCTCTCATAGGTAAAACCCCAGCCAGGTGCATTTTAATGAGGTGAAGATGAAATAGGCCCGGCACCAGTGGCCATTGTTTTCGTGTGAAGAAGCAATGTGTGTTTATCTTGGAAGGAAAAAGGGAAGCGTGCTCTCTGAGCCTCGTTCAAGGTCAGCGAGCATTCAGAGGAAGTTCCATCAGCTTCTTCCATATATTGAGTCACATCAGCCATCCTGCTTTTCCCAGGAAAAAGCACAGCTAAGCTGGGCAAAGATGTTTTTTCAACATCTGGTCATTTCAGAACAAACATCTTGTTGACAGCATTTCAGTAAGGCTGCTTGAGTTAAATGTTGACTACCAAAGGGCTAAAATTCTTATGTACAAACCACAACTTGATGGTGAAGTTGAGGTGGAGGGGGATTGACTCCTGATTCTGGGATGATTGTCCCCAACCTTCATGTGGGACACTGGCAGCCTGAAAAGTGCTCTTTTTTTAAACATTAGGAAGTTATGTGGATATTATCATCAAAAAATATTTCCGTTAGAGAGAAACTGGACCAAATCTTGTTTTGCTTATATCCTTGGGTGATAACAAGGGACTTAGTTATTCGTGAACAGGACTGGAACTCGCCGATACATCCCAAGTTGATGAATGAGAGCCCATAACTTCATTGGTCAGAATTAACTTGCTATAAGTCAGCCATTACTTGTGCTTTACTACTTCCCCTCTTACCAATTTAACAAGTTGTTCTACCATGTTCTACCATGTTCTATATGTACAGTATATAGTACATTTAATAATATATTTAATTTAATATATTTAATTTATATATACTGTATATACACACAAAAACACACACATTGTGTGTGTGTGTGTGTATATATATATATACACATATATACATATATACATACATACATACATACATACATTGCATGGAGTAAGTGCCTTACGACATAAATTCATCCATTGGCATATGCATATATCAACTTTTTTTTTGGTTGTAATGTGTAGTTTTATTCTGCATCTTTTCATTGATCATAAATTTAACTGCAGTTTACTGTGAAATGACTATTGAGACAATTTATGTAGTTCACATTATTTGCTCCATTAGGGATTATTATTTGCTATAGCATCAGTGGCCCATATTTCTTATTTTATAAAGTGGATCTGTGGTTCTGGGCAGCAGTGTGGCTGTTGACAAGGAATCCCCCCTTTGCCAAAGAATTTAGTAAAGCACATTATAGCACCTGTTTGAGAACAGCTTGCTAGGGGCCACGCAAAAGCAATTTGAATCATCACAGCATTTTTTTACTATATACATAATGCATAACTCATGTATTTATAATACATTACAAGATACGCTTAATATTTTATTTATGAAAGCCTGTCCTCTTCGTGCATTATCTTAACAGCCTGTTGTATATAAGACATTTAATCAAGTCAGAATTATGTATTTTGTGGTCAGAAAGAACATTTGTTCATCAGCTATGCTGAAATATTTATTTTAAACAGGTAGTCAAAGAAAAGAAATAGAATAGAATAGAAACGTCATTATGTACACATCACGCTTGTAATTCATCTGCTGTCACAAAGCGTCACATTCAACATTTTTACAGAAAGCTGGTGACCCATCCCTGGAGACTATCTATAACACTTTTGCTGAGCTCCACATGTCTGACATAGAACTTTGTAGACTGTGTGTGTGTGTGTGTGTGTGTGTGTGTGTGTGTGTGTGTGACATGAACTGAACTGAACTGAACTGAGAGAGAATTTATGTATGAATGCTGGGCATGAATAAATGCTGTGTCTAACTTATTTCTCAGACTAAAAATGAAAAAGATGTAACACGCTTTCTGAGGAGGAAGACACAATATAATAAATATTTCCTCCCAGGATTCAAAGCAGTGAGACAGATTCACTCTCATTTCAAAACACAGAAAGCATTTCACAAGTGAAAGACACTAGGAACCATCTGCCAGGCTTCCAAAGACACACACACTTCCGTCTGAAATGCAACAGTGACACCACACAGACTCACACACAACTGTCCGAGACTCATCGGTCAGTTACAGTCACGATAAGTAGACACGGTCCCGAGGACAAGCGACGGTTCTCATTTTTGTATGAAATTTTATGAACATGTGCATAAACTATGTTATTCTGCGCAAATAAAGCAAATGTACTGTACATAACAACTTCATAAATGATGAAACATAATGCAACCTGTGGAAGAAAACTGTAATGAGAAAGAAAATGTTTGAAAATGTAAAAAAAAAAAAAAAATAGGGACTGAGGAGCAAAGGTCACTTTTCATCTCTGAGGCCATTCCAGCAGAATTAAAGTCGGATGCTACCTTACTTGCTCCAAATAAGAGGCTGGACTTTCTGTAAAGATGGACCAGCAGATGATGGGAGGGCAACTAAAGGAGAGACTGTGTAAAGAAGTGTAACTGGACAAACAAGTGTGCGTACTTAACAGAGATACTTAAAGCGGAGGTTTGTATTGCTTCTGCTTATATGTTTACTTTATTTTGCTTGTGTATGGAACCCAACAACTGCGCTCCATCGTGGAGTGGGACAGCGTACATACCCCATGCACACCCACAACACGAACAGTGGGAGAACATCAAAAGTAAGTCAGCTACCTGAGCTGACACTTGGCAAGCCACTGTCCTTTCAGGCTCTGCGTTTGAAGAAGGCGAACCGTGATGTCTCTATGAAACGTTCAAGAAATGAATCAAGTGCTCTTAAAAAAGAAGGCAAGCGTCCGACATGCAGCCAAAAAAATGAGGAGAGGACACAAATCGGACACAAACAGGTGACTCCGAAGGACGAGCACTCAAGAGGAATTCCCGCTCACTCCGTGTCCTGCTGTTCCAAAAAATAGCTGCCGCACAGGAAGTGTGGAGATGAACGTTACCCACTGTCACATTTGTACAGGTCATGTGTCATAGCCTGTAGACCATTGCCACACTGTTGTCCATGGTGACTTGTGGCTCCGCCATAGCAGCACTTTGTTTGCATTGTAAATATTGCACATGTTGTATGTAATGCTGAAAGGCTAGAGTTAAAATGTATATACATGTGTTTAATGGTAACTGCAATGTGCTCACCCTCCCCACCCACGCTGTTAGCCCTCTCACCCACTATGATGCCATCCTCACGCGCAGTACTTTAATTTCTTTCCTTAACCTTTTTTTTCACATTTTTGCTTTCCTTCTGGGGTTTTAAGCAGACCTCTTATGATCCTGTAATATAAATTATATTCTATGGATATGTTGTACCATATTCCTTGCAAACCGATTCAGTCAAATGAAAATAAATCAGTGTATTTGTGGGTATTTTTTTCAGTATATGCACACACGTATGTCGGCTAGGATGTCGAGTTTTGTCAGCAAGTGGCAATAACTAAAAAAGTCTCAATAAAGTAAACATGAATGATTACTGAGTAGCCTTTCCATTGCATTTGAACATTTTCATTTGTGCGCAAGCTTAATGCTGAAAGTTTTTTAAAAATTGCTCAACATTTTGCATGAGTCGTGTCATCGTAGCTAATGTGCGGAAACGATTTATCGTAGGTTGCAAAGCATGAAGCGTTATAGGGTGGTGTAAAATTCAGTTCCCTGTACGATCTGCAAAAATCCGCTTGACTCAGCCGTTTCGCTTTATGCACCGCCAACCTGAAATGAGCCACCTGTTTGGAAAGCACAACTTCCGTGTGACCTTATTGACAAATTTGTAATGAATGTGCAATAAAGTTTAAAAAACCTCCACACTTTCGGTATGTATTTCAACAGATTTATTAGCCCAAAAGGAATTTTATTTTAATGAAATGAATACAAACTACAGGCAAAATCACAATTCCTGCTTAGCCATTTTACGTCCCTTAGTGGGAGAGGTGACAGAGCCAAACTAAACAGCATGTGACTTCCAACACAGTAGCAATGAACATGTGGTTATTTTTTGCTAGATGTAACAAAATCAGAATGTAAAATGTGAGCATTTACAAGCCCAGACCGTAAAATTAGGATCATGTTTTGAAATGAATTAGAACAGAATTTTATTTTGCAAATTTGTTTTATTTTTCTTTAAAGCCTGCTACCATATATTTATTTTGTGGGGCTACAGAAAGTTAAGAAATGACAATAAAAAGCAAGAAAACTCAGAAGTTATTGGCATAAGTAAAACTTATTAAAATAAAAAACCTGAAAATAGGCCCGTCAGCTAAAGAGTGTGTGGGTGCAGTGTGGGAATCGCATTACGCGTTTGGGAAAACCAGAACACGATCGTCGATCGATGTGACGCCGGGGGCAGCAAATCAACAGCAACACTGTGACTTCAAAGATAAACAAAAAGCATTTCAGAGACTCCTGAGTTAACATTATAGTTTAGAGAAGCATATAGTTTAGGTACAGTATATGGAACCACTAAGAAAAAATCCAGATTTCTCCACCATAGATAGTAAAGATAAAAAAGTGGACTCCAGCTACACGAATTACCTAGACAAGGCTGAAGGCTGAACACATACTACAGCTATTCTTTACATAATTTACACAATTTTGTTATTGGGAAATTATTGTAAGAGCAGTTTAGTACTGGCCAAATCCCTTATATATAATTCAGTAATAAAACAACTAAAACGAGCTACAGTTGTCTCACTATCAAACACTAGATTGAATAAATCACATCGTACTGTTTCATCGAAATCCGCTCCTCTCATCTTGTTGTATCGGTGAGCCGGTGGCCTGCGGGTGAGCCAAGTCGAGACAGGGTCCCGGACAGGCGTTGTGGATTTATGAAATCGCACCGCTAGTCCATCTGCGTGCGGTCCTTCTTCTTCCCCTCTCGTTTCGGCTTCTTGGAGTCTGGAAAAAAGAGAGGAGGCCCCTGTGTAGCTCTGATTCAATTATTAACGTTTGTTATTTCATAAAACCACCAAGGATGGGACGCTAGGAATGATGCAAGGTCTCTTCTGATACGGTCTGTTTTTGCTCATTTTAATCTGATGCGGTAGCATCTTGGGTTTGCCTGATATTTAATAAATTGTTGGAGAAATTGGAGTAAAATGCACGGGGAGGTAAGAAATGTTGTTTAAATCTGATTCCGCATTATAGCAGTGTTGCATAGCTACAGCCTTTTCATTTAGGTATTAGGCAGACCATATTAGCCTGTTAACATTTTTTATTTTTTTTTTTACAGGGATTTAATTACGCTCTCTGGAAGGACCTGCTGTTTTGTGCAGAAGTAATAACTTCAGTAATGAGGAGAAAATAACCTGGTGAATGTGTGAAATGAGTTATAATTCGCTGTGAGAGTCACCGCTCGAGGCTGTGAAGTACACTCGCAAACATTCGCAAACATCATTCCCAGCTATGGTGGTCATCCAGGGTGACTCCTCTGTGGAAATACATTCATCTACTGCATCTACTGTCATTTTATTACAGCGGTATAGCCAGGACCCCACAACACCACATGCTGATGCAGGAGCTGGTAGGGACCCAGCACGTGTACACAGCAACATTCACTGGAGATTTGCACAAATACTGGGGTGACAAATTAGTACTATTAGGAGCTTAGGAACTTTAGGAAGGTTTGTGCTCCATTGCAACCAAATAAATGCTCTGTAATCTGTATTCAAATTGTATGCATACATGTTTGTGTGCAGTCTATCTTTTCTTGGCCTTGATTTCAGAAATTTCAGATTTTATGGGCAGTCATAAAAATATTCCACAAAAAAAGGAACATTTATAGCTAGGCCCGCCATAAACAGCACAAATGAAAAAAAAAATGAAAAAAAAATTCCTTTCTTAATGCTGCATTTGTGCTGTCAAAATCTGAATTTGAGCCATTTTGGTTTTTAAGATATTAGCTAATATTTTTTTCTGGGCTGCGACATAACCCAGCCCCTCTACGACAGTGTAGACACCTAAAACCAGGGGTGTTTTTAGTGCTACGTTTGTTCCCATTTGTGCCACTGTTCTATCTCTATTAGTTTTTGAGATACTGATGTTAAAAACAACACAGTATGTCTTTAACGCAACAGCATGTGAAGAATCTGTGTTCCTCCTTCCCTCCTATATTTGGAGCTAATGCTGCATTTGAGCTGAGGGTGCAGCCTAGCTTTGCTGGAGTTCTATTTATAACAGCTGTGGCTGCAGTGTTGGGCTGTGTGATGCTATCAGTGTCCCCTGTAAACTGTGACAGTAGACAAGGGAGAAGAGGATGTTTGTCATCTGTCCCATATGACCCCCCCAACTCTCTCTTTCTCTCTCACACACACACACACACACACACACACACACACACACACACCAATCTGAACACATCCTTCGCAAAATATGGTCAACCCACCCCCAACCCAGAAACAGACACAAGACAGCAAAGGGCCTGGAGTTGGCAGGTGTGCACATTTGTGTGTGCAGCTGCCACTGCTTTTGCCAAGGAGGCACCTGATTATTGAGGATGAGGGGGCAGTAATTGGAAGGAGCTGCGAGGCAGTCGATCTGCACCATTTTTAGATAGGCTGGCGAGTGCTTGCTCAGTTGCTCCACCACCTTGGAGATGCAAGAGAAGAGGCTTGGTGTTATGAGATGCAAGAGGAATGTGAACGTGCCCTCATGATTTAATTAACATCTGTTTGTTTTCTTTTTCCAGTTGTGTATCATTTTCATTCACCCTTGTGGGATGTGTTTTGTAAAATCTGTTTGATACACGGTGAATAATTTGCTTAAGTGGATAGTGTGTCCACAATACTGTTTTGCTCCTATTCAATTTAAAGGGGCATAAACTTGGATAAGTGGATAACTGATAAGCAGATAATTCACTTTAGCGGCTAAAACTTTCCAGCTCTGTACCCAATATTCCTATGTTCATGACATCAACCAGCCACTGGTCCCACTTCAAGTTCATGCCCGATCAGGGCGTGTTGATCACATCAGTTGCTCTGCGACTGCGGTACAAACTACATCCCAGAGAAGTGAGAACGATAATCATAAACTATATTACGCTCAGGGACTTGGTAACAAAACATTATTTATTATAATAAAATATTATATTAAAAATGTTGCTGATTTATGGTTACCTCATCACTTCAGAGAGTGCAGATGACTGCTTTGGTTAATGGGGGCCAGCAGCTGCACCTCCTATGAACATTTATACAAACTTTAAAACAATAAAACATGGATATAAAACTGCTATACAGCACTGTCTTTCAAACATTTTTTTTAAGAGACAGCAAACTGAACACTTGTGGACTAATAAGCGTGCGTAAACCATACAGTATCGCATGTTAATAGCAATGCTTTACATCATGAGCTGATCTTTCAGCCAGTAATCCACTTAATACTCCGCATAAGTGGATACCGTAGCTCTGATCCCAAGGCTGTCCGCTGAAAAGGACTCAACTGTGTAAAAGTTGTCCATGTTCATGTATTGGGGTCAGAATATCAGGAGATGAACTGTTTCCAGCTAAAAGTGGTGCTGTACTTTGACGCTTCTGCTGCATCATAAACATAATTGTGCAAAAACACTGCATTATTTTATGTAATAGAGATACACAAATGATACAGTACAGAATGTACTTAAACATACTTTCCAGCATCATATGAGTGCATACTGTATATATATTTGTTGCTTTTTCAGGTGGTAATTTCTAGCATATAACACAACTATGGTTAAACAAATAATCTGCATAATTTGATGCCATAGATGCAGTCCCAGGGTTGTCCACCATAGTGGACTCGACTGCATACGCACTCGTGTACAGTATATATGTAAAAATGACTATTAAAACTGCACAGTCAGAAAGTGGAAAGGTAAACAGTAAACATTTTATATATCACTGCACTCTGTTACCCTTAAAGTAGCGCTTTTGAAATGTTTGTATTGAAGGTGCTGATGAACAGGCAGATGATGCAGAGAGTGATGCGTTGGTCAGACTTTATTACCCGTATGGTATTAATGTGCCCATTGTCATGCTTCTGTCATGTATAAATCCCTGTGGCCAGTGGGTCCTTCCTTCAGCAACCCCCTGTCATACCTTGCTGGTGTGTGTGTGTGTGTGTGTGTGTGTGTGTGTGTGTGTGTGTGTGTGTGTGTGTGACAATTGGCCCAATAGCCCACTCATGTCAAAAACAGACACACTTTAGTAAAATTAGCCAGGATATACTTGACATTTACAGAAGTGAAAACTGTACATTTCATAAAATTGGGGTTACAGTCCATCCCAAAATCTGGGTGTAGGGTTCAATACACATAGCAATCCAATGTGATCAAGGAGACAACAAACAAATTGTACAGTCTGAGTAGGATGTGAACCCACATCTGGACCCACAGCTTAGGAGTTGCGAAGTCTTCCTGCCAGCCACTGTACCACTATGCCGCCCCTGTTATATTTAGCTTTAGCCTTTGTCTCTAGCCTGTTTTTCACTATGTGATTTTAGCTGATCTTGCCGTCTCATTTTCACACTTCCTGGAACTTCTCCGACTTAATTATTCCTTCCTTATAAAATCCTCTCCATAGCAACCTGCAGAACTTGCACCTTCAACCTTTTCCAATTTATTACAGGAACTCCAAAGAAGTTTTTTTTTCACAAATAAGGCCTGGCTTCTCAAAAGGAGGGGGAGCTTCAGTTTACTTCCTTCACCAGAATTTAGTCTCACTACACAGGTAATGGTTAAGGAACTTCTACTGCTGGAGCTGTCTGTAGCCCCAGCCCTGAGCTGGAGACATTTTTGTCTTCCATTTGGTTTTTGGGGACAATGTGCTCACTGTGGTGTGATGCTGCTGCCAGCCTCTCTTGCTCCAGCAATCTCTCTTTGCCAACCTGTGCTTATCATCCCATGGGCAGCTACTGGGCATCACAGCACTTCACTGCATCATGCTCCACTCCATCCCCTGCCTCATCCTAGACTTCACTGCTTTGCCGCTCTATTTCAGCGGTTCATATCATTCTGGGTCTCATTTCCTTCATTAATGTTCCTGACCCCTGACCTCCACTTTTTCATCACTTCTTAACTTACTGCACTTTCCTCAGGCTTTTGATCCATAACCCACACAGAGCAATGCCCATAGAAGACTCTCTTAGTTTTAAACTAACAATGTTCCTAAAACAAAAGTATATGCTGGAACTAAAACAGATGCAAGTGTTTGGCAGGTAAGTTTTGATATATACGACTGAAAATATTTAATACCACTTGCTGATTTACAGCCACATACCAGGCAGATTTTCCATGTATGAATAGCAAGAACCTAACGTGAGAGGGATTTACAAAGTTCACACCGGTAGCCACTGTGGTGCATGCGTGCGTGCGTGTGTGTGTGTCTTCAGTAAAGATGTTGAAAACGTGTAGCCCGACTCTCTGAGGCTTTTCTCTTATTTGTTGTGAGGGACCTACGAGGACACTGAAGCCACCCAGGTCACCCAGTGGTAGCGCTGCAGTCACCGCCTCCACACCTTCGTTTCAAGTTGTGCTCCGTGATTCTCGTTTGCCATTCTGTCTTCTCACCTCTCTTTAACTAGAGCACCTGTACTTTTTATTATTATTATTATTATTATTATTATTATTATTATTATTATTATTATTATTATTATTATTATTATTATTATATTTGTGATAGAAGGGTACCAGCAAGAGTGAAAGGGAAGGTCTACAAGATGGTAGTGAGACCAGCTATGCTTTATGGGTTGGAGACGGTGGCACTGACCAAAAGACAGGAGGCAGAGCTAGAGGTGGCCTAAAGTTAAAGATGTTAAGATTTGCATTGGGTGTGACGAGGATGGACAG
Source organism: Heterotis niloticus (assembly GCA_018136845.1). NCBI lineage: Eukaryota > Metazoa > Chordata > Actinopteri > Osteoglossiformes > Osteoglossidae > Heterotis > Heterotis niloticus. The sequence continues at coordinate 14,729,909 of CM030900.1, forward strand.
GATTAGAAATGAGTATATTAGAGGGTCAGCCCAGGTTAGATGGTTTGGAGACAAAGTCAGAGAGGCGAGATTGCGTTGGTTTGGACATGTGCAGAGGAGAGATTCTGGATATATCGGGAGAAGGATGCTGGGGATAGAGCTGCCAGGCAAGAGGAAGAGAGGAAGGCCTAAGAGGAGATTTATGGATGTGGTGAAGGAGGACATGCAAGTGGTGGGTGCGACGAAGAAAGATGCAGAGGACAGGAAGAAGTGGAAACAATTGATCCCCTGTGGCGACCCCTAATGGGAGCAGCCGAAAGAAGATTATTATTATTATTATTATTATTATTATTATTATTATTATTATTATTATTATTAGGGCCAGAAACTTTTAAAAATTACAAGCTGATTTCCAAGAATACATTACATTTTTAAGTAGGGGGCCAGTTTACTATGTTTGTTGTAAAAAAGAAAAATAGCATTATAGCTAAATAAAAAGATTTTCTAAAGGGCCTTTGAGTAGAGGGTAGGGATTTATTCTTTTGCTTAAATGTTATGCTGAGAGCCGACGGCAATGCTGCTGTAACTACAGAGCTCACTCCACCGTGTCATTTTTTGGATAATTTGGCCTCAGCTCTGGATTCTCCATCTTGACTGCCATTGAGTTTGGAGGATGAGGGACCAACTTGGGTTAAACTCAGACACACCAATTAAAACCAGTACAAACTGGAAATTTTATCTGATCAGTTCTTAGGGGTTTTGGTGCCCCCACTCCCTGTAAACAGTGATTTGTGTCCAGTGAAGCTTGGAGACACAGCTCTGAAGCATAACTCCAAATCCCTCCTTAGCTTCTAAGAATGGATTACTGTCAGCCCTCCAGGGCACCACTGCCTTCAGCCTCCATCTTCCTCCTCTGTGTCAACAAGTATCAGGCACAGTCATCCAGCAAACCCTCTTATATCAGGCTCTGTGCTGGCTCACAGTGTAAAAATATAGTAATGGAGCTTTAACTGTAACAACAAATGAAACGCCATGTTGTTTTTTTAAATTTAGCTGAGAGATATTTATTCTACATAAAGCCTCAGTAGGCAGTATATTTAATAAATGGAATTACACTTATATTTGGCCATGTTATTGCTAGCTTTGCCAAACTGGTGGCTTGATATGATTCAGGTGTATGGAGGTGAGCTTGTGCTCCTCACTGGCACTTTCTCAGAAGACATGAAATTAACTAAAAAGTCAGGCATTATACACTACATGGCCAAAAGTGTGTGGACCCCCCCTTTAATGTATGAGCTGAGCAGTTTCAGCTGCACCCATGCAGCATACAAACGCATTCTAGACAACTGTTCGTGGCCACAGTTTGGGGATGAAGAAGCTCCTTTCCTGCGCCAGTACGATTGTGCCCCCCATGCACAAAGTGAGCTCCATGAACACATGGTTTTCCCTGGTTGGTGTGGAAGAACTTTAGTGGCTGCACAGAGCCCTGACCTCAAACCCACTGAACACCTTTGGGATGAACTGGAACAATGATTGTGAGCCAGGTCTTCTCACCCAACTTCACTGATGCTCATGCGGCACAAATTCCAAAAATCTGGTGAAAAGCCTTCCCAGAAGAGTGGGGGCTGTTAGAGCAGTAAACTCCATAATTTCAACTCCATATCAGTGCCCATGAGTTTGGAATGGGAAGTTCAGCAGCCACATATGGGTGTGATACTCAGGTGTCCACATACTTTTGGCCATGTAGTGTATATCAAAATATGCCTTCAATAATTTTATTTTATTACATCACAAGAAAAGATGTTGTCCTTTTATCGTTTTGACTAAATAATCATCTCTTTTTTTCTGCATTACTCGTGATCTTTACCATAGTATCTTACTGTGCTAATATCCCTAGTTTTCTTTGTAACAGTTTAACTTAACGTATAAGCAATTTTTATAATTATTTGTACATTTCCTATGAATAATCCCAATAACCTGTGACTACTCCTGCCATAGGGTGACCTTATGTAAACTCCAGCAGAAAGTTTCATCTTGTACTGTATTTGCGTTATTATCGTCTGTCCTTTTAAGCACTTTTGCACTGCACACACCAAAAACTAAGTCCCCATGGACAAAGGTATCAACTAGATAAAGAATAATAATAAACAAACTATAATAACTTTGAAGGAAAGCAAAGAGCTCTAAAAAGTATCAGCAGAAAGCTATTTCGGTCAACATGCACTCATATCCAATTTGTCTCCAAAAGATAATATTTATTTAAAAAGTTAGATATTGGTATCTGCTGAAAAACTAAGATTAGCTCAGGGAATGTAACATAAAGTAAGGATTATTATCTTCATGCCATATATTAATCCCTGTTATGTCAATTTCCTTGTTCTTTCATTCCTCTATGCCAGCCTTCCTGGTAACACACCGCCCATCCCATAATGTGCCGAGACCCTCTTTCTTACCAGAAATTTTAGTCTTGACAGCTTTGCCGCAGGGTGTGGTGGCATGGACAGTGCGGGGGCAGATGGCATCCATTAAGGCCCTTTTCAGGATCCCTGTACGGTTCTTCAGGCCTGTCGACAGGTCACACTCACTCCAGTCCTCAAAATCATACCTACATTCACCTGTTGAGCGCAGAGTATGAGTGGTCAGCCTACAGATCCATCTATCACCCCCTCAAGCCATCTGCCCTCTCAATGAAAGCTAAAAATATACATTTACAGATCCCTCCATTTATGTGCCCAATTGGTTCCTGAAAATTATAATGCATTCCTGCACAACTCAAAAACCCATAATTTTAGTAAAACGCGAGAAAATGTAAGAAAACCCATTTTGCCGTATGAAAGCGTTTGAACCAGGCAGACAGACAGTTTTCTTGCACTAATGAAACCCCTAGAACTCATCAAGAACAATAACCAAATTTACCCAAATAGAGTAGCACTAAATATTGCCATATACATCCATGTTCACCCATGTACAGTAGCACTATATATAACCATATATATCTACTATATGTAAAACAGCACTCAATATTACAGTATTCACGGATGTAAAACAGCAGTAAATGTCACCATAATCACTGATGTAGCACAGTAATAAATATATAGATTGACTACCACCTACCTAAGGTGAGCAAAGATTTTTTAAAATTATTTTTGCCTGTTTTTTTTGCCTGGAGCATATTGTTTCAAGCAGTTGAGTGTTGAGAAAGGATATTAAAAATAAATAAGCTTTCTAGCAAAAACACGTTGTGCAGATGCAGGTGAATCGAGGGGTGAGTGTGTGTAGTACTGCTTGAATCAAGCTGTTACTTCAGCAGATTAGCAAAGCTGTTCTGTGCTGTGTCACTTCTGCAAAGATAAAGATCCAATACATCAAAATTACACAACTAACTGATCCTGCTTGGTACTGAACGCTTTCCAAAAAACAGAAACAACCTCCCTGAAAGGTTTTAGAAAGAAAAAACAAAATGTACTGTATGTGATAATCTATGAAAAGTTGTTTTTTTTTTTATGTCTGTCATGACACATTTAAATGCTGCATAATGGAGCTCAAAACAGTCTCATGAAATCCCAGTATGGTGTTTAACTTATTATGTATATGAATGAAAAATGATCAATTATGTTTCATCAGTACACTTTGCTAAGGACCCCAAGATAACTGTCCCACTCTTTACAGATGTCGGAAACGACCTTGAGCCTGCAGCTGAGACAAAACCTCCTCTTTAAGCCATGATCTGGCTGTGTAAGTCCATCTCTGCCTTATCTACATGGAATACTGTCAGGTTTAGTGCCATGGAAACAGAAAGTCTCTGTGCCCTTTGTCCCTTCACACACACACACACACACACACACACACACACACACACACACACACACATACAGACTGGCCCTGGCTAAAAGCTCTTGCTGTTGCATCGCTCTGATATTGACAGGCATTCCTGCTGCTCTGTAATTTCCAGGCTGGCAGGAGGTCTCACAGAGGTGTGGAGTGGCCAAGGCTGGACAGGGGGAGTTGTGTGGAAATAAAAGCAGACCAGCACCTGGTTTCAAGTATTCTTTCTCTGTTACTGACTTCAGCATGAGCAGCTAAGCCTGCAGACCAGCTGCAAATCTGTTAGCATGCTTTGAGGCCACCTTTAATGGTCCCGTAGACTTCAGGTGACACTGAGAGGAGATCTTGGAAAGCAGATACCAGATCTCATTCCATCTCACCTCCAAATGGTTTCTTCCAGGGGTTGCAGGGGATTTTGCACCGGTGGGTCTTGATGGTCTGCTTGCAGTTGGTGCCACTGCGTGTGCCCTCCCGGGTGCCTGGGCCGCAGTCGCCCACATTGGGCACACATACGCTCCACTGCCAGTCACCACAGACTGACTTACGATCCTTCTTCCCTGCACAGATGGATGGACACTCAGCTCCACACACTGCTGCGCACACATCTGTACTTATGGTGGAGGATGCTGCCATTTTCACATTTACTTTGCAAATCTATTTACTCTTGTACTGGCAAGATATACATAAAAATAGCTTAATAGCCAAATAACATGCAGTATGCAGTGTTATAGTTGTGTTGCCAACGACAATTGAGGTGATTTTACCAACATGACTTGAAGACTATGGGTTTTACTGATCAACCTTCTTGTGGTCTTTCAAGAATTCCAAGGAGCTCACCTTGTTTCTCTGCATTGCTCCCATCAGTGGCAGCCGCTGTGACAACCAGAAGGGCCATGACTGCTATCACAGTCCAGTGTTGTAACCTGTACATGCTGTTGGGAAGTGAAGCGACACATACAGTTACATAGTGGAGATGCCATTCTAGATTTGCTCTGCGTCCTTGGAGCACGGCTCATATCTCGTGGCTCATGTCTGCTGTCAGTCATGAACATGTAGCTGAGCCTGCAGGGGACCATGAGACCCCCCTCTGAGCAATTTTGTAGTCATGGACGCCATGTTTCACACAGAGCCTACAGGAGAGTATACTGGCCCACTTATGGATGGTTGCAAAATGCTCAGCGTTCGTGACTCACCCCACGAAGCCGCGTACATCAGCATCGGACTAGATTGACAGGCTGGCACTGTTTTTTGGCCTTATCTCCATGGTAGCCGACTTCCCGAGTGGGACTGCAGCCTTTGTGCGAATGAGCTCCAGCTCTCTGCAGTTTTGATTCCCCTTTTTGCAGAGGCCCCATGGAAGCTAAATATTGTGCTTATTTTTAATCACAGACCTTGTTGTGGGAACCAGGCAGTATAAGCGAACAGTCCGCCTCCTTGCACGGTTCGGAGGCGGCCTGAGGAGCACCACACACACCATGGAGACATCAGCGAAAGACCTAATCAGTTCTGAGCCTTCCTGTTACCCAGTGCTCCGCTGTGCCGTGATTACCATTAAGACCCAGCCTGCAAGCAAGATGATTTCCATGTGACAATTTCAATTAATTTCCTGCCTGCAGTTTCCTCCCCATCTGATTTTGGGATTTTTGGTCCACGGGTTCCAAATTTTAGATAAGTGCATTTTTTCCCAACATTTATGTAATACAGACGAGGCAGAACAGTGTGGAGAAGGTGCTCAACCTTGCAATTCTCCTGAATTTATGAACATCGCCTTTCAAGTGGTGCGATTTCTCCCCGAACACACCTTCACCCATGTATGTGTAATGAACCCGCTGCGGGGGCAGGCTATATCAAGGGGAGAAAAGTTATTAGAACTTCCCTTAAGCCCCAGACTTCAGCTTCAACAGTTCACTTTGGATGACACTTGTTTACAAACCCCATTAAATAAATGTTAAACCTCCACTCTATGAGTTGTACCGGTCTAACTGAGCAGTGACCTTTGTTTCACTGTTCTTTCACAGCTGGGAGTCTAATGAAGGCAGAATCAGAAAGATGACAATGATCAATCCACATTTTCAAGATGCTTGTTGCCAAAGAATTTTATAATTGAAAAAGTAATACGCAAAATCATTTTGACTGATACTTTAATTATGCAGCACAACCAAGAGTTTAACCCACGCGTGGTTGGGAATCTACCGTATATGCGGATTCAACGTGTTATGGGCGTGAATGCCCATATATAATGTGTTAAAGAGTGACAAATACAGTAGTGGACCTGGCCAATGAGAATTAGGTATAGCGCAAACAGACCAATCAAAAAAGGAATATAATAAGGAAGCCCCACCCATACTCTGGCAGGAAGACAAAGAAAAAACTTGAGAACTACAAAGGTTGCTTATAGATCAGTGGAGGGTAGATGTAGACAGGCTGGACCACATAAAGGAAAGAATTTTAGCCAAATGCTGAAAGAAATTAACCAGCCACCTCGTTTGAGACAATGTGCAAAAAATTGAGTTGAAAAATATGCAAAACATTTCTTGATAAAAACTGATTCTTCCACACCTGCATGAATTCTGTCAGCAAGTTCATACCTGTACATTTTCCTACTCAAAAAATTAAATGCTAAATCCATGTGGCTCCTTTTCAAGACCTGTGATCGTCCACCTCATATTCAACATCTGGGAGGCCAACGAAAAACATTTGGGTGCCAAGACCTCTGGAAGAAAGGTCCATTTGGAGTTGTTATCCGAAGGGTAGATGAACCAACTCTATTTTCCAGCCACTGATGCATTTCAAAACCTTAAACCTTTAACATTAAATATGATATTTATTTTACAAAGGCCATATTCGTGCATGTTTTTCCTGGGTAGAAGTCTGCACAGAAGCAGCGAGAACCTGCAGTCCCTGCGGTCTGTCCACATCGTACATCATTCAGGGAAGTCAAAACAATGATGTATTTGACAGTTTCAATTGTACACCAGAGCTTTATAAAGTCAAGTAATAGGTTTCTACAACAATGCAAATTTGAAAAACAGAACTGATGGCAGCATAATTTAATATGCAGACAACTAATGACAAACTCTTTCACAGCAGAAACGCTGTCTCTTTGTAGAGCATCTTATTCACAACTAGTTGCTTGTCACCTGGTACAGCAACCCTTAGAGCACCTCGAAAATTGCGTCATAATTTCAGTTATAATAGCACAAAGCCCCTTTCTGTTACAGTGTCAGCGGTTTCAGGCCACAGCTGTTAGACTTCGATCTGCTGAAAGATAGATCCTCAGATATTTCCGATAGAAATATGAGGAAAATACAATTTTGGTCAGAATGTCTTGCAATGACAAAACATAAAAACCTAATAATGCAAACTATGCATTCGGAAATTCGGAAATTATGCATACTTTTCTCTAGGGAACAAAACAGAAGAAGAAAGGAGTTTCGAGAATATTTTTTTTTTAAATGAAAAACATGCAATGCACCATAAATGAAGCGATAAAAAAAGATAAATTAAGCTTTCTCAACTTTGTTTAAGGCTTGCACAATTGAGCTCCTTCCACATTTTCATTTTTTTGGACGAGTAGGCAAACCGTGAGATCAAAACTAGATCCGCGCAAATTTTTTTTGTAGATGTCGGCTATCCCTCCGCAGGCAGTTTCTGTATTTCTGCACATTAAATTTAAAAATGGCTTTGAAAATGGATCCTCTTCCCTCTGCTCATCTTACGTGATGCCGATTAGAAGCTGGACTTCAAATCTCAAGAAGAGACTCTGCTCTCTAAGCTCTCTGGCATTTAGCCTATGTTGCTTCAGCTCCTGAAAGCGGTCATCAGGCCGCGGGAGAGGAATCTGCTTGAGGTGCACAAATATGATATTTTTATCCAAACAGAAGTTCAGAAGCATTATTTCTACATATGTATGCATAACTGGATTAAATAGGTGGCTGCTATGTATTTTCCAATATCTTGCAACTGCTCGATATTTCCTTTCTGTCTTTCGGCAGAATGTCACCAGGTGGAAAACCAGCTTTTTAAAATGATTCCCTCTCAGGTAATACTAACTTTTTTCTTTTTGCTATAACTTCCCTTTCAATTTGCAGGACACAAAATTATATGCGAGTCTTTCAACTCCTTTAATCTAGCTTGTGGCAGCTTGGAGAAAAAAATGGAGCAAAATTTGATTTATAGTAGGTTTACCTTATTTGACTTTGCAAGATATCTCTTTGTAGTCAGGATGTTTGAGGAAATAGTTTAAATTTGCCTAAAAGACATACAGTGAAAAGTTACAATAGTATCTCCTGCTTATGTTTGCTGTTTTTTTTTGTTTCCTGCTTTTTTCCTCTTCTTAATCTTTTATCACAGAAAGTTTATAAGTGTTCAGTCGAGAAAACCAGGAAGAAATATGACTTCTGTTCTAAACCAAAAATCTTATTGTTGTGTTTTCGTGTTTTTTCTAACTTGCCAAACTCGGCCTTTGGAGCAATTTTCAGATCTGTGATAAAAAAAAGTTAAATAATAATAAGTCTGCAGTTTTCAGTGCAAAAAATAAAAGAGATTAGAATGAGATTAATAGAAAATGGAAACAATCCTTTTTGACTGTGTGGTAGTCCAAGATCTTGCTCATTCATCTTATCGAGGTCAAAAAACCTTTTTTTTTTATTTCTTATACTTCCCCTAAAGGGACTTTAAGAGATATAAGATTTTAGAGAAGGTGTGGTCATTTAAAGAGAATAACCTTTTTCTTACAAGACTAAAAGGTACCACAGCTAGAAAAATATTTTTAGATTTTTTTTTTCACCTGTCGGTTTTCTTTACCCAAAGCAACATGTAAGGAAACAGTGTTTAAATTGAAAATTCAGGCTAAGTGCCCGAATAAAGGGTGCAATGGTGATCCGCATGGAGACCAAGCCTGCAACCACAGTTCTGTAAGTTTATGCTAAGCTTATGCTAACAACACAGTAGAGCTGTAGTGCTGCTGCAGTATTTTCTGTGCCTTCACACCCAACTGTATCTAAAGCACAGATCATTTAAATTCCGATGGCTCTACTTGGTCTTCACCACAGAATTAAATCCCACCAGCATTATAATCTCCTTAGGAAAAGAGTCACTACAGGTCCTTAAATCATCATTCAGCTTTATCTTCCTCTTTTTCCTCCCTGTTCTCAGCAGAGTTGCATTATTATGCCATCACATTAGATTCTTACAGGGCTCAAGTCAGAAAACCATTACGGTTCATCTTTATCACTTAGCTGATATTGCTGCCTCAAACTGCAGCGGGTAACCCAAGAAAAGCGGCCCCGTGGCATCTTCAGCGTTTATACGACCAGTAGATGCTATCAAATTAACAGGACTGTCAGAGGGTGTAAAATTAATTTTTACTCAATGGCTAGACAAATTAAACAAGTTTGGCTCTCAGAACATCTCAAAACATGTTGCCCCATGGCTCAGATCAGAACTTCTGCAAGTGGTTGCCATTTTGTCTTTTTTAACATTCCCCATTCAGAATAAACTATGGCCTGTATTTGAAAAGCAGATTTAAGTGTACTGCAAAAGTCAATATGACCAAAGCTTAAAAATGACAATGGATTAATCTGTGTCATCTAACCCCATCTATAGCAGGTACTCCCTACAGACCTCAGCTGGAAGACCAAAATGGATCCTTGTGATTGCATCAGACTATGGAGTCGTCATTTTAGGGAAAATAAGCAGTTGTTCACATCATTCTCCATCCAAGTTTGGGTTGTTTGGTGAAATCTAATACATTTTTCTTTTTAACATGTTGTGTTTTAAAGGTCGGGGCTGTGTATGTGACCCTGGCTATCTCAGTTACAGCTTTAAGAATCAGTCCTCCCACATCAGTCAGATAGAAGGGAAGAGCAAATGGGTTGGCAGGGGTCAGTCGCTCAAAAAGGGGGTTTATGTCGAAACAGCAGAAGCAGGTGAATGGCAATCTGTTAAATAGCGAGTGAGTGAGAGAACAGAGCGCAAAAAAGGTGCAGCAGAGTGGCCCCTGTTCAACACTGATTCTGTGGGAGGAATTACTTCCCACTGAGGCCGCAGCAACCAACAGCTCAGCTGGATCTCCTACAGAGAAAAATTGACTCTCAGGTGACAGCACAGTGGAGCAGAGAGATCGTAAGTATTGGTAGTTATCCAGACCATAGCTACACCTTGACCAGACTCGACACTTGCTGGACTTCACCTCTGACCAAAGCTTAACCCTCAGAAGGAATGAAGACTTTTCTGCAAACCCAGTGAGTGATGACAGGACCTCTGTGAAGAAATCTTCTCCATAACTTCTGCTCCTTCTTAAGTGCTAGGCATCCAAATCCTTGTCATCCCCATTCCGCAAGGAAGCACATATGAAAATGTGGGACTAATTTGATGAGAGGTAATGAAAGTGCACACCTGGATGACTCGGGTCAGGTTGAATTCCATCAGACAGGGCGGATTATGTAAATATGTGCCAAATAAATGTGATCGACGGCAGCCTTGCGACCGCAGGGCTGCCACACAGAGCCTTAACGTGAGAAATACATGGGAAAGCAATAAACACTGTGTTTTATTTGTGCTTTTCAGTGATGTGACAAAGTGACATTTATGTTTAGCATTAACATACAAGAATGAGCAACCACAAATGTTTCTGAACGTTTTTTGCATTAACACAACAAGCTAAATACAATAGGGCACGTAAAACCTAGAGAGGTTTTCTGAATGCAGGGCAGAAGTCAGATTCACAAGCGTTCCTCTCATGTAATTATTTTCAAACTTATTTCAACCAACAGATTGAGTTTTGCTGAAGCATGGAGAGCAAAGAAATAATACGCAGCGCTCTGAAGATGCGGAAATGTGACCATAATCCTGCTTTTTAGGATTTATCATAGTTTGAAAATTACAGATTCTCCCAATTCAAATCTTGACTTAGTCCCCCCCCCCCCCCCATTTTCTGCTCCTTTGGCTTCTCAGCATTTATTTTGACGTCTCAAATTCTATCAAGCTGTTTAAATAAGTAAGGCTATTTTTTCCCAGACAGAAGAGCTGCTGAAAGCGCTGTGGGATGCTGTTTCATTAAAGTTCACCCAGGAAAAGCATTTGCATTCACCGTAGATGCTTTTGTCTGGTTTTAATTACATTAATGTAATTAAAATGTCTCTCTTCAAAGTTCACTCTCTTCTCTCTCAGAAGAGGAAATGTAAAGAAGTGGAGCTGTAAGGTGCATGTATCCACCTTATTTAGTGCATGCATAAATTGTAAACTGAACCAGCAATGTACCCCTCACAAACAAATTGAAATATACGTTAGTTACATTATTTTTCTACATACTATGCTTCAGATATTTTTTGTCACGCTTCTGTTCCACACACATTTTTGTGGTGGTCCACAAACTTCTGGATTCCAACAGAGAAGGTTTTAGGTCGCCAACTCCAAATCTGCATCACTTCTTTCACCTCCACTTCTCTTCTGAAAAAGGATTCCCATAATGCCTCTTTAAATGGACTCTGAGGTGGATGTGGCAGGACCTCAGACTTGAGATTTGAAATTGCGGTCAGTGTTGTGCTTGCTGTTCGGTGGCAGACATTGCCAGGGTGCAAAAGAAGAGTTTATGGCAACAGTCCTCTTCTTTTGCTGAAGATGCCAGGTTTCGGCTCATCTTCAAGCAGAAAAGTGAGTTGCTTTGTTTACCGTTTTCTTGTGTATTTGATAACATTCCAAAAAAAGAATGACCCCTTCATATCCCAAATAAAGTTTAACAAGATTCTTTCGGACGAAGGATCATTTTTTAATTTCTTCTTGCTGGGGAAGAAGGATATTTCCACTCCATACTCTGGCTCTTGCTTCAGGGCCCAAAATGGTGTGCACACATCAGATCGCCAGTGACAATTGCATCCAAAAAAACCTGGATCTTCATTAACACTGCAAAAGCAGACCCTTTTTTTAAATTTATTTCTAAAGGCAGTGTGACAACATAAAAAGATACAAAAAAAGGGAAACAAACTAGGATAACAAAATAGTACGACAGACAAAACAGAATCATAAACAGCCAAATGCACAGTGGAGAAAAAAATGCATAAATAATTTAGGAACTCAGAAAGATTTAAAAATTGGAGACAAGTTATGATATTAAATATGTGTATATATGCTATATATCTGTATAAACAAGTGTATATGTAATTGAAAGAAGCAAGGAAGGGGGGAGTGCATAGTAAAAGAAAAAATATATTGCATTTGTGAATATGTTGGAGGTAAAGAGAATATGGAGAGGGAGATGGTGGAATGATAAAGAAGGAAGAGGAAAAAGGGGGAGAAGGGAAATAGATGAATGAACAAACAAATCTCAGTGGTATAGTGGTATATAGCATGGATGCTCTGGCTGACAGTTCGACAAGGCCAAAGTGGGTCTCCCAAAGCCACACCAGAAAGAGGGGCCAAGAAGGGTGAATATACTAGGGGAGGGGTAGAAACAGGATTAATGGAGGTTTACTCCCTTGGACCGTCCGAAAGACCTAAGGGAGGGCTGGTTTGTTGCAGGCCATCCTCCCATCTTGCAGGTTTACTGATGAGCTCATCCCAGGTAGGACCACCCTCAAACTCTCAGACAGGGGGTCAATCTACTGGGGGACTCCCCCCCACCCTTGTCCTTCACCATTTCTTTGGGCCCCCTCAAGCCAAACACTGCCGTAACTAGCAAGGCCAGGGAGAGCCCACCCTTTTCCCTGCACAGCGTAAGCCTTAACAGTGACCCACCCTGCAATATCAGTAAAGTAATCAGAGATGAGGAGAAGAAAGGAAAAATTATGCTGTTATTATAATAAGAATATAGAATATGAAGCATAAGAGATGGCAGAAAAGAAAGGAAAACAATAAAACAGAAAAATCGGTAGGTAGTGTCATATTATGAGAAGGATTTTGGGTGAGTTGTAAGACAAAAATATAATGTATGATATTTCAGCTGTTCTCGGGGGGAATTAAGTTAAGTACTGCAGTAATGCCAGTGCCATCTGAATGTCCTACGTATATACACTACCTGGTCAAAAAAAAAGTCTCACACTCTAATGTTTCGTTGGACCGCCTTTAGCTTTGATTATGGCATGCATTTGCGTGGCATTGTTTCGATAAGCTTATCACAACGTATCAATGTCACAACATTTATTTCTGTCCAGAATTGCATTCATTTTTTGCCAAGATCTTGTACTGATGATGGGAGAGTCTGACCACTGCGTAAAGTCTTCTCCAGTTAAGGTCTGAACTCTGTGGTGGCCAATCCATGTGTGAAAATGATGTCTCATGCTGCCTGAAGCACTCTTTCACAATTTGAGCCCCATGAATCCTGTCATCTTGGAAGAAAAAAAATCCACTGATGGAAAAACCTGGTCATTCAGTATATTCAGGTAGTCAGCTCGCCTCATTTTTTGGGCACATAACGTTGCTGAACCTAGACCTGACCAACTGAAGCAACTCCACATCATAACACTAAGTTAAATCCAGGTGGTGACTTTTTGTTTGGCCGGGCACTGTATGAAACTATTTCTTAACCCTTTAGAAAGGGAGTGATATCCCTTGAAAAACAGGACAGACGTGGCCACATTTGCATATATTCAATTATCAGACTATTTTCTCCGAGGCCATGTACAAGTCAGAGTAAACAAAAGTGCTTTTCACCAGCAAGCGAAGAGCTTTAGATGCAAACCCATTACAGCTGAAGCCCATCTACAGTGGTCTAGCACAAGAGTTTTTGCAGGTGTACAGTACACAAGTTCCAATCTATAGAACTGATAGGAAATGCAAATGTGGTTGTGACAGTTTGAAGCAAATTTATGGAGCTCTTGAGGCCCAGAGAGAACCGAGTTCAAATGGAATGTGTTTTCAACCCTTCCTGAATGCTGAAAAGGGATCTGTTGTTTTGAAGGAGAAAGGGAGGTCATCTCACCACATTGGAGCCAAAACTAAGAACCTACCAAGTGACGAGGAACACTGAGCAGCCAGAAGCTGAAGAAAGTAGCACCATTTCTGGGGTGTAGGAAGCGATCAAGTTTTGTAGGAATCAGAGGAGAAATCCTTTGACCATCTTGTAGACCAGCAATATTGTAATATAGGAGGTTTCTGCAGAACCAGGTAAAGGCCAAGACAAGTAGAGATGGGAGTTAGATGTCACTCTCAGTCTCCTGAATGATGAAGGGAATAAAATGAAAGATTGTCCAATTCCGAAGATTGACCCGCTGGGAGATGGGGGATCTCAGTCCTAGAAACTGACTGAGCTGTACCCTGCAGTCAGTCCTCCAAGTGAAAATGTCTGACAGCAAAGCTATGGTAGGAGAGGATACATCTGTAGTGGTTGGGGGAAGAGAAGAAAGCGTGCGGTCAGTGCAGCAATTCTGAGATAATCTGTGAAAGGAAATGAAAAGAAGCCAATAAAACTATTTAGCTGGAGAAAGGCCTGACACCAAGCTGTTTGGAATGCCGGCTGGGAATGGATGAGAGGAAGACAATTTCTCATCCCAAACCACCTGGTAAGGTTTTCCTGTTAGAGACTCAAACCATTTCAGTGGTGGTCCTTTGTTTCTAAGCTGCTGAAATATAACAAAGTTGAGAAATAAAACAAATGATTTGTGGATAACTTGGCTGTTGAAGAGGACAATGGGTGGGATGGAGGGAGTAATTGAGCCAGTGTGAGAACAGGAGGTCAGACATTTCACTTTGGGGAAGCGGTTTAATTGCAGGAAATGACACCTTTATTGGGAGCCTTGGCATGGATTGGGAACGTGGAGAACTTCTTGATAATGCAGTTGACTTTGTGTCTGAAGAACAACGAAAAATCTGTGGTGAGAGCAGAGGAGTCCCACCATTTCCGCTCAGGAGCAGGGACATTGGTCCTGTCGGCACTGAGAATGGCACTACCTCTAATAATGGGATGGGGGAGAAAGAGCAAAGGCTATAGAAATGACAAAAGGCTGATGGGCTGAATGTTCTCGAGATGTAAGTTAAGGTCACAGAAGAGTCAGTGGAGTGTTTTCCACCAGGTAAAAACTCAACAGATTGTCAAGGTCATCTAACAAGCAGCCGGTGTAAACAGGAGTGCAGTAGAGGACATTGCAGAGAATGTGCTTTTGGCAGTAATATAGGCAGCATGGATCTCAAACAAGGACAGACAAAGACGATGGAAGTGGAGAACCAAACATTCCCACTGGGTAGAGATAAGCAGGCCTGTGCTTTCACCCGTGCCAGAAGGGTGAGTGGTGTTGGTTGGAGTAGTTGGTTGATAGGGTTGCAGGTGTGCCCAAATGTTTAGTGGCAATCCATGTTTCATCCAGAGGGTCAAACTAGAGGTGAAGAGCATATTCCAGAATGAAGTCGGCTTTGTTTACAGCAGATTAAGGCAAGATGAAACTGATGAAAGATGATGATACACCGGCTTGCTGCTACGGGTGCTGTGGTACAACAAAGTGAAAACGCAACGTAAGTCAATGTGAAGAACTTGTGGGCCGCATGGCTGTGACAGCCGTGGCTCTCTCTTCCCGTCTGACTGTCCACTGGGAAGTCACACTCTGCATTTAAGCATTTAAAGGAATACATTTTCGATCAATTTAGTACAACCAAAATGTGAGGCAGACTTTTTGCATTTTTGAGCGATACAAGCTGCTCGTGAAGGACTTCATTGCCTGCTTCATATTCGTCCGATTTGTTTCAGCACCACCCAAAATGGCTGACAGGTGCTTCTCTGAAACTGAACTCCCTTCCTACAGCGAACCTCTTTCTTTAAGCCACACTGTTGTGCATCTGAGTTACGGTATTTGACCTCACAAGCCCATTTCCAAGAATGCGTTACACTCGTGAGCAAGGGGCGCTCCCATATTAATTTTACTGAGGACCAGGCTTATTTAACTTACACTGAATATGACATTTCCTTACCTTAATCTGCACTGACATTCCTCAGTGGTCGGTGGATCTATGGCAGCTTGTCAAAATGTTGGAGTCAGAATCAGTCATAGGGTAAAGGTACCGTTGCTGAGCGCAAAATGAGCAGCGTGGTCATCTGAATCAAAGTCATGGGGTCCAAAGCAATGCCTGTCTTCGCCGCCTTTGCACCAAAGGGTTCGGGAAAGTGGTCAAAGCAATCCCAAAGGCAGGTTCAACAGAGCACACCAGCAATGTGGTCCTCCTGCACACCAGCTGGAGCAGCAACCATGCTTACAATGCCTTTGTTGGACCGACCGCACCCATAATGCACTGGAACTTATAGCTGTTTAGTGTTTCATGCAGCAACGCACGCTGTGACCCCCAGTAACCTCTAATCCCACCAACTTTCACATTTACTGTATTTTTACAGGTTTATCAAGTGCACGCTCAGCTCAGACCGGTCAAAAGCATCGATGAAGCTAAAACCTCAGGGCTAAGGAAGGGAAACAGAGAAAGCGGCAGCACGTCTAAATATTTATCGTGTGAAATGCAATATATCGTAACACAGGTACATTAATATGCTGTGAAGATTTCAATTTCTCGGCCCAGTGCTGGATACGGTGAGCTACATTAAATATTAAGTACAACTTTTCTTTCACCTCAGACTTTTCTAGAAGCACCTTCCCCAAGAAATGCAAATCCCACACACAACAGCACACTTCTTGAGCCACAAGTGGGACACCAGTTCCCCCTATGGGAAGTTCTCCAGCTCGAATTTATCTTGGGGGATTTGCCGCCGAGCAGAAGCCTCGGTGTTTCACATCGATTTCTCGACTTCATCACGATTCTGTGTTGCCTCGCACATCTCATTACGCCAGATGTGAGGAGAACACCCATCTCCCCTCCCTCAGCCAGGTGTGCACTGCAGGTCTTTTCGCTGACGGTGGCTGAGAATGGGCGAGAGTAAAAACTGGCTGGGAAAAGTCTTACTTTCAGGTGATGGACTGAGATCTCCGATGCTCCGGCTGAAACCTCACACCGCCGCCTCTCCATGGCCCATTCCTCAAAATCACATGAGCGCAGCTCATTCCTGCAAAGCTTTCGCTTCAGCTACGTCCACGCGGCAATTTATCTTTGCATGGTTAGCGTCTCCTTTCCCTTTGCCTGTGGCTTCTGGTGGTCTAATTGGACGCGGGTGTAAGACGAAGGGGGATAGAGTGGGGGGTCAGCCCTGAGCTTCACAGACCCTGAGGACGAAACCGAAGTTCACTTGGCTGTCGACAGCCACGTCGCTAGACTGAACTCGATGAGTGAGGAAGAAATGCGGTGTTTCAAAACCTCTAATCACAGTCTCCCACTGCCCGCCACTTTGCGGGGTTCAAACGGACATCCAGACGCCCCCGCACAGTCACAGCTTCTCTTTCCCAGCAAAGCCCTTTCACATCCTGCCATTAATTTCCATACAGAATACAGAGTCCTCCAGGCTGGGCGAAACCGGCAACCCTGCCACCAAGCACCTTAACAGCCCCACAAATGCACGGTCTTCCCACACTGCTTTGCAGGCAGCGAAGCCACTTCATTACGAGAGACACCTTGAGACACGTAGCAGCTGTCAGGTCCTCAGAATAAGCTCCTTGGTGCCAGCAAGGATAAGACCATTGCTTTCTTGTCAGCCCCAGTATTTTTATGTAATAAATGTGTATATGATGGGCCTGACAGCTGTGGCACCTTACATTTATATCAGTCGAGTTTCAGGTTTGGAATTGCGTGCAGCACAGCGGTTTGCCTTGATTTTATTGCAGCCGACGATCCCCGACAGGTAGGGCGACATTTTCCCTCTTTAACATGAATTGTTCTTCATCGTGGCTACTTATCTAATCTCCACTTTGGATTTTCTTATTACAACTCGACAAAGAGCCGTGAAACCCACAGATTAGTAAGACTTTGCACATAATTAATCGAGGCGCTATTACAACCTCCATGGTTAATATCAGCCGTAATGGAAATGTGAGCCGGCCCTTCGACTCTGCTCTCTTCCGTTCGAAATGTTTCAGCTCTTTGTTTCCCTCCTACTTTTAACCTATGGACCCCATAAACCTTTCAGTCTTTTCACCTGTTGCAAAATGCGCCATTGGAACAATAACACCCTGGCTCCTCGCAAATTTCTGCTCTAATTGTGGACTCTCGAAGAAGCGTGAACGGTGCGGAATGCACATCCGAGAACATGGTGTCAAGCAATTGCGTATCTTCGGGATTTTTAATGAACCAGCATCCCTATTTATGCACGTCGCAGGCTGCAGTATTTGCTGTTATTTGTCTGTTTTCAGCAAAGCAAGATGTGATGATAATGGCTAGGGAGGCTGAAGTCCTCTCAAGTCCTGCGTGTTCAGTTGTTGAACCATAGAGCCCTCTGCTGGTAGCTGCTCAACCATCGTGGAGCAAAGAGTGTTAAACAAACAGGCGCTTGAGAGGATTATTTAGGAGTTTGCACATTCCCGTTGGCAGCACCGCTGTTCCGCCTTCTGTCTGGCAGAGCCGGCCAATGCTGGTGAGGTCTCACCCTTTCACACACGTGCGGAAGTAAACAGACACAGTGATGAGGGTTAGGGTTAGGAGACACCTGTGAAGTTCTGCTTTGATGGTTTCATCGAGCTAACAAGTCTGAGGAGCTTCCAAGCAAAGCCATGGATGAAATGTCCTTCCCCAAAGGCCAGATGGAAACAGGATAGACCCCATATACCACGTACCGCAGTGCCGAGGGCAATTTGCGGAAGCGTGTCTGTGGCAGCAGATTAAAATGCCTCGATAGGACAAGGACAATTCTGACCACAACATATTCATCTCTATTATCTCACTTTCTCTCAAGAGCTTGAAGAAAGATAGTCCTGGTGCAAGGCCGTGTTATCAAGCCAGGCCAGATACAGAGGAGCAGAGCAGCAGTAAAGAAAGGACTTCCAACCTTTATATTTCTATCCAATTTAATTACTTCAGCAAATGCATGGCTTCAGGAAACCGTGGTACCGCACGGTAAGTCGTTCAGAACATCTGAAATACGGCCTCCCCAAAAATGTGACAAACACAAAACACAGGAACAGCAGAAAGAACATTGCTTCACCCAGATATATATATATAAAAAAATGTAATTAATGAATGTAGACATTTGTGGACCCTCTCCAGGTATGGGAGAATCATCTTCACCATCTACTCTATTGGCTCCGTCCCTGATAAAACCTCATGTCATGTCATTTCTGAATAATAAATAATAATAATTTGGTTGAAGGTGATGGTTAGTGTGAAATGGCAGGGATTTTGGCACCTTGACCTTGGGTAGTAATGTCCAGCTTGGCTCTAACGTAGCTTGGAGGAGCACCTGGAATAACTGCTTGAAGCAGCTGAGGAGGAGTAAAGCCAGGCGTTACAATAGCTCATAAATGGGCGGTGAACATAAGGATGGATTAGTAAAATATACTGTACATCTTGACAAATCATACCGATGAAACTTTATGCTAAACCCTACACAGGAACCAGAGGGTTTAGGCACTCAGTCTTCATTTATAACAACGTTTACGGTAATTCCGAAACATCCAACGTTAGATATTTTTGCCGTCCAGCTTCCTGGAAAATCTCATTTGTCAGTGGCTTGGTGACATTTTTTTTTTCTTTTTTGCTCTGACAACTCTTTTGACTTCTTTGTTTTGTGCCTATGCTGGATGTGTGGAAAGGACCAGCTACAACAGGGATATGTAAGAGTTATCGCCACAGCACCGCATCTCTTGGGGGGTCCGTGGCATCCATGACAGACGAATGGAGTCACAGCAGCAGTAATACACGACACCATGGGGGACAAACATCGGGATTGGTTCTGCAGACCAAAAATCCAGAAGGACTGCAGGATTTGCTCTGTTTGTTTGTTTATCCGGTTCACGTTAGGACAGAGGGACATCCTTTGCTCACGGTCTCTCTTTATATCGACCGGTAACTTGAGAGAAAAACAGAAGTGGAGGAATCACTGCCAAACTGATTTTGTTTTTGGACCTTTAAGCCATCCCTGACCCCGAGGCAGAGTCACCAGCACGTGCCTGACTGTCAGTGTCAGTGCCGGTGCCTTTATTTCACAGCAGAGCTGCAAGCTAGCATCGCAGTTACACAGCACAGGAGGAAAAAGCTCGAGCAACGTTTCCCTGCGAAACTCGACACGAATTAAATTTATGCCGAGGTTTGTAGCTGCCGGGTGCAAGCGCACCTGACGCTTCCATTGCACTTCCGTACGCCGCTCCCCTTTCTGTCCCCATTTTTCAAAACTGGAACGGCTTCTGCCCCCAGAATTAAAAGCACACTCTGCTGATTCGATTACCCATCATGCACCTTCGCTTGATGTTGTTGTCGAGCTTTTTTGTAAAAAAAAAAAAAAAAACGCCAAGCTATTTATGCTCACATGAAATGAGCTTTTTCTGGAGATTTCTTCATTAATGTCAGTGTGACACGCACGTGGCCTGTAAATAAAGAGCCTCCCATTTAGTTGTGGCGTGAGGCCTAATGGGATTCCCCGGGGATTGCGATAAGCCCATCAGCCAGGACACAGGAGCTAAATTCGCTTTCATTCCCTCCCATTCTGCCCCACTCTAAGTGCCCCTGAAGGGATTGCGGCTGACGGGCGTCGAAGCCGCCCGTCAAGCGCGCTGAGTCAGAAAGTATTGCCTCCCCGTGCTTGGCTCAGCCATACATGTCTCCATTTCTTCTGCACCTGTGGAATGCTGCAACACTCACCTGAATAGCGTGACATTAATAATGCACCGGCATGGATATGAGCCCCCCACATGTGCCAGAGCAAACCAAGGACATGTGTTTGGGACTACGTGGGAGGACAGGAATCTGGAAGCTGACATCTCACACCGCTAATACACACAAACCACAACCTACGTTTTCGAGATATTCATCCATTCATCCGTTCATCATCTTTAACCACTTGTCCCGAATAGCTATGACAGTACAGAAGTGCTGGGTGCCAGGTAAGGAAGGGGTGCACCCTGAATGGGAAGCCATGTGCGGTTACTCGCCATGGATGAATCGCAGTGACCAATTACCTTGGAACATGTCTTTGGACTCAGGAACAAATCCTGCACAAACACCAGGAGAACATGTAAACCACACAGACTGAGCCTGATTCAAAACGACACACAAACAGCTTAGGGGCTCTGAGACTCTCTGTCCCACAGTTCCATCCTGTCTCACTTAACCTTAACCACTTCAGCAAAAGCATACTTACTAAAAAAGCAAACTTAAAAGTATGAAACATTTTCAGTACAGTATACATATATCACGCGTTGGTTTGGACATGTGGAGAGGAGAGATGCTGGATATATTGGGAGAAGGATGCTAGGGATGGAGCTCCCAGGCAAGAGGAAAAGAGGAAGGCCCAAGAGGAGATTTATGGATATAGTGAAAGAGGACATGCAGGTGGTTGGTGTGACAGAGAAAGATGCAGAGGACAGGAAGAAATGGAAACAGCTGATCTGCTGTGGTGACCCCTAACGGGAGCAGCCAAAAGATAAAGAAGAAGAAGAAAGATACATATATCACCACACTACATGTGTTTGACACTTAACATATACATTCTCAATATACTACACTATCAAAAGTATGTAGACAATTGAGCATCACCCCCATAAGTGCTTGTTGAACTTCCCATTCCAAACAAATGGGCATTTATATGGGGTTAGAGTTATGGACTTTACCGGTATAACATCCCCCACTGTTCTGGGAAGGCTTTCCACCACATTTTGGGAATTTGTGCCAATTCAGCCACGAGAGCATCAGTGAGATTGGGCAAGAAGGCTTGGCTCATGATCAGCATTCCAATTCATCCCAAACATCTTTGGTGAAGCTGATATTAGGGCTCTGTGCAGCCACTCGAATTTTTCCACACCAGCCTGGGCAAACCAAGTATTTATGGAACTCACTTTGTACTTAGGGGGAGCACAGTCGTGCTGGAGCAGAAAGGGAGGTTCTTCCCCAAACTGTGGCCACAAAGCTGGAAGCACACAATTGTCTAGAATATGTTTGTATGCTGCATGGGTGCGGCTGAAACAGCTAAGCTCAGTTAGTATAAGAGGGAGGTCCACATACTTTTGGCCATAGAGTATATGATGTTGACATGATAGTTGGTGACTAAGACGTTTATGAAAGTGTTCAGTTCTTTTGAATCATCCTGTATTTTGCCATTTGGAATGTTTGTGGAGGATGTGTAAAAAACCTGACCCTTGTGCAGGAGCAGAATAAGGGGGTCAGTCTGCAACAAAGGACAAACGGTGGTCTTCGTGGATTCTCAGATGAGACACTAAGATTGGCTTGCAGGTACTATTTACCTGGGCAACGCAAGTGAAACGTGTTGTTAAACCACCCATGTTGTGTATGAAAAGCTCTCGTTGAACCCCAAGACCAGCGTCCTCCCTCTCCTGCTATTTACCAAATGTGAAAAGACTGCATTGCACATGGAGATCACAGTGGAGAAGAATTTGCACTAACTATTGTCCAGGCTTTAAAGAAATTCAGCATACAAATAAAAATGCAGTGAGAAGTCCCTTTGTCCACCATTCTGACATTACTCTAAGCGTGCTGTCTTCCAGCGCATTCTGTGGACTGAATGTCGATACGTGATGGATGTTTCCAAGGTGTTTGTATGTGTGCGTGTGTTTGTGCATTTGTTTGCCGCTACTCATTTGTCAGTGCATGACCACACATTGCTTAAGGCACAGACCGTTGGTACAGAAACACAGTGGGTTCTGTGTAAAACAAGCAACGTGATAGCTTCTGTGAGGTGTTGACTGTGAACACCTTCATCAACCACAAAACTTTAAGTAGTCCGGGTCATAACCGTTTACCAGTGAGCAAAGAGATGTAACTCTGGTGTTTTGACAGTGTTTTTCTGTTGAGTTTACATGGAGGGGAAGCTGCAGCGCTAACGTACCAAATCGTAGCCCCAGGCTTTGAACGGCGCCTAAGAACAAGTGGGCCGAGATTCTCTACGTGGCCGGATTGAAGACGCACTCGCGGGCTCGCATCATCTAAACCTCCCCTGTGGCACCCTTACTCATCCGCCATCCTTTAAGTATTCAGAAGTTCACTTTGAGAGGCGTCTGCAAGGCGAGTTGCTCAGCGGCTCAAGTAGCCCCACCGTAACGCTACCTGGCAGAACAGAGCTGGGCTCCATGCTCCCATTACCAGATTATTCCATCTCATTACGCTGACCATTTCAAATTGCCCACCACATCATGACCAAGGCCATCAATTTGCGAGCTAAGTAAGTAGAGGCCTGTTGCACGATTGCTTGCATTCGTTCCAGCTTTACGTGAACGTGAGCGGCTATCCTGCCATTACTTTCGTTGCGTCCATTTAGGTAAAAATTCAATGCACATTCTCACAGCCGCCATCACCGCCAAGTGACCTAGCGAATTTTGTTCTGGGTCTAATTGCCAGGCATCTCTAGCTCCTCATGCTACATTAGACAAGAACAGATGCTGTGTTGCGCCACTTTTCCTGTGCAAATTTCAGGTTCCTAATGCCCTCTGGACAGGAATAGCAGAAGAACAAACAGTTTTTTTGCTTCGTTTCCCACCTTCAAAGTCACAGACCATAAGTGTGCCGTTTCCATAATTTGAAAAAATTGGATGCAACCAAATGTCGCTTGACTGCAGCACTGTTAAACTTAGCGGCGTATAACTTTTTATTTTCAAATCAGTTTGGGGGGAAAAGCTGACCGTTAATTTTGGTTGCGTGCTTTTTGCGACCATTCGTGCCCTGACTTGCTGTTTAAGAGTCGCCATATTATCTCCAGCAGCAAAGTCAATACCTAAATGCAGCCTCGCTCTGCTGGATCGAATATTCCTTCTGCGCTGGTGCAACTAATGGATCATTTGAATTAAAACTTGAATGGCATCGATTAGCTTCATAGATTTTCTTGTATTACTTATATATGTTTGGAAGAGCTGAGCTGCTTCCAAACCCTCTGGGATATTTGCTAAAATTTTTTTTTAAATACGCCAAGTTCCCTTTATATTCACAATCATTTTGCTAGCTGATGACTTCAAAATGAATTTGCTGTTTTATGTTTTATTATACTTCCGTGTAATGCACCATATTGAGTGAAGAAAATGAGCGAGCGTTTTCTTGTTATGGGCATAGCCAGATTTTGCCCTTTTTTATACATGAATACAAACTCTGCAACAGAAGAGGATGTATAATTTTATAACTGGTTACAAAGAGATTAGAATTTTTCTTTATTAGTATTTGGTTGAGCATAATGTATTATGTTGACCGCTTCGGTGGGTGTTAAACTGTTTTGGCTAAGGCCAGAATGTCACGAGTTCTTGTAGTACCGCAAACGTGCGGCTACACGACTGAACAATAAATGAGTAAACCACATTGCGACATCAAAAATAAACATGCGAAGAACAATTTCCTTTGGCTCAGATAGTCATCCACTCACAAATCTGTACCACATTTATTTACCCCGGCTTGTTTCTCCAAAGCAGCTCACAATCTAAAACCGCTTAAAATTACTTACCTATTTGGGCAATGGGGTAATTTTTACTCCGTAAATACCCTGCTCAAGGGTTCTGAACAAGCGGTGGGTTTAAAAATGTCTCTAACTTCTATGTCGCAATGCTGCAAACTCCATTCCATTAGCGCATAAAAGTATATGTGAATTTTGCAGCGGCTCTCGTTTTCCCCCGACTACTCAGCCAGTTAGTCCGCAGCGTATCTGTTGGAAAACATAATTTCTTAATGTCTTAAATGCTGAAAGTAAGTGGAGTTCCTCAAACATTTATACGATCTAAGCTCTCACTAGGCAATTGCTCTCATCTTCACAGGCCTCTCTAATACAAACCAACATATCAGATAATTCTGCCATTTTCCACAAACGCTACCATCTTTTTCTACCATTTTTCAGCCTCACTGCCTTCTGAATTATGATAAAACATAAAACTTTTTTCTGTAGCCCTCCATGTCTCTATTATCCAGTCTCTGTGTGTCCATGCTCTTGTTTCCCTTTCATCCTGTTCACAGACTGTATTCTCTATTCCTGTTGGCTGTTCTGATTTCAATGCTCCGCTTACATTGCCTCGTTCAAATACAAACTAAACTGAATGTTCATTCTAAAAAGATTGCGACAGGGTTACTCCTTATTTTAATTTATTCTAAACTATGTCTTGTTCCTTGTACTCTGCCTGTTTTGGGAACCAAGACACAAGTCCTAGCTATTGTGTGTCTAGAACTACATATTTGGGAATGCTACTTGGATACAGTTGGTTTATTAACCAAAAAGTTTGCAAGCCAAATGTAACAAACAGTTAACCGGCACTCATCATCAATTCTATTTGCAGCTGCACATATCTGCTGGCAAAAAAGTGGCTTTTAACAAACTGAGTCTTCTGTTTGAGTCATGTGTCTGAATCTGTATGTCTTTACCTGTTTCGAAATGGATTGTTGTTTACTCTTTGTGTTTTCTTTTCAAGAAAAGCATTGACTAAATTAAAAGCATGCAAGTTTAAGGTCAGTAATCCAGATAGTTTTCTGGGGTGGGAGGAAACAGTGGGGTTTTCAAACAGGAACAGTGTGGCATGGCAACCTGTGTATTCAGAGGTCTTTTGACAGAAGCATATATATATATATATATTAAAAGGTGAAATATGCAGTTTTTTCACAATGTCAGCTGCAGCCAGCTTTCTTCTCCTCACTGGTCCAGGCCAGTTCAATCACATTTGTGCTCGCTTGTCTGAGTCGTCATTCATAGTGACTGAGATTTGCTTGGCGGAAGAGAACAGGTCTGCTCCCTCTTTGTGGGAAGCTCAGCCTCTTCCCCTTGCTTTGTCTGAGCCACCGTGGTGTGAGATTTCAAGAGTGACATCATCACTTGGGGGCTGCAAACAGCGCTAGATAAACCACTCCAAAGCTATCGATCAGTTGTTGAACTTGAGGAGACCTTAACTCCGACAAGTCAGATAAAATTTCTTTACATCAATAATTCCAGAGGGGAGCCAAGGGGAGCCAAGTGAATGTGTGTGGTCAAAATTTGCTACCTGTGAACTGTGATGGACACAATAAAATCATGAGTTCGTGGGGCATTGCATGTATAAGGGGATTTCTCTGCGGCGGATGTTCTTGAAGTCCACCTTCCCTGTCGCTTTACTTTGCATCTCATTCATCTCCTGTAGATATTTTCTGATGAATTTGGAGGGATTCTGCTTGTTTCCACCCAATGGCTTCCTGCAGCCAAATTCATTCTGATTCTACTGCTTCTTGTAACACCAGCTTTCCAGTCTCTACTTCCTATGAATACCTTTCACATTTTCAGATACTTGGCTATATTTTTTCCTTACGGAGCTCCCAGCATCCCGATTCACTCTTATTCTGCTGTGTTACCTGTACTGTGACCCTCACAACCTTTGGGTTTACAAACTCCATCAAATTTGAATACATTTTCCATAGCCTAACTCAGTCAGCATCTGCTGCTTCCAGCCAACCAAACAACATCTGGTTTGTCTCTTCCCACTGCTTCCTGCACCCTGACTCTGTCTGGTTTTATGGCATTAACTGTAAAATACCATAGTCAAATTCTATGGTAAGCCCCTATGTGTATCGTGTCTCCCGCTGCCCAAGTCCCTCTGTCTTCCCCTGCGTCCCTGTGTCTCCATTTTGCTCCCTGTGGCCTGGCTCTCCTGGCCCCCTGGCAGCCCTCCCCCCTGGCTGGTGTCCATCGTGGGGCCCCGGTGCCATCAAGGACCTCTCTGTTCCGAACACATGAGAGAGGGTCAATGTTTCCCCCACAAGAATAGTGGGTGTCTTTGTATGCTTTTTCTACAAAACCCCAGTGCCGCTCTCCCTCTCTTTCACTCCCCCTTTATTTGCCCCACTCTCAGAACTGCCCACACTGACAGTGCCTCCCACTGTTTCCCTGGGGCCACTGTCCCACTACCACAGTTTGTCCCTCTCATGCAAAGACAGGGGCAATGTCCAGCTTTGTGTCTGCTGCCCGATTCTATTCAAGTTCATACACAGGGTCTGTTGACTTCATGCTTCAAAGTGGAAGTGGGCAGGGGGCTTTTGTTCATAGTCGCATGAAAAGATGTGACTTGAAAATGTAGCTGAGGTCTCTCGCAATAAAAAAAAAAAAAACAATGCAGTCTTTGTTTCGCTTCCAAAGCTACCATAGACATACACATAGGCTCCATGTCATATGAAACGCTTTCTCAGTTTTCAAAAAACATTTAGCTGTAAAGGAAGCAAATGACTTTGCACCGCGCAAATGAACGCAGACTACAAAAATCAAATCTCAGTGGTTCCATAGTTCATGTGACTCCCACTTCCAGACCCGTTACACTTATCGTGGACTTTTCCACAAAATGAGCTGTTTCAATTGCTGATAAACAATTTTACATTAAAAAGCGTCACCATCTTCAGCAACAAAAACACCCTTGAAGTCCTTATATTTGGTCAAAGCATCAATTTTTGGTTCAGCCAGCACTGCTTGCTAGGAAATGAAGGTGGGAACCTCTTTCAGACGGTGGTTGACTCTACAGTTCACGTCTTCGCTTAATTGCCAGCTCCTAATCTCCTTTATTCGCTGGCCCAGAGTGCATTGAGCT
Organism: Heterotis niloticus; assembly: GCA_018136845.1. Lineage (NCBI taxonomy): Eukaryota > Metazoa > Chordata > Actinopteri > Osteoglossiformes > Osteoglossidae > Heterotis > Heterotis niloticus. Next base: position 14,757,244 of record CM030900.1, read on the forward strand.
AAAGAAATGAAGTCGTTCCCATCGCAGTTAATGCCGAAATGCACTGAGGCTATTTGGTGCACAGTAGGAACGCAGTTGCAGGGGAACTGCTGGTCAGGGTTGAGTTGTTGCACCCGGGGTGGACATAACTATGGCAACACAACTGCAGGTCTTCCCAAAATAAGCAAAGTGACAATAACAGTCCTGTTAGTTTCTCATTCCAGTCAGGCCTGACCCAAATTATACTTCTCTTCGTAGAGTTGGCGCCCTTCTCCTTTCTGGTGCACATACGGGTGCACACACCATCAGGCCTGTACTGGCACATGAACACTCATGCTACCACGGAACCGGACACATCTGTAACAGCGATGTCGTGAGATGTTTTGCTTTCAACGACAAGTGATGAACTGGACCTTTGGTGTGTTTTAGTGGTAATGAATTTGTTGTAATTTTGCACATTACGTGTTCACGCAGTAGCACAGCAAAACAAAGCTCACAAGGTTTAGGTCTCCTGAATGCTTTTCACTATCGGTTTCAGAAGTGTGGATTTCCTCTACTCTTTTTTCCAGGCCACCTTCCCATTAAAGTGCTTCTCATCACCAGCATCGTTCCATCTGCTGGACGCACAAATGTAAGCAAAACTTCTCCACCATGGGCTACAGAACAGGCCTTCTGAAATAGCAAATTTTCTGAGACCAAATAATTTTTGCATGCATTATATTACGATATACAGAAATGAAGGATATCATAAAAATCCAAACCTCAGCAGTTAGAATGCTACAACCATGCATCCAGATCAGGCATTCCCATGTGTCCTATCATACAGCCAGACAGAATATTCCGAAGTAACAAAAGACAAAAGTCTCAGAGTCCATCCCCTTGTAAAGAAGGAAGTTGATTTTTATAAACCTCCCCTGTTGGGTGTCCATTGCTTAAAAAATGTCAGCAGACTTCAACTGGATACACCACAGTGCACTCAGCAAAATAGGAAATATTCTAAATGCGACAAACAAAAGTATGCAAGGACAAAATACATGAGCACCCTTTTAGTGGTAAATAAAAAAGTTTCTACTTTAAAATATAAAGTACTGCATTTCTTGGTATCCAGCAATAAACCAGGTGGTTTGGTGCCATCATCAGGTACAGACAAGTATGATGCAAGGTTGCAAGTGAAGAAGAAAATAAAGCTTTACAATTTTTACATTTCGGCCGCCTTCTCTCCATGCAGCCTGGGAAACAAAATAATGGCCACAAAGGGTCGTGTCCAGAAACACAGTGTGTATGCGGGCGGCTAACGCAGCAGCGTGGCTCTAACTTACAGCATCCTGAGACCACACAACGGATGGCCCCACCGTTCTCCTCCTGTCCCCCAACGGTGAGTGATGATGGGGCCGAATGAACCTTTCTCTCCCTCCAGGCATCACCCCACGCATGCCTCTCACCCAGTCTGGGACTGCTTCATCTCCGCTTTCCCATTAGCACTCAGTTCAAAGCTCAGCGGGATCCTACATCCACCTGCTCCAAGCTCCCCTTCCCCAGGCCCTACGTACCCCCCGCTTGCAGGAACTTACTCTGGGCAGGTTGTGTGGAAGGGGCACTTTGCTGGAAGTTAGTTATCTCTTTCCTCTGAAACCCCCGGCACGCTGTCTCCTTCACGGCTGCTGTTCCACAGGGGCTCTGGATGCGCACTCGGCTGTTTTGGTGGCGAGGGTGCAATGTGCAACGTGCAGGGAGCTCTGTTCTCTCCCCCACCCTCGTGACCAGAAGCTCATTACCACAAGGTCACTCCAGGAACGGGGGGGGGGGGTTGTCTAGTGCAGGGGCGGGAACGCACACAGGGAGGGATGAGGAGGAACATGGGCTTGGGGCAGGAGCTCCAAGAAGGAGGGGGTGAAAGTGGGACAGACACAGAGGAAAGCGCACGCAAGAAATGGCAGCTTGAGGGACACAATGGATGAACGGAAGCCAGGTTGCTGGGATGATCTAGATTACAGGGTGTGTTTGTTGTGTGCACCTGGCAGCTGACAAAGGTGTAAAAATGGGGCCGAAAGCAACTCACTAACCAAGCAAGAGCACTACTCTCACTGGTCACTCTCACTTTTTCCATTAAGGGAGCCTACTGAGCAGCTTCAAACAAAGCATTGCCTCCACATGCATGGTGGAAATGTTGAGCTGACAGTGGCCGCAAACACTCCCATGGATCAATACACAGTTCTGCCACAGGCTGTTAACATGTGATGCCAACGTGACAAGCAAATACCTCCCCCCACCCCAGGGGGACCTTTCACATCCTCATACAGACCCTACTGTACTGTGTAGTCCGGTAAAGCACAAGACTCACACAAGAAAAATCTGCACACAAAAATGTTTTTATCATTACTTGTTAATATGTACGTACACTTCCAGTGAACAAGGGCTTTTCGCAGACATAAAACCCTGGCTTGAGCAGAAGTGGCTGCAACGCTTGCTTGCCACCATGACTCATTTTTTCCAATAGGGGTCTGCAAGTCTAGCTTTATCTTCTCATATTCTTTCCATGAATTATTAACTTTGTCCATCTGCTTCTTTCATTACAAAGCCAAGCATTTCTTTGTGTGTGGACTGCAGTTAAACAGTACGTGCCTGTGCCACACACTGGGGTTTTCTTTCTTGTATCAGCTTTTGAATATTAAAAATTTAACTGCTGAATTTCCTACAATTTATTTGTCCCATTAACTGTAATGGCGGCTTTGGGATGAGTGCATTAGGAAACACAGCCTTTACGATTTATGTTTAAATGAAGGTTCTGCACTCCAGATGCTCTTCCACCCCCATAATTCTTCAAATGGGATCTTAAGGACATGTTTTGTCTTCATCAGCGAGAAATCAGTTCATTCCCTCTCCCCATTGGCCTCCAGTGAAGGGCTTCAGGCTGCTTCATGATGTTAGAAGAGGTGCACAGACTGAAGGCAACCTCATGTAGTCATTGCACCACGCACCTGTTGTATGACACACAGTCCAGTTGATGCCTAATTTTCAGCCCAGTCAATGGGAGCCACACAAAGGCTCTCTGGCTTAGCCTGGTCTTAGTCTAAGTCCAGTCTATATACTTCTGAGAAAGTTCAGTTACCCTTAAATGGATGCGGCGAATGGCCAATTGCAGTTATTAGAGGACAGAAGATTAGACTCCCCTCCACGGTGGGGGAAAGCAGAGAGGAAAACTGAATGAATTCCAAATGCAGACTGACCCTGAACTTAAGAGCTGCACTTACGGAAAGGAATCAGCCTGGGGCATCACAGTGGGACGGGGCATCACATTGATTCTGCCACAGTGTGATGTTGATGTGTTTATGCCACAACACTGCAATTAAAACAGATTGATCGGAGAGCCATGCCCACGGATCCCCAATAGGCCACCAGGTGACTTCAGGGTTCACAGAAAACACTACATCCATACAATGAGAGAAAGAGAGAGAGAGACAGAGAGAGAGACAGATTTGGACTGGTGCCTCTGCCTTTGTTTAGATCAAAGCCGAGGCTCAACATGACAGTTATGAGCCAACGATTGATAGTCCACTTAGAAATACCTCCCATCCACCCAATCCGTTGTTTACTTGTTCTTTTCTCCCTTAGGGGACGTCAGTCAGAACATCTTGGGGTGTGAAGCGAGTCCTGCAGGTTGTGGGCTGATGACTTTCTTGAGGCACGTGAAGGCGATAAGGATCGAGAAAGAGGGATAAAGTGGGTAGGTGTGCTGGAGATTGACTGGGAAGACAATCTCCTCGGTGATAAAAATTATCAGTTATTGCACAAATGCCTTCATCAAACAGCAGGGTTTGACACCAGCAGGGGTGCTGAAGTGGCTGAGGGTGAGCAGCTCCAACACTGTATAACATGCAGGTTCTACCAGAAAATCAGTGTGATGACAACACACAAATTATTTTGTAGTGAGGGGTTGAGAAATGAAGGACCTCTGGGGAATAATGAACAGGGTTTCTGGTCCTCAAGGTCTTTAGATGTCGGTGATGTTGGGTCACCAGGACAGAAATGAGCTCGTGAGGGACCCGTAGTGAAAGCACAACCATCAGCCCACACACCCCAGCCCATCTGCAAACATTAAGCTAAACACAGAAAAGCTCTGAAAGTTCCAGGTCCGACAGAAACCTCTTGTCAGCCTCTTTTGTTCCTACTATATTCTTTTAACTGGGCAGATTTTAAAAGATCAGTAAAACGGAAGCGGGTCGGCAAAGACAGAGCATGCAGGTCATTCTCATCTTTCTTGTATTCTTTCCCTGTCAGTCCAACAACAGCATCAACCTCTTCCTTGGTCAACATCTAACTAGCAGCCACTTGAGCGTGAATGTGTTGCACCATGTTCATTTGGAGGGATGCCTACATTTGCACAAGTCTGCTTTTAGTTTCTCAAGTCCTCCCTTGAAAGTCATATTGATGATGAAAAATAATAAACCTTTATGGCCCCCTGGTACAAAGTATATTTTGGATGCATGTAGTCAGCTGTCATGCTGTTTTCTTTTCTGCTTTTATGGCTCTCATTAATTCAACATGAAGTAATGAAAGAAATTCCATTATACAAATTTTACTTCACCAGAAGTTGAGGTTCATTAATAAATCATCAACTCTTGGTTAAAAATTAATATTTTAATGCCTACGATGAAGCTAATAAAAGCAAAGAAGTCCCACAGCCCACCGATCACCACCCAAGCTGATCGCACAGGTTAAAGCAACGTGTTGCAGCATTTCAACGTCTGGCTCCTTAATTTTTTATGTTTTATTGATCAAAGTCTTAATGGTTCTTGCTACTATCTATGAGACATCAAAACAATGTACAGTAGACAATCCAGCCTTCTTTTTTCACATATCCTGTAAACAGAGCTGCAGGCCATCTTCAACTTTCCACACAATATGAGATGATATTTGGGTGTGACAAAAATACGGAAAATATTTTTTACTACGGTGCTCTACAGTACCACATTGTGTACTACAGTAACAAGTTTACACCCTAATATAATGTGCAATGAACCTGTGTTGTGGGTAATAAACTGAAATGCAGTCAGTGGTGTAACTGACACACACACACACACACACAGGACAGTGAATTTAAATGTAGAAAGCAGTGAATAAGGCACCCATACAACTGGAGCAGAACTTTGGTACCGGGGGGACCAGTTGGCTTTTTGCCATTATTTTATGCATTAATGAAATTATCCTCTGAAAAACGTGTAAAATTAAAAAATTATACTTTCTCTTATATTGCATTTACAAATAGTTTATTTTTCTATTTTTTTCCAACTGTGAAATTTAAAATGTGTAAAATCGAGGTCCAGAAAGTTGAGGATAAACTGCATTCTGAGCGCCAATTTTTTGTAGAAGGCAGAAAGAGTGGTCATGTTGCATTACAGGCGATGGCCAGGGATTTGTGCTGAGTTGAGTTACACCCCCAGTGACCCGAATCACAACTGTTTCTCTTCTCTACTTTACCCCCGAGCCACAACTTCCTGTAGTGACTGACAGGCAGATTTGCTGACAGGCGCAGGTGGGTTTTATTGGGTCCCCTTTGGTCTCGCAAAGCCAGCACCGTGTCCTCCTGCTTGCAGATGAAACGGCACTCAATTCTCTTAGAGTCGCCTCCAAGGGCCTTGGCTACGACTTGCTGGTGCAAACGACTCTCAGGCGAGGCTGTTGTCTCTTCATGTCTGGCCTGCATCTCACAGGGATGGGACGTGTAAAATAATAGCTATTTTTGTAACTATTGTGAATTATTTTCCCTCTGCAATCCCCCCAACTGTACAAACAAAACCCAAATTACATTATTTGTTCAGCCACGGGTGTAGAGATAAGGCAGAAGACCCTAAATTTGATTCACAGAAGTCAAAACCAATCGAACGAACTTACAAAAATTAAAAAAATTAACCGATATGGTCAGAAGTATATGGACACCTGAGCATCACACCCATAGGTACTCATTGAACATACAATTCCAGTCCCATGGGCATTAATATGGTGTTGTTCCCCCCTTTGCTTCTATAAGAGCCCCCACTCTTCTGGGAAGGCTTTTCTCTAGATTTTGGGGATTTGCGCCCATTCAGCCACAAGAACATCAGTGAGGTTGGGCGAGAAGGCCCGGCTCACGGTTGGCATTCCAGTTCATCCCAAAAGTGGGGTTGAGGTCAGGGCTCTGTGCAGCCTCTCAAGTTCTTCCACCCCAAAATAGACAAAACAATAAGTTCATGGAGGTTGTTTTGTGCATGGGGGGGCATGACTGTGGGGGCATGACCCTGTAGGTGTGGCTGAAAGAGCTCAGCTCAGTGATTAGAAGGGGGGGTGGGTTTCACATACTTTTATTCATATAGTGCACCTTACTGATGGGTAAAACCTGTATAAAAGTTTCACTAAAAACTGTGAAATGGCTTTTAAATTAAGTATAAATTTCTCCATGTAGGACATTCATCCACTCCCATACACGTGTTCTTTATTTCAGCCCATAATTGTGGACCATTTGTCAAGTTCTTAATTGCCAGTATTTGTGTTTTTTTATTTACGTGCCAGGTCAAACAGGCTTTTTCCAAAGCATTGTCTCATTTAAGTGTATCTGATTTTAACTTAACCGAAGCTGTTCATTCACCGCTAGCTGGCAGATGAAAAGAATCATCTCAGTAGTGAATTAATTTCTCACACATACTGAGGCTGACAGTTCCGGCGGTGATCTTCTCCCCGCTCTGCGTGCCCCGAACTGTGTTCCCGGCTGCAGTTGGCCGAGAGCGAACTTAATCCAGCGCCGACAAATTAATCTGCCGAAGCCAGAAAGGCTGTCGCTTCCAAGGAGACACCACAGCATCACAGTACGTGACAGCTGAGCGACTCCTGCCTTATCCCTTTGGCCTGCACCCCGGCAAAGACAGCCTCCTTCTAGAGAACCTAAAACCACACCGTGTGTTTGAAAGAAGAGTAAAATGTAAAATGGAAAGGGAATTTAATTCTGAGGTTCACTACAATTTTGACTGCACACCTGTCAATTCCAAAAATAAATGTACCACGGCATCTACTCCACAGTAGAAATCTTCGGTCTGGAGGTGTGCCACTCATTTACGGAAACAAAACATTTCAAATAACAAACTGAAATTTTGTTAATATAATTTTGAGGGTGACACAGTTGTGCAGCAACAACCTGTCACTCTAAGTTTATCATTGGGCCCGTAATGTGCGTGCTGCCACCCTACGATGGACTGGTGTCCCATCCACTGTGATGTTTCTTATCTTTGTGATCACCCAGCGATTCCAGAATAGGCTTCAGACCACCATGACCCTCAGCAAGATTAAGAGGATGAGGACTGAATGGGGTTTTTTAATTTCCGACTGCAGATACTGATGCTACATGGGACCTGGTCTCATGGCCCAGTCGACTGACCATTTACCTGAGAATGAAAGTAAAATATGCAATCTTTTCTGTTGTTAAATACATGAAATACTGAAAACAGAAGGATATACAGCTAGACATCAGTCAATACTTCTCTTATGATTGTTCTTGGAGTTATCGATCTGGTTCTCTACTGTGATGTTGTGAGCATCTCTGAAATGCTAAAAAAAATCTACTGGAACATTGAACTACATTGTTTACAGCATAAAAATAAAGTGAGAACTAAACTGAAGAAGCTACACTTTCTTGTGTTTGATCATTCTTGATCCTCTTGAAATGTTAAAGTTGTTTTTTTCTACCTGGGAAAGGCAAAGTTCACGGAAGTTGTGTTCGCTCCCAAGAGTGTGAACAATAGCAACAACCTCTTCTGTGAAAATCTCACCCCATAATTCCACGGTAGACTTCTCCATATAAAACTCCAGCTGGCAAATATAACTCACAGAGCTTCTCTGGTGGCGGCAAGCTGGAGGTATGAATAAATGTTGCTCTCTTAGTTGTCCTTGTACAACTGAGGCATCTAAACTTTATGCCAGGGAAAATAATGCAAAGAAGATGTCTTCATAAATGCATGACAACTGGAGATAAAAGTCTAGCCTTGCATAAGGATGGAAGAAGGCTGAGAAAAGATGCACCAAGTTGTTATGAAGAAGCAGAGGAGCACTCCACTAGCGTCTTGGTTCCGAACTTTGGGCTTTGATGGAACCTACGGTGGAGACCGGACACATACTACAGACTGTATAAAATATGATTGATCACAGTACAAGACAGCATAAGGACTCTTTGGTTAAATATTGTGCCTTCACTTCCTGGCCACCGTAAATTCCACAGAGAACATTTTTCCATAAACCAAAATAGAATTTACAGTCTCTTGCAAAAGTATTCAAACCCTTTGGAAGTTATCAGCATTCCCTGGATTACAAATGATACTTAAACATATTCCTGCTTGCGTACGCATTCATTCCACACCAATTCACCCTGCACATTAATATCAGGTAGAGCCACTTTCTGCTGCAGAAACAGCTTTAAATCTTTTGGGTAAGTAAGTACCAGCTTTGCGCACCTCCAACATAGGAGTTATTTTCCCATTCATCTTGACAAATCTGCACCAGGTTGGATGGATTTAGCTTGTCAACAGCAATTTTTATATCCAGATTACCACTACTTACCCCAAAATGGCTTTAGCGTTGCACTGCAACGAAAATACTGACTGGGAGAATAAGTGTCAGCATAATTTGTAATCTGCACAATGTTGACAATTTTCAAGGGGTTTGAATATTTTTGCAAGGCTCTGTATGTATGAGTGTCTCCATAAGAGCATCTCTTTTTGTCTTTCCCACAGATTACTTACTGATCTCTCACTGAGGAAACCAAGGTGAAATCAATGGATCATTAGACTCATGTCTTACTATCTGACACACAGCCTTGAGCTGTTGAACCCAGTGTCCACATAGCAACATCGATTCTGGCAAGCTTAACAACACGTGTGAAGCAGTCCATCTTAGACATTCTCAATTCACAGGCCCAGCTTGCGGTGTCCTCTGCCTCCCCGGCTGCCAGCTAGCACTTGGGCCCACCCATCTAGAAAGCGAATGGATCAGTGAAGCGTGTGAAGACATTAGTTCAGGCCATGCTTGCTCTCTGGTGGGCTTGGTGGATGGTCATCAGACTGTAACAGAAACAAAGAATACATGAACCGAGGGCACATCTTGATTTCAGATAAAATGAGTGAATGGTGCCCCGTTTCTGCTGCCACATATACTGTATGGCAAAAAATGTATTGACTCCCCCCCTTCTAATGGTTGAGTTGAGCTGTTTCAGCAACATGCAGCATACAAACACATTCTAAACAGTTGTGTGCTTCGAGGTGTGTGGCCACAGTTTGGGGAAGAAGCTTCTTTCCTGCTCCAGCATGACTGTGCCCCTTCCATGCACAAAGCAACCTCCATAAATACATGGTTTGCGCAGGTTTGGGTAGAACAACTTGAATGGCTGCACGGAACCCTGACCACAACCCTGCTGAACCCCTTTGGGATGAACTGGAATGTCGACCACAAGCCAGGCCTTCTCATCCAACCTCACTGATGCTTTTGTGGCCAAATGGGCACAAATTCCCAAAATCTGGTGGAAAGCCTTCCTAGAAGGAGAAGGCTGTTATAGCAGCAAAGGGGGGAACAACTCCATATGAATGCCCATGGGTTTGAAATGGGAAGTTCAACAGCAATTTAGACCCAATTTACACATCTATACAAGCTCATCTCATCTGTACAACTTCATTTTCAGTCTGACCTCTTTCATTATTCCTGTTTATCATTTCCTCTTGACTCTTGTCTACTGTTTCTTTCTCATTGTTGTCTTTTTCACCTTGTAAAGCACTTTGAGCTACAAACCACTGTATGAAAGGTGCTATACAAATAATTATTGTTGTTGTTGTAGCACTTATGGGGGTGAAGCATGCATTTGCCCACATTATGTACATTTATATGGATTTGTTAACTATTGTCTCATAGAAGTAGAAAAAAATGTGACATTTTAGGTTAAGCATACACTGTGTAAGATGTGTGACACCATGAGTTGTTTGTACTTCTAGTTTGCTCTATTTGAACAGGAGAAACTCTTCGCTCGAGTACCTGTTTGAACTTTAAGACTAGACGTGATCGCTAACATGTTCCATACTTAGCATCTCAATGTAATAATTATGTTTAAGAAATGGCCTGCGGTATCAGATTTTTTACTTACAGCAGTTTGTGTTTTACATCAAGTTGATGATAATGTATATCTTTGCAGTTGTTATTAATTGCTTATGTTTATATAGAAATGTTATTAAATATTAGAGTAAAGTTTGCTCAAAAGGAAACATTGTTTTTTTTTTTTTTTCCCAATTGCACACAGTAGACAGATTTAACTGTGGTCCAGATTGTGTAATGTTTAATTGTGCTGGTAATTTTTTTATTATTCTACATAATCCAGTATGATTATGATCAATAAATTGGTAATGCTCACAATAAAAGCAGATTTAGAGTTAAAATTCCAAGAGGTCATGTGAATTAAAATGCATTATTCATAAAATAAGATATGCCACCATTGGGAAACATAACTGCTGAAGTAGATGTTAGTCCACCAAAGTGGAGTGAGGTGCAGGAGGTGGTAAGGCGTGCAAAGGCCTCATCCGCCCCAGGGCTGAATGGGGTCCCCTACCGGGTTTATAAAAGTGCGCCAGATGTACTCAGGTTTCTGTGGAGGCTGTTCAGGATAGTGTGGAAGAAGCAGGTTATTCCAAAGGCCTGGCGTAGGGCAGGGGGATTATTTCTTCCGAAGGAGAAGGTATCTAGAGAGATAGGGCAGTTTAGGCCAATATGTCTGTTAAATGTCGAAGGTAAGATTTTCTTTAGCGTGATGACACAGAGGTTGTCAGATTACTTATTGAAAAATAAGCTAATCGATACATCAATTCAGAAGGCAGGGGTCCCAGGTTTCTTGGGATGTTTAGAACACACTAGTGTGATCTGGCATCAGATTCAGGAAGCCAAGCAGGAGAGAAGGAACTTGCATGTGGTGTTTTTGGACCTAGCAAATGCCTTTGGCTCTGTGCCACATAGTCTTATCTGGGGTGCGTTTGACTTTTTTAGAGTACCAAGCCAGATAACTGGCTTGGTGAAGGAGTACTTTCGGGACATTAGGATGTGTTTTACCACGGCAGGTTACACAACAGCCTGGCAGAGGCTGGGAATGGGGATTATGGCAGGCTGCACCATTTCCCCGCTAGCATTCACTATGGCGTTAGAGTTGGTGATTAGGGCATCCGGTTGGGTGGTGGGTGGAGAAAGACGGCCAGATGGGCTTCGTCTTCCCCCAGTTAGGGCATATATGGATGACATGACGCTGGTGACAACAACAGCGGCCTGTGCAAGGCGGCTGTTGGGAAAGCTGGACGAGAACCTGAAGTGGGCTGGTTTGAGGATTAAACCAGCAAAGTCCCGGAGCATCTCGCTAGTTAAAGGGAAGATAGAGAAAGTTAGCTTTCTGGTGGAGGGTGAGGAGATCCCGTCAGTATTAGAGAAACCGGTAAAGAGTTTAGGGAGGTGGTACACTAGGGAGTTGACTGATGTGGGTCAGGTGGAGCAGCTTAAGGAAAGTGTTGTAGATGGGTTACAGAGGATAGAGAACTCAGGGCTGCCGGGTAAACTGAAGCTCTGGTGCTTGCAGTTTGGCCTATTCCCAAGGGTAATGTGGCCACTGACTATGTATGAGGTATCAGTCACAAAGGTGGAGAAGCTGGAGAGGCTGATTAGCTCCTATATCAGAAAGTGGCTGGGGGTTCCTCGGTGTCTAAGCAATGTGGCTCTGTATGGGCAAGGAGTCCTGCAGTTGCCGCTCTCAAGCTTAACAGAGGAATATAAATGTGCGAAGGTGCGGTTAGAGTTGCAGCTGTCAGGTAGTAAGGATGACGTTGTAAGAGGCTTGGTTCCTAGGATAGGTACAGGCAGGAAATGGGTTGCGAGGCAGGCGGTAAAGGAAGCGAAAGCGGACTTGAGGCAGCTGGAATTGGTCGGGAAGGTACAGCAGGGACGGGAAGGTCTCGGGTACCGGATAGGAGACCCTATGTGGAGCAAGGCAGGCCCGATAGAGAGAAGGAGGTTGGTGCTAGGGCAGGTGCGTCGGCAGGAAGAAAGAAATAGGTGTGTCAGGGCGGTCTCACAGGGGAAGCAGGGACAGTGGGTAAATTGGGATGGGGTGGAAAGAAGGAGGCTGAGCTGGAGGGAACTGTGGAAGATGGATGCATATCAAATAAGGTTCCTATTAGGAGCGGTTTATGATGTGCTGCCATCACCTCAGAACCTGAAGCAGTGGGGGGGTGAGGACTCCGCTTGTACTCTGTGCTCAGAGGTTGGGACGCTGAAACACAATTTAGTGGGTTGCAAGATTAGTTTGGCGCTTGGCAGATTTACTTGGAGGCATAACCAGGTGCTAAAATGCCTGGCGGCAACCATTGAAGATTGGAGGAGGCAGGTATGCTTAGAGCAGGAGGTTGAAGGTACAGTGGTACAGTTTGTTAGGGAAGGGGGTAGGAGTAGATATAGAGGTAGGAAGGAGTTAGGTGTAGTAAGGGGGGCTAGAGACTGGGAGATGCAGGTGGACCTGGGAGGAAGATTAGTGGTGCCCCAGGAAATAGTCAATACAAGCTTGAGACCAGACATGGTGCTGTGGTCAGCAAGCCAACGGGTGGTGTACTTCATAGAACTCACGGTTCCGTGGGAAGGATCGGTGGACGACGCTCATGAGAGGAAGAAGCTTAGATATAGCGAGCTAGCGGCGGAAGTAGGGGGGCGTGGCTGGAACGCGAAGGTGAGGCCAATTGAAGTCGGTTGCCGTGGGTTTATAGCCCGATCGACTCTTGAGTTGCTGTGCGAACTCGGGATTCGGGGGCGGAAGTTGCAACGGGCGGTGAAGGAATTGTCACAGGCTGCGGAGCAAGGAAGTCTCTGGATTTGGAATAAGAGGACCAGCGCGGATGGTAGCGGGGCGGCGAAGCGATGAGCAGGTGGGTGCCGGCGAAGCATTAGCGCGTAGGTGTCATGGCGGCTAGTGTATTAGCGTATAGTTAGCGAATAGGTGTGATGGCGGTTAGCTGTTAGCAGGCAATGTAGTCGAAGTAAAGTAGGTGGCGAGGGGCTTCTTCCTTTGAGTCGGCGGGTAGAAAGAGCGGTGAGGGTGAGGACGCTGAGGTAAAGGGTCGGTAATGTGAGAAGCGGCGGGGTGGCGTAGTGGTGCGTGCGGTAATGGAGGGGAGCAGCTCCGGGACGCCTGAGCCGCGGTTGAGCCTTCTGGAGGTGTCATGGGCATAATTCGACGAAACGCCGACGAAAGAAGGTGCCCACTTGATAACCCCGATGAGATGACGCGCCATTGCTGCGCCACACCATGGTTGGCATTATGGTTGGTGGACGCTAGTTAGCTGGTGAGTAGCGGTTGGTAAGCGTGCGGGGGGGGGTTAGGACGGGTTAGATAGGTGTCAGGATCCCCTTTATAAATCAAGCTCCTGGTATTTAGCACTGTGTGTGTTATATGAACCTTCCAGAATTTTTAAAACGGGACGCTTTGCTTTAATTTTACGGCAAAATTAAATATGTCGTTTTTAAATATGAGTCAGTACAGATTCCTCTTTATTGAGCCATATGACAGAATAAGAATAGGATTAACCTAATCCCAGAACTGATTAAAAAGAACAAAGTAAAAATTTCATATCCATTATTGCATATTAGCATTGTGAAGAATGATCATGCTTGACTAAGAAATAAAATTAAGGGAACTTTTGGGTTTCAGGAAGCAGGGGGGAGTCAGACTTCTCTGAAACTTTAAGAACCAAAATCAAGAGCAGCTACAAAGCAGGAATTTGAATTTTGTTCACTTCACTTGACTTCACATCAAACTCTTCTATGTGACAATCCTGGCTACATACTTTGTCCCAAGTAGCAGGGACCCTTTTGAGCCTTCAACCACTAAAATTGTCACCCCAGATTCAGACCCCTAACCTTGCTTTTTCACTGAGGCAATTAAAGCAACCAAACTGAGGCTGTTTTCACGAGCGGTCATAAAATGGGGCCTCCGGTATGGTTGTAAAAAGTGTTGCTCGCCATGCAAATGCGTTCAAATTCACGTTGCTTAGTGTCCTGTGTGCGCACCGACACACAGGACACTGACACCTTGACCGAGATTTATCACCACACGCTGTGTCTGTCCAAAGGGGTCTGACTTGGCATTCCCTCTCACCGTTCTCAGTTTGAGATGTTTGACGGCCATTACAAGCACAGCAGCACGGAGAAGGCAGGTCTCTAAATCACAGCGACTGTGTAAATCCATTTAAAGTGTTCGTTTTTACAGGCTATGCTGATAGACCCTATAAAATATGGTTCAGGCAACGGCTATAATCAATAGGGCTGCTATCCATAAGAACACAGTTATGGATAAAAGCCCTGGCAAATGCTCAATAAAGCATGACCTTCATGGGGTTGACGGATTAGAACGCTGGACAATTATCTCCGCTCGCTTCCCCATGTCTCTCCGTGCTCCCCGTTTATTTTTGTTTATCAGGATGGAAATCTTGGTGGTGTGGCAAGCCACCCAGGGGGAAAAAGAGCCCGCTGTCCAGATCTTGTGATCAATAAAATGCAGTAACAACCCTTGCATCTCCCCCCGGCTGTGTCCAGGCAGCCTTTCCGAAGTGTTGAAATACCTTGCATGCTCCATAGGGAAAGTGGTGTGCAGGGGGGGAAAGCAAAGGGTTCGCCCTGGGTGCCAGCCAGTGGCTGTAAAGAAACAAATGCTAGCAGAGAATTAAAAAAAGTCTACAAGGCAATTTTTTGGGTGACTAAAAAAGGTTGAAACAGATTAATTCTCCTTTGGTGTATTAAGCAGAGCTGGATGGAAGCTATAATCTGGACGTTGTACATATTTTGGTCTGTGGATGTACAGATGTAACAGGCAGGCGACCTCACCCCAAGGACGATGGCGATTTTGCTTGTTTACACAATTCGATTAAATACAACATCTCACTTCTTGTCCCATGAAGCCAAAACCAAAGATTTTCGGTGGTGCCTGTCATCTCTGCCAAGGACTGTTTTTAATTACTAGTTATTATTTAGAAATTTAGAACAAAATGTGCACCAAAATAAATGGATGGTTTTTTATTTAAACAGTTTTGCTCTGCTGCATATAGGGGATGCAGCGGTGCCAGGTGACATCGATGCATAGGACAAGACCGTTTTGAGTTCAAACTGTCCTGTTTGTGATGCTACAGTGCCGAAAAAGCCTTCTGCTTTGTTGCAGTTTAAAATATTGAAAATTAATATAAAAGAAGGAGTGCATTTCGCACACCGGAGATTCTGGTTCCCTCGACTGGCGTGAAGCTTGGAATGTGGATCAGACTTTAAAATTGAATAAACGTTAAGCATAACCAAACTTGGTGAGCCGATATAATGTAAATGGCCCTGAATTTCACAGAGATCTTTTTAATTACTTGGAAAATGTTTGGTCTTATGGTCTCCTTTCCTTTTTCCATCCGTTGGAACCCTTCCGCTCTACTGCAGGGTTATAGGGGTAAGTCGCTCAGGGCTTCCCTGCCAATAGAGGCTATTGTGCCTCGGACAGACGTGCGCACGTGTCCACAGCAGAGGCGGCATCCGCACATTCCCAAGCTGTATCCAAGAGGCCCGCCTTTGTCCCACTGCGGGTAGGGGACAGCAAGTGAGACTTTGGTATCCCAGAGCGATGAGTCGCTATTTCATTTCGGGTTCCTCTTTGAGCCCCCTGACACCAGTGGAGACAAAGCGTACGCTCATAAGCCTCTTAAACAGACCCTCCGCACGAAGTGGCGACGCTGGCGTCGCAGCTAAAGGAACCTTTCTTTTCTCTTTCTCCTTTTATACCATCCTTTTCCCACTCAGACGCTGCCTTCACAGTTTCACAAAAGCAGCCGTGCTCATTACTGCTTCAGAGCGGACAAAAGCAGCTTTAGGTGGAGTCATGTATCTGAATCACTGTTTGATGGGCGGAGCATGGTGCCCCGTTCCCTAAGCATCTTATCCTCTCTGTCACTGTGTCACTTCGGCGTTCCGGGATGGCGCTGGGCGAAAACCCATGGAACGCTTGGCCAAACTTGCCCTGAGCGCTCATTCTGTAAATTTTATAAGCCTCTTACTTGAGAGTGTGAAGTGTGCCAAGAGGGTTGCTAAGCCTACGTCCTAGCACCCAACCCCCGGTTTTCTCCAAAGTCTTGCAGCCACACCAACACCAAACTCCTGCTCTCATAGCTAAGGATCCCCCTACCTGCCAGGTAAAGAAGCGGAGTGGTCTGGAGCCAAGGCCTCGCCCACTCATTGTGGAGCACGTTCACGCTAACCTGAGTAAAAAAAATATACACATCCAAACAAGAAGGATGGGAGCAGGAACCACTGTATAGCCTACTTTCAAAATCATGTACCGAGCTTACAATTTTTGTACATTGCCACCAATAATCAGAGACATACAGAACTGAAAGTGCCATTGAGTTCACGTTGACTCCTAGGCAACCATTGGCACGGTTTTCAGGAAAGGAAGGGGTGTGCCATTGCCTTCTTCCAGCATATTTTTTTTCCTTAGTGGGATGCAGACACAGAGCAGAACATGCAAACTCCACACACACACACACACCCTCAGGCAGGCAGCCCAAGAGCTGCGAGGCACCAGCTTACCACCGCACCCCTCAGCAGTGACGTATAGTAATGTGATATACTGGACAACTGAATCATTTATAGAATGGTGGTATTAAGGAATAAAACTGCAGGAGCCATCCAGGAACTCAAACTTGCAACCACACAGACTCTTGATTCTGCTATTTCGCCCATCTGACTCGATTTTATCTTATGGCCATGCGACACAGCACATATTGGTTGCAGCCTTTCATGCTAATAGATCTGCTTTGCCATGCACTCAAGGCTGCTACTTTATACCAGATGGGTTTACACCAAGATTTGTTCTGAAAGGATTGGTTTTTAGGTAAACCTATGACAGACATTCAGATTCGCGCTTTGAGCAAACTGTCTGCATCTCAAGCTAGCGTGCGTCTGACTGCCAATTTCCGTGTTAC
Organism: Heterotis niloticus; assembly: GCA_018136845.1. NCBI lineage: Eukaryota > Metazoa > Chordata > Actinopteri > Osteoglossiformes > Osteoglossidae > Heterotis > Heterotis niloticus. The sequence continues at coordinate 14,774,259 of CM030900.1, forward strand.
ACATTTCCACTTTCCTTAGTGTCAGTCTTGCAAATAATGCCTGCGCTCTGGATAAAATATCTCAGGGGTGGGGGAACAAAAAGAAAGAAAAATTCTTTGAGAAGACACTCCTGACTAACCCCCAACCAAAAATAGTTTTCTCATCAATTCAATTCTGCAAAAATTCTTAAATGAAGAACAAGCACACTTTTGGAGACCAAATGTAATTGTGCCCCCTCAGCAAGGGCAGAAAAGGGGGAGATGAAGGCCACTAGGTGGTGCTGTGCTGTCTTTACACTCTGGGGACCCGAGCCCGCGTCCCACCTCCTGCTGTAGAACCCTTGAGCACCCTGTAACACCCTGTGTCGGTGCTACAGTAAGACTGGGCAACAAATTTCAGCTTTCATTTTGCTTCCTTACAGAAAATCACTATTTTGGAAATAATTTGGTAGGAAAACCAGAATGAAAACATTGAGTTGGCTCCAGTTATTGAGATATTTAAAGTTCAGAGCTTGTAACACAGTCCATGTGTGAAAACAAGACATTTCAAACAGGGTCAGGTTTTATGTTTGCATGCTTTATGTTGACCCATCTTCTGAGAAAGTTCTCTCATGCCTGACTAGAAGTAACTGGCCATCATCAACGGATTCCATCTTCAGTACTTTTACAAGTTTCTCCACTTGTGTCTGGGTGAGCCCGCTCTCCATGCTCGACACACACGACACTGAGATTATCAGCAACAAAGTCAGGATGGGGAATCCAAGAAGTACACTTTGAGAGACTTGACATCTCATTGTGATGGACCAGGAGTGATGCGCCCACAAGTTAAGCAAAGTTTGGACCTTGCGCTTACCGAGAACGTTCTCAACCACCTCGCTTCTTTATATGTTCCTTCCAGGAGACTGACGAAGTGCTCCTTCTTCATCAGCTGGTGGATTCGGGGACCAATAAAAATTTGGGGACCAATAAAAATGCCCAGCTTCATTTTCTCACCAGTAATGTAAGGCGTAATAAAATAATAAAGGCTTCACCATCTTGATCCATGGTTTTGGAAAATTTTTTCATCAACCCCAACTTTATGTGGAGTGGTGGGTACCACCAAGGATTTATACCTAATATAAAACATTTAACACTCCAGTTACCTAATTATTGAACACCACACTATGGGCACACAACACTACTGATTCATATGAAACACGAAGTGCTAATAAAAGGACTCACGCTCCAAAGGGGTCCAACATCGTAACCTTCATTCTTATCCTATCTTGACCTTTTACCACCACAGCAGCCCAACGGCCAGACCTGCAACAAACCTGTCTAGCTACTGTGCAATGGTTTACATCTTCTTAGTCTACAGAGTCAACGCCATCAAAGTTAGCCAACACTACACACAAACCCAAGCAAGATATAACATATTGATGGTGCAGTATCTTTTTGGGGTTGTCAAGTGGGCACCTCCCTTCAAAGGTATTTCATAGAGCTAGGCCCGTGACACCTCGGGAATGCTCACCCGCAAGTCCTGGCATCCCAGAACTGCTCCTCTCAATACCAACACAAACCACCTACACTAGCCTTCTCCACAACCCAAGCTACACTACTTAGCCACAATCACCTACACTTACCATCTATCCTAGCCAGCTACACACTGCACTACTTGCCCGTAAGCAAGCTGTCTATAAACTTTGCTAACAAATGATCACTACAATATAAGCAGCAAACACCTTCTGCTCTTTATATCCTCTCCTTCGGTCTTCCGCCAATATTATTCCTTTCTCTTTATATCCACAGACTTCCCTGCTCAGCTGCCTCTGCCATTTCCATTACTGCCTTCCATAGGTTCTGTCCCCGAATTCTGACTTGTTGAAACAGTGCCATTGTTGACCAGGCTATAAAGCCACGACAATTTCCACCGGACACACTCTGGAGCTCCACCCTCACCTCCCTACTTCCGCCACTAGCTCCCTATACCCAAGTTTCTTCTTTTCAAACACCTTATTAGTTGTGTCCTCCCACGGCACTGTCAATTCAATAAAATACACTATACACTGACTTATTGACCACAGCATCACATCAGGTCTCAAGTTTGTATTAACTATGAAAAAACATAATGAATGCTTATAACACTTAGTAGAATGCAGTAAACAAACATAGCAAGTTTTTTTTTTTTTTTCCACATAGAGAAATTCATTTGCATGGTAGTCAGGGAGATGCATAGACAAGCTTATATTATTCGTGTGTTCACGCCCACATGTGCTTGTTGAACCTCCCATTCCAAATCCATAGGCATTAATATGGAGTTGGGGTTATGGAGTTTACTGTTATATCAACCCCCCACTGTTCTGGGAAGGCTTTCTACCACATTTTCGGAATTTGTGCCAATTCGGCCACAAGAGCATCAATGAGGTTGGGCAAGAAGGCTTGGCTCACGGTTAGCATTCCAGTTCATCCCAAAGGTGTTCAGTGGAATTGAGGTCAGGGTTCTGTGCAGCCACCTAAGTTTTTCTACACCCACCTGGGAAAACCGAGTGCTTATGGAACTCACTTTATACACAGGGGGAGCACAGTCATGCTGGAGCAGAAAGGGAGGTTCTTCCCCACACTGTGGTCACAAAGCTGGAAGCACACAATTGTGTATAATGTGTTTGTATGCTGCATGGGTGTGGCTGAAACAGCTAAGCTCAGTCAGTGGGGGGGGTTCAAAAAATTTTGATCACACAGAATATGTTTCTTGAATGTTTGTGCTACATAACTAAACACCAAGACAAATTCCTTCTGCACGTAAATGTATAATAAACTAATAAACTTTATTCTGATTCAAAGGTACAACAGTGGCGAACTTCACACTTCACTCTCACAAGGAATGGGGTGTAGTTTCATTAGCGAATGCTTTGCTTTGGTGTGTGAAATTCAGATTTAAAGAAGCAGTTTTCTGTTCAGACAGTGAATTTCAGGCAGTTTTTAAGAGCCATAAAAACACATTTTTAAACAGCAAGATTACAGATAGCGAGGGAATGTGGTATTGCTAGATTTATACTTAAGGGCAGAAATGTGGAAATCGGGCGCTACCTTAGTGCGTATCTCATAAACAACAACCAAATGAAAGTCTGCAACTTTGTTTTTGCAGTCAGCACAGGCAAAACCTGGAAGAAAGTTCAATTTATGCAAGAAGCAAATTAACTGTTGAGCAGTGCAATAGTAAGTAGCCTAACTTTGTAAGTTGCCCTGGAGAAATTAAATGGAAAAAATGTCAAGATCAGATCTGCACCATTACTGACAACAAAACTGACATTGGCTTCTTTAAACTCCATTACGGGCAGGGAGGTGTGTAACCATATAATCACCAACAATCCTTCTCCAAACCTGTACCCCTTCCTCTCTGTAAAGATCTAGCAAACATCTCTGCATACTTCCCGACCCTTGCGGAGGCGAAGGGCGAAGATGCACTTGCTCACAATGAGATCCCCTGCGAGCATCTCTCAACCCAATATGGTAGTGCTCCTACATCACCTTTATGGAGCTCACAGTCTGCCTGGCTTTCAGCCTTTCTTCCACACCAGTAGTTATTTCAAATAACAGTGATTTTTCCAGCAGAGGAAACATTAGGTGAGGAAAGTTAACTACAGAAGGCAACCCTATGTTTCCAGGGCATGGTAAACCATTGTGCTGACCAAGATCTTTTAGTTATTCTCAGATCAGGGATTGTTTCATGACTAGAACCCCAGGTGACAGGATACAGCATCCTGCAGCGTTTGGTGAGTCCATCCCATCTCGGCTCTCGGCTGCCTTAGCAGTAACTGACATTGGTGTTCATATTTGAGTAGCGATGGACACCTGCAGTCTCACAGCCAATTTAACCCTGACTCAACTCCCATATGAGCTTAGCAGACCCCCTAGCCTTGAACCACAGGACTTGTTTTTGGCTGCAAGGGGCTGTGCGTCCTCCACAAATAACCCTTTTTTTCCTCAACACCGGACACAGACTTGCTATTCAGCTTCTTCTCCTTCTGTATTTCATATTCTCTTTTTTAAATGTTATCCTACTCTGTGAAGCTGGCTGGAAGTCTGTGTTCAGAATAAAGTCTTTCATCTTTAGCACCTGCAAGAGACTCGGAGCCCATGGCGAGGACAGGTGGCCATGTGTTTTCTCAAGTCCTTCAGAAGCAACGCGTTGCTGGCAGAAAAACAACACAAACAGGCCGGCTGACACACGCCAAATCCAAGTCTTAGATATTCTCTCTTCAGTGCGCTCTCGGTTCTCTGTTCTGGATGGTGCTGATGAAAATGCGAAGGGATGCATCGCAAAAACCTGCAGACTCATATTATGCTCTGATTTTGCCCGGGAAAGTTAGCGCCGGGTGTGAACGCGGGGAACGTGGAAGCTTCTTTCAGTTAAAGGCTTTTGAGATCCTCGCCAGGCCGACTGCCGCTAACCAGAGCTGCGCGTGCTCTTTCAAGGACAGCGTGGGAAGCAGAATCCAGACCTGCTCTTCCAAACGTCTGAGGTGCAGAACCGTGGTGTAAACTATCTCATAAGAGAAATGAACCCGAGGGGCAGCAGGACAAATGGCTGATAAAGAGCCGCACTTGGAAAGGCCGAAGATTCAAGTCCCAGCAGTGGCTTCTGTCTTGTACACTCCAGCAAGGTGCTATGTAAATGGGCAAATTATAAGCTGTGTAAGTGGCTTTGGAGAGAATTAATTAGCTGAATAATTTCTTCACAAACCGAATTTGCTCGGGACCAGAACGTCTGCGGAATTAATAAACGTAAATGAAATGTGCATGAATGAGAACACACTGTCAGCGGAGAGCGCTGTGCGGTTGAAGAATTAATTTTGTGACCCACAACGCAAACCACTCCAACCAACCAACCAACCCACTCCACCCCCAGCGTGGAGGGCGGTGATATTAGAGAACCTGCACGCGAGTGCCAAGGCAGCACGAGCAGGACTGAACACTGGGAAGGGCACATCTGATGCCCGCAGAGCCATTTGTCCTTTACATCCTTTTCTTGTAAACTGCGGTTTTGTATCCCGTCACCCTCGGACAGATGGCTTCGGTCTCTCCTACTATCCTCAGGAGACTTCTTACAAAGATCTCTAGCAGAAGAACACGCGCTAACCGCGAGACCTTGCTTTCAAAATAATTCGGCACATTTATGCATATTCGAGGGTTCTCACATGGCTTGGTGCTACGTGACAAAGTAAAGGACACAGCGACGCTGTCAGGTGACATTCTCTCAGCGCTTACAGTCACACACAGCCCATCTATGTGACTGAGATCTCAAAAAGCCAGTGTGCAAACTCAGAAAAGATGATTTAAGAAGGTGGACCTGGACAGCCAGGGAGAGGGTGGAGAAGGAAGCAGAGCTTCTGCAGCCATGTTGGGGCTGAGCACAGTACAGGGTGGAGGTCTGGGGTACCATGATGGTATGGCTGGAGACCGACACAAAAAACAAGCAGCGGCATCGCTCACTGATCATCCCCTCCCACACACACGCGCGCACACACACATAAAATCTTCCCAGACTTTTCTCTTTTGTCCTCATTGCCAAAATGTTCCTTAAACTTTATGGAATTTTCCGTCGCTTAAAATAACGTAAGACCGAAATTCCAAGGCCTTAATATAAATCCCAAAACAGAGTGCAGTCAGTGAGTATGTGTCAAGCTGTCAAACCTCACTACAAGCGGTGGGATTGATGGCTTTGCTGAACTCCCGTAAGGCTGCTGGGAAGGTAATTGACAGCATGAGAAATAATTAATCAGTGTGGGCAGGTTTCATGCTGGCTGCGTTTCCACATTTCTTACACAGCTTCCTTCCACTGAGACCCTGCTTTAAAGATGGGTGAAGGAGCACACAAACTCCCAGAGATTTTATACACACACACACACACACACACACACACACACACACACACACAATATGGCCAAAAGTATGTGGACCCCTTTCTAATGACTGAGCTGTTTCAGCTGCACCCACAGGACATACATACACATTGTAGACAATTGTGTGCATCCAGCTTTATGGCCACAGTTTGGGGAAGAAGAAGTTCCTTTCCTGCTTCAGCATGACTTCCCCCACCCCTGTACACAAAGTGACCTCCATAAACACATGGTTTGCCCAGGTTGGTGTGGAAGAACTCGAGACTGCACTGAACCCCTTTGGGATGAATTGAAACATCGACATTGATGCTTTTGTGGCTGGATGGGCACAAATTCCCAAAATGTGGTGGAAAGTCTTCCCAGAAGAGTGGGGGCTGTTACAGCAACAAACTCCATATCCCCAACTCCTATTAATGCCCTTGGGTTTGGAATGAGGAGTTCAGCAAGCACATATGGAGGTTATGCTGAGGTGGCCACATACTTTGATCATGTAGCATAGTATGTTTTTATGAAATTATATGATCTGATATACAAATCTACAATAATTATAAATAATATATATATAATTATATAATGAGAGAGAGAGGGAGAGACAGAACGAAAGAAAGATTTCCTCCCATTTTCAGTTATGCTTCTTTAAGTCTGGATTCAGCAAAAACCCTCATCGCATTGTGTTCACACTTACTGAGCCGACCATGGCAAAGTGCTCTCACTCACGATTCTCAAACACACACACTCACGCCCACCTTTGTGAAACAAGACATGACACTTTTGTTATCCTGCCCGTCTCTGGAAACAATCGTGCACAGACTCTGCCAAGAGACTTGACAGCGTTCATCTCCAGGGAGAACCAGCAGGAGCCTCCGGACACGTCCGTGGTAAAGGCTTTTAATGGGAAAGCAGGGACCGCGGCCAGCCATGCGAGCCCGATATGACAGGCTAATATGCGGATGGTCACAGAGATAAACCTTTCCCAGACCTTGCCCCCCAAACCAGGCTGCTTTCTCACCTCTTCCTCCCGATCTCATTCCTCCAAAGAATTTTTTTTTCATGACCTTCATGCAACAGCTTTCCTCCACAAGAACTGAATAATTGCCTTATGCAATTTTTTTCAGAAACTGTCCACTCCTTCATCTTAGTTCCCCGGATGCTGATGACCAGGGCTTAAGTCAAGACCACTGTTAAGTCCAAGATAAGTCCCAAACCAGGTTTAGTTGAGTCAAGACCAAGTTTAAATGAGTGTTAAGAACAAGTCAAGTCCATGTCCAAATGAAAGTGAGACCAATTCAAGTTCAAGACAGAAGAATCTGAGGCTTCTTCAATACCGCCACCCCCTGCAGATTCAGTACTGGTTGAAGGGAGACATGCAGGTCAGGACTCTGAAAGTGAAGCTGTAGTTACTTGACCAAATTATAATGTCCTGTCCAGTACCCCCCCCCCCACTGTCAAATTTGGGTATGATGGACAATTTTTGGCTTGGGCAACAACACAGCTCCAGATCCTCACATGTTGGCCACTGTTGTGTCTCCAAGAAGAAAATATGCCTAAAAATAAATATAACTTTTTGTAAGGTATTTGGTGGGACCAAGGACCAAAACCAGTTCAAGTCCAAGTAAGCAGAAAAACATCTGGAGTCCGAACATGAGTCCAAAACCAGATTCAAGCACTGCAGCCCTGGCGGTCATTACCATTTTATTTACTTGGAGAAAATGAATAAGAGATCCAGGAGCAAGTCACACAGACAGACACATATACACTCACTCACACACACATACACACTCCACTACAGCTAGAGCAAAATGGAACATCTTGTCCGCCCTTATACAACACACAAGGATCTCCAGAGGAGAGCATGAATGAACTGTGACTCAAGCACAGCAACCGAAGTAAAGAGCGGCTGAGCTTGCTGGGCTTGTCAGCTGAAATTCAGCACCATTTAGCCTCACAAAGAACCATACTAACAGGTTCCTTGAGAACACAAAGTGTTGAAATGTATGCGGCAAACAGCAGATGCACTGAAGGAACGCACTAAAGAAGACAAGGTTAATTCTGAAAGTCCCAACCACTAAGACCACCAGGAAAGACATAATAACACCCAGCCGGAGCCCTTTTAGCGGAAAGTTAGCCAGGTAAGTGCCATTCAGAGCCTGATTGCCAAAGTGCTTTCAGCTGGTTGGACTTGAGGCCCCCAACCCCCCATATCAGCAGTTGTGTTAAAAGCCCACCTTGGCGCTATGATACTGAGACCCTTGCTAGGGCAGATCTTATTCACATGTGCTGCACCCTGGGATGTGAATAGGGATGCGTCTTCCTTAGAGGAAGGACACATTGTGTGCACAGCTGCAGCACCATGCAGAGCTCCAAATGTATGTGAGATGATGGTGCGGCAACACACATCTTTGGCTCAGCCTTTACTTCCATCTAGTGGCATCCTTCTGCAATCTCAGCAGCTGCCCACAGAAAGGGGCTTGTGTGTGTGTATGTATGTGTGTGTGCATGCCTGTGTGCTGCTGCTGCCATGTAAACTTCACTAGATGATCTGGTTAGCTTAACTAATTTACAAAAATGATCTCATCTTCACTGTCCATCTTTTAACCTCACGTGCCATGTTTGTGAGATGTCCGTTTTGTTCAAGAAGATCTCACGCAGGTGTCTGTGACTCAACCAGTTAATCTAGTAGCCCTAAACTGCTAAGCAGGTTGTAAAAAAATGACTGGGAAGTACAACTAAGTGAAGCGTGAGCTGATTCTTTTAGTCGGGTGTGCAGATGCTGAGCTGGGAAAAATGCAGTACGCTGGCTGGGTATCAGCTGGATCTGTCAGATGGCTTTTTAAAAAAAAAATCTACATGGGCTTTTAACAAAAGTGTTTGGCTAGTTAACATAAATTAGGATTAAATGTGCACTAAACCAACCACTTTGCACATCTGCAGCACAATGGTTTAAAGTCTGACCTTAGTTGGCCTTTTATATCAAAACAACGGTTATGAAAATATGTTAATGGTCAGCGGGCGAATGTGTGCATGCAGAGGTGTTTCTGCATTTTTATGTCAAGTTTTTTGTTATTAAACATATTTAAGTGTGACAATAAATTCATTAAATCCAGTGCAGGCTTTGTTGCCTCTTATGTTTGTGCTGTGTGTTTTGGTTTGATGATTGAAAATGTAGACCCAGTTTGACTCCATTTCCTGAACAGGTAGCTTCCTGCTGAGATGCTGATGTGAGCCATGATGCAACATCTCAGCATCTATGAAGCTCCTCTCTTGGCCTGTCATGATATCAATTTTCCTTTAGGTTTCCTTCCAGGGCTTGGTTCCGATGGGCAGCAATCCATCCTGTGACTGGAGTGAATCTTGATTTAGGATTTTTTTTTCCCCTCCCACTAGTGGACTGCACCTCAGGGGGTGTGAAAGCATCTCTCACTGCAGACAACTCACTCATGTAAGTGTGGAGGATGGTCCCAACAAACTGTTGTCCTTGCTTTCTCTGTGCCCATGTGACACCAATACCAGAACAGCATCTCCATATGAGGCCTATGAGTGAAGAAATATGCTGGAATTTTAAGTTATGATATTCTGAATGAACTTTGGTCTCAGTTTATATGAAAAATACAGTACAGCTCCACAATTGGACAAATTTGGGTACAACGCAACTGGTGACTGGCCCCCATCCTCCTGCTTCCTTTCTGGTCACAAACCTCATCTTCTGATGATGGCAAATGTACAGGATTCACTGAAGGTGACATACATTTGGGTGAAAGTTTTTATTGATGTAGTGGTGGCACGGGCAGCCGTGGCTCTCCTATAATCCAATGCTGCTGCATGTATGGAAATAATTATCTAAACATTGTGGGAAATTATGGTACAGCTGGATTGTGGAGTTCACTGTTTCAGAGCTTTGGGGACAGTGTGTAGTTGTGTTCTGTTAGTGCTGGTGTTAAACATGTTGCCTAAAAGCAAAGCTTTCGTTCCCACAGTCCAGTCACGTAAATCCTCCTTTTGTAATGTTGCTGACATGGCCAAAGCATATTGTTACTAAAAATTTGTAATAATTGATCTATTTCCTGCACATAAATGAAAACTTTATTCATCTGTCTTTTCACGTGGTAACTAGAAGACTGACTATGAGACAAATAGGCGACACTGCATCTTAAGCTTTGAATTTTTTTGAGTCCCACTTACTGTTTAAGTTTTACTGTAGGTTATTTATCTCCAGTCATGACTCTGAGAAGGATTAAAATTTTAATTACAAAGCTGTTCTGATATTCATAACTCGGGAAACTAGAATTTTCTTCCTTGAGGGAGAGATTATGCAAGTTACCTGTGTAACTGCCTGAAACATGCAGAAAGTGGACAAAATTGTCTAGAATTCAGTTATTTCTTTGTCAAGGTCCAAAAAAAATAAGTAACCTCAACTTGTCAGTCTTTTTTTTTTTATTTGAGCAACCCAAATCGTTGTTTCTAGCAATTCATTTATGACTTTTATAAATTTGGCCTGAATTAACTGATTCTTCGTGGCTGTGTGTGCGTGCATGCATTTACATAGATTTTGGTTTGCTTACTGGTAATTTTAGCACTCATCCAACATTTGTACACAGTTACTGTGGGAACAACAGGCAGCTAAGGAGAGGCAGACTACAAAATATTCTGGACCTTCCAGAAATGATTTTTGTCACGGCAACAAGGAGTGCAGTGTTCAAGTTCAGAACCGATGCCATTCTAAATGTTTCTGCAGATCAGTGTATCTTTACCAGAACTAATACAGTAAGAATATCCTAATGTTTAAATGGCAAAATTATTGTAAATTTGATCATCTAAGGTCCTGACATGTCACCTGAATAAAGGTAAATAACTGAGAAACAACGGTTGTCTGAATATATTTGCCAAGTTGCATCAGCAAGAGGTCTAACAAACATCTGATGTTGGGGATGGTTCCCAGCAGATGGCACCATTCCTTTAAAAACAAATCCTACATTTCGAAACAAAACAGACACGTTTGTTTACCTTCTGTGGGAGGCAAAATGTAGTACTTTGAGAAATCGAAAGTAACTGTTAGCATTTGCCATCAGCAGTATAATCCAGCTTTAGGTGTAAATGTTGGAATAAAAAAGCAAAGTTCACAGAGATTTTTTTGTTCTCAAATAAAAATGCATAGAATCAGTTGTTAGTCCTCTTAAATTCATAGTAAAACATGGTGTATGCTTTCATATGAGCTAATAAGGCCTAAAAGTGGCAAAGTGCATTTGACGGTGTTTGCAAAGGGTTAAAATGGAATCTTTTTAAAGTCCCACCCTGTAGGCGGTCTCTGTCAGCAGGAAGTGGGACTGCAAACAAATTTTGGCCTTTGCTTGTGTATGCTTGGCTATCTAAAGAGGAGGAAGTGCTAAGGAAAGCTGCAGGTGTTTGGGATTTTCACCTGCGTGAGACGTGAGGGGCATGTTGAGGACCAGAGGCTGCTGCCGTATTCATAGTCCAGTCTGCGCGGCCCTGAATCAACCCCCCTCCCTCTCCAGGGACTGACTAAGGAGCAATGGCTGCCAAGTTTGCTCTGGTTGACAGCGACTTGTGTTGCCCGGTGTGCTGCGACATTTTCCGTGATCCCGTGCTGCTGCACTGCAGCCACAGCTTCTGTCGGGCCTGTGTGCTCGACTACTGGGGTACGTCTCGGACCGCCCGCCGTGACTGTCCCCTGTGCCGCCGGGAATTCTCCCTGCAGGAAGAGCCTGTGCCGAACTTAATCCTGAAGAATCTGTGTGAAAGTTTCCTTGAGGAGGAGAAGGACACGGGCACAGCAGAGGAGCTGTGCCAGGGGCCGTTGTGCCAGGAGCACGGGGAACCCCTCAAGCTCTTCTGTGTGGAGGACAAGGAGCCCATCTGTGTGGTCTGCTACAGCTCCAGGAGACACAAACGGCACGAATGCCGCCCTGTCGCCGAGGCCGCCCTTGAGTGGAAGGTGAGCTGACCTGCACAGAGGGATGCAGGCCACCTGTATTCACCCGCACTCACTTTCTGAGACTTTCTGCTCTCAGGTTCTGAACATATTTGGCACATAGTACCTTCATGAGTCACAGGGTGGGAACCATATGTGTGTGTTTGTCAAGATGGCGCCACCATTGTTCATATTTGGATAGATAAAATAATGGAGTGTTACGATGCAGCAGAAGCATCAAAGTACAGCGCCAGTTTTAACTGGAAACAGTTCATCTCCTGATATTCTGACTCCAATACATGAACATGGACAGCTTTTACACAGTTGAGTCCATTTCAGCGGACAGCCTTGGGATTGGAGCTATGGTATCCAGTTATGCAGAGCATTAACTTAATCGTAGTTGTAGCTTGCGTGCAAGAAATTACTGGCTGAAAGATCAGCACCTTATCTAAAGTTTTATCAATATGCGATACTGTATTACTTACGCGCGTTTATTAGTTTACAAAAGTGTTTAGTTTGCTGTCTTCTCGCAAAATAGTTTGAAAGACAGTGCTGTGGAATTTTTATTCCAAGGTCAATCACCTCATTCTCAAGTTTGCATAGACATTCATGGGAGGTGCAGGTACTGGCTCCCTTTAACCAACGCAGGACGTCCACTGTTTGTTGTGTAGCTGCCAGTGAAGGGGGTCCCTCAGTAGCATCTGTGGCACCTCTGTTACGTGTGTCTTCTGAAGTGAGGAGGAAGCCACAAAAGCAGCAACTTGAAGTGGCACCAGCGGCAGCCAGTGATACGGGCTGTCAGTGATGTGCAGCAGACTCTCTGTGGATAGTGCAGCAGCAGACAGGCTCCACCTGTTGACTGAATTGAAAGGCAACAAGTCCAGCTGGTGGTGCTGTGAAGGTTTAACTGACTGATTTTTAATCACCAAACGGTTAAACAGTGTGTATCCACTTGACCAGGGAAAGGTTTACTCACTAAAGCAAATTATTCACTTTTCCAAACATCTGTCCTTTTGAAGCGAACAGGACCAGATCGGTGCCATGGAGACAATATCCACTTTGGCAAATTATCCAATTATATGGTATCCACTTAAGAGGATTTGACTGTACATGATTATATTTATGCAACACTAAGGGTAAAATGCTAATGTGTGGTAAAGTACTTTTGAACAAGGTACATTACTGCTATCTCACTAAATGCATGGTGGTTGAGCAGCTCAAACAGTAAATCCCTGTACATTTAAAAAAGTTACCAATAAAGTGAAAGTAACAATTATTTGTGCAGATACTAAGAAATGTGGTCTTGTGTGCATCTGACCTAAATATCAACAAAGAAGGTGTGGCTTTTCTCCAGGAGGAACTCCAGACTCTCCGGGAGGATTTGCAGGAGAAGCGGGCCACCTTCAACACGGTGAAGGACACCTGTGAAAAGGCAGCACTGCACATTCAGGTACATCCTGCCTCAGGGGTAATGTTGTGCGGTTGTGCTGTAACCAGATGCTGAGTGCACATAAGGCACCGGATTTACAATCACTGAAAACTTTATACAGCAGAGAAGCTGAAACCAACGCTTTCCATCTGACCAGCAGAGGTCACTGATCTGACTCGGTTTCCATGCTTTTTCTACTTAAAGAAGCCCTTTTCTTCCAGTTACTGTCAAGAAGCACTACATTTTCAATATGGTCTCAACATTTTCTGTTAATGATAATGATAACTCTGAAGATCCACAGTACTCCTCAGTAACATCATACTACAGTAACATCTAGACATTCTATGATCACAAGTGGTTACCTTAGAGAGGCTGTGAAAAGACACGTCTGCTGCAGCTGTCAAGTTCAGGAGCATCTACTGGCAGGCGGGTGTTTTCCAGCTACTTGTTGCACCTTTTCCGCAAGACCACCACATACTCAGAGTTCCTGAACATCTTTCAGAACCAGGTTCAGTGCACCGAGAAGCTCATCAGAGCAGAGTTCCAGAAGCTTCGTGCCTTCCTGGATGCCGAGGAAGAGGCCAGAATAGTTGCTCTGAAGGAGGAAGGGGAGAAAAAAAGCCAGAGAATGAACAAGAAGCTCCAGGAAATGAAAAGAACCATTTCCGCCCTCTCAGATGCCATCAGAGTGATAGAAGAGCAGCTAAAAGCAGAGGACGTCACGCTCCTGCATGTGAGTGCTGATCAATATGGTCAAAGTTCTCGATGTCCCCTTCATCCAAGCAGCAATAGCAATTATTTTGCACTTTAGGCATTGCTGTTACATTCACAAATCTGTTTGTTTGTTAGGATTACAAGAGGACAGTGGACAGGTATGCCATTTCTTCCCTGCCTCCTATTATGTGGCACAAAGTCAAGTGTTGAACTGTCTACTCTGAAAGGTGACCACCCTCTGCATGAACACAGGACTTGGTGCTCAACAGAGGAACCAGAGCTTTTCTTTGGATCGCTGGTGAAGGTGGCCACCCACCTGGGCTCCTTGAAGTTCCAAGTGTGGAAGAAGATGCTGGAAATTGTGCAGAACAGTGAGTGGTGCAGGCTGCTTCTGAAAAAGACAAATGTTCAGACAGCACTAACAGGAGGTATTGGTGTGTGCAGGTGCGTTAAAGTCATACAAGATCTGTTGTTCTCCATCACTTTCTGTGGTGTGTCCCATTTAAACTTGGGAGCGTCCAGGCTGTATTCCTTGGAGATGTTCCACTGTATGATACCTGCCACTCGGTTATGTCTCTCAGAAATTTGGGTTACGGAGCTTGAATAATTCATCCAAAGCATAGTTTCTGCCAAAATGACACTGAGCAAATGAGCTGGGAAGTCTCTTTACAGCTAATTGTAAACACAGCTGGGGTGGATTATGTGGCTCTTTGATGCTCTTTCCCTGTAGATCCCATAGTCCTGGACCCAAACACAGCGGCTCCTTGGCTCATCCTGTCCGATGACCTTACCAGCGTGAGAGAGGGAGAGGAGAAGCAGAGCCTCCCCAACATCCCTGAAAGGTTTGACCTGGATGCCGCAGTCCTGGGCGCAGAGGTTTTCTACTCTGGCATGCACTGCTGGGAGGTGGAGGTCGGGGACAGTCCTGCATGGGTGGTGGGCGTGGCCAAGAAGTCTGTCCAAAGGAAAGAGAAGATGGCCTCTGTGCTGAAGAATGGCTACCTCACCATCTTCTTCTACCAGAATATGTACTTTGCAGGATCGTCACCGCTGACACGACTCATTCTGAAAAAGAAACTTGAGAGGCTAAGGGTTCATATAGACTGCGACCGCAACCGGGTGTCCTTCTTCAACGCCGGGGATGACACCCACATCTTCACGTTCAAACACACCCTCACAGAGGGAGTGTTCCCCTACCTGTGGGTGGGATGTAAGCAGTTCCCTTTGCGCATACAGCCCGTGACGATGGCCGTGCTCCCAGCGCAGCCTGGCAGCACTTAAAAAAATCCTTACTGTGACCACTCATTCCATCTTCTTAAGATCTCAGATTAATACTTGGAGATGGCGTTGTATCGGTACTGCTGTGATATTCTCAAAATTCATAATCTTGTGGGAAATGAGTGAAACACATTGATCTACTGTGCATATTTAACATTTTTGTGTGTGTATTTTTTTGATTTGATCCAAATGAAATTACTATTGATTCTTGGGTAGGAAAAAAAACTTGAAATGGCATAAATATGATCTACTGCAGCAAGCAGATTTGTTTTTTGTTTCTTACCTGGAGAGGATGAGAAATGGTACATTCTGGATTTAAATGAAGATCCAGTCTTCAGCACTTGGTGGAGTTTGTTACAGCCACTGTGGTGACAAAGTAGAGGCAGGTTGTGGATAAGTCTCAAAAAATTTTTAAAACAACCTGCCTCCAGTTATACCTATAAGGAATATGCTAAGGTAACAGTCATTTTGTGGTGAGGATTCCACTGCATTTTACAGTATCTCCTTAAATTATATGTCTTCTGATGTGTGTGAGTGTGTGTGTAAAAAATAAATTCTTTTCTCACCCAGTTTTCCCCTGTGATGGTATCTTTCCTCAGATTTGGGCCTCCTACCAGAGGGTATGGCTGTACCTACGGTTGTGGTCTTGTGGCCTGAGGCTAATGTTGTCATTCCTGGGTTCTGATGGAGCTTCTCTTCCAGCCAAGGCCCCAAGTGCTCTTATTACCAATGAAACTACCTTGGTTTTCACCTTCCACATTCTCTCCAGTTCCTCTCTTAATCTCTGGTATTCCTCCAGCTTCTCATATTGCTTCTTCCTGGTGTTTCTGTCACTTGTTTAGCGACTCCCAGTTCATCTGTCTGGATGTGGAAGTTTCACAGGATCT
The DNA here is from genome assembly GCA_018136845.1 of Heterotis niloticus. Classification (NCBI taxonomy): domain Eukaryota; kingdom Metazoa; phylum Chordata; class Actinopteri; order Osteoglossiformes; family Osteoglossidae; genus Heterotis; species Heterotis niloticus. Next base: position 14,790,351 of record CM030900.1, read on the forward strand.
TGGCCCTATTTTTGCTCACCTCTCTCTATGTTGCCTCCCTGTTTTGACTTGGGAGTGTTCAGGTTGTATTCTTTGCAGATGTTCCACTCTACAATCCCTGCCCACTTGGTTGTGCCTCTCAATATCTGCTGTTCCTGCCTGCATCCATCTTACAACTACTACTAGGTGTAGGATTGTCTCAGGGGCATCTTTACACCATCTGCATGTGCAGTCTTGCCTGTTAAGGTACCTCTGTTTCAACTAACTTGGTGCTAAGTGCTTGATCTTGTGCTACCATGATCAGTCCCCCTGTACCATCCTTCATTTCTGCCTTTTCCAGCCATTGGTAGGATCTTCTCATGGTGGTCACCTCTGCTACCTGTTAGTGGCGCATTCCATGGAGGTGCTTTACGTAAACAGGACAATCAAAGCTAAAAAAACATAGCAATATAAAGGCACCTCTCTTTCTTGGGTTTCAAAAGTCTAGGATATAGCAATAATACATTGAAAAAAACTGTTCTTTTCTATTCTGGGAGTGCTTTGCTGACTACTAATCACAGCAAGAGGAAATGTGGGTTGTTTTTCAGACAGCAGCTGAAAACAGAACAAGAAAGAAAATACAGTCAAAAACAAACTGTAAAATGTTTCAAATGGTTCTTATTTTTCTTTTGGAACTGGTCTGATTGTAACATACTATCAATGTATACTTTATTTAGTTTAGTCAGGAAATAGTCAGACTAGCTGGATCAATAAACAATCAATTTTAGGGTTGTGTTAATCTCTGTGGCAGAACATCTCATACACACTGCTGTACGTAATAAAGTATTGAACCTGTCAGGAAGAAACCGATCCTGCAACAAAAAAATGCCCCTGAATAGTAAATGCACTGTATGGAGAGAGCGTACAGTCCAGCCGCGAGTTTCCAGACCTAGAACTTTACAGAGGTCGCAAAACTATTCCCCTAAAAATCATAAATATTAAAAAAACTTAAGCATTATAAAGGGAAAATATCAATATTTAACTAATTTTTTGTCTTTTTGGAGTGAATAATGCATTATTGGATTTAATAAAATACTGTGTTAAGCAATGCTGATGCTGTGTGAGTAAGGAAGCATCCCGCTGTCTCCATTGTTAGTGGTGAAGGCAGCACAGCCCCCTGTAGCAACGCTCTCATGCACTTGTATGGGTGTCTTATTCACTGCTTTGTGCATTTAAATTCACTGTCCTGTGTGTGTGTGTGTGTGTGTGTGTGTGTGTGTTAGTTACACCGCTGAGTGCATTTCAGTTTATTACCCACTGTTCACTACATGCTGGTCATTGTTGTGCAGGTACTCACAAGCTGTGTGTGTGTGTGTGTGTGTGTGTGTGTGAGTGACTGAATCCTTCCTGGAAACACAGTTTGGAGCCCAGGCAACCTTGGTTGTGCTCCCTAAACAGAAAGCAAAAGTGCACAGTGCTTCTGTGTGTGTGTGTGTGTGACTGAGTCCTTCCTGGAAACACAGTTTGGAGCCCGGGCAACCTTGGTTGTGCTCCCTAAACAGAAAGCAAAAGTGCACAGTGCTTCTGTCTGTGTATGTGTGTGGGGTGCCCGGTGTTTGTGAGGACTTCACACTCAACAAGAGGCACGTGGCGAAGGAAGCAGAACGCGCGCAGAGACCCCTGAACCCCCCCGCAGGTAGAACACTGAGCGACTGACAGGGCACAGGTGGGCAAGCGTCTCGTATTCCACCTTAACCCACACACACACACACACACACACACACACACACACATTAATATGCATTAGACTTAAAAAAGGGCTTTGGCCAAATGTCACGTGACCGTCAGGTACCCCATATGTATGAAGTCTTAAAGTGAATTTACCACAAAACTGAAACGTCACGAAGGGGGATCCAGCTTATGTCGTCGTAATCCCCCCTCCTCTGGCTTGTGGAGACAGGTTAGTGTCAGCTGTAACTTTACACCATCCAGCAAGCTGCCTCGAAGTGTTGGGTAAAGCTGCATCAGTTCTCTGCGAGAGGGATTCGAACCAATAACGAAACAAGCCCAACTCTGCCCGTTTCTTGCGTATACAAAAGCAGTAATATTTAAGGGAGTATTTTCTTTGGTGCACTGGGAGCTGACATTGTGAGGTAATGTGAAAGTGAAAGGTATTAGAATCTCAGTATGAATGATTTATTTTTCACAGTTAACAAGCGCAGGGTTGAACCCTCTTTTGCCCCCCTAAGAATGGACTGACTCTTTCACAGTTGCTGTAGATTTATTTATTCTTCTAACATCAAACCCAAGCACCCATTCCCAATCCGATTATATCATCACCACTAGTTGGTCTCAGCCAGGTGTACCCAATAAAGTGGCCTGTGAATATATAATGACACCCTTTCTTTTTCCTGCAGGTCTAGCACAATGGCAGAGGCCACAGCCAGCACAGTGCTCCTAAAGAAAAGGAAATGTATTAGCCAGAGCCTGAGCACGGGGGGAGCTGTAGACCCCATGGTCCTCACCTTGTTTAGCACCACCCAGCTGCTGCTCCAGATCCCCCCGCAGTACAACAGCAGCCTCCCTGTGTGGCAGAGCATCTGTGATGGCCAGGTTGAGGTGACGTGGAACGAGATGCCGTACAGCATCAATATCAGCATCACCCCCCTCTCCCTGCCCAAAGGTGCACAACCAGAACCTCAGAAGATCACGGTCCATCATCTGCAGCCCCAAACCACAAGCATGCTGTCACCTCAGACTCCGTGCTCTGTGTCATTGCTCCAGCCGCTCCAGCCCCTTGACACGGACCTGTCCTTAGTTGGTCCCACGCCGAAATGCAGGATCCAGGCGGCCTCCGACCCCTCTGTCACCCTGGTCCAGCCAGTACCCAGGGCTGAGTGGGTCCAGCAGGCCTACTTCCACACCAGACCCACAGAGCATGTGAGCATCTGCGATGACTTCCTGCTGGGCCACTGCGCCCAACAGAGCGAGTGTCCCCAACACCACACACCCTATCCATTCCACTGGCAGCTGCGGCGCCACGACACCCACCAGTGGGTCAGCACCTCACACTCAGCCCAACTCAAGCTGGAGAGGCTGTACTGTGATGCTGAGCGGGACCAGGCCAGGCTTAGTGACACGTGAGTGCGACCACGAAGCCATCCTTACAGACTCATGCGAACTGCCTTTATTCTGGAACATTATGGAGCAATGACGTAAATAAACCAATAAAGCACTGAAAAAATCTAACCAGATCAAAAAATAGCAAAACACAATCTGAATCACAGGAAAGTAGCATTTACATTTTTAAAAGCAGAACTATCGTTTTAAGATTATTAATGCTTGTTTTTATTGTTGACCTTTCCGACCCCTCCACATCACCGATGTGCTAGTTTGTGTGCATGATCATAGTTTCGCCATGTCACAAGTTCAATGGGAAAAAACAAAAGAGGAGCATTACGTCAACTCTGCAGTCATGAGTCACAACTGAAATTCACTCCATACTTTGACATAAATCTGCCGCATGGAAGTCCTTTTGGATTTTGGGGCAAGAGAAGATAAAGCGGACCGTGCAAAAAGTGCCAGTTTGAGGTTAACAGGCAACAGTGCACCTGAACAGAAAGCGCTCCATAGACACAGACACTGTTACCACGTAGCTAAACCAACCCCATCTGCGACCAATTTCTTCCTGCAAAAGTTGACATTTCATGGAACTTAACAATAAAATTGCACACTCAGCATATTTTGTATTTATGTGTCTGAGACTTAATAGAATGTTTTGGAGCGTCAGAATAGCAAGTACACTCTGTGGAACTCAGAAATATGTGATTTTCCAGGTCAGAAGAATTCACCTTGAACTTTGACACGATGGCTGTGAAGAAGTCGAAGCTCTACGATACAGCCAGGAGGCTTTCCAACTCCAGCGACCCAAAGAGGAACCCACACTTCCCCACTGAATGGAAGTTCTACTGGAGAGACTGCTTCATCTGGCAGTCATACCAGAATGTATGTATTTCACACTCTCTTATCGTCAGGTAGTGGTTAAGGACAGAGCCCTGTATTGTAAAAGTTGGTGGTTTGGGTTTAGATAGATAGGTTCCAAACTACCATGACTCTACTTTGATAAGTGGTTAATGATGAGTCTATAATGCTATTGTCTCCTGCAGGATGTGTCCAAAGAGCTGCTCGCCAAAATGAAGGCTGGTGAGACTTGCTGTCGCTTCTTCATTGGGCTGCAAGAATACGAGGTGGACTTCAGCAGCCTAACGCAGATGAATCTCACCACAGGCTACCTGCGCAAAGTGCGATGCAGGCCCACCTTCCGATCACCACTGTCCATCAAATCACACCTGAGGTATTCCTGAAATCCCATGTTTCATGACTGTTTGGCTCCCTTGTCCAGTATCTTGTGTCTAAGTAAGAATGACTTATAGTTATACAATGTTCTATACAATTGAGGAGAGAACATTTGTTATAAAGTCAGCAATGCAACTGAAGCAGAGGATTGACTGCACATTACAACAATCAAGCTGCAAATCTTTGAAGATACAAACTCCTTCTGCTGGTCTTTCCATCTACTGTAGAACAATCATCCTTACTGAAGCCCTCGTGTCCAGCTGCCAGGTCCATCCCAACCTCAACTTAGACCCTCTGGTAGAGTTCAACAGTTGGTACCCACCTGTGTGGACTCCACTTCACAATCAAGATGTTAACCTGGTGGAGGTGCCCTTTGGAGCAGAGGTGTACCAGAAAGTCCACAGCTTGTTTCACAGCACCATGCCAGAGACCAAGGTGGAGATAGTCAACATACAGCAGGTTCAGAACGTCTTCCAGTGGGACAAGTATCGAAGGTGAGGGGGGTCAATGACCAAAAGGTTTGTAGGTTAAAGTATTATTGGAGACCTTTGCTACACAGCATAAATCCCTTCAGTTTACACAGCTGTACGATGACCATCATTTGAGTGCAAGTGTACTGGTTTGGATCAAAGTATCAGCTAAGCAGCTAGAACAACAGTCAGGTGGCCATCAAGTAGGCTGTAGCTGATGATCATGTGTCTTCTACATCAGTTCTGAGCTGAGCAGCAAAATGAACAACTTGTGTTTTTTTTTAATTCATTTATTTTTCTTATGCTTCCTTTAGGTGTTACTACATTTTATGTTAAGTATGCAGTAAAAGACACCCTGGTCTCATCACACTGATCACGGTTCTTTATGAGGTTTTTTATTTGCATGTTGTAAATACATGCAGCTGACAAACACATTCCAGACAATTGTGTGCTTCCAGATTTATGGCCAGAGTTTGGGAAAGAAGCTTCTTTTCTCCTCCAGAATGTCTGTGCCCCCCATGCACAAAGTAAGCCACATAAACACATGGTTTTGTCCAGGTAGGTACAGAAGAATTTGGGTGGCTGCACAGAGCCCTAACCTCAACTCCACTGAAAACATTTGGGATGAACTGGAACACTGACTGCAATCCAGGCCTTCTCAGTTGACTTCACTGTTGAAAGGTCACAAATTCTTACAGCTGCACTCCAAGATGTGGTGGAAAGCCCACATACTTTTGGCCATATAGTGTAGCTCCTGCCAGGGAATTCCGAATGCCCACTAATGTATGTGGTGTCCTGACTCAGCAAGGGGAGGAGCAAGAAGGGAGACTCACCTGAAAAACCCCACTGTTGTCTCCCATCCCACGGACCTGTCAGTGTTCTTAATATTTACATTTATTCATTTGAATATTTTACAGCAAATATAAAAATATTGCAAATATTTTTCTCCATAGCAATGTGCAGCTCAAAGTAAACCAGTGCATTTCATTGGCATTTCGACAATACAGTTCTCTAAATAGTGACGGTCCAATAGCACTATTGGTTTGGGGCCAACTGTAGGATAAACTTTATCTGTAGATTGTACTCCAAATGAAATGCTGTTTTACTCTTTGGTCTGAGCACTGACAGCTGATAGAGAGCCTTTAACACTGCAGGCAAAAGGAACACATGCTGAACTGCTGCCCACACCTGAGAGAATCCCTGGAGCAGCACCTTTTCCATGGCACCACTGAGGATGCAGCCAAGGACATCTGTTCAAACAACTTTGACCCACGCGTGTCAGGGAAGAACGGCGTGGTGTACGGCCGTGGCAGCTACTTTGCCCGTGACGCCAGCTACTCTGATGACTATTCCTGGGCAACCAAAAGCAGCTGTAAGCACATGTTCCTGGCCAAGGTTCTGGTGGGAAACATGAGCCTGGGGAAGAGAAAGTACTGCCGTCCGCCACCGCTCAAGAGCAGCATGGCCAGGTACAAGGCCTATGACACTTGCGTGAACCACCTGGACAATCCCTCCATCTTCGTGGTGTTTGACAGCTGTCAGTGTTACCCCTACTACCTCATCAAGTATAGGCTGCTGTCTGATGCTCTGAATGCTTTTGGACCTTAACAGATCTGATTCATATGGGTTACAAGCAGACCCCACATCTGAACAGCATCAGCATCAATTGGTTTCCATCTCCTGGCCCCTACGGGCCTTGTGTGTTGCTGTTCACCTTTTCAGTCTTTCTCCACCTTGATCCTGGTAGGCACGCACCAACAGTTCCAAAGCTACCAGAAATGAGAACTATTTCTGCCAGGCAGCACTTTTATCGTTCCAGGGGAAAACATGCAGCCACATTACTAGCTATGATTAATGCGATGTTCATTAATATACATGTTTCCAAGTTCTCAGTAATGTATTTTTAATGTTATTGATACCGTTATAAAATGTTGTGTGAAATGTTATTTCAGTTGTTTTTACTTCATGACATTCATTGTTAAAATACCACTCTCATCCCGAGGCAGGGTTCAAGCATAGCTACGTTGCAGACCCTTCATTTCCCTCTGCTTGAGATGAAAGCAGTAGATCGACCCATCAGCAATTACTTTTCACGGCGGACACCTGGTTAGGTGTGCACATCTCAGAAATGGGGCAGACTGATCTTTATGTAGCTGCAGAAATTCTTCATCAGGTTGAGGGAAAGAAGGCAAAGTTAATCTGAGATCAAAATAACACTGCATTTTATTCTGTACAACAGCAAAGAACAAAAAAAACAGAACTGGACACAATGAGGAGTCTCAACATGACTGCAAGTAGCATCAAATTACAACATTATAAAAAGTAGAATGGGTTCTCTTACAACCAATTTTTTCAAGTACCTGACTCAAAGTTGTTCATTTTTTTAAAAATATTTTAAATTAGTGTTTAAGGCCATATACACAATTTCTATTGTTTTGATGTGAGCACACTACTGGAATCGTCTGTGGAAGGCGGAGTGGACAGTGCAGAAAACCAGAGGCAACGGGGGAGAGCGTTACATTGCAAAGTTTTCCCTCTATGGAATTGATGCGTTTTCCTTTGCATGCAGGATCGTGTCTCTGAACGACAAGCTGGCCTTCCGGCTCCACATATTGCACTTAAATAAAACGAGTTCGGCCACAGTGTAAAGGACATGAGGGGATTCTCAGCCAAGCATTTAAATGGACTAAACAGCCAACACACTTCCTTTAGCCATTCATCACAACCCAAAAATGGCCCATGTTAAACCCCCTTTATCACCTCCTGTGCGAAATGTGACTGAAGAAAAAAGACTCTTATATGCCAGAGCAGAGATGTCATTAATATGATGGAAACACTAGCTGTTCTGTATTTATTTTAGGCACTCGACATGTGATCATTAAGATCACACAAATCCGACAAAATATCCTGTAGTTCACTACAAGAGAAACAGGATTATTAAAAAGTCAATAAAGCTTCCAAAGTTAGTCAAAAATGTGTGGGAGGTACTGAACCAACTTGACCAAATGGTTTGCAGATAAACTAACGTCACAAGAATCTACTTAAGGACACAAACACTATAAAACAAACTGAAATTAATCATTAAAACCTCCAATCCAGTAAACAGGTTTTGTGGTTTTTGACACCCTCAAGTGAAGAAGGGTCCTTAACCACCAGTTTCAGTCTATAAACAGAAGAGGTTTCCTTCTGTTGGCGATGAAGGCCATGTAGAGAAACAGGCCAGCTGAAAATAAAAATAATATTTAAGTTTAACATTGACATTTTTAAAAAAAGGCATGATTACTCAGCTTGCTCCTCCCAGTCTGCCATTGCTGTTGTTTTTACTTTTTCCTTTTTTGAGTTGTATGCCGTAGACTGACCCTTAGGGGTCATGACCACTGCTGCAGCAAACTGAAGTGCTGCTAAAGACAAAGCATCTGGGTGGGGGGCACAGGGTGGATTTATTTTGGGGCTGGGACTGGGGAGTCCACACGGGGAGCTGTGGTGTTGGGGGGCTCAGGGAGCGTTGAAGGCAGGTCTCCTCATTCACAGGCCAGTTTGCTGTCGAAGCTGGAGAGACCAATGGCAAAGGCCTGCAGGGCGCACATGGGGTAGTTGTAGTCCAGGGTGAAAATGTCCTCCGCCACACGGCCAAACTGCATCACGATGTAGTCCGCTGTTGGAAACAAGAGGCATAAACCATTTCAAAACCATTTCAGAAACAGCTTCATCCTCACAAATGAACGAGAAGAAATCACTTGTGAAAAAGAGGCTGCCTGTGGTGGCAGCTGCTTACGGTCATTATCGTGGACAATCTGAAAATTCTTGACGGAGGCCTGCGTGACACGGCCGTGGAAGTTGAGCACGTAAGACTGCGTGTCATCGTTCCATACAGGGGCTTTGTTGTGCAGCTCAATGAGACTGTCCAGCGCATGGCTCTGCCACTTGGACAGCAGGCTCTCTTGCTCCTGCACAAATACACCATTGGCTTATGATGGGAGACTCCACAAGGGCACAGGACGTCTTCAGATTCACCCCCTCATTTTTTTAATTTTAAAAAAGGTCTGAAAAGCTGTACAAGCTAAAACTCTCTATGGTATGCATCCATGTTACCTATGAATGTCCTCTCTATATGGGGAGCTCGTTCTGAGCTCCCCATATAATGTCTTTTAATCTAGCCACATAAAAAAAACTCCCCTTTTAAAATCCAAACAGTTGATACAGTTTCCAACCAAACTGTGATATTAAAAATCTGTTATTTTTCTTTTGAAATGTGGCATCCGATTATGTGTCTTGCTTGCATTCTCTGCAGTTTCCCCAGTGTCCAGTCTATGATAATGCCTGTCTGCACCTGTGTTCATATCACTCAGCATATGATCATCTACGTTCTAAAATCCGTCATAATGTCCGAACCACAAGTGCAGAATTTGTGGGGATCTGCTGCGGATTTGTGCCCTTGCTAAGCATCTACTGCTGTACAAAAAGAGTGATAGTGATAATGGTTTGCTAGGTACATAAGCATTTTAAAGCACTTTAGTGATACTTGGAAAAAAATGGTTGGGGTTTTTGTGGGTGTGGTAACAGACTATAATTTTTCCTGTATAAAATAATGACAAACAGGCTACGTGTTTACATTTTCCTTGTTCCAAGTCTGGTTTTCAGGAACAGATTATGAATGTAAACGGGGGGTAAGGTGTATTTCCGTAATAAATATAACTGATTTATTCCTGGAACTCCGGGAGCGATTGAGCTAGATATTGGCTATTAAATAATTGAGACAATGAAAATGAGACAACAGTACATCATTCTCAGTAACAGCTTATAAGAGGAGCCAATACAGCCACAAGAGAAGCATGAAACCCCCAAAAAGGGACCCTCCAGCATATGGAAAGGAGCATAAACTCACGCAGGTCGGTCGCACTGGGACCCGTTCAAAGTTCATATTCATGCCTGGGATGATCACGGTCATTTTGCGGGGACCTTTAAAGCCCAGCACGTTGGTTTCCTGAAAAAACGCCAATGGTTAACTGAATGCCCACCGGGAACGACACCAGCCTTTCAGTCTGGTGACACTCACATAGCAGATGGCAGCCAATTCCTGCCGCCTGTTGGACTCCTCTAGCAGGGAGCCGGGATTCTTGGTGGGATTGATGCCATTGTCGTACACTGTGAACTTGGTCCCCATCAGATTGGATCTGGAGGAGTGAGGGACACCCAACGGAGGGGGGACAGCGAATCAGAAGATGAGATTACCATCCTCTTGGGTGCAATTTGGACCAACCTGCAGAAGGATGGCTGCCTACCTCAGCTTCCCAACAAAGCTCTCGCCCTCACGGGACAGGTCTGTCGCATCCACTGAGATCAGATAATTGGACGTCTTGCTCTTCTTCCTCTTCCTCCCCGCAAGCAGGAATACCTGCAGTGGATAGATGGTGCCCTATGAAAAGCTGGCTGTGAGCAGAAGTAGAAACCCATCCGCCCCATAGCCTGAAAAACAGCCCAGTTACCCTCCTGCCGTCCTCTTTCTCCATGTGCATAAAGTAGGTGGGGTACAGGCCTCGGTCCATGCCCTTCTTGTCTCGCGTAATGCGGCACTTCACAGTCACACCGCGGGGAGCAGGCTGCAGTACAAACTCCTCCAGGTTATCCACCTCAATGGTAGGGACCTCTGCAGCCGGAGACCCGGGACCCATGCAGTCCTGAGGGGTGGATTGCAAGAATAAAAGTAAAATGATTCTTCTGTTAAAATATCCAGCCTCACAACATGTAAGAGTCACCCATTTCTACATTTTCTCCATTTACAAAGGCGCTTATTCAAAAAATAAGACTTCTTTGATGAGCCCAAGTGCTGAAACAGTGGGGAGGGCCACTATGGCGGGCTGGCTTACAGTGTTGGACTTGGCGCTGGAGGCAGATGCAGGTCGGGGGCTATCTGCACTTGGGGACTGGGACCGGGCACGGTCTTCCTCTTCCTCCTCATCATCACTGGCCTCGTCGTAGTTCATGCTGCCCGAGAGTCCTGAGCATGTGCAGCAGAGGTTAAAGAAGGGAAGGGAAGGGAACTGTCCCAACAACCCCATCAGGGCCCCCCGAGTGTCTGCAGGCAGGCATGTTCACAGCAGAACCGGATCGACAAGAACCACCTCAATCCGTTTTCCACAAACCAAGATAAAGTTAGTGAGGACCAGAGTGTTTGAAATTAGTCTAGAGAAGGTTTGTAGTAACCAACCAAACACGTTTCTGCAGATTAACAGCTGAAGCCACGCAAAACTTTCACATTCCTTCAGAGGAGTTATCAGTCCAAAACAAAACTGTTTTTTTGGGAAGGACATGCAAGATAGCTAGCATTCTGTGAAGTAAGAGCACAGAAATAGTTCATGTAAGCTCCTTGCATGCAGAGAAGAGGTCTCTTTCTGTGGTGCAGAAGAAGAGAACAGTGAGAACCCCCAAGGAGACCCTGGAGACTACAGGTGAGAGAGCTGTAAAGACCATAAGCACCCAAGTCTGCATTTCCATGAGAGGGGCAGCTTGCTACCTGAACGGAGCAGTTTCTCCCTAGCAGATAGGGGGCGCTGCGTGGCCTCTGTGGGAGCAGTCTCCTGCCCCTCGTCCACCTGCTCCTCAACAGTCAGAGTGGGGGAGGGGCTGTGCTCGGAGGGGCTGTGAGGGGAGTCCCGCACTACTGCGGGCAGAAACACATCACCAATGCACCCTAAACACAACCACAGGGGGCGCAGTGAAACCATGGTAGGAGACTTGACTCCAGAAGGGAACATTACCAAGCTGAACCAAAAAACAGTCACCTGTGTGGAAACCCAGCAAAACTGGAATATAGAAGTTAAGTCTAAAGCCTACAAATTTATCAAAACACCAAAAGGATGGGAAACATACTAAGTGTGAAAAGTTGGCCACGAACTACCAATTCCTTTTTCATCTACATTTTGACAAGAACAAGTCTGCCAGTCTTTGACCTTCAGTCCCAGAGCAAGCATTTGGGAGCAGAAATGTTTAATCTTTCAAAGCGTCTGTACTCGAGATTAAATTAACACGAGCCACTCTGTTCACTAGGACCCTGGGCCCCTGAAGGACACACGCCAAAGGCATTTTCACACAAGGGAGATAAAAGATGTCGGGTTTTTCTGAGTTTTAGGTCACTGTGAGAGGAGCAGCGATGGCAAATCATTTGATCCCAGAACCACGACCGAGACAGTAGGCCACTGGTGACGTCATGTACAGCATCAGTTCAGTTACCCAGATACCCTGCCTCACTCACCCTGCCTCTTCAACAGCTCGTGGATGTCTGTCTTGGTCTCCAGCAGCTGCTCTGTGTCCCCGTTGTCCTCTGGTTCCTCCACCATGGGGGACTGCGACTGACTGACAGACAGAATCTGGACCTTATTTACCAGATCAGGGGTCTCCGAGTTCAGGAACGCTGCAGGCCCATCGATACCTGGCCAATAGGAGAGCAGGACTACTCACTGCACAGCTTTGATACTGGTCCATCTCAAACACTCACCTTCACCCTCACCCTTCTCATTAGGTACACTGACATTCCCTTCATCATCCTGCCATCCTCACCATCCAGGATGACATCACTGGCATTGCTGGTGTTAGACTCCACTAGGGGGGCCTGTTCCTCATTGCGACGTGCCCGGGAGCGCCGGGGCCGTGTCTCCAGATTGGGCTGCACCATTAGAGGTTCCTGCCTCTTTCGCCGCTGCTTCTGTTCCAGCAGTGCCCTCTGTGGGAGGGTGAATAACTCAGTGAGGCTATGTTAGCAGGTGAAAAACATCCACAAACACCCATACCTTCTGTTAATTTGTTTGGTGAAAATCATCCCGTACAGCAAATTCCCATTTCAAAATGGGACTTTTGACTCAAATTTTAAAATTCACAAAAACTCAACTCTTCTGCTTTTCAGTGTAAAAGAATCAGCCTCATGTCACTTGTACACACAAAAACTTCCAAGTCAAACACTTGTATTTCAACGGATACCTGTATTTCTTATTCATGGTGCTATTTTCTTTGCTCTTTTCTCTACTTTTCATTTTTCTTTATTTTTCTTCACATTTTGAAAACTAGAAGCCTTCAGAAGTTTGTCACCACTACTCTACTTACAATTTGTAAAACTCTGCTGCAAAGCCAAGATGTTTTTTGTGCAGAGCCCTGAGAGATGAGGGAAGGGTGTACACTTAAGTGGAAAATTAGCTTATGTTGACAATTGGGCTATGGTACTGTTTTGGTCACAGTCATTTGAAAGGAACACAAATTCAGATAAGTGGATGCCTGGTAAGTGAATAATTTGCTTTAGTGAGTAAACCTTTCCCTGGTCAAGTGGATACACACTGTTTAACCGTTTGGTGATTAAAAATCAGTCAGTTAAACCTTCACAGCACCACCAGCTGGACTTGTTGCCTTTCAATTCAGTCAACAGGTGGAGCCTGTCTGCTGCTGCACTATCCGCAGAGACAGAGTCTGCTGCACATCACTGGCAGCCCAAGTCATTGGCTGCCGCCGGTGACACTTCCAAGTTGCTGCTTTGTGGCTTCCTCATCACTTCAGAAGACACACGTGACAGAGATCCCACAGACGCTACTGAGGGACCCCCTTCACTGGCAGCTACACAACAAACAGTGGACGTCCTGCGTTCGTTGAAGGGAGCCAGTACCTGCACCTCCCATGATTCATCTATGACAACTTGAGAATGAGGTGATTGACCTTGGAATAAAAATTCCACAGCACTGTCTTTCAAACAATTTTGCAAAAAGCCAGCAAACTCTAAACATTTTTGAGTAGTAAATGTGCATAAATAATATAATACAGTACTGCATATAAATAACAATGATTTACACATTCATATGACTGTATTTACTGTATGCGTTATTCTTTGTTTTAGCATGTAAAACACAATGTCAGTAAAGTACACACTCCACATAACTGGATATTGTAGGCCTGGTCCCAAAGCTGTCCCAATAAAACAGACTCGACTGTACTGACATTCATGAAAAAGTATACACCTTTGACACGATGAATTGGAGGTGTCCATCATCACTAAGAAAAGCCAAAGTGAAATTATTACATGTGACAGACTGGGCCTTCGCAAAAACAAAAACAACATTTGAACTGTTGTTTCCTCAGTTGCAAAGCAAAAAAAGAAAGGATGAAAAGACAGGAAATGTTACTATGGAAACAACAAGCTAACAAGCTAGTCAGAAGAGTGAAGTGCCAGCAGCCCTTGAAGGGGGTGTTTATATGGATCTGGATGTCCAGGGGACCTTGCTGCTGGCAAAGGGAGAAAACTGGTGTTCCTGATGTCATTGTTCATGTGGTCATTCCATAAAGGCTTAACACACCCAGTTTAGTATCCTGGCGTCCACTCTCAGGATCGATCCTACAGCTGCCGACGTTACAGAAGTGGTCCAATTAACATCAACGAGTCCGGTTTACAAAATCATCTGAAGTTTGTTCGGGCTGCTGGGGACCAGCTCCCTTCTGTCACCGTGCCCAAAAACAAATCTTTACCCAACAAGAGCAAGCAACTGTTACCCAACAGAAGCCTGCAAAAACTATTTAATCCAAACAATGATATATCAATATGCTCAATAAACAAATATCCCATCTGACTGCAGCAACAATACAGGCTTTCTCTGTCCATAAAGGCACTCACAGGGCAAACATGTCAACATTTACTTAAAAGTCGCGGGGCCCATCAATGAGGCTTTTAAAGGGAGTCCAGGCTATAAAAGAGTTGATTATATAACTACCTGAAGTAACCAAAAGGATGTAGGAAAGAGCAAGAGCAAAGGTGATGCAAGATAGTAGTATAGAAGTAGTATAGAAATATGGAAGTATAGACTTGAGTTTCCGGGTTTTTAGACTCAACCATGTTGCATGTCCTTTGTCTAGAATAAGAATTCGATTCATCTGTCCTTGATGCTGGACATGTTGTGCAGGAAGGGACAGGACTGAGATCTGGGGACTGCACAGGTAACTGAACTGAAATGAAAACTCGCTGTCATGGTCCTGGACCCATTAAGTGACCATGTGTGCCATATGACACGGTTCATTACCATCCTGCAAATATCAGGCTGAGTGGGATAAACTGTAGGTATAAAGGAATGAACTTGGTCAGCAATGATGTTCAGATATGCTGTGCTATTCAGATGTTCTTCGGCAGGTATCAGGGGCTCTAATGTGCATCAGGAAAACATTCCCCACAACATCACGCTGCCACCACCAGCCTGTACTGATGGCATCAAACAGGATGGCTCCATGAACTCAATTCATTTCTGCAAAATTCTGATCCTTTCATCAGCCTGATACAAAAAGAACCCAAATCCATCCAACCAGGCAAGTTTCTTCCACTCCCGACCAGTTTTGATGCTCCTGTGCCCGCCGGAAAAGACAAATTTATCAAGAAAGTTTCATACGTGGTGCATTCTGAGGGGACATGCTGCACATCAATGTTGAATTTCTCCTCTGTCCCCTGATCCACAAGCTGTTTTTGTCCACTAAGTCATTGGACATCATCACCCATACCAGAGTAACCCCGATGGTGAAATGAGATCGCAAGCATCTCATTTCACCATTGCCCAAATTGTCACAGTCCCAGTGACTAGACTGTCCCGCACGATATACACAGACACTTATTCTCATGCCATGCAAATGAGCCAGAGATCAAAGGGCTGTCTTACAGTCCAAAAATAGGACCTCCATGAATAAAACATGTACAAGTGGATTAAAGCGCTTCATTATGGCAATGATAATCCGCCAGTCACATCACTTTGCAAAATTCAAAGGAAAACGGTTGCATGATAGAAATACATGGCGAAAGGCGGCAGCACAGAAATACATTTTCTTATCGACGAGTTATTTCACATCTGTCAGCGTAAAATGTACTTTTTCCTCATCTCATAGGCACTGTAAAATTGAATATTCCCAAAAACTATCCCTGGTATGCGACTTGGTGCTTACTCACCCTAGGTGAGTGTAGCACAATCCCCAAAGCAACACTACCACCACAAAAACCTGGGTTTATCCAGCTAACCCTTGTCCAGCCCAAAAGTTCTGCTCCTGATGTATGGAAACCACCTCCGTCTGCATCTCGAAAGGCCTTACACGCTTCAGCGCAGCACTGTTTGCAGTTACCGCAGTCTCCCCCTCATTCATGTGGGAGTCCTTCCATCACCATTAAAATAGCAACAGACTAACAACTTTCATGAAATTCATGACATCCCTTCTTCAGAGGCGACATCAGCAGCTATTTCTGCTTTATGGTTTCTGTGATGGTGAGGCTTCCTAAAGTGATCGGCTAATCGGAGCACCACTTACAAATAAAATGCATCTTCACAACTCACTCTCCTACAGAACATTTCAGATCCCCTTGCAGTCTTGCACAAGTCTGAAAGACATCAAACTTCCACATCAACCCTTGAGGTCACCTGCTGAATCAGGAAAAGATTTTAGCTCATACTAAAGTTATGGAAATGATCTCCTCATGGGCATTTATTCATCATATGGATGACGCTTACACGAACATTTACATTTCGACCTGCCAGTGTTAATTCCCAGTGAGAGAAGGCGAAACACAAATACACCACAGTAAGATCAAGCGGTCCTTGGGTTAAATGTGCTAAATATTCTGCAGCAAACCTAAGGGGCAACAAACTGCAGTATGAAAACAGTCACTGAAGTTCAAAAAAAAAAAATTTAAAAACCCTCAGGTGCAGTGACAGAATGCCCCTGCTGAAGAGAAAACTGCCTCAACCCACAGGGAAGAAATGGCAAATAAAAAGACACAGGAGTAACTGCCTTGAGGAGGAACTGTACATCCCAGGAAGCACGAACAGCTCTGAAGACATTAGATAACACACGCATACATGAAACATACCATACGCATACGGCATCTGCTGCACAAACATGTCTTGCATTAAAACAACATCTGAAACACGATCGGGAGAGACGGTGTCAGTCCCGCTGCTCTTCAAACACAGCATGTGCCAGTGATTCCCCCCGAGGCCCGGAGGGAAGCGCGGAGGCGGAGTCACCCACCCTTTCCGTGGACATCCTGAGAGACACGCCAGCAAGACGGGTAAAAAGTGTTCCTCTGATCGGAGGCTCAGAGCGCTATGTGCAAGACAGAGAGGAAGACGGGGGGGGGGAGCGCGAACGAGAGACACGCTTGCAGGCTACTGAGCCCTGAGGACTGTGCTCTCTGTCAACCCTTTCAGAGGAAAACTGCTGCCACACTCCCAGCTACAACCTCACGCTTTCTGTTCAAGAAGCATGTGTGTCTGTGCGTGGGGTTACTGTCTCTGTCTCACTCAAAAGTGCAACCAACCAAACTCTGGGTGCGACACAGTAGAGCGATGAGGGGGGGGGTTCTGAGAAACAGATCTTTGGGAGAATGAGCGCACCATTTATATGTAGGGAAGGAAAGCAAATGAAATCCCAGTCAAATGAACTGAAAAGTATTTAAAAAAGCAAACAAAGAGACAAATCCCCACCATTCTTCAAACCCATTTGCAAGCCCTGCATGCTGGTTACACAACCAGGTCGCCTTCGGACCCGCCAGCAGCACACAGGCGGGAGGCCCCTCGTGGGCCCCGGCCAAAACCAGGGACTCCTGCAGCTTCAGAGGTTGCTGCCACGGCCGCAAGTCCATGCATCACTGCCCCATTATTCATTCATCCATTCAGCCTTCACTTATCAGTACATGAACATCATTCAGTTTGTCTGTCCCAGGCTTTTGTGCAAGCCAAAGACACTCTTCCACATTTCTGTCTTAAGAGAATGATTTTGGTAAAGTATGAGACAATGAGAGCAGGATCCCAGAGCAGAATGACCAACACAGCCCTGGGGACGGATGGCTGCAAGAGATGGTGCTCACACACAGGAAGCAACTGGCCACTGCTCAGATAAGGCTAGTAATAATCGGGGGGGCAGCATCAGGAATGTATAGCACGTGGTTGGGCCCACACACACATACACGAGCATCCGCTGACTAAGGTCTCACACAAACCTCCAACCTACAAAATGCTCAGAACTCCAAATGATTCTTTAGCCCATGTGCTCTGGAGCTCCTACCTGCTTTTCCAGCTTCTGCTGTCTAAGGCTGCTGCTTTCATCATCCAGGGTGCTGGAAGGAGACATGGAGAGACAGGCAGATGGTTACTGACACACACAGAACCTCTCTTCAACCAGAAACCCAGCCTCCATCGGCTTCAGAACCAAAACCTCTTTACCTCCCCTTTTCCATGGTCCACAGTACTGCATTTAAGACATCCCAAGCATGACCTTTGTTCATACCATCATCCCTACTTGTTACTCTCAGCCAAAGTACCTACACTAGACAAAAGCATTATATACTGTAGATAAAAGTCAGCTTCTCTTGAAGATGAATGCAGTTCAGAAGATGTTCACCAGAGGGAGCTTCAACATGTAAACATCTGTCCACCTTTTGCAACTTTACGCACACTTCTCTGAATAAGAGTCCATGCATTAGGTGGCTCGGGAGTGAGACCCGTGCAACCCACAGGATGCCACCTGCACTTGGAAGGGTTGCTATGTAGATTCCTGACCACTTCGGTTCACCCATTATGTCAGGAGGATGTGTTTATCTTGCGCAAACAGACACAGCAAATTAAAAAGCCCTTTGGCTATGTGAAAAATTATTTAAGCATGGCAAGTTTTTGCTTTTAATCCACACTATTTATTTTTCACTTTGTTTCTTCAAATGTACTTGCATAAGCTATCGATCATAAGGATTCACACAGGGCAGGGGAAAAGCATGTGTCACAACCTGATGGTGGGGTCTTGCCTCCAAGCCCACATGGTGCATCTCCATCTGTGACTCCCTAGGACAGATCTGCGGACTGTACCCAAACCAGACGTCCACTGAACCAGATGTAAAGTGGCACACCGTCCGACATGGGGCGCCAATCCGGGAACAGGTCCAGGACACAGGAACTCCCTCTGGCATAAGCCCAGCACGAGAGGATGCGTGGGGAGCTGGGGGAGGTGCCATTAAATGACCCCACTGATGTCTACTACAAATTGTGCAGCGAGGAGGATATAAATCAAAGCTCCAAACCGAAGCACACAGCAGGGGAACCAGAATCAGAGGCTTCCTGTCTCCCAACCTTATACCGTAAACTAAGCAATTTTGTAAAACATCAATCACGGAGCCATTAAATACATGGATTTGTACCCTGAAGCTTCCGGGTTCAACCCCTACTGCCTCATACTGCTGTAAGTACCCTTGAGCAAGACTATTAACCTGAATTGCTCCTGGAAAACCCTCCCGGTGCATATACAGTAAAACCCCCATGATAACATGGCTTACAATAAGATTCATTCAGATATGAAACAATTGGCTCCCATCCTCCCTTTCTAATCTCCAGCATCTTCTGCTGGCATTTGGGTAAAGGTTTCTACATACAAATATTATCAGTACTGTAGCAGCAGCAGAGGAGGCTATGGCTCTCCTATAATGCATTGCTGCTGGATATTTATAAATACTTGTATCCATCCCCTCTGGAAAGTTATAGAGGCATTGCTGACCCTCTCCGTGTTTACTGTTAGCTTTGTGGCGCGTGTGTTGTTGTGCTCTTTGAGTGGTTAAATATATTGCAGAGAGGCAAAGCTTGTGTTCCTACAATCTAGTCCTGAGCCTCCCTTCCAAAATGCCATTAGCAGGTCATTACAGTATTATTATACACTGCCCAGCCAAAAAAAAAAAAAAAAAAAAGTCACCACCTGGATTTAACTTTGTGTTATGATCTGGGGTTGCTTCAGTTGGTCAGGTCTAGGTTCAGCAACGTTATGTGCCCAAAAAAATGAGGTGAGATGACTACCCGAATATACTGAATGACCACGTTTTTCCATCAGTGGATTTTTTCTTCCCCGATGGCACGGGCATATTCCAAGATGACAATTCCAGGATTCACTGGGCTCAAATTGTGAAAGAATGGTTCAGGGAGCAACTCTGGATGGAAATAAATGTTGTGACACTGCATAAGCTTTATCGAAATGATGCCACGGTAAATGCGTGCCGTAATCAAAGCTAAAGGCAGTCCAACGAAATACTAGTGACTTTTTTTTGGCCAGGCAGTGTATTAGTATTATTACACAGATTTGTACTAATATACAGTACATATATGCTATATGCACGTTTTGTGTGTAATAACTGGTTAATTTCCTACACATCTAGGAAAGATTAAAACAAATGAACAGTTTTCTTTTCACACAATAACTGATGACCAGCTGAAAAATTTCATTAACCTCCCAATAAAGCAAGCCTGCATTTTACATGAATCTTTTCAGACCCCTCTTACTGTATAAGGCAGAGCTTTACTGCATATGCAATGCCTAGCAAAAGCGTACAAATTTCGAAAATTATCAACATTGCCTAGATTACAATTTTTGCATTTATGCATATATAAATGTGTTGTCTATAATTCTTTATACAAGTATTTCTATTGTGAATGCATTTTTCAGCAGTAAACTGTCAGCCAATACAAGTTATGTGTTAGCAGATGCTTTAAAGATTATAAAATACTGAAATACGCTGCTTATGTAAGTATTCAAGCCCCACACATCAATAATGGATAGGGCCACTTTTTACTGCAATAACAGCTTTATGTCTTTTGGGAAGAGTATGTACCAGACTTGGACACCATTTGGGAGCTATTTTCCCATTGACCTTGGTAAATCTGCAACAGGTGGTTCAAAAAGGTTGAATGCTGCATATGGACTGCAATTTCCATATAGTGCCACAGATTTTCAGTGGGTCTGAGGTCAGACTTTGACCGGGCCACTGCAGGATATTCATCCAACCAACTTGAACATCATCACTGGCACAAAAAAACTGGACTCGGCCTGCCACTGACCAGTCCCCACAATACAGGTGCCTTTTGTCATTTTGCAGCAGCTCAGGATTACATTGTCTCCTAGGATTTTAACCCAGAATTGTCTGGCTAAAAATTACAGCTTGTTATCACTTGTTTCACCGCCATCTTAAAAGACTGGCAGAAGTCCCATTCTATAGAGTTTCACCTGTCGCTCATCACAGAGGTGCAGGCCCGTTGCTTGGTTACCGCCCGGTGGTGAGACAGTGATGCCGTAATTCAGCTGCCAGGTGGGCCACCAGGAGGTTCTTTGATTACAGGGCAGTCAAGAGCATCATGGGGGATTCCAGTGACTTCTAGAAGGACTGCACAGTCTGGTTTCCTATCTGCTCAAGTCCAGCATCGCCTTATTTAAATTATTTGAAGTTGGATGAGTTATTCTTAGCTCACAGTCCACACTTTTCAGACAAGTAGTCTGGCGCTGTAAACCAGAGCTGTGAAATCCTGACTTAAAACAATCTTTTCAGGAACACACAGCTTTCAGTTTAGAGGAAGAACACATTCCATCTCTTACTTGTGGAAAAGTCAGTGTCGGTTACCTTGTTGATGAGGTAGAAGTGAAGCTGGTGGAGCTGGGGGGTCTTCACAGTCATGGTGTTTAGCCATAGGTAGCAGAAACATAGGTAGAAAACGGGGACAAAAAAGAAAAAATGTTCACAGTGAATTTGCCAAAATGATATAAACAATATCATATTACAGAACAGGGGTTTGAAATTCAGAGAAGGCCAGTGTGTTTTGGCTCAGGCCTCCTTCACTTTCCTTGCACGGTCAACCAAGGCCATCATCTACCTCTATTTTAAACCATAACTGTTCCTTCCTAAGCTATTCCTGTAGCATTTTTGGAACATAAGAAGAAAACTTGTATTCAGACACAGTGAAGCAGTTTAGGTAACAAACCACATACACACTGGCCTTCCTTAAGAGTGTTTGCACCCTTGCTGCACAAACATGAGGCAAGGCAGCTCTGGCCACAGGTTGAGAGGTGTGTTGTGGAAACAGACCTGTTATACGATCCCACGGAGACAAACGTCTGAGACCAGGTGTCATGTTTAATTACACAGGATGGGCCCCACTAAAGCCCAGTGGAGCTCTATGCCATTTTTCAACACGGCTGCCGCTCCAACAATGCCGGCCCCACGACGCCCCTCTACAGGAAGTGGATCGCGGACGGTTCATTTCCCAGTGACCAAAAGGCAAGATCCAAGATGTGGCATCTGCCTGAGGTGACACGTTGCCATGGAGTTGTCATGGAGACCACCAACAATACCGCACCTTTGGGGTTGCTCACTAAAAACTATCCTCTGCAAAGCAAACTAGTTCAGTTTAATGAATTAAATCGCATTACTGAAAATAGTTTGAGAGCGATCACAACATTTTAGGCTAAATTAGAAAAATATCAGCTGTTGCCATATTCATCCATAACCATAATTCTGAGAAACATCTCTACTCAAGTTTATTTTATCACTCGGTATTACAAAGACAGCATTTAAATATGAGACACTTAGCACAGTAAATGAATTCAGTTTATAGTCATTAATCTTCAGCATGCACCAGAAAGGTAATAAGCTGCTATAAAGGGATTTCAGAAATGCACATTTCTGTTTCCAAAATAAAAATGCATCACAATTTTTTATTAATTGGCGCAGATCAAAAACACTCCAAATTCTGTCACACCATGCTGTGTTCTAGGTAAAGCAGAAAGGTTATTAAAACCTCAAACTCTTCCGGGAGAAGAAAGCGGCTTCAGCTGGAGCTAAATTAAAATTTTAAACTAGGGCACAGAGTGAAGCTTCTGAAATTTGGGAGCAAATCATTTCAAACCCATTAGAAATATTCCAGAGATTAAAAAGCTTAAGTTTGCTTGGGAAATTAGCAGTGACAAGTCCAGGAACTGAGGTGGAAAGATATGTGGAAAATGGGATGTATGAACCAATCACGGTGAAATTACATCTGCGGAGTAGAGAGAAAAAAAATGCGGTAAAATCTGTCAGCCCATAGCAAAGACCTTACATCAGAGGTAAGGCTACTTCAGACTAACTCTTCACGAAAGTTTATGAAAAGCACGCCTTGATGCAGAAAAAAGTTTAGAGGTATGATGAGCATAAAGACGAGAAGTAGAACTGCTTTTCAGCAGTCACCTCAACACTAAGATGTTTCGTAGTCACACTCAGCAAACAGGAGGTCGCTTCTCTCGATTCCTAATAGTTTGTGAGATAACTGTTACCTTCAAATGCATTCAAGTTCAGCTCAAAGCCTAGTTCATGCACACAGGAATGCCGCAAGCCTTGGTTTTGGCCCCAGTCCTGCTTAGGTTTCCGGACTGTACATAAGCAGAAACACAGCAGCAGGTTTCACCAGAACAAACAAGATCTTCCTCTGCAGAGCACTCACACAGAGATTGGAACAGAAATCTGAGTGTGGGAACATAGGGTAAGACTAGACAAGTCTGCAGTTCACAGACAAGAGTTCCCTCCAACAAATACGTTCAACCAGCAAACCTAAGCTAGGTGCCCACAAGTTTCCCATCCAGCTTGCCTAAGCTCTGCCATCATCAGATGGAAACAGCACTGCCACCCGCGTTGGTGAGCCATCACCTGTAGGACCAGCGGCTGTAGATGGGCTGGGAGGGCTTCTTCACCGCATCCATGCTGAGCAAAGCTTCGGCACCACAACCCTGAGTCTGAATGACTTCTCGACCTGCGTAAAAGAGGCGGCCCCTTCACTGCTGGAAGGAGCAGGGGTCCCCCGTGGGAGTCGCCGAAACAGCAGCAACAAAGTGGTCATGACAACATCCCAAATAATCATAGTAATCCAAAGGACAAGTGCTTGCACATAGTACCAACATGCTTTCGACATGTGAGCATCGGTTACCTTATGAAACAATGATAGCTGAATGAAAAGTACCAATGCCATGTCAAATGGGGATAAACTTCCATAGTATTAGAAACCCTGGCCTGCAGGGTCTGTGAGACCAGGAAGTACAAATAAAGTAACAGCAAATAGCAAGTAATACTTCATATATAGCCATTTCCCCATCCACCGATGGCTCATTGGCCAGACAAACGTGCATTTCCACAGAATCCACGTAAATGTCACTTCCTTTCATACAGAACTACTGTACAGGCTTTTCATTGCGGGAAGAAGCTCACCCACTGCACACACATCAAGTAGCTGTTTTGCAGTGAAATGGGCAAAGTTAAATCAGTTCTAAAAAGGGCCATTAATCCTGCAGGGATCATGAATGCTGGATCAAATGAATTCTACCTCACTTGGTTTATAACTGCACTATTTTAACCAAAGGGCAAATGTGGAGACATTATTGTGCAAAGCATTTCCCAGCTCACATTTAGCTCTTATTGTTCACCCCTTTGTGAATTCTTCTCGTTCTCTACGGCTGTTGATTGCCTGCTGGAGCTGATCGTTTCATTCCTACAGAAATGAGCCAAACGCCATCCTTGTGTATGTGCACGAAGGAAATACACTGTAAATATACGGTCTTCACAGCAAAGGGAGCTGGAGTTGGACTGGTTCCTTTGAATGAGTTGAGATGGCCTGTGAAAGATCTTCAGGGTCAGAAAAGAGTTGTCTGGACGGGTAGAGGCCCATCTCAGCTGGGAGCAATTACAACACTGTGAAAACAAACTGGTAAACAAGCAGGTTCGCTGTCTGCAGTAATCTGTCCCTGCAGAGTTGATCTTTCCATCCCCAGAAAATGTTCAGCCCTGGAAGCTGCCTTTCCCCAAGCACACCAGCAGGACCGTTTCGGACAGAAATGAAACAAAACACTGCAGTCTACCTTCATGCGAAACTTATGATAAGTCTTTGTCACTATTTTTGTGCGAGGAGACATACTTAAAGCCAATCTCTTGCATATAAGAGTCAGCCAACCTGAGTTGTAGTGCAGCAACACTTCCAGTTCACACAGTACAACCAATCCAGTATTGGCTCATGGAAGATAAAGAGAAGGAGGATAACACGGGTCGGTGAAAAAAAAAAAAAGCCTCAGATTCACAGATGACTCAGTGTGACCACAGCCAGGGGAAAGAGAAACACTCACGCTCTCACTGTCTCCACATCAGGATGAGTGCATACTCTCTCTCTTTCCCCGTCTCTCTGTACTCCAACAAACACACTCCCTGCTGCTGTCTGCTGCAGCCAAGCCTCGAATCACACACAATCCATCTATCAATGATAAAACAAAAATACACAGTTCAGTAAGTGACCTGCTCCTGCCGAATAGTGATCCAACATTCACCTCTGAAAAGAAATGTTGAAGTTGGACTGGAAGACGACACATACAAGTTCTCATTTTGCAGCTGCCTTCCAGTAAACCAGTGGAACATGAGACATGATATCAAGTCATTGCATACCAAGAGACAAAGACAACCTAACTGGAGAAAGACATGAACAGTTTACACAAACTGACATCAATGACACCACTAAACCTGCATCTTTCCTGACTGAGAGGCAAAAAGCCTCCGGGAAATATATTAACTGTAGGAGGGTTTAGTGGTACATAGCTGAAGAACATAAGTATAATTTTTGTCAAGCCACAAGTCCTCAAACAATCATTTTAACTTCCAAGAAATGCTGAAATTCCAGGAAACCCATGATTCAGCTAATTTGGAGAGGAAACAGAAGGACATAAAATGCTTAAGAAATTACTGAGATGTTTCTACTTGGTATCTGACACTGTGATGCAATCCAATATCACAATGACACCAGCAGTGAGAGTTGGTGTAGGGGAAAGAAACCACAAGGTACCATAGGTCTAGTGTAAACGGACTGGCTTCAGTAAGTGGAGCCAACAGCGATCTTTCCAAAGATCCTCATTCCTCCAGGAGCTCTGAAAATTAGCTTCTTGGGCCTCCAGCATTTGGACCGCTCCTTAGGAACAGGGATAAACCAGAATTCCTTTCAAACAATCACAAAGTACAGATTCCAAGAACAAATTCCCAGAAAACAACCATAAACACATGCGATCCAGTTGGTTTACACGCTTCTAAAAAGCACTGCTGCTGCAGTCTCAGCTTTTCCAAGCGGACACTCTGGATCTGCCAAGCAACAGTGTCCATTGGGCTCTTGATGTTGAGGCACAAGAGAGCTTAATTTTTTTTTTTTAAACCGCTTCTGAAGAATTTCGCTAGATGTTGTACGTACACACTTCTCACAACCATGCTGGTGGCAACACACCCAGTGCATCTCTTGCGTGTGCCCCTGCGTGGCTGCACGCCTCTGTTGCATCCTTTAATGCACCATGGAACTCCCTTATCCACTTTTGCCCAATGGAAGAACCATGCCAGATCTCTTGGTATTCTACCAAGTTAGATGCACTTTGCAATCCAGAACTCTCCATATGTAGTTTTCCAATATATGTAAGAATGAAAAGAACACAAAAAATAAATCCATAATATATAGTTTTAAAAACAAAGTTAGTGCAAGCCATCATTTCCATGAGCCCACCTGGTATAGAACTTCACAGTTTCTTGAAGAAATACTGACATAACCAGTTTTGTTAAAGACACACTTGGCAAATAAAGTTAATAAATCGGCCTTCAGCACGTTTTTTAAATAAATGTAATATAATTCTGAGTCTACTCAGACCCCTCTGTGGGCACTGTTATCCCAAGGTCACAGTGTGACAGTGTGCAGCAACATTCAACTAAAGCCAGCAGGCTGTGCTGTGAGTCACTCTGAAAGCAGGATAGTGGCCGGAGGGCCTGGCTCTCCCCAGTGATTGCGTGCAAGTGCAATTTGCCATTACAGTTGAGTAACCTGGTCGACAGGATCGTGCTTCACATTACTGTGGGCTGAGGTATGGGTAACAAGGATAGCTATAAGGACCTGAATAAAAAAAAAATTACACACAAATACATTCTATTATTTTATGATATTATTATTTGCCTGAGCATACATAGCATATTTAGGTTTTGGACTAATTTGTAAATTATGAAATTGTCTGTATCAAAGCCCATTATTGCAAGAATTTAATACAATTAACAAAGTAGCTTAAGACTGCCTACAATAAAATTTTGCAGCCATACAAGAACTTTGTTCTGACCATCTCCCTTTCTTCTGTTCTACAATACATTTACCAAGAAGACCTCAAGTTTAGCTTTAAGAAACACACCAGACTAAAACACTGCACCCCAGTGCACACTACTGTCTTCATTCCTGCAGCCAAGGAGCACGGGAACAACTAGGCAGGAATGCATTTCCGGCGACTGGATAAAATAATCAAAGGCAATGTTGTCTAGCTACACATGCACAGGAAAGGCGTTGGGTCAGTGAAAATTGGCCCTTCTCATTTTACAAGCAGTGCACTTTCACTCTCCCCCTCCAAATCCACGGTGGTCTGCTGCCATGGTTGCAAGACAATGCTTCTGCTCCCACCGCCACATCACAGTACTCTTCATAAACACCAGCTGAGCCTCCTGAGGAAACTATGGACAGTCCATCCTTGATTTTCCAGAAGTATAACAGTGGAAGTAGTGTCTCAATATGGTGAAAGTCAAGAACATTTAATGTCAATGTAATATTTTTTTACTACAGTGCTGTACAGTACCAAACTGTACCACAGTCACATGCTTACACCCTACTGCATGTGTAATGAACCTGCAATGTGGGTAATAAATTGAAATACAGTCAATGGTGTAACTGAAAAGCACACAGTACAGTGAATTATATGCAGAAAGCAGTAACACCAACACACACAACACACGAACCTGCCTCCTCGATACAAGCGTTTAGTTGCAGTAAGCAAAAATCTAGTTGTTGTGGCTCTCGACAATGAAGCTCGTGAGAGGAATACATTTGGCAGGTGAATGCATTGCTACGCTTTGTGTATTTATTTTAGTGCAAAGGATCAAGAACAAAAGGACTGCAGACCATAGTTCTGAAGTATGGGTCTCTGCCACAAATTTGCTCTTTATTTTACCGTCTCCATGGTTGAGTTCAACAAACCCAGTCCAAGTATTGTCCTGTGAGAAAAATCAGATTATTGTTACATATTTTTCCATTTTTACAGAGGAAAAAGGGTGACCACTAGATGCCCAAAACATTGTGTGTGTAAAATTGTGAACAAGCATAACATTTGAGTCATCAAGTCCTTAATGCTAAAATACACCTTTTGCTCTCAAATAAATTCATAAAGCACAGACAAAGCCACTATCTGCTTCCAGCTATTTACATAACTCCTTAGCAGCTCTACATTCCAGGGTGGCGGTGCTGCTGTAAACCAAGTGAGTCGTTTAACTGGCTAGAAATACTCAGCTGTACAGGAACATTTAGACCTGTCAGAGGGTAAACTGCAACTGCAACACCCAGAAAATAAATGTCACACTAACAGGAGAGCAGTGTTTGAGGTAGGGATGGAAAAAATTGTGCTTGTTCGCACCCTTGCCTCACTGAAGAGAGTGAAGGAGGCCCCATTTCCATCTCCTCCTGTCATTCATTGGCTGTCTTTCCCACTCAGCGGCCATCAAGAATCTGTTTCCTGGTAAAGGTGCTACTGTACTACTAAAAGCTACTCCTACACAAAAAAAGGTAACGTAAATATGATGAATGTACAACCTGACTTGTCAAACGTATACAGCACAATGAGTCAACTAGGTGACAATTAAACCACTGATCACTGATGGAAATGTTTACTAAATGATGCCTTTAGTGAAATTTTCAGCATTTGACAAGAACATATTTTTACATGAAACTTATTTGTTTTTTACCTTCTTAACCTGGCTTCCATTATTCTGCTCATTTGTAAAGATAACATGCCAATGGTATGGCAATGTATCGGTTGACCTGTACTCACGACTGCATAAATCTCATGGTCAGATGCATGATACAACTAAACAATGATTGTGTTTTGACAGTAACAGGAACTGACAAGCACTGGAAATGGAACAAAAATTTAAAAAAAAGTCAATATCTAGCTCTTCCCTTAAATAAGGTCTACAAAAGCACCTAATTCACTTAGTATTTACCTTTTTACAATGACACAAATCATGCCATTTCCTCTAACAATGGGTAACTGGATTGCACAGTTAAATGGATTATTGATCACAGCAACTTGATGCTGGCCTCATTCACCCCCCACCCTCCTCGGTGTTTAAAAATTAACCTGCATCAAGAAAGAACACCACTCAGAGGTAAAAAGAGGGAGACAATGAAACTTGGGTCCTGGACCTCTATACAGTGTGATGGAGAAGTTGGTAATATGCTGTTTCCAAATGTAGTTTTTTAATCCCATATACAGTACATGAAGCTAGAATCCTTGACCAAAAAACCTTCTATCTACTTTGATCAGTACAATTCGTTATGTTGGTCACACCTTCCTCCCTTAAGCTACTCTATAGGTGTGATACTGTACACAAGAATGATGCTCGTGCGACCTGAAATACACTTATAACTACTGTCTCATATGTTTTGTGCATTTGCATTCAAGTCTGTGTGTGTGTGTGTGTGTGTGTGTGTGTGTGTGAGTGAAGTACCGCACCTTCCCCGGTAAGGAAGCAGTGCTGAGACCCCCATAGTCAGCCAGCGCTACGGCTCACACAGGCAACAGCTCTACTAAACATCTCTGTCCGCCATCCTGTTTAAATTACTCCACAGGCACACATGTTCCTACTATCACACTTTCAGGAACTCACCTGGTGCTGTAGTAACTCATAGTACCGAGACAGCAGGAAGCGCGGTGGTCCGAGCTCTCGCCTTGCAGTCGCACGACCTGCCTTCGTATCCCCACTCCGGATGCAGCACCCTCGATCAAGAAAGTTTTCTTCAAATTGTCCGGTAAAAATTACACGCCGGTACAAACTGGGCAAAAATTCTAAGACGCTTAATATACTGAGCTTAGCATTGTAATTCGCCTTTACTAAACGTGCCAGTTAAATGAATAAATGTAAATGTTTATGTGCGGTTGCTATGGAGCCCACAGTTGTTGGCCTACCCGAGAACGCAAAGGTGGTAACCAAGACCAACTTGTAACGGGATTCCCTATTGGTTGAAGCATTTTGTAGTCGCCTTGTGATTGGATGTACAAGTTAGCATGGTGCGTGCAGACATATGACACGCATGCGCACGGGTTTTGCAGCGCACAAGACAGAAGCAACTTAAAACTTGGCGTTGGCGAGCTTAACACCCACGAAAATATTTATTTCGGACATTAGGAAATATTTACATAACCTCTTTTGTCCCCCGAGTCATTTGGCAAAAAACAACAGTTCATAAGTCAGTTGTCATCACACAAAGATGTTCGGCTGTGACTTGTAAGGGAAAACATTAACAGTTCATTCAGTGTTGCAAGAATCAGAGAACCGAAAAAGAGGAACCGTACGCGGGTCTTACACCAAGAACAACTAAGTGCAGCAAGGTGAAAATGCTAAAAATACAGTGCGTGTTTCTCACACTTCTCTTGTCATGGGTTGACAAGTGTGCTGAGCTCAATAAGAGGTTTTATTTGGAAAAACTCAGCACTGGAACAGGCTTTCCAGGGGGGTCAAATGAGAACGGACAGGTAGTAGAGACCTTTATACTTAATATCACTATGGCAACAAGACGCGTACGTTAATGATGTTACCGAGTGTGTGTTGTGTGGCAACGTGACGCGACCTCAGTGTTAACGTATTTGTATGGCTGCCCCTCTCTCCCACGGCAAATTATTACCATCTATATAAAAAAAAGGAAATTATATAACATATCATGAGTTCCCGTTATTAGACGCACCAGTAAAGGAAAACGGTTATCAGTTAAAATTGATTCCAGATTATTCAGTGATTCAAAATGAACTGACCATTTTGATAAATGTATTACTTAGTAACTAAATATTTTATGAACATCTAGTCTAAACCAGTTTGTAGATTTTGGTGTTTGAAAGCTTTATGCTTGTCCACCTTAGTACCTTAGTTACTGAGTAATAAATATATGGAACTGTCTACCCGCTATTACTTTTTGGTGTAGGATATACTATAACAGTAAAATTTGTTTTACAATTATATAACACTCATATAATTTTTAACCATTGTGATATTTTAATGCATATTTGAGCCCATTAGTGACAATGACAGTGGTGGCCTTTACAGTTTCTCCAAAGCTTGGAAGCAAAGGTAAACGAGTGGATTTCACAAGACATAACAGTTTTAAACACAAGACAGTTATGCTCAGTTTGTGTGAAACCACCAATTTTTGAGGCTTACATTTAATACTTCCTCCAGACATGAAGTCAAAAAGCTGTTAAACTACACGTTCAATGGTTTTAGGACATAAAGGGACAGTTTGTAATTCTCTGCCAAATTTGCATCTCAGTGGATGTGTGCAGTTGAGAAGGAAGGTGGGAAGCAACCAGAGCAGGTACTATAAAGCAGTACTGAAAGTCTTTGGATTTGCTGTACAATCAGTTTACTGTCTACAGTCACTGTTATTCAGCAGCATTTGTAATCATCAGTTCATGCACTCTAAAAAGAAACTTAAGCAAAGAGAAAGAAGTTATTTCCACTGCTGAAACCGAATATTAGTTGCTAATGTCTGAGTAGGACAGTTGACCTTGTTCTAGGAGAAACTTCATTAGTCGCTTCCTTCTCCTCCAAGTAACTTTCATTCCATACTCCTCTTCTGGTGTGTCATTCACTAGAATGTAAGAAGTCTGGTTTTTCAGCGTCACTGATCGTTGAGTCAGGGGAGATTGGACTGTGAATGACGGAGGGCTTTTGCTGATAGTCCTGCTCCTTTGAGTGTCAGGGGTCTCTACACTGGGAGGAGTGAAGACACTGTCCATGCTATGAAAGTGGTCACTTCTTAGAGCGGGAGGCGTTGTAGTATATACAGAGGAAACGTTTCTTTCGCCAGTGACAGCCGACAGAGCTCTCTGTTCTCTTGGAACCGCAGTGGTGCTCGCTTCAGGAGATAATTCCCCGTGTGCTGCCATACCCCTTTTGCAACTTCTCCTGAAGGTGTTAAGAGGCTGTGGTGTTTCAGTGTGCCCACCACTCCGAGTACTGGGATAAACTGTCTTATGAACGCAACCCAGTACCCGTTCTGGTTCTGGTGCACCTCTGGGCATTTGAGGGGCTTTAAAACTATGCGTGAGGGTGTGATACTGAGTTGGCGATGAAGAAGTGCTGCTCTCAAAGCAGAGTGCAGGAGCCTTGCACGCTGTGGTTTTCTTGAGATGGGATGAAGTCAGTAGTGAACTTCTGTCCAGTGCACTCCTCCCAGAGTGACTGACTTTCCCCCTTCCCCTTCTTCGTACAGAGGTCTGCAGCTCCATGGTGGTATCAAACTGCGGAGTCACCTGGGACAAGAGAGGAGTCACACTTTGTAGCACACCAAGAATCAAATGTGGAGAGCAATATTTAACATGAATCTATTATACACGCCGAAGAAAAGAAACTTTCATCCATGACACATTTGCATTTAGTAAACAACTGATCGTTACCCATGTTGAGCTGGCCGAGTGATTCTGACGTCGTGTCTCTGAACCAAGGGGTTTGGTTCCGAAAGATCGGAGCCTTTCAGCCACATAGTGGTGGTGTTTGGCTCCGTTCAGCGGCGCTTCGGCAAACAGCAGCGGTGCTTTCCGGGGGTCCAGCCAGGCTCGCTTACGTGCTGCACGGGGCATCAGACACCCTCGGCATTGCGTGGACCGATCGAGCGCGCAGTACCTTTACCGGGCAAACACTGAGCCGCAAATCGAGGTCGAAAATCGACAGATGCGCGTTGTTAGTGGAGCAGAGCGACGCCTTGCCTTCTCTTTAAAAAAAAGCGGCTCCTCAATACACGTCCTTCTCGCGCAGTCATTTCACTAATATAATACGAACTGAGAAAAGACCGTTGATGTTTATGCCTCCCCGTTATATAGATTTCGGGAACTTTGCAATTTGAACACATCGACAACCTTCAGCGAGTTTCTCGATTCAACTTTCCTACCGCGCACCATTTTCATTCCGATTGGATCCGCGTGGCCGAGCGGGTGGCTCTCTCCGGCCTCCATTGGCTGGCCGCCGATCACGTGACCGGAAAATGCGTGACTGCGCCAAAATTCAAACCTTCATACAGGAAGTATGAGGAAGTCGTGAGCAACTGTCTCGTTTTCTTAATAAATATTAATCGTTTAGCGGCTGTCAGACGTTGTTGCTGCAACAAGGACAGTCCGGTAATATGAAGGTAGGCGCAAATGAGTTCGCGCGTTCGTTCATAGTTGTATATTTTGCGGTTCGCCACGCTAAAGGCCTGTTTCACAACGGGGGTCATGGCGCTCCGTGACCACAGTATCACGTTATCTACTTAGTGGGTGTCTAACGGCCGCTAATGTTCTAGTTCACTTCCGGAGTGGAATCATTCATGTTCTTGACAGTCCAACCGTGAAAATTACATTTCGGTTGTCCGACCGAGCAGCGCCAACGAATACGAGCCTTGCGGTTGTGTCACGGGGGCCTCGGGTTTCGTGTTCGGTAAGGTGGATAGCACTGCTGTTAACATTGTTGCCGCTAATAATAAAGAGGGATGGGAAACTAGAAGCTCCAAGTTGTACGGAATCATCTTAAAATACAGTGTCCCAGAATACAGCCCTGTGTGTGGGGTTTTGGCTGCCGAATGTGTCCGTTGCTCTTGCGTCGAAGGCGCGCGCGCTGTTGTTTGGCTTTTGAACCAAAAAAAGACCGTTACTACGTCACCTCGTTGTTAGACTGGCTCGTAAGCGCACAAACTCTTGTGTCAACGCTCGGTGAGTGTGTTGATCCTTATTAGTTCATAACCGATGTAACACGTATATTGTTTTGCTGAACAGCAGTATTTGTGTAAACCTTTTTTATTAAAGCAATACTGCTTTATTGTTACCACAAATTATAAACGAGCGTTATTAGTGTTACTGAACATTGTTTAGCTGATGCTGTGACTGTGTGCTGAGCTGCTTAGAATTATTTACCCGTTTAGAGAGTTTGTTACATTTTACTATGTGAATTCAGGGTAAGAGTCTCACTTGGAGGTAATACAGAAGAAGTGGGGATTTAAACTCAGGTCTGTCAGTTGCAAGGGAAAGGCTTTCAACATTACCGGCAACACTGCTGGTTTTGGTGACATGTCTGTGGAGTAGTAGTATTTGGAGGTTTTTGACTTGTGCTTCTTTCCCTTTCCAGTCAGTCCATCACCACATATGTCCAGCAACTGAGATCTGAGAAGAATGAAGGATAGTCCCAGACGGCCCCTTATCCTCAAGAGGAGGAAGCTGCCCTTTCAAAAGAAAGAATCTGAGAGGCCTTGCACTGACTCCAACAGAGTGACACTTTCCAGTGGTCAACATGCCGCTGAGAGGGTCCGCATAATTGACCACCCATCCATGCCAGACACTCCACTGGTGATCATCCCCAAGTCTGCAGACCTCCAAAGCGTCATCAACGCTCTCACAGCCAAAGGCAAGGAATGTGGCCCAGAAGGTCCAAACAAGTTTATCTTACTTGGGAGCAATCTGGAGAATGGGGCAGAGTCTATGGGTCTGTCCTTTCTGGGTGATGGCAGCAGTTGTGGGAAGACAGAGGGAGCGCAAGGAGATGGTACGAAGCACAGGACAAACTGCTCAATGGAATTCGAGCCCATCTCCACCATGAAACTTTGTGAGTCGACTTCTCCATGTTTTACAGTGGAATGAAACAAACAGGGTCTCCGTAGGTGCCTTTTCCAGACGTAAACTGAATTGAATGACAGTGACAAGGCTCATTTGTCCCATGAAATGCAGTTTGTTAATGATCCTTAATTTATCTGCTTGTAGTGAAAAAAGAGTCAGACTGCAGCCAGCTGGATGACAGCCTAACAAACATCCAGTGGCTCGGTGCAATGAACACAGATAGATTTGGCCCTGTTTCTGCGGGGAGAGATTCAAACAAGGAGAACGAAGATTCAACCCACCAGCCCATGCAGGTACCACTGAGATCCCTCCATTTGCACAATGTATGCTAATATGTAGGAAGCCCAGGCTGAACTTTTATTCCTCAAGATGCACCTGTTTGAGTTGTAATAAGTAGTCTGTTTAATGCCAATCTTCGACTTACCAGGCACTTCTTGTTTGCAAGGAACACTTGGATTTTGGGTTTCTTCAGGCATCTGAACGGTGTAAGATATTTAGGCTCATTTATTTAGCAGATGTTTTTCACTACAAAATCATGTATGGTGATTATTATTTAGTGTTTGGCCAACACCTGTATTGAAGAGGATTTAGAGTTTTAGATACAGTCTTACTTCACTGTCACCCACATCCATAGGTTTTGGGTAGGTGTGGTTTGCAACATAATGGGAGAATATCGATGCACATATTGTACAAATTGTACAGCAGTATATACAGTTAAATATGAAGAATGTTGCCTGCCAAGCAACAGCTAACAGTTAACTAGTCTTGACCCAAGTGTACACTAAAGAATTGTGCAGTTTTCTTGCTGTGGTTTTAGTGGGATATTGGTGTACACAGCTATATAAAGATTTCTCTCTCTTCTGTTCAGCATTCAGACAAAACTGCTTTTGTTTGCCTGATATATTATTGCAGTATTAGAATTTCAACTCCACAGAAATGGAGTGTATATCAAATTCAGACACAGTTGTATAGGCAGTTTATCAGCCTGTTCACTGAAAATTCATGTAAATTTGTTTAATTGTGTTCCTCTTTTTTTATTTATTAAAGGTTGAATTGATAGACAAGAAAATGACAAATCCTGCATGAAAAAATGAGTTTAACTTTGGAGTAACTGAAATACAGTTACAAATGCATCTGCAAATGTGAGACATTAGGCTGTTTTCCATTTAGCAGTGTATGTCACTACAAAAGAGCCCTGACAAACAGCTCTTTGATATTTGAGTTTTCAAAAGAGAATGAAGTGTCACCAGCAGAGTTCCAAAGAGACCAAAGGAGCCAGTGTCTGAATTACTGAGGTATTGGTCATAGAAGCAAGTAATGTTTATTCTGTAAAGGGGAACAGACAGCATATAAAGGTTGATTAAAAAGTACTAAAGATTTTATTTCCTTCTCAGAACTAAAAAAAGATTAGAATTTTTTGATGACACCTTGTATACTAGACATTGACAAATTGCATAGGCAAAGAGGAGCAGTGGTCCAAAGTCAAAGCTCACCAACAGGGATGGACACTTTACAGGATAGAGTTGCTAAATGGCACAAAAATGACCACAGAACTGAATCAGTACCTTTGTGAGAGTCTCTGCAAAAACTGTCATGAGCTTCACAAAGCTGGAATTTATGGTAGGATTACCAGGTGCAAACCTCCTGTATCCAATGGAAAATCTAGTGCAAAGGGTGCAAAACTTGGGCGAATGGTGCAGTATCCTTCTATATACAGTTTGGGATTTGTATGACAGCAGGATTGAAGCTGAAGATTATGAGAAAGACAAATGCTGTTCTCAAGGCAAAGGGTGGCCCCACTCCTTACTAGGTCTGATGTATAATGTTATGTGCTTTTCATATTTCTCTCAGGCTCCCAGTGAGTCTGAAGATGGATACTGCTCTGTGAATGATCCGCTGTCACAGAGGCCACCCTACTCCTACATGGCTATGATCCAGTTTGCCATTAACAGCAAGAAAAATAGGAGGATGACCTTGAAGGAGATCTACACCTGGATTGAGAATCACTTCCCTTACTTCCGTAATGTGGCCAAGCCAGGCTGGAAGGTGAGCAATCTCTGCTGTACAGTGACCTAGCGTGGCTTGTCATATTGCTTCAGTTCAGGTGTGCTGGCTTGTCTGATGAATGCAAATTCATAAAAATGGGAAAACAGCTAATCTACTATGTTTATGGTATCCAGAATTCTATCAGACACAACCTCTCCCTGCATGATATGTTTGTTCGCGAGACGTCTCCTGATGGCAAGACATCTTACTGGACTATTCGTCCCGAGGCCAACCGCTGCCTCACTCTGGACCAGGTGTACAAGGTGCGTTTTTTGTAGAGTCTGTAGTCATTTTATTCAGCAACCGCTGAGATGGGCACAAACTGACCCCAGAATCATAATCTGATGTTGGTTACTTGGCCATGCACTTAGCAACTTGTTTGGCAGTAAAAATAATAAATCTTTGCTGTACATGATCAAACGATTTCAGCAGAAAACCCTTTGAGTTACATGAAATTGTTTGCTCAATGTATGAGAATTCTGTTTCAGTTTATTTTCCTTTTTGTCATTTTGGTTTATAGCCCATGGTGGATCCAGTTTTTTCTCCTTCCCCACCACTCACACAGGTTTCTGAGCAAAAAGTAAGGCTCTTTTCATTGCTTTGGAAGAATCAGTGGAGACAGATCTTGCAAATTTTTCTTTTACAGCATGCATCTGTCACTCTACTGGAGATGTTACACAAAGAGATGGGTGTTTCAGAGAAAGCAGTGGCCATTGCCTTGGCCTACCACTGTATAATTAATCAGTTTTGTGTATGAATGTTGCTCTGGATTTCTTTGCTGCCCAGTACCAGAACCCTGATAAAGGATAGGAAATTGTTTGGTTGCAAAGTCTCACTCAGATTTTGTTTTACCCCTT
Organism: Heterotis niloticus; assembly: GCA_018136845.1. Lineage (NCBI taxonomy): Eukaryota > Metazoa > Chordata > Actinopteri > Osteoglossiformes > Osteoglossidae > Heterotis > Heterotis niloticus. Next base: position 14,827,540 of record CM030900.1, read on the forward strand.
ACAACAGCACCAAGGGCAAATCACTGGTGAAGTTAAGAAGGTGGCTCCCTGTGGTTTTGGTGAGCAGATGAGGGTTAATGTGGAAGCAGAGGAGGTTACTTACTGTATCTTCACCCTTGACAGACATTCATTTTGCAGATCCATGTACTAAATATTTAACAGTAAGTGCTGATTTGTTGGTCTTTTTTCACCTCTGACCATTTTCTCTTGTTCCATCCTCAGAGAGGAAGATGAAGCGCCTTCTACCTCGTACTGACTCTTACCTGGTTCCCATCCAGCTTCCTCTGAACTCCTCCCTATTCCCATCTTCTACAAATATACCCTCAGCTGCTTCCCAGCAGGTCTGTAGCTCCTCAATCCCCAGCATTCTGGGTGGGGGGAAGAGGGTCCGTATTGCACCCAAGGTGAGGCTCAATTACTTGCTGTTCCTTAAATAAACTTTGGGGTTAATTTTATAGTGTGACAAATGAATCCCAAAAATGTATTGAATGCAACTGTAAAATCTTTTGTTTTGTTTGTTTATTTCTGGCCAGGTCCTGCAGTCAGCCCCACCTTCAACAGAGGCATTTAAACAGGACTTAGTGTATCTTCCCCTGACTTGTGAGCCCACAAGGTTCCCATCAGCCCAACACAAGAGAGAGGCCAGGAGCTCCCGCCGCAAGCAGCGCTTAGTGCGGCCCTCCAGTGAGGAACCCGTGCTCCTTTTACCTGAGAGCTCCTTCTTTGACTCTGGTGTCTCTTCTGACCTTTCTGCCTACCACGACACAGAGGTGGAGCCCGAGCCACACACAGAGCCCAGAACCCTGGGCCGGGAGTGCGACTTCAATACACCCATCAAGGGAGGACCTCCAGCGTCCTCCACCCCCAGCAAGCCGCCCAACGGATTACCAGAGCTCGGGAAGGTGACACCGCAGAGCTCTGGCGCCCACAGCTTGCTGGACTTCAGCCCCATCCGCACACCCTGTGGCACCATGTTAACCCCACAGCAGCAGAACCACACACCCTTCAGCTTCAGCAGCACACCCTTCAAGGAACTGCCCCTCTTCAACTCTCCTCGTGAGCTCCTGACCACAGCATGCACGTCACCCATCACCCGTTCATGTTCTCGCAATCTTCAGGTGGGGAGCGCAACACTAGCCAACCACTCCCTGACTGAGGGACTCGTGCTGGACACCATGAATGACAGCCTGAGCAAAATCCTGGTGGACATTAGCTTCCCTGGGTTGGAGGATAAGGACCTAGGCATGGGCAACATCAGCTGGTCACAGCTAATTCCTGAGCTGAAGTAACCAGCACTTGGGGGAGTTGCTAGTTGCATCAGTTGTACATTATGTACATTCATAAATAATTATTTTGTCTTTATAACCCTCACCATCTTTAATTTGTGTGAAACCAGCATATCTTTCTTTCTCTTGTCTCTGGGTCACATGTCTTTGTGAGAGCCTTTCATATTGAGAAAGTTGTTATCCTTGATCCTGCAATGCATAGAAATATCCTGCAGTTTTTTCTTTGCCTTTATGACTGTGCACAGGGAATGTCTTAAATTTTTGCACAATCCTGTATATTTTATTTTTTAAATTTAACAACACATTTCAATCTCCAAACACCATTGAGACACTACCATGCTTGGAAACCTGATTATTCCTAAAGCACAAGTGGAAGGGTTGCCATTTATTTGACCTTTTAGCCTATGCATAATTATTTGTATTCGCTGCCATGCACAGAAATTGCAATGAATTTATTTGTAGTAAAGCAGCTATATAGGAAACAAAAGTCATACCGAGATGTAACTGAATGCATTTACCGAACATCTGTATAGCACTTTGTAAGCCAGAATTTGAATATTCCGGCTTAAGTAAAGTTCTTTAACAAATTTTTTAAACAGCGAGAGATTTCCTGTAGTTAAACAAGTTTAAAATATGCAGTTAAAGAGGATAGTAAGTTTTTACTAGAATGAATTGTCTTTTTGCGCCACAAACTCTGGTGGTTGAACAATACACTTTGGAAACTGGTTTCAAAGGTTCCAGTGTCTGCTGCTCAGAACAGTTAGTTCCACTTTGCTTTTACAGTTTTGGTCTGCAGACTAACCATGGGAAGCGAAACAAAATCCAGTTTTCTTGCTGAGTTTAACAACCATGCAGTTTTCACTCTTGGCTTTGGAAAAACTGTGTAGGGAAGCTATGATATCTGATTTGCTACTCTGTGAGGGCAAAATCAACAGTAAAACCACCTTTGCATGAATTTCAGAACTCCAAAAACTGCTATTTGCATTGCAGTTCAAAACTTGGTTATGCTTAACAATGGATGTGACTGTGGGTATCTGCTATCTGTATTTAAACAACAAGCTGAAGAGAATATTTCCATGTAGAAGATGCAAGATTTTCCCAAAGTGGTTACCCAAGCCACTGCACTATGTAACCCCTCAGCTTCCATAACTATTAGATTTGCAAACATTTTTGTACACTGTGTACAACCCCTTCCTGATGTTGGGCTCAGTCAAATGATAGCGGGGAAGGGGATATATATAAAAATGAGAAGGAAAGTGAGTGTAGTTATAGTCCAGAAAAAGGAAAGGCTTTTTGGAAAGGGTTTACTGTTAGGTACATTAATAGCATGAAAATATACAAATAAAATGGTGTTCTTTCTACTCTAAGGCAGGGAGCCATTAAAGTTTTTAATCCAAGGACCCTCATAAGAAAATTGATCATACGGAGCCCAATCCAAGAGCAGAATTGCCACAGTGTCAGCAAAGCCATGCAAAGAGATAACAATGGCCATTTAATTAACACAATACATACTTGTTTCCATTTAAGTATAGTTCTCAAATAAATGCTGGTACATTTTAATGCCATGATTCAATACAAGGAATTGAAAGTCACAGAGCCACATTGCCCATAAACTGGTGGCCTGCTAGCTACCCTCAGCTTCTATTACCTTACAAATAAATACTCTGCTTTAAGCCACTCATTCTTCCAACCTCAAAATGCTGTATTCTGCCCTACATCTGAATAATTCTCTGGGTTTATGTTGTGGGTGTAAATGCCTTTTTGGTTGCTCAACTTAAGGCTTTCATTACTGAGAACTTTCCCACACACAACATAGGCACTCATTTTGGCAAGCTTTAGTAAAACTAAGAAACAAATTCATTATGTTTTCTTTAGACATTTCAAACCAGTACTGGATCCTGGATCCCTTCATTTCACAGCCTTGTCTGTAATTTTCTCCATCCCCTCCTACCTAGCACACACACTTTTCCCTCCCAGGTGTATGCACTGTCAATCATGTTAGTTTGTTTCACAGATTTAGAGAAGTGAAGTTATCATCGGGGAGAGGGGGTACATTACGGCAGCCTATGCCCCTAGTAATAAGTGTCGGTATTGCGCGTGTACGATTGAGTGCTCAACTGCGGAGCGGACTGTGGTCTGCTGAGGTTCGCATGGGTTTGGTGTGTGATTACTGATCCTACGGTGATTCACCGGCCTCTGGGTGGAGGCTAAGAGTTCCGGTTCATCCTCACAACGAAGAAGTCTTCCGTCTGTATGTCCTAGCTGTTAACTTCTGCCGCTGCCCAGTGTTAATGAAGTCCTGTGGAGCCCCGTGGAGGGTGGTCATTTCCTCCCTCAGAACCATAACCAGCATTTTATACTCGTCCCCTAGAAACAAGCGCGCTGTGACACAGCAGTCGCATTGTTTGTAAGTTCCGACTCAGATCATTAGCATGGCGGAACGAGTTTGGAACAAAGCCAAATACAGGGCGATATATCACTCATCCCTGAATTTGCGCTTGGACGAACTAGGCCGTTTACTACACAATCGTGGCGACACGTAGTTTTAAAAAAACACTGCTCTAAGGTGACCAAAGTTCGGAAAAAAATTCTCTTAAGTGAACAAAAGACAACCTGCCTACCTTTTATGTCAAAAAGAAATAAGGCACAGGCAAAAGAAAGACTTCTGCTGCTGCCAACTACATTGCTCTAAACTAGCAAACCAAAACACAAATAGAAACAGGACATCATTCCACACAAAACCATACAAATACAAACAACAAATCACTGCTTAAAAAAACACCAAGGCACAAATTAGTCACACCATAAGTCAAAACCACCAAAGCGAGATATTTGTTGTTAAACGGAGCCAAAATCTGCAAATTTCAAATCTCACAAACAAGCAGAAGGGTACAGGCTAAGTAAATTGTGGGGTTTTTAAAGTGACACAGCCTAGAGTAGATTGGTCCGGATGGAAGAAGTAAGGGTGGGATTAATGATGATGGCTATGAATGAGAACCAACGGCAGACAACTGAGCCGTACAGGGACACGACAGTATGTATATTATTTCTAATAAATGTGAATTTATGACTGTGTGGTTGTTTCTGTGATAAAATGTTATATAGAAATGCATTATTATCAAAGCAGTCATAGTTTTGTAATGCTATCCCTCGCTATCTGCTATCTGTAATCATCCAAAAATGTGTTCATTATAAGTGATTTTGAATCTGCATCTGGAAGTGTTTAGCAAAATACTGAGCTGTGTTCTGGGCAAGAGTATGCAAAATGTTAGGATTAAATAAATAAATCAATAATCAATAAATTGAGACTGAAGTAATTAATGGTAAACGTTGTGCAGATGGTTTTTCCTCAGATATGTATCCACTGGCGAGAAAGTTCACAGTTATAAAGGTGTTCATGAACACGACGTGCTCAGTGGATCCCTTACTGAGTTCATTACTGATCAAGTGGGAATCACCACAGAGCAGTAACTCTGGTCCCAAAGTTTTTAGAGTGAAACTCCCTGTGAATTTCTAAGCACAGGCAGAAACAGCAAAGAAAGGCAATGAGTGTCAGGAGTGATTTGTGACAGAAGGGTACCAGCAAGAGTGAAAGGGAAGGTCTACAAGATGGTAGTGAGACCAGCTATGCTTTATGGGTTGGAGACGGTGGCACTGAGCAAAAGACAGGAGGCAGAGCTGGAGGTGGCAGAGTTAAAGATGTTGAGATATGCGTTGGGTGTGATGAGGATGGACAGGATTAGGAATGAGTATATTAGAGGGTCAGCACGGGTTAGACGGTTTGGAGACAAAGTCAGAGAGGCGAGATTGCGTTGGTTTGGACGTGCAGAGGAGAGATTCTGGATATATCGGGAGAAGGATGCTAGGGATGGAGCTGCCAGGCAAGAGGAAGAGAGGAAGGCCTAAGAGGAGATTTATGGATGTGGTGAAGGAGGACATGCAGGTGGTGGGTGCGACGGAGAGAGATGCAGAGGACAGGAAGAAGTGGAAACAATTGATCCGCTGTGGCGACCCCTAACGGGAGCGGCCGAAAGAAGAAGAAGATGTTTTCAGGAGCAGAATAGATTCAGATATTAAAAATAACTGTATTTCAATTTCTGAATGTATTGTTATGAAACAAAAGACATGAAATTGATGAAAAACATCATATGGTAAACCTTTTTTAAGTTACCTTAATGATATAACAAGCTTAGCTGTGACTTTCAAAACTGAAAAAAATCAAGTGGAGAAAGACGTATATACATAGACACCATGTTAATAGCAAAAGGATCATTTATGCTAATAGCAGTAGTGAAAAAAAACTACATTTTCAGTATAGACTAAAATGTGATTTACAATGAGTAAGTAGCATTTAGGCATTTTGCAAATACATACAAAAATACAAACATTTATTGCAAATACAGTCTTAACGCAATATCTGGCCAACCTCCCATCTTACTGCATGCTGTGGCAGAATGAATTTTCCACCATGTTTTTCCCCCAAAAAAGCCCCCCATCCCCACCTCTCACTCTTACTGTGCATGATATTTGTCACCACTTATGTAATTTTATCCCGTTATTGTGCCATTCAAAGCTAACAGTGACCTCTCATGCCATTCTATCCACCTGATGTAGGCTAATATCTTGTGGCTGCTCACTTCTACATGCTGCTGCTCAAGTCTTGGTGAGTCATGCTGTCAGTTGTCTGTGTTGTTTTAGTGCAGTTCTAAGTCCGTCTCCTTATCTTTCGCCAATGAAATGCCAGGCGATCAAATGCTGTTTTGTCAGAGCTGAAAAGGAAAGACAGACCTGTGTGCATCTTTGTACAGCAACAACCCTTCAAAACTACAGCAAGAAATCACAAACTATTTAGTGAGCACTTTAGTCAAACTGTTAGGTGTCATTTGGTAGGCAACAAGCTTTGTATTTATTTTACACACATACACACACATACAAACACACACGCAGACACACGTTTTCATGTTAGATGGATGTGGGCAACATAGTGAGGTAAGACTGTAAGTAAATTTCCCAGTTTTGTATTATTTTCAGGCAAAGAATATCAATTTCATAAAATGTTTTTTTTTGGTGAAAAAAGAGAAGTAAAAATGTTGCCTACTTGTGTATACTGTACGCTAATTTTCAACCCATTCAACTGAAAGTCACTTTCCTATATTTATTAAATATTTTGGTATATTTCTTTTTGCATTTGAATCCCATACAGATTCCTAGAAGACTATTGTGTTTATTTGCTTCCTAAAGTAGGCAGCACTACTTATGCTGGTAGTGAGGAGGGGCTACAGGAAGAAGAAACCCAAAGCTAGAGGTCTCCTCAATCAGGTCTCTGAACATCTGTGAAGGCGTTAGTAGGTCTGAATCTCCTGCTGGGTGACCTCCATCAGAATCTGGAGCTGCTTGCTGAAAGAGTCTGGAACAACACAGGCATATCGCTTGCTGTCAAAGCCTTAAAACTGTTTATGAGTGAAAAGTAATCATCTTATACTCTGCCCACCCCACTAGTGTCAGCATCACAATTGTATGACTAGGTAAACCAACAAGTCACTCACGCAAAGCCCTAGTCCATCGAAGAGGCAATAACTGCCGGTGGATGGTCAGGCAGTACACGGGCACACCAGACAGGGTAATGGCACAGCTGACCCCAGTGTTCCAGGGGTCAGAGTACAGGGACAATCCCACAATGAAGAAGCATACAGCAGTGAAGGTAACTGCAATGACCACCGGGACCTGTCCAAATAGCCAGATGAAACAGGTTACCGAAACAGAACAAAGAACTGGTAGGAAACATCTGCCTGATGTTTCACATACACATCCCTCTGGTGTTTAAGTAGATCTAATGTGGCTCCTAGTATGTGTTTATAAGACCAGCAACACCGCTGCTTCAGTATTATTTTTTGGCCACCAGTTGTTACATCACTTTTTCAAATGTAGTTTCCTTTTCAATGTAGCTTTCTTTATTCATGAATTTGGAGTTTATTGTTTGTTTATCAATACATTCTAACCTATGGAAGTAGATAAATCATTAAAAATGAAATATTTGTAATTATACTGACCTTGAAGGGTCTGGGGTGGCTGGGGAACCGGTAGCGATGGATTAGCATCCCCAGGGTGGTCAAGGCAATGAAAAGCCAGCGGGAGAATGAGGCAAAGTTGACCAACTGAAAGAGCTCACCTCTGGCCACCATCAGCACTACGAGTGGGAACTGGGGGCAGCAAAGAGAAGAACAGAAGCTGGGATAAACCTGAATAACAGCACATAAAGCAAACATTTTGGTAGAAATAGCGTACCAACAGGAGGATGGCAGGCATGGGTGTGTGTCGACGAATGTGGATCATGGAGAACAGAACTGGCCAGTGGCCCTCTCTGGCTCCTACAAACAGCATCCTGGAGTGCACAGGAAAGGGTAGAAGGTCAACCTAAACTTTGAGAAAAGGCGTGTGAAGAAGTCTGTCAGAGTACAAGGCTCAATATGGGGTATAGATAATTTACCTGGGAGCCACAAAGAAGCCTCCATTGAGTGACCCCAGGCAGGACACCGCTACCAGCACTGGTATCAGAGAGGCCACACCCTTCAGAGCATGGCCAGCAAAAGTCTGCAAGAGGCACCAATACCACTCTGAGAGACACGAAACAGCATAAAAACATCACAGCAACCTCACGCTACCAGGTTTAAGAACATTCTTTCATTGCATGAGATACAACTCTCTGTGGCAAAAATGAAACATTTCAGGGTTGCTTGTACCTCAACCTACAAACACAACCAAAGTCTCTTTGTAATTCAGAACTGTTTGAAAATCCACCCACTGTGTGACAAAATGCACAAAAATACAGCTGAATCTTTCAGCTTATTCACAGATTGGGTCTGTTGAAATTATTACAGAAGGTCAAAGTAAATTAAAAATTGGCTGTAAGGCTTTATTTTTTCTACTATCATCAGTAGAACATACAATGTTCCGCAGAAGCGTTCTTATATTCTGGATACCGGGGTTGATAAAAACATATTACAGATGAGACGGATACTTCACCTCTTGATATTCGCCGTATTGTATTGTGTTCTGCTTCATATAAACAAGGTGGTGCCATGTTACTCCACATGTCACTTCTACGATTCAGTGGAGCCAATAAAGGAGAGTGAGCTGCAGAAACTGTTAAGTGTCTCACCTTAATAATGTTCCTACAATATTTTACAGGCCACTAAGTGATTCATCACATAAACATGTTTGTCAGAACATTAAGGTGAAACTCACTCTTCTCTCATTCTTTATGTTTGTCAGCTAACCTTAACCTTCAAAAAAGTATAAAAGACACAGAACTCTGTTTACTGTACTTATTATTTCTGTAAAAAGTCTCAGATATTGCTAATAAATAAATAATATTTAGGATGAAACAGCTCCTGCTTCGCTCTGAGATGCTACCCCTCCCCTGATCACCATCCGAATTTCCATTCTCTCTGACTGCATTTTGCTGCCCTAATGATAGCAATAATGGGAAACAAGCTATCGTCACACTGCAATGGAGAATTTTGAGGGTTGAAAAGAGCAAAGAAAATGCAATTGAAAATAAACTTTTTGAACTTTTGCATCCTTGACAGTTCTTAACTGTCGTGTTTGTCAAGCAGGGTGCAAGTGGAGAATTAGATGCAGCACTACAGACCACAGCCACAGCCTCTGACATCAGCACTTCCTCCGCAGTCATCACCGTGTAGTACGAGACGTTGACAAGAACGTAGCACACGGTCACTGTCACCATGGAGAAGATGATTGATAGTGGAATGTTTCTGGCACCGGTGGAAGAAACCAGGAAAACTGTTGGTATGTTGAACATGTTTACAGGCTGTACATGTGGCTATTTTGATAGTTAAAATGTATAATTTTGTTACCTATTTGGATTGATGATCTCTTCCGTAACAAAGTTTAAATAGAACCTGTAGAGAAACTGGCCATCAGCTGCACTGCAGTTAATTTCTTTGCTTAGAACCAAGAGATCAAAGATTTTTTTGCACTTACCACCCTGAATAGGCATAGAGGCCAGAGTAGAAGGCCAGTGGGAGCTTTTCCAGGGTTGAGGAAGTGGAGTCAAAGGGGTTTTGGAAGTTCTCTGTTTGTCCTGGCAAGAGAAGAGGGACAGATTAAGGGCATGTCCACGTCTTGAAAAACAACCCATGGAAGCAGTGCACACCCCCGTGGCTCATCATACCCTAAACAGGAGCCTTACCTCTGGTCAGGGCCATGACACCCGGGACAATGATGAGGACGAGGGCAAACATCTTGATGAAGGTGAGGGTGATCTGAGTGCGGGAGGCTAGTTTTACACTCCAGCAGTTCACTGCCACCACAAATGCTGGAAAAGCAAGGTGGTGAGAAATACAATTATAACTATAAATGGGTAGATATCTCCACAGGCTTCACGGTACTTTGTAATAACTTTCTCACTGCGATAAAAATGTCCCATATCCACAATTTTTCAGGCATAGAGAGAGCTACACTTACACACTCCCAGGATGCCAACCAGTTTGACCAGGGCTGGGGGTGCAGGGCAGGGGGTGAAGAAAGGCTCCACAACGTAGCGGCCAAAGGCCAGCGACACCACAGAGACTACAGCTGGCCTAGCAGACCCAGGATGAGACACATCCACAATTTTTATTTTCTTATTCATTTATGACCATTATCGTTGCTGTCAGTGTTTCTATTTGTTTGTCGTTCACAGTCATTTATGCAGAGTTTTTTTGGAAGTATTTTTTCATTCTGCTAGTTCACCCACTCAGTGACCATTGTTGTGCATATCTGAATCACATACACACACACCCAAGCTTTTCATGGGCTCAGTTTAGTACCATTTTACACACAGTACACACTATAGTTCTACACTGATCAGGACCGTCTTCATGCTCATTTCAGCCCAGATGAAGCTTAGTTATAGCTGGTGATGGTGGTGTTGGTGTTCCTTACGATGTCGATGTTACAATCCTGGAATGTTGTCATTACTTTGGATGCAAAAGTGTCCCATAGGCCCAGTCCAGACTTTGAATGTACACTGACAATGAGGGCAAGTTGGGAGGGCATGTTGGTTGGTAATGAGTTATTTGCATCATTGTCCTCTGTTCCTTTCTTGCACACACACACACACACACACACACACACACACACACACACAGAGCAGCTTACCTGACCATAATGAATTCAACCCAGAGGCGCAGGAAGGCAGGTAGGGGCCCCAGGGTCTCTAGAAGATATGTATAATGGCCTCCAGATTTCCTGAAGCTGGTTCCTAGCTCAGCATAGCAGAGAGCCCCTGGGATAGAAGGAGGAAAGGCCCCTGAATCCACAGCTGTTCTCTATATGCACCAAGATCGTGTCCAAACATATGCCATCATACACAGAAGTGCATTCCATGCTTTTGTCTTAGCCTGCAATACACATTGTGTGCATATGATCAGCCTGAGGTTGCACTGGTGGGTAAAAGTGGTTGAGAAGACCCTCAGCTCTTCTTGAGCTGTTTAAATTTGCACAACCAGCCCCTTGTCTCTCATGATTCCATGCCCACCCCCCATGCCCATGCAGAATGTGTGATGGATAGGTTTGAACATGTGGTTCCCAAGCTGGGAACTAAGACCTGAAACCGTAGTGGTGCTGCTAGGAGAATCCTGACAACATTTTCCCACCAGTTAGTCTGCATCGTTTTGTCTTCTTCTGGATTTCTAGCAACCTCACTTCATTCTATCACATTTTGTCCTTTTTCAGTAAAAATTTTCTTCAACAGCAGTACTATGTGTGGAAAGTGCTGTGACTATTTTACAAGTCTGCCGCCTATCCTTTCTCTGCAACCCAAGATCACTTTGATGTGATATGCAGGGTGGTGAGCACATGCTCACCAAATGTGGAGAGCACACCACAGAGGATCCAGATCACGAGGGAAAAGCCCACGCTGCCACTGTTCATGAGGACCCCCTTGGGTGCGATGAAGATGCCGCTGCCCACCACTGTGCCCACAAGGAGGGAGGTGGCAGCCAGTAAGCTGATCCTCCGACGCAGGTAGACGGTGTCCTTGGTGAGCCCATGTCCAGATGTTTCCGTTCTCTTCAGGTCAGCCCCACTGCTCTCTGTTGCTTTGCCCATCACCTCAGGTGTGCATACCACCAGATCTCTAGCTGCTGGCGCTTCTTACACTGGAACACACACATGTGTCCCTGCACGCAAGGCGTGCAGAGGGACAAAACATAATTCAGCTTTCGAAAAACCCCAGAAGAGATCCTGCCGTTATACCGCTGACAAAGGTGCATAACCAGAATTGCTTCAGTAAAATATCTGACCATATTGTTGAAATGCAGTAAAGCTGCAGCAGTGCGTGTTGGGTTAAAAAAACTTCAATCTATGAAGTTACTTTAAACTTACCTATCCAGCTTGAATGCCTCAGGTCTTGTTTGAGCCTGTTCACTTTGGAGGAAGAAGCACCACCGGTTGTGGTGCTCATGGGAAGCTTGTCCTCCTGATAAACAGACTGGATTTGTTTCTCACAGGCTACTGAGAGTCTGCACAGTAACCACGGCGACCTGTCATCCAATGTGGAGCGGACAAACAAAGCCTGCACTCTTACCAGGACCCGCTAGTTGTCCTAATTGGCAGCGGTCGCAGACCCAGGGCCATGGTGCTTGCTGTCCGGCTGTTTAAACACAGCTTGACAGAAATCCAACATGGGAGGAGAGACCTCCCCCTTTCCACCTTCATCCCAGATACAGCTGTTGCAATCGGGCTCACAAAGTGGTCTCTGGACTCTGACTGCTCTATATTACACAACAGCCAAAAAAAACAAGACAAGTATCTCCATTCTGGAGCCTGCAGAGCTGTGAGAGGCAGATGTTCCTGAACCCCAGCGGAGAAAGAGGAAATTCCACACATCCATTCATTGTCCATATCTGCTCGTTCATTTCAGGGCCATTGTTTGTACGCTGGAAATTTGGAACGGCTTTTAATGTCGTCTTTGAACTCGAGGGATCTTTGTGTTCTAGTGTGCATCACATTTTATATGCTCACATCGTGATCCGGAGTTACTCCAGTTGAGACTTCGTAGAGGAAAGAAGGGGAAAGATCCTGGGTAGAACATGGTGAAGAAGTACAAAGTTTAGATATTGTATTTTGTATTAACATAGGTACGGGTCCATCACCACCATTGGGGCCACATCATAGAGGCTCAGCATGAGCTAAGGCCTTGGTGTAGGGTTTCTTTTCCCACCTGTCAAGCATTTTTGATGCAGAAACACCAATAAGAAGCTGTGCCAAAGTATCCCGCAGTAAAAAACCAAGTACACCGGTGTGGGGAGCAGTGCTCTGTCCGCTCCTACATCTGCCAGCTGATGTCCACCCCACACATCATCCCCATTAATGACTGTACGAGGAAAAAACAGAAAGTGGAAGGAAGGTGATGCTGCACACAGGAGCTCAGTCCACAGTGTCCTCACTTTCTGGATTACAAGCTGCACTTAAGGATAACATGAGTACCAGGTGCGACCAATAAAGGCTAAAGGTGTCTAAATGGATGTTGGGGAAAGAGCAGGGCTGGACCGTGGAGCCAGGGATGGTTTTGTGTTGGTGCAGAAAGATTTACAGTCTTCTAGAATGATTGTTTTTCTACTTCCTTTTTTTGAAGTTGCTGCACCATACGGCTTCTTTTGTGTTACGCTGAGTCCATTTCCTTTACTTGTTGTCCTTCTTTGTCTGTTCAGTGCACTGTGCACTGGAGTACAAGAGAAATTGCACATCATTTTCTCTTGAATATCTGAGCAAATGTGCAGAACGATAGTAAAGTGAACCTTAATCCTTGATGCCAGCTCTGAAAGTCAGTAAATACAGTAAATAGTAGCTAGGAAGAACAGTAATGTGTGCAACCGACACTGAAAGAGGGTGCTTAAAAATAGTAAAAGTAATAACATCACACAAAAATGATAATGAGCAGGATTAGACAAAATGTATTTGTGTTGGTCCTCAACTTCCAACACTGTGGTCTTTTTGCTACTCTGGCTCTGGTGTCACAGAAGCAACACGCCAGGGGTTCCCAGATCCTCCAGGTTCACCTTAATATGCAGGTAGCAAGGTCTGTGGTGCTGAAAATCACAACAAAAGAAGAAAATGAATTGCACATTTCATTTAGTGGATGGAAAAAATGGCAAGTTTAAATATTGCACCCTATAGGCGTAGGTGGGGCGAATAAAGTGCAGTCGATGGAGAAGAGACGGTTGGACCAACGGAGGACATGGGAGGTGTTTACAGCTGTAACATTCAGAGTCCAAAAAACAAATTGTAAAATGAAACGGGGGCCCACGTGGAAACACAAACAACCATTTTATTTGTTCCTTCAGATCTGTTCTGCTTTTTCAGCTGTCATGTCTGCTTCCCACCAGGGCAGTTCAAGAAAGGATCCCTGTGAAATTAACAGCTTGAAACAAAGCCGAAACAAACAAAAACAAAATACGTAGAAATGCAAACAACTCAAAGAGAAGCACAGCTTCCACAGTCACTTCAAGTCAGTCAAACATGATAATAGAACATACATATGGACCAGGATCATCAGGTTTTTTTGTTTCTTTGTTGCATATATTTTAGAGAAAAAAGTTACAGCCATTCATCAGACACCACAGGATGCATTTGTTAAAAAAACATCTAATCCAGCCTTGGTCCTTAATTCTAATGGGGCAGTGTAATATGGTCCAGACACCTCTTTACTCACGGCCTGGCCAAAAGTACGACTAAATATGTAAGCATGCAGGAACTATCATGCGGTGACTTGGTTATGTGTATTAATTTTTTAACTGAAGTTAACTAGTCTGAATCCCACTTACTCTGCAATACCTCCGATGACGCTTCTTACCCTGCATTGGTACAGTAAAAATTTTGCTGCATGCATGATAAATCATTGAAAAATCTGTTGTTTTAACTTAAATTAATACAATTAATTTTGGACAAAGGCCTCAATTAATAACAACTACAACAATAAAATAAAAAAAAATAATAAAGTTTGACGCTCAAAAGGTGAACAGCATTCGCGTTAATAAAGGTTTTGGAGAAACTTGGTATTCTGCCACAAGGGGGAGCCCTCTCAACAGCCATTGTTTTAGCAAAAAAGTGGATCGAAAAAAAAATGACTAGGGTACATTGAAATAAGAGCAGTAAATTTGATATCTTTTGCCAATTAACCCTGTATATCACTACTTTTTTTTTTTTCACTGAGTTTTATTAATGCTAAAAAATTTGTTTTGCTTTGTCTACATATGTTGTCCATGGCTTGAATTATGTTATGACGGCAGAAAAGAGACCTTTACTGCTGTTATGCTAATATGCTCTACTGTGTAAAAACTGTACAAAGTAAAGTGGCATCCTCTGCAGTATAAAGCATTGGTGTTAAAGCTGCGGGTTCCGGTCTGATTCGGTTTGCATGCAGGGTGCATGTCCACCCCCTCACATACATGTTTCAGATGTATTGAGGAAAATAAATCTCACATACGGTGTGTTAGTGCAGTGCACTGCTGTCCTATTCAGGGTGTAGCCTGCTTCACACACTGTGATTCAGATACAGTTGCTCGCCTCCTTACACACTGAAGTGGGCCAGGAGTTGATTCATCACCACCAAATGTGACATAAACTGGGCCAGGGGCTCCTCACAAATTCAGTACAGCTGGTGGTGTGATGTTTTCTGCTAGTGTAGTAGTGACCGCACTTTAAAAATCACCTTTGCATCTGTATTTCTCTGTTGGCTTCCTTTGATTTTCTTATTTGCTGCGAAGGACCTACGAGGCCACTGAAGCCACCCAGTTCACCCAGTGGTGGCGCCGCGGTCACCGCCTCCACACCTCCGTTTCAAGTTGTGCTCCGTGCTTCTCGTGTGCCGTTTTGTCTCCTCACCTCTCTTTAAGTAGAGCACCTTTATTATTAATACTATTACACCGCCATGTATTATTAATGAATGAAAATGTCAGGTTTTTTAATATAAATATTATCTATCTTAATTTTGATGGATTTTGGTGATACTTGAGCAAACATGAGGGTGACTTTTTGGGCCCACTTACTCTTAATTTTTTTCCCAAAATTATTGAAATTAATAGTAGTTATGATTACTACTTGTGAGATTTTGCTCAGTGAGCTGATTCCCAGGAACACTCATAGTTAGAAATTTAAGACATAAGCAGAGTAGGGGGATGCTAAATACTTTGGTGAAAAGTTTGTTACTCAAAGGTTTGTAAGCAGGTGGCAAACATATTTAAGCTAGATTCTACTATGACCCAACACAGGACAACTGGTTACTGGTAATGGATTATCTGTGAGTTGCCTTAGTCGAAGGAACTGAATAAAGACTTTTTGCTTCTGTCAAGCTTCTTCCTTTGAGCACGAAGGACACTCAAGGTCCCGGCTGTATTGGATGCAAGTATAGCACTGCACTCTGTCAGCTCATAGAAGGTGAGGACCTCCACTTTATGGTTATTCTTACCATTAAATTACAGCAGTAACAATACATTCACAGTTAATAAAGTTTTTATGCTCTACTGTCACCCATACAGGCGAGGAACCGTGTCGGTTAATCACAGTAAGAAGATCAGCGCTTATCCTCACCTCGTAGCTCAAAAGCAGCTCATTCTGGCATCACTGATCAGATTCGATCTCTTCCTTAGTCTGGGTGGCCCACTTCGCTGCTCCTAAAATATACATCTCTGCTTTCCTCTATAAAGGAATTCAAACTCTGCAAAGCAGTAAGAACCTCAGTTTGCTCGGCTGTGTCTCAGCCTTCATCAGCGTGCACAAACATTATGTGAAGTGACAAATACACAAAGTGCAGGACACGTGACGAGCAATGACATCGTACTACAGAATATATAAATCATAGTTGAAAAAGACACAAAAATACAAAAAGGAGATAGACATTTCTCATTGAGCCCACATGATTGTGACAGACTGAGGCCTGGCCACACCCACATCAGATGATTCACAGCGGCATTGCAACAACCCCTCTGATGGGATCAGGACCCACTGGTGCAGCTCGTATTATAGAAAATATAAAAACCCAGGCTCACGCAGGAGTACTGGTCTTGTAAATGTTAATTTTCACATCTTCAGCTGTGGATGGGACTGGATTTCTGGGCTAATTTTCAGGGAGCAGCTCAAGCGGAGGAGTGCGATTCCTCAGGCTGAAAGAGCAATGATTCCATTTATGCTTCCCCTCTAATCTCCTGCTGCCGCCTTGTGTTTGAATAAATGGTGTGTTATGGCAACCCGGAATGGACAATGTGAATGCCATGGGCCTTTTGTAAATAACTGTATCAAATATATTTTTAGGATGTTTGTAAAAGCAGGGCTATGGACCAGCAGTAGAGAGTAGGTGTAGCCTTGCACCTGCTGCCAGACTGCGCACCTGAGTTCTGCATAAACCATTAGCCCTACACGCACCTGCCAGCTTGCCAAAGGCCTCCAGGGCCGACCAGCGACACGGCAGAGCTGTTTTGCAAGAGGTTTTATTAAGCAGTGCCGAAAGCAACCAAAGCCGTGACTCCAGGTTCTCGAGGCGACCACATGACCGCTGAAGGCAAAATGTTTGTGGTCAACCTCTGCAGTGCTGCAAGTAACACATGGGCCTCTGCTTTGAAGCTGAGGAACCCGTGATCCCCCACGGACGGTTGCATGCCTTCATCAGCTCGGTGACAGCCCAGTGCCGGCATCTCCGCCCTCCGCTTTCATCCGAGGACCAGGGATGTAATTAGTTCGCTTTGTCAGTCGGAAAGGCTGGGAGGGGGGCGGAAGCCGGGGGCCTTAAATTAGCTGCAGCGCTCGTAGCGTTCATCCCTGGTGCTTTGAAAGCCCCCATTAGTGGGGAAGGGGGAGCAGTAGGGGGCATCGGGGTAGGAAGCAGGGTGTGCGGAGCAGCACGGCTCACCTGAGGATTAGCAGCATGATGCTGGAGATACGATGCAGGTTTTACTGCACTGAGCTCAGCCACATCTAGGCAAACCCGCTGCTTGCTGGGGGTGCATGGGACACGAGTGCATCTCTAAGACCCCACCCCATCCCCCACGGCGGGCCAGGGTGCTCTGAACTACTATGTTGTCTGTAGATGTGGGTACTAAAAATGACCATTACCCTTTGTGTGCATCAAGGAGGCTCTGCAAAGCGTCTCAGACCCAGTTTTCTGTAGAGACGCCACTGTTTCATGGTTGATAAAATAATGACAGCTTTGTCAAACGTCCGCGTTAACACTCATTTCCGGCATAACCGCAGATGTGGGGACTACAAAAGGTTCGTACGGCACCGTTACGTTCTCTGACTCTTTTCATTCATTATTGATAAATGTTTAAGTACAAAGGGAGGCCACGTTATTTAGTTACACAGCGGCAGGGCGCCGTTCAGGTTCCGCTGAGTTTCGCTAGAGAGGAGAGCACAGCCATGCTGAGTGGGGAGAAGAAGCGCCCCCCCACCCACCTCCAACACTCTTTACACAGTGAGGGAGAATGAGTGGCTGGGGGTGACCCTACTCACCGATCAATGGGAATAACCATTGGGGAAGTGAGGGGGGCTGCCATCTGTTCGTCGGCTGTGCCTCCCTCCAGTGTGGGCTCAGCTGCGCTCATGTGTTATGTTTTCTAACAGCTGGAACATTCTTTTCCTGATCCGGTCAAGCCAAATACGAAGGGTAGAGCAGTCCGGTGGCTGCAGTCTGAACGGGTCGCTTGGTACCAACACCTTCTGTATCCGCCGCCACCCCTCCTTCTCAGCAGCCGCGTCTTCATAAGAGCAGCTGGGTTTTTATGAAGGAGTGATCGCTTTCAAATGCATTGTCTGCCCGCAGGACCTTTTACAAACCTGCTTTTATTTTTATTGTATGTGCTTTTTTTTAGAATCAATTCACGTAGCTTCAGATTTGTGTCTTAGCCAGTTTAAAAAACCGGGATAATGTGAGCTAAGCTCAGGGTTGTCAAGCTCAGGGTTCAGTTCGGTATGAAAACTGGATGTAAAACAATTTCGATTTTGTAAATTTAAAGAAGCAGCAGCGTACAGTTGGATTTGGGAGATTTGACTGTTTTGGAGGCCAGACCACACGGTGGCAATAATGCTCTTCATCGTCAGGATGCTCTGACTTGAGGGCCCCAGAGGAAGAGAGACAGCCCTCAGTTCACAGTCCCAAAAAGTCCTTTTTAGCAATGAATTAATTTCCAAATGTGTCAGGTTGGTGCGTTTATAAATGGAATCAATTATTTAGTGTGGGAGAGATTTAGAAGCCATTCGCACTGTCCTGTTCCTCTCGTTCACACAGCTCAGGTTCTCACACGTTCCTCTCGTTCACATATCCTCACTCGTTGTCTCTCCTTGTCAAACCTCCCATTGCTCCTGGGTGAGAGATCTTATTAGTGATTGAAGTAAGAGGATCGGACGGCTCCGGTGCTCCTCGGCCAGTGTAATCCGCTCTGCTGAGTTCAGCCGGAGTGAAAAACGCGCAAATGCTTCATCCGGGTGCGTTGCCCCACGAGCCGCACTAACTGGTGCAAATTAACTCGGCTTCATTGTTACTGTAGAATGAGGTTCTCCAGATGAAAGTCACACACAGGTCAGAAGATGCACTGGGCATTTGGGATCTTCCTACCAAAGGGTTTTACTCACAAGACCCAAAACACCAAATTATACATATATTATTCCAAATGTGTTATACAGTTGTTTGTGTTATTCTGTTTGCTTCTTCTCCCCGTATTTGTGAGTTTCCTCCCAAACGTGGTACAGGTGAACTGGTGATTCTAAATTGCCCAAAGTGTGTGTGCGTGCGTGCGTGCGTGCGTGCCTGTCTCACAGCCAATCCATCCGAAATACAGCTTAGCCCACTGTAATACTGCCTTGGCAAAAGTGGGCAGACAACAGTGAGTGAGGTTTTGGTAAGTAGAGATGCCCTGAGGTGCTCGAACGAACCATACAGGAACCATAAAAAACACCTGTACCTGGGTATCCCAGTGTAACTGGACTCTAGAAATGGCTCAAATACCAAGTTTAATTCGGCAGACATGAAAAACAATATATATATGATATAACATCATCATCAGGCAAAATTTACCACTGAAAATTTTTTTCAACCCAAGTATTCACCTGCACCCTGGTACCTGAATGTAGCTGGGTCCTAAAAAGGGTCCAAATACCACAAAGTCGAATATCGGGAAGTTATTTCAATATTATGAGGAAAACTCATTTGCTCCAGGTTCATCCAAGAAACCCCACTTTATTTTCCCAAACCATCCCTACTACTCTAAAACAGCCATTTCTGCACGATGAAGAACACTTAAACACCAATTGCCTAATAACCAAAATGTTAATAAGGTATTTAATATGCATTCGGGTGTTTATATGCAGCCGCTTTTTTTAATTTAGTATCATAAATTACATTTCTTTCCTTATCATAACTAATAATGGCAGCAAACATTTAATAGTCAAATGTATGTAAAAGATGAAAAAATGAAATATAAAACAGAAAAAAACAATAAAATATACCTACTGCAATTGGCTTGCTAACTGAAGTGGCCGAAATGACAAAAAAAGCACAATCTGCGTTTGAACCTGGGCCACACGGGGCAAAGAATGAGTACCCACATGCTGGGTACAGTGACACCATTCAGTGTCACACTTGTACTTGCACTAATCCAATATTTCTCTGATGGGGTTCAGCTGATGCTTGGATAAAACTCATTATGCAGGGACTTGTGGACTCTGATACCAACCCAGGCATTAATACAAACCCCCTGTTCTATCAGGAATATAAAATCGAGAGATCGAGTACTGGGATATAGGTATGCTTTGAGAGAAGAACAAGAGAATAAAGTGCTCTTTCCAAAAACATGGGTAAATGTCCTGCTTTAATGAATCTATGCAAATTGGCCTGCTCTTCATGCAGGTGCTTGCTGCAAAGAGCGGCTGCCACACTAATAGCTGGGCTATAACCCCAGTCTGCTCTACCCGTTCCAGCCAGGGAATTCTCCTCCTAGAAAGCTCAGACTGGCAGAGAGCCCACACACAGACCTGGCATGGCTCACGCAGGCACTGTTTTCCCAGATGGTGCCATAATTATTAGAAGTTATCAATAAAATGACCCAACTAATTTGCATTTCCACATTTTTGTGGAGTCTGGGAATGGATCTGGGACTTTATTTTCCTTGGTCTTGGGCTTCTGAATGTGTGACCAACTATGCCTGTGCACCATGGACACCAGTGACTGAGTTTAGCCGTCTGAGCCGCACCTTCTGTAAGCAGTAAAGCAGCAGGCATCACTCTGTTGACCTTTTCCCATCCGCTGGGTGTCCCTCTTTGTTTGTCCCCTTCTCAGGAGGGGTAGGATTGACAGAGTAGGCAGTCGGGGGACTGGTGCTCTGCTATTTAATAGCTGGAGAAAGGGCACATCCACCATTTACACTGGGATTTCTCTCTTCCTCCCTTGCACTCACACTTTCCTTTTTTGCATTTTAAGTTGTTTCCCATTTTATAACTGAAAAGCTTCTGTGAAGCTCATACATAGAAATGATAATGCATGATAATGAAGCATATTAAAAAAAATCTCCTTCTCATCCCCCTATTCCTCCTTGAAAGACAACAGAAGGGTTATCATGTGGTGAATGCTGGACCTCCACTTGGCTAACAGGAAAGTGTAGTGAAATGGTCTGGGGTCCAGAAGGTTTGGGGCTTTTAAGAAAGCAGGAGGGGGAAGTAGGGGCTGATGCTGGTAGAGAGATTGTGCTCTGATCTCCTTTGTGGTCTTCTGACCCCCACTGTGATCCACTCTGTGTGGACTTGGCCCCAGAACCAAATTTTCAGGTTTTAGGGACCAGACCTTGTGAAATTCTGAAGCTCACCATTTGTTGTTCATGTGTGCTGAATTGTGTGAAATCCCCCCTTCCACCATGCCCTCCCCTACACAGGATTCTGGTAAAGAATATATATAGAAATACGGGAGAGTACGCGCACACGCACACACACACACACACACACACACACACACACACATATATATATATATAGAGAGAGAGTGAGTGAGTGTGTGTGTGTGTGCGCTCTCCTGTATTTCTCCCCTCTCCTCCAGATTCCTGTCACAGTATACGTCTTTAGCTCTGTGACCTGTGCCTCCAGGCTGTGCACAGTTCCTCCTCTGCAAGAAGTGTCGGACTCACAGATGGTGCCAACAGTTCACAGAACCTGGACTGAAGACCGCAGTCCTCCTGCATGGCAGAGAGGCTGTCAAACTCTCTCATGTTAGGAAGCAGGAGTGCTGGCGGGCAAAATAGTTGGCAAGAAACCATGACACTCTTCTTTTTCTCCCTCCCCAGCAAGTTCACAGCAGATCTGCACTCAAGGCCTTCAACAAACTGTAAAGTTATGCTTTGAAGCAGAAATGAGGCTCAGAAAAGGGATTTTTGTTCTTTGTTTATTATTTTGTAGTCTTATTTAGCAGATTTAACAATACTCTGTTTTTATGTAATTTTTGTGGAATTCATTTGCTGTTGATAGCTGCTTGTCCTAATTTTGTCATAGTGGTTCTGATGGCAACACAGAGGTCCAAAACCAATACCAGAAGCACAAAAGACACTGTGTAAGATACTGTAGGTCTATACTAGTTGTCTGCAAGGTGTCAGGAACATTTCCTCACCTGAGCTATGTGTGTTGTTGAGCGCTCTGTGGTGGTGATGGGAAACTGTAGTATAAAGATGCTTTGTGCCTTCTTTGTCTCCCTATCCTCCAGCTTCTTTTACACAGCTCTACTCCTCAAATGCTCCTCCTTCAAGGACACCTTCCAACATTTTCACTGTGCTGGTCTAATTGTAACCAATGAGGAGTACAGCTGCTCCAAATGGCCTCTTTTATGCTTGGTGCCGTGTCAGCTGGAGTTTCTTCGTGATGTTCATCTCTCCACCTAGGGAGTGTTTGCTGCTTCTTCTATTCCAGCCTTCATAGTGCTTCTAGCTCATACAAGGGGGTGGAATCATGAAAACATGGTATGTAAATCCTTTATCTGATGGCCAGTATTGAGATGGCCAATTGCAAACCAGATCCTAACAAGTGAGTTTTGTTCATCATCAGCTGAACCCATGGAGTTTATTATTACACAATAAATGTAAAAAAATCAATTTGCATTACTTGTCCTTGCTTTTTATCAGTGCAGGGAACTGTTTTGCAGATGACAGTTTCGAAAGGCATTTATGTAAAACATTTCACAAGATTGGTGATGAAAATGGGCCAGACACCAGGAAGATGCAGCAATGCTGAGACCTCGGGAGTGCCAGCATTTGATCAGCTTTCCGTCTCAACCTTCAGGCTGGTTCAGTATCCAGCAATCCTATCTGCCTCAAAGCGTTACTTCTAAGCGAGGAGTGAAGGCCATGAGCAGCTGTATATTTGGGATACGGATTCAGGAGTCTCAGTAGCATTGAGTACCTTTTTTTTAAAATGAAATGACTTTTAAAAGACTGTCTTTCAAAATTAAGCTCCATCTGTTGAAACATCAATCGCGTGCATAGGAGTAGGTGTGTGGTTTGGGACAGCATGGCTGAGAAACATACCATTGCTTTTTATAATGACATGTGGGTCACATTTTCTCCCAATGTTTGCATAGGTTTCCTCCAGTCTCTACAGTTTGTTTGCACATTTAAAAGAGTGATGTCTCAGTTAAATCATTGACTGTAAGTTATCCTTAGTGTGTGACTGTCATCTTAGAGGATCGGTGTCCTGCCCAGGGTATACCCTTCCTCATGCCATATGCTTCAAAAAAGGACTCTGGATGAGGGATGCTTGGAGTAAAAAACCGAACTGGTGAAAGGGAGGAGTGGCAGGGGTGGGGCACGTTGGATGGAAAAACACAAAGTGAAAATATCCAAATTAATAATAAATTATACCTGACACATACATCTACTGCACACATTATTGATGTAAGGGTAATAAATTGCCCAGGTAATCCCAGGTAATGCACTCTTCCTGTTGTTTCTGCTTTTAGACATATGTCTCAATAGGATGGCGGTCGCTTCTTGTTCTCAGTCTGTGACCTCACAGCACACCCCCCCCCCTTTTTTTTTTTACCTGCAAGCCTGCTTATCTTATCAGTTACTTGGTTTGTATATGGACTTAGAGTCTGGTGGAGAACTTATATTTGCTGTCAAGCAAAGTTGTTGGGCCTCCTGACTGGGACCCATTAAACAAAATGGAGGTGGAGATGAGGTGGTGGTGGGTTTGTGGGGTGGACATTTGTGGGTGTTTATAAACATTTATGCTTGACTGACAGCTGAACACTGGCCAAGTGTTTAGTCTACTACATTGCTTTCAAAATTTTGTTTTCATAAACTCATATTTGTGCTATTCATTGATCTCAGAAATGGCTGTACTGTATAATAAAGAATTTTTGATAAATGGTAAAAAAAATTGTCCTGGGGTATTTAACTATGTTCATCCGGAAAGATGCATTCCCAGCTGACCTGTTTTGCTCAGTTCCCTTTCCTTTTTTACTGCTAATGGTCAGGGCTGTGCTCCATGGTGGCAAACCACACTGATTCCCAGGACCTTGTCTGGCAATGAGTCAATTCCAACTGCCCTTTTTCCATGGCCTGTTCCATAGCTACCCCTTTGGCTGCGTGGGACAAACAACATTGCCCTCAAAATAACCCAGAACACACAAACCTTCTGTGTCTGGAGATTTGATTGTTTTACAGTATGTATGAGTGTCTACCATTACACTTTTTCCCACAACAGTCAAAAGCCCCTGTGAAATCATAGTGTTGGACAGTGGTTGACATTGTGTGGCTAGCTGGCCCCACTTACTGCTGGTAAGCCAGTGTTAACACATAGTCAATGAAGCATTGATCTTGGGAAGAAATGGTCTCTGCAGGCATTTTTGCTATGCTTACCTCTCTGCTGATCTGAGTTCTAAAGGCCATCGGAAAGTGCAGTGGCTGTTTCCCTGATACTCCGAAGATGGGATTCCACCGCATTGCCCTACTTGGGCATGAGCGGAAGAGGAACGATGAGATAAAGCAGGAGAAAAATCCTAAGCTGCGGTCTTGTCATTGGAGGTCGGGATTATGGCAACTGACAGCCACAAACTAAATGCTCACCCAGCCGTTTGGCCTATTTACACCAAGGGTTGCATAGTGTGTGCAATGATTTTTGAGGGTAATTATATAAGATGAAGCTTCAATTCTCCATCTAAATTCTGTTGAGAGTTCAGCTTGCAAAGCACAAGTGAGTGCAGGCCATTCTAAATGTTCAGATCTCTGAATTCTCAGAAACCACAGCGAATGCCACAGAAAACGGTTATGCAAATGCAAATCAGTTACAATAAAATGCTGCCACAAAGTGATAAGTGCGGTTCAAAAACTTCAGTTACATAAAATGTGAGGTTGACTTACTGAGACTTTAAAGAAAAACTATGTTTTTCATTTGGTCTTCCAGTTACTGTCTGAAAAGAAAAAAGAAAAAAAAATTCTGCACATATTTATTTTCATTGACTGAGCAGGAAATGGACAAGTTACTGTGATATGTGACAAATATCATATCTAATAATCGAACAATAATACTGAAATGGTATGAAAGAAACTCTTAGGAGACCTGACTGTGGGAACATTTTGTTTCAGTGAACCGCTTACAGAACACAATAACACGGCTTCCCCAAAGCTCTCTAACACAATGAGGGTAAACAAACCCTCTGTGACTTCTCAAAATGGTTACACACTGCATGATGGGAGAGCCACAACTCCCCCTTTCGCTCCTACAATACTCATAATGTTAACAGAAACGTTTACCTAAATATACCTTGTCTTCAGTAAATCTTGTACTTTTGTTGCTGTCAGAAGATGATGGACACTGAAAAGGGAGCAGGAGAATAGGAGTCAATGGCCAGTCATGCTTTGTCCATTTTTTTCCTATGGAGGGGTTTTACTTTAACTGATAAGAGAGAGCTTTAAATAGCGGATTTCCCTCTGGGTGTTTGAAGCAGAACGAAGGTTACAGGGCTTTGTGGAGATCCAGCTCCAAAAAGGACATGCATGATATCAGCTGAGAGTCATTCTCTGCTGCAGGTGCCTTCTCATGGGCAGGGACTGATGCTGACAGGCGGGCACCTCAGTGTGTGTGGCACAGCTGTGAGAAACACATGCCACACTGTCAGCAATGGAGAATGTCTCTGCAGACACAGTTCAAGCCCGCTGGGACCGCACCGTCTGTTTGTTCAGCTGGGCAGCGCCCCCCTGCTTCAGAGTCTGTCTCTGTTCCAGCTTCTGGCCTCGGTGCCCCTTCAAGCTCATTTGTGCCAGAGCTCATAACTCTTCTTTCTGTCCCTTGTGTCCAAGCCCACGTTTGTTGACAACAAACCCCCTGCTGTGACACAATCTTTAAAAACGACAACCTCTTTGTCATGTCTATCGACCTGTCAGTGAAGACCCCCGCCAACTAAAGATAAGGTGAAGATACAATCTTAAATATCATTAAAGTGGGACATTTATGAGTTATAGCTGGGAAAGTAGTGCACGTATGTACCAGGTCTGTGAACTGTTCTTGTAGCTGGGAACGGGTTTTCTCTCGGCACCAGCAGGCCACACTGCTGGCAGATGCTCAGCCTCTATGTCATTTCCCCTTGTGCGGAGTGAGCAGCACGGATCCCATGTGCCGGTCTTGTAGGCCTGCGGCCTGCGAAGGGCCCTATTTGTGCAGCAGTGGCGTTGACACAGCCGAAAAATGACTTCCAGTTCGGCTGCCTCTAAACTTATTACCTCCTCCCGGCATTCTCTCGTGATGCGGTTGTTTTGTGAGTGCCACGCGGGCAGTTTCCTGCAGCAAACACGCCGTTATTTGTATTTCTCCCATGGGGCGCTTTCTTGTTTCTGTGTAAGAGCCTGCAGATGAACATAGCAAAAAGTAAGAACTTCACAACCTCCTTCCAGCCTCTTCCTCCCTCTCTTCTCAGCCGGGGGACTCGACGCACTGTGTGTCCATTTGTAAATCCTGACACCCCAGAGATTCTGTGTCCTCTCAAGTCAGATCAGCAGATCAGTCCCACAAATCCTGGAAATGAAGGCATCGTCAAATGATGGGAGGTCCAGTATCTCATGACTTACGCAGGTCTTGATATGTCCACCTCCAGAACGACAGGAACGACCGGACAGAGGAATGGGGAGGCAGAAGTCTTCTCTAACATACTGCAACACAGTTACTGCTGGATATAAAAGGCTGCCTTTATTGTTTTAGCATGAATTTTACCATATTATATATTGTGACAACATTTCTTTTTTTAACAAGGACTTTGTCACTCACATATGCAAGAATGTAAATCCAGTGCAATGTGTCAGAATTAGCTATAGCAGGATCCTGCCAGGTTTAGCAACAAAAGCTCATTTTCATCTCCTCTGACATATGGCACAGTGTAAATTGGCAACATATTTTTCCTCCTTCTGAGCTTCTTTAGTCGCTAGATCCCCAGCATCAGCATCTCTCAGCGGCTCCCTGTGAAATGTCACCTGGTTTCTGATCAGAGACCAACTTCTACTACGTAACATCTATAAAGCTCCAGTAGGGGTCAGACATTCATCCACAGTATGGTGCTGTCAGGTTCACATCGAACCCAGTAGCTATGCACTGTGAATGTCCGATAAAGTTATTTCACGCACAGTTTTTCAGTCAACACCATCTCAGGAGTCTGACTTTCAACCTTCTTTCTGTCTGAGACGGGAGTGTCGGGGTGTTTGGTATTCTGTTTGCTGAAAGTGAGGGATGTGCGGAACATCCATATCTCAGGTTCTTCCTGAATTATGACTGCATGCTGAAGACAGGCAAAGAGTACAGACTGCAGAAATAGGACAGCGTCTGGGCTGAGCAGAGCGGTGAGTCTGCAGAGAAGGAGAGACCCAGTGAATCAAGGTGGAGACACTGCTGAGGGGTCAGATGTGTACAGTGGGGACTTGGCAGAAGAGGGAGGAGAACATTAGTCCACAAGATCTGTTTGAAAACTGTGGATGTTTAGCCACAGGCCTCTAACCTACGGAATGCTCATCCTCTTGCAGTGAAGCCTGCTCCTGTTGTAGCCTTCAGAAACAGAATCAAACTCACTTCTTCGATTTGTATTTCAACAGTTGGGCACAGCTGATGTGCTCAGAAGGCATCCTCTCTTCTTGTTTTTATTTCTTTCCGAGGTACCTTGGCAGCCTGATCCTCCAGCCCTGTCGGCTCAGATACGACGATCACCGATTGTTCCCCAGAGAGGCAAGATGAGACTCGCTGTGATGCCAGCACTCCGTTCTCACGGGACTGCAGGCCATGATGGATGAGATCAGCTCATCTGCACCTGGACATTAATTTATTTAGCCTTTTTTGGTGGGAGTTTTTTTTTTTTTATTTTCATCTCCTCTCACGCCACTTGGTTTACTTTACACAGTCCCTATCGTGTTTAAATATCTAGGCAGTCATTTATCTACAGGGTGACTTTGTATTCGTTTCTGTCATGGCTGTTGATATCTTATTCAGCACTCAGTGTCACTGTGAGAAAAGCCTCCATAAAAATAAACTGAACTGAACTGAGAATGAAGACTGAATAGTGGGGAGGATGGTAGCCACTCTGGATGGGGGCACACCGGGCCACTGCAGCAAAAGGCAGAATTGAGAACCTAAGGGGAGAGGCAAGTGAGCACCACAGTGTGAGCTGCAATTGAATATGACACATGCACTGAAGGAGAAACGGGTGTCCCTCCTCCCAGTGCTGACCGTAACTGCCAGTCCCAGCCTTGAGGTGTGCTGGAAATGCACACACACAGGAGGTAAAAACGCTCTCCAGCTTTTGTTCCACCCCTGGCCGGACCTAGGACTTCTCACAAGGTCTTCATTGAAGCAGCGACGAGCATCATCGATCCTTAAAAGACACAGTGTCCATCAAACTGATTCCTGAAATGAACTCTGAGGATGGGCATCTTAGCGCTGTGCTAAAGCTACAACATTTTCCACCTATATTGCCAAAACGTAGGCCTACAGTATTTCCATTTCTAACAGCCACATTCTGTTACGTGGGGAATACAGGTGTATGGCATTTGAAAGAGCGTTGTTGTGTTTGCGCGTATACGGACAGGAATGTCTGAGAGAGGAATTGTGGGTGTGATCGTGGGAGTTAGCCCCAAAATGAGTCCAGTCCCTTCAAGCAGCTCAACCTGTTAAAATGCACTTAGAGGGCCCATCACAGCATCGCTCAGCTACCAGATGACTTGTAGGTCACGAACACAGTCGGATCATTTTTGGTACAAACTGGCACCAAATGCACCTCCGGGTGCTACTTCCAGCTGCACTCAGCCATTGGTTCTCTCCTCCCCAAAACCCCGCTGCCCACCATTTCACATGCATACAAGAAAATGAGCACAGTTTTTTTTTTAGCCAGAATACATATTTTTTTATTAGGCAGAGAAAACGCATTAAAAAACACAGAAACATCTTTTTAACACTCGAGCGTATTATGATGTGCATCAGGTATCACAGAGCTGCGAATAGAGAGTTGCTGTTTGAGAACCGTATTCCAGGAGGATACATAAAGCCGGCAAGAATGGTAGTTGTTTATTCATATGCTTTTAAGAAGAGAATCTAGGAAGCAGGTCAAACACTTTGGGTGAAGGTTAACTAAACATTAGGTGGTCCCTCTCTGGATGGCGAAAATAAAGGCGCCCCAAGTTCTCTTATATTCAGAGGGGTCTCCGTTCTTATCAGGTGTAGCAAGGAATAGATCAAGAAAGATGTCACTGAAATGCTACCTACATTAAAAAAAAAGACAAAATAAGAGAAGCCAAAGTATAAAATTGATTTTTTTTTTTTTTTTTTTGAAGCCCAGATGCAGAAAGAGATTTACAAAAATTTGCCAGGACCTCAGCACTGTTTGCAGTGATTGATGTCCCCTAAAGAAAGTGAAGGAAGGCAGATGGGATCACATCCTGGCAGCCCTCTCTTTTCGGGGTGTGCAGCAGTTCCCCTTTCCCACGCAAAACGCAGACGGTGATGAACCAAAATGTCCCCTCGCGAGTCATGCATACGGGATGCGCGTGCATACAAGAAGCCAATGACTAGCACTCTGTGTGGAAAACAAGAGTTATCGTTCGCTGGGGGCGCAGTCAGAAACATCACCATGGCAATAAATTCAGAAACATTTGGATTATCAGCTTGAGGAGATGAGCATCCTTAGATCTCTGGGAACCGCTAGGATCACATTGAGAGCTACTCAGCAATGAGATGCACTCTAATGTCCAACAGAGACTGCGGTCAATGAGTCTCTGTTCAAAGCAGCCATTAACGCGAATGCACATGAGTAACAACACGAGTAAAAGCAAAAGCGAAAAGGGTGCAGCGGTGTGGGGAGGAGTCGTCGTATTTTCCTCTGGGGCACGGGCAAAGCTCTGGCAAATGCAGCTAATGGCCTTTTTGCGTTGCCTTGCACAGTTTGCGAAACGTCCCCGTTTATCCTTCTTAAGTTCTGGCCATGGAGACAAGGCGAATAGGTAGAAGAAAAACACAAGACCTTTAAAACAGTACCACCTGACTGAAACACTGACATGTTGAAGTCAAGGAAGAATGCCTTTGAGACCAGGCAGCTTGGCCACCTTGCGGAGAGGCATTCAAGAGACTGCGCCGCAGCGTCTTCAGCACAGTTGGCAGTGGTAGTGGCTGGAGGTGGGTGGTGGTAAATGGTAAAGAGGGGTGGGAGGTGGAAAAGGATTTGTAAGGTGTTGATGGTACTGATGGATGCAAGTGGGCTTGGGGGCATCAGATGGTCGTATTCTTGTTGTTGTCCTGGTGACACAGGTTCTCTGCAGAAGTCTCCAGGAAGGGCAGTTCCTCTTTGGAACCATGGAGCTGCAGAACCCTGTTGTCAAGGTCCAGGCAGCACTGAAAAAAATGCCACATGGGAAGGAGAGGCATTATAGGTATTGGCACAGAGTACAGAGAGGACTGCTCATGACCAAGTCTGTCTGGAAGCTGACAGTGGCGTGGAATTGCAACTGAAAGGTGAAAGCTTGGGAGGACTCTGCTGTTGCACCTTCCAGGATGGAAGTTGAAGCTGAAGCATTACAACACAATCTACACAAGTGTGTACCAATAAAGCCACAGGGCTATGCTGAATAAAAGCTTTCATAAACAAATATATTAAATTATTTAAGCATTGCTTGTAAAATTAGCCCTAGGTATGCGATGGTGCTAGAAAGTTTGCAAACCCTTTAGGATTTAGACTTTCTACAAATATTTGACTTAAAATGTCATCACATCTTCATCCAAAGTCATAACAACAGACAAAGAGCAACAGGCCAGGTTCTGGCACAGCTTCAAGGCGATGTGCAGGACCGATCGACAGTTAGCTGAAGCCATTTCTTCTCGGGGGCCAGACGCCGCACTTTTTCCATCAGAGATTTAATGTTGGGACAATAAACGAGTAAAAAAGTAACATTTTGTGAGCTATTCGTTTTATTAGGCTTGCTTTATTTTTAGATGATCTGATCCCTCTTGAGGCCAAATTTGTGCAGAAATTCAGAAACTTCTGAAATGTTCACAAACCATCCAGTACCACTGTACCAGCTGTTTAAAATTTCAGGGGAGCGTGTTTCTGTGCTATCTGCTTCACATGGTGCTCAACCAATGGGCCAGAAGTAGACGTTCAGATGAAAAAAAGATAAACAGTCAGAAATAAAAGTTGTTTGAGTCACTGGACAGCTAGGGAGGCTAAGAGTGGACGATGTTCTGCGTCCGTCGGGTTACTGCAATGCTGGGACCACTGCTGCTCTTCAGCTCTGGGAAGCAGGAGCTCATACAATCGGATTGGTTTCTCTAAGTGACCAATCTATTTTAGGAATGGCTGAAAAACTCTGTGTCCACAAATAAATTAGATTAAATTCCCAAAAGGATCTGCTTGGGGTGGTAAAGGTCTAATAAGGCAAGATCTTAGGAGGAGCTGAGAGCTCCACTTAAATCTGTCTAGATTTACATTCATTACTTGGACAAATACTGTTTTTATTGTATTTCACTGAATGTTTTTGCTGTTGCCTCCTTTGGTTAATGGATGTGTGTGCCTCTGTGGCAGGTGCTTTGTCAGCTTCTCAGATTTCCCACCTGTTTTCATATTTGCTTCTATTCTGATGTGACGTTCTTCGCAGTGACTCTAGAAAATTAAGGGATTACTCCGTTGCTTAGGGAACTCTGCTACCTCGTGCTCCATTGTGTGTGAATGTAACTTAGTCAGGGCTGTGACGCTAAAGATCAAATGAAAGATGCCCTAATGAGTGTGTAGGATAAAAATATGCCTTCACTTTTTGGTCACAAAAGTACAGCTATATTATTTTCTGTTAAAATTCTGGACACTAGGCCAATCATTTAGCTGAGTTTTGAATTATGCTCTTTGAATAGACTGATTCACGCAACTCGTATCCCCTATCTCCGAGTAGATGTTAGTGAGAAAGTCCAAGCCATCTTATCAAGAATGGTTATACCAGAATATCTGATAGCTCTCATGCACAACTCCTACAGTGATGGAGAAGCAACAGTTTGAAGGGAACAATGGCAGACAGAATTGCTGAAAATCAGCAAAGGTGCACGCCAAGGCTACATACTTCCTCCATGCTTAATCAGTCTATAGCTGGAACAGCTCATATGACAGCCAGGACTGTATGAAGGAAATCATGGTGTGAAAATTCTCAACAAGAACCTCCACTACATGCTGATGACGACTAGAAAAATCCTCTTATCAGGATGATAAGAGCCAGCCTCAGAATGGGCTTGGACCTTAATGTGAACAGAAAGATTCTAACAGCCTTGAAAGTTGATCATTTCACTGCTGTGGAGAAGAAATAGTCAACAACTTAAGCCCGCTTGGATTAATGATCAATTACGAGATGAAAAGAACTCCAACGACAAATCCCTCTTGGCAGATCAGCCAGGAGGCAAAAGTTAAGAAAAAAGGAGAGGAGAAAAATCATCTCCTTTCAAAATCAACTATGGCATTGGTGGAAGATGCCATGTGAACTATGGACAGCCCATACAGCAAGTATATCTGTATTGGAGGAGATCCAACCTAAGCTACCCCAGGAAGCCCAAAGGATAAGGCTTCAACTTTCATACTTTGGACACATTATCCAGAGAGAAAGGACACTGCAGGAGGCACCATGCTTGGCAAAGATGATAGTCAACACAAAAGAGGGAGACTTGCAATGGATGGCACAATAACTGCAGCTATGGACATCTATCTGTCAGTGATTAGACATCTGGGTGAAGACCTACCACAGTTCAAGGCAACTAATGCATAGTCTCCAGGAGATGACATTGAACAACGGCAAAAGTAGTTTTTGTGAGGTAAAATCCGAGTTTTCCTGTGTAAGACCGCACTTCAAAAGTAGGTCTGCAGGCGAGTGCAGGAAATTGAACTCAGTGTGAGACTCTGCCTGACTTAAACAGAGATTTGAAATGGAGAGATACTTAAAATGTGGACAGACTTGACAAAGACTCAATAAACTCTTTTGACTGTGACTTTGACTTACTTTGAGTTCCAGCAGAGTCTGAAGGCCCAGGCACAGGTCAAACACTTCATCCTCTGGGAACAGAGAGGAAAAAAAAATCTAACTAACCACAAACTTACCGCCATGTGCAAACTGCTCAGAGGGCTTCACGTGGCACAGACATCATTTGACTTTTTCTTCCAAATAATTCAGTCTTACTCACTAAATAGCAATGTTGTCCATGCCCTGCTCTTGCCTGAGGACTGGAGCTTCATATGAGGCCTTTCTTTTTTTTTTTACCTTATTTTGTGTTCTGTGTCCCTGTTTTTTATGAGGTGCTGTTAAATACTGAAGGTCAAATACAAAGTTTGAATACCAAGCTCTAGCAGTCAAGTTTTAAGCGTGTCTGTGACATGAGGGGGAGGCAGGTCTTCTTCTCTGAAGGACAAATGCAGAAAAATAATACGTGCAAGCCCCAGGGCTGCACACCAAAACAAGGCCAAACCTACAATTAAGAGAATGCTATATCTTCCATTTTAATAAAGATGATGTTAATCTGTTTGCTTTCAGTCTTTCACTTTTCTGAATCCTTTTCATTGCAGCATGCTAACATTTCATGACATTTATAATAAAGGACCACAAGCATATGCATGGTAATGTTTAATTTAACTGTTTGCATCCATTTGTCCATACTTAGATTTTCATTGATACACCAAAATCCCAGTATTCGAGTTTCCAGGTATGACCAGCAGTTTATATTAGTACCTGGATCAGTATCGGAGTCAAAAAGTTCTGGCATACCAAATTATACTTCTCTTTTAGAGAAATATTCTAATAAGAGCAAATTTGACACTACCCCCAGCATGTGTTTTTTCCGTCTTTGCCTCATATGGCCCGGGTTCAAACCCAGTTTGCCCTTCGTCATTCTAGTCCCTCTCCTTAGTCAGTAAATCCCCCAGTAACAGTTAATTACAGTGACAGTCATTACTGTGGATACAGTTTATTATTATTTTTTTAAATTTATATTTCATTAATTAATTTTTTACATAAATTTGACTATTAAATGTTCATTGCCAGTACCTGTCATAAGGAACCAAATGTCTAAATTTGAGAAAAATCAACTGCATATCAATCCATCTTAATTTCTTCCTTATTTGCTTTGTAATTAGATAATTTGTGTTTAAAGTGTTCTTTGTCTCCTTGAAATGGCTGCTTTAGAATGTTTAGAGGGATATTTTGGGGAAATTAACTGCTGTTTCTCAGAAGAACCCAGAAGAAATCATAATTATTCTCAAAAGAAATAATGGAAATAACTTTCCCACATTTGAGTTTATGGTTCTTGAGCCATTTCAAGGACCCAGTTACACTCGGATACCAGAGAACTGGTGTATACTTGATCTAAAAAAATATATATTCTGAAATTTTTGCCTGATGTTCACATTAAATTGGTTGTTAATTTTTTTTTACGTCTGCTAGGTTAGATGTGCCCTTACCTACAATATGAGCAGTGCATCGAATCTGCTCTCCTCCCAGCTGAAGCTGCAAGTCTGCTATTGTGTGGGGCAGCGGGGCGAAGAGACAGCTGTCTTCTGCACTCTGACCACATGGCTGACCCTCCAGAGTAGGGCTGAGCCTGTAGGCATGGGCGCATGAACGAATGAACGTTAAGGGCTCAGAGCTCCAACATGGCTGATGAAACATACAGACGCGTCACAAAGATGGAGACACAGTGGAACCACATCTGACACATGAACACATTCACAAGCATCACAAATACGCAGAGCAACACACAAAAAGCGCAAAAATTCACACCAGACAGGTGTGCAGTGGAGTGACACAAAATTCCCCCACACAGAGGGTCAGAAAGAGAAGTGAATTTGCTAGTGACTGACTGACCGCCACTTGCATTGCTGGAAGTGAATAGGAGGGGTATGTACCATTTGTGCTGCGAACTTTCCCTGGGTGTGTGTGTGTGCCTTTGTCAGTGGGCAGAACTCTCACCCAAGTCTCCTGCAGCAGGTGTAGGAGATGCAGTTGTGCTGCCAGCCTGTGTTGATGGAGGCCGTCACGTCTTTCTCACAACACTGTCAAGGAAGGATGCACCGTCATTGAGTGATATGCAAACAGGGCGACGAGGAGCGCCAAACAGCAGGAGTCCAAACAGCAAGCGGCTCATCATAATATGCGGCCCGTTCATAAATTTGGAATTAATGTGTTTTGTTTCCTAAAAATGACAGCTAATAAGAACAGGCAGAGCAACCTCGGCGACACTGAATTGTTCCTTGGATTATTTATTTGGATAATTGTTTTCCGCCAGCAAGTGCGCCAGTCTGGCTACATTTGAAACCAAGAGGTCTCCTACAGTCTCATAACACAATATTGCTCTAAAATTTTTTACAAATCTTTCATTAAAGCCCCACTGCCATATTTGATCAGCAGGAGCGTCAACAAGACCGAACGGCAGTAAATATAATTATTTTGGCAATATGTTCAGAAAACTCTCTGACCGACATCAATAAAAAGTATTTGGGAGGCACAGTTGTGTATATAATATTAGAATTATGTAACTTGAGCAATAAAACAGGTAAGTGATTAAATACTTTGCAGAGAAATATGTTCCATATGTTGCAAGAATCCATTTCTCCAATGACCGGAAGATCAGAAAAATTAAGATAAAAGTTCATTTAGTAAGTGGCTGCGTAAATGTATGCACTTTGTAGCTCTGCCGCTAATAACCGGAATTTAAAATGTCCTTCTGTAATTGCTAGGGATTATTGTTCAGTCTTCTATTAGTGTTTACATGGTCAGATCAGTGGCAAAACAGTGAGATTTCCACCCTTGTTCTGCACAGAGGGATTTTAGACCCAGCAAATTAGTAGCTGGGCTGAGCATCAGCTCTGACTGCCTTGGGGGGCATCCAGCTGCAGCCTGACCTCCTGTGGTGCCAGAGAATGATGAAATCTGGGCCATGAGGACCGTATGAAAGCAGCACCTAAGGCCTGTTTTTACTCCCTGTCGTCACCTGTTTATGTTGTCTGAAGAGGTTCTCCCAAACTCAGCAGTTTTTCCAGCAGCATCCAGGAGGACCCCTACTAACAAAGCCGAGCTGATGGGCATCAGGGCCCGATCTACACACCATATGGAAAACCGGTGTGCTGCAGTTTCCACCTGGCTAGCTTGTGAAGCCATGCTTTTAATCACCACTTGGTCAAATATAAGAATAGCATGAGGGTGATTAATCCCAGAAAGAGTTTTATTTACAGTTTGTGCTTTTTTCAAAGGAAGCAACAAGTGAAGAAAAGCTATCTTGCAGAGTTTGGTAGTAGAGTCCTTTAGCATATAGAATTGTTTGCATAATTTTGGCTGTAGAGTACCAAAAAGAGACACTTGTGTTTCTCCTTTAGGTTCATTGCAAACCTCTCTCAAACAATCTGTGTCGTACTTCTTATAGTAAACGTCTGTCAGTCAAATCATACATGACTCACTGTTACATAGACCATGTGGTGGTTTTACATCCCTCAGTTGGAGGGGGATTATTTTGGTTTTACGACCTTTGTTTGACACAGAGACCTTCTGAACTATGGTCCTGAAGGACCAGACCATGATGCAGATCACAGCTGTATTTGGTGGTTCAGTGCCCAGTCAATACCTCCCACTTGGCAGAGAACATGCAAATTCCACACATGCCCCTGAGCTGGACTTGAACCCCACATCAGGCAGCAGGAGCTGTGAGACACCAGCACCCCCCTAACAAGAGTCATACGAACCCTCATTTGTGCAAATTTTGCCGTATGCGCAGGACTACAGGTCTTACTGATGTTCACAGATCTCATCAACCACTTGACTTTAACAGCTTTCTGTAATTTTTGAGCATCTTTGACCCCAGTCATACTGTACTCTTCGTCTGGCCCCTTTTTGGTCAATTATTTGCCATGTTTTGGGTGGTTTTTTCCTTTAGTCTGGCCACTGTATGTTTGCACTGTTTCCTAAAGGACTTGCAAAGTGTGAACTTTATGATGGCAGTGAGATGAGGTTTCATTTGCTCTGTATATCACGATGAATCACTGCAGAGCTGTCAACTTTTCTGCATTATTTGCAGTGTGCACGTGGTTCAAAGAGGTCCACAGAACCGTGGGCTATTATGCTATCACTCCTCTCTTCATGCAGTGTAAATCACATGCACACCTGAACAATTACAGTGTGATGAGTTTGGTTGACCTCTGCAGGTTTTACCTAATGATGCTGTGCACAGGATGGCTGCCACCTTCAGAATTCATAGTTTGTTAACAAACCCAAGGCGTTTTGCTAACTTGCTAGAACTCGAGGGAGGGTTTCTTTACCAGTTATACTGCATATAACTAACCAGGAGAAACAGATGAGCCCTTCTGCAACCAGAAATTCCTATTAATCCAGAAGCTAAAATGCAGTGGTGTCCTTACCTTGCACTGGACCACCAAGGCAGTGAGAGGAAGTGATTTTCTGCTCTCCTCTGTCCTGGTTCCCTCCGCTGTCCTCTCTGCATCACATATCTTGTTCTCTTCGCTTTCCCTCTGCTGATACTCCTCAGCTTTACTTGTTACTTCGCTGGCTTCTTCCTCCCCTTCCTCCTCTTCTTCGGACCTCAGGCTCCTCTCGCTGTCCTCTGTGGAGTCATCCGGTGTGCTCTCGCTTTTTTCTTCGGCTTCTGCACCCTCCTTGTTATCTGCCAGTGGGGACTGCACCCTGGCACCGGTATCCCGCGTCTCCCCGCGTAGCCGTGTCACGTTGCTCTCAAGGAGGCGCCGTTGCACAATGCAGTGTGGCTGCTACACGGGGACAGGTGGCATAAGAGATGTCACAGAGGCTAACCAGCAGGTGCCATAGTACTTAAGGACTTGGACTTGTAAATGAATGTTGTGATGTCTGTTACCAGCAGGGTTTGCAACAATAATTTCTATCAAGGATTTTTTTTACATTTCTTTCAACTGAATAGCTTGTTACTCTGTTAAAAGGTGGACATTTTATCTCTAGGTATTTGGCTAAAATTCTTTCCCTTATATGGTGTGGTCTGTCTACATCTACCCCCTACTGATCTCTATATATAATCTTTTTAGCTCTTAAGTGTCTTCTTTGAGTGTGGGTGGGGCTTTCTTGTTATATTCCTGTTTTGATTGGTCTGCTTACATTATACTTAATTTTCATTGGTCAGGCCCACTACTGTATGTGTCACACTTTAACACTGTATATAAGGGCATTCACGTACGTAACAGGTTGAATCTGCATATACAGAAGATTCCCAACCACGAATGGTTGTAGATTGGGTTAAACTCCTGGTTGTGTTGCATGATTAAAACATAAATTAGAAGGGTTTGGCTTGCTTCTTGTCTGGCAATAAATATCCTCGACAAGGGGTTTCTTTTGGTAACCTTCAGCAGGGTACTTATTGAGAACTGTTGGAGCAAAAAAACATCCAGCAGTTTATTTTTTTAACACTACAATTCTCTTTGGAATAAAAGGCAGCAGCTAAGATACCAAATTATAAGAATATTAATAATAGGAGTGAGATCAGTAAGGCGCTTGCTGTTTATAGAATAGTATGTGTGACTAAAGTCATCACAGGATGGAAACATAGCTTTAATAAGAAAATTACTCTTCAAGTAAGGTGATTTTTCAGACACGCTTCATAGCACGTCACAGCTGGAAAGGATGAAGCTGAGAATGTGTTTATGTGTCCATAGATTATGTTTTATCAATGGTAACACACTTGGTGGCCCTGCAAAAGGATTGCTATGAGCTTTATTTTAAAAAAATTCAGGCAATGTAAATGCTCTGTTGTTGTGCCTCAGGGGAATGAAAATGTTTAAACACAGGGAATCGGGCAACCAAACAGAGCAAATAATTTTTTAGGAAAGGGAGTCAATGAGATTTAAGTGTGAAACAAGGTCAGCCAACATGAGCAACATCAAAAACATCAATAAAACTGCTGTGAGATGCGAGTCAATCTGGGTATTTTAATTATTGTTGCAATTAATGTAGTGACTTCCGGCCATGTAAAAAAAATAAAAGGAAAAATTAAATAAACATAAAATATGACAGCTATTAGAAATTTGCATTTATCTTTGTTTGAAGTTGTATAACACAATTGGTTTTCTAGTTGTGTGAGTACCTGTGCTTTCCTAACACAGGTGGAACTGGCCTACAGATTGCACCTGGGATGGTCCCACAGGGAGCTCACACAGGCCAGTGGTTTCTCCGAAGCCAACTAAGCAGCTGGGAGTCTCGAAGCCTGGGCAGCCTGTCAGTCTGACCATCCGTGGCCCCCCTACCAGCCTCTGACAATGACGACTGCCCGCTCCGTGCCCTTCCATCTGCTCATGTTCAGCTTGGGGCCATAATTATTTGCAATAACAGCCCTGAACTGCTCTCTTTACTTCAGCTTGAGTAATGAAGCCGTACGATGAGGAGAAGATAAACTTGATGGACAAGTGAAACGCAAACACCAAGAAAATATTATAGGCACACAGGCAGACACCCCAAGGCAGTCACACACAGATATACACACACATTGAGGTACACACACGAAAAGGCAAACACTAACAGTTGTTGACATCATAGGTGGAAGTAGCTCCGCATCTGATCTGAACGAATCAGACAAGTTCAGTGAGAACCCAATTCTATCTGCTCAGTCTGGTTTTGCAATCCCTGCTCTTCTGTGATATCACTTATTTAAAACCAGACTTTCACATCTTTCATTTCTGCCTTAGTCACACAGCCACACCTGGTCAGCACCTCTTCCGCCTCATCTTTTCTATGCCTGTTTATAATTCAGTCAATGTGCTTCCTTAAAATTTGACCACAGTGTGGAAGCAAATGTGACCAACACAATGCACAATGGAAATGGTTGCAGTCCTGCTACCCGCAACATAGCAGAACAGAAGGAAGTGTTAACCATTGTCATAGTGGTCACCTGTGTCCCCTTTGGGATTAAGGCCGGTTTGTAGATGCCGGATGGACATTTGAAGATGATATGGGTTCTCTGCCCTTCCAGATCATGAAGTTGAGGTCAGAGAAATGTGACACCAACAGGTTTATTCCAGAAAAGGTAGGGAATTCTCTAGCCTTAAGAAGACAGCATCAATTTTTTAAAAGGAATCTGTTGCAGGTAGGGATGGATAATCAAACTGAGAAAGACAAAATACTTCAAATGAAAGCCTAAAATCCTCCAACCAAATCTCTCAGAGGTATTTTCCTAAGGAGTTTTACCTTTTTAAAATTCCATTATGCTGTTTGTTCTTGTTGGAACTGTTGCTGATTGCAAGACAAAAATATCAGACAGCAGGATTCACCCACAAAAATGGGATTTTAATAATACAAGAGAACAAAACCAACACAAACATAATAATACCTGCAGAGCAGCTCAACCCCTAACACAGGCCCTCCAAAAACAGTTGTCCTCAGTCCTCCAACCAGCTACTTTAAATCTCCTGATCCCACTGTCTATAAGATGGCAGCAGCTGGTCCTCTCTGAACCCTGTTGGACCAGGCAGGAGCAGGTCATGGAGAGCTGTCTATCAGATCAAGCCCCACTTCTGCCAAGGCAGTTACTGCCTACCAGCTCACAGGATCAGAGGAGCTCAAAAGTAACACTTTTTCTGCATTGTTTCATCATGACTTTTTCTGTCTTGGATGAAAACAATATCCATATTAGAGTAGAACACAAATTAAATGCATTAATATGAGCTAAATCCATATCCTGTCTACGTCAAAATGCTTTAAACATGATTTCATTTTCAGAGCAATGCATTATGGGTAAGGCAGAGATATGCTCAGAGGGGCTTGAATTACATAAACGTGGACCGCGGAGAAGCTCAGCTCCAGAGCTGTAACAAATTCAGATAAGATGGGGAGAAAAAAATTGAAAAGTGCTGGAAATGTCATGGTGTTTTTCAGAGAGCAGATAAGCATCCCTAGAAAATGGGAAGTCATTACCAGATGAATGCCAAGGGCTGTGGCCTAAACTCTCTTAGAGGAGAATGTAAGAATTGAAGCTCAGTAGACTGAGTGAAAATGTTTAGAGCAAGATACTGAGGGCCTGGCGGGGATGGCTAGTAGAAGAGGCCAGTGTGGGAAATGACGCATACTGGCTTGATGCTGCTTGATGTAGCAGAGTTTATTATGGTGGTGTGCAGCAAAAATTCTATTAAGCTGAAATCTTTCCATCTGTATGATGATGACTACAAATGGAGATAACAGGAAGAAAGAAAGGGGCACTGCATGAGGATGACACCATGATGATGGCGGCTGCCTGTCGCGGCTGCACACTGCGTGCTTATCAGCTCTCCCAGCCTCCTAAGTGTCCGTGAGTGCCATTGCTTTTAGACATTTTTGAGATCTATGTTCTTCCTCCCTGCATCTATTTGCAATCCCACACGTACCACAGTATGACATAGCAACCATCCTCTTCGCCCTGCCGTTCTTGTAGGACCCCATGATGAAAGATAAGCGGGATGGCAAACTGAAGATGGACATTATTAACCATCCACATTAGTCCATAATTCAATTATTCTTCTCATTACGTAAGCCAAGAACTAATAACACGGGTCATCGTTCTTAAATTGAAGACGAAAGGGATTTGAAGTACTTGAGGGCTATTTTGGCTAGAAATGAGTGCAGTTTGTCTTCCGGATGCTGGTAGAGCAAAGACAGCGTTCAACTTTTGAGCCCCACCAAAGCTCCTGCAGGTCACATACACATCGTGATAATGGGTGAAGGAGGAGGAGGGATATTCATCATGTATGAAGAGCAGATCAGACAGAGCAGGGAGTGTGATATGAATAGACATGAGAGGCAGAGGTGGGGAGAAAAGAGAAGGTTTGTTGAAATTGCCGTGGTGGTGCAGGTGGTGACTGCTGAGGCTCTCGGTGGGGAAGAGCAGAGGTGAGATCAGAGGATGAAAGGATGGAGAGGAACAGGTCATATGGGTGGTGTGTCTGGCCATTTTTCATGCTCCAGACAGCTGTGTATGAGGTAAACTCTGCCCTTTGGCTGCTTACCTGCCTTCCCATAGCTGACACCATGGACCTACTGTACTGCATGACAAGCAGGTTTTTTTAACACAACTATTCAGCCCCACAGCTTCTCGCTCTTCTTTTTCCCCAGTTCTGCTCATTTACTTACACATACACAAGGTACTGGAGTGCAGTATGTCAGCCTGTACCAAACACATCTAACCAGTGTCTTCACAAACTCTGTAGTGTGTTTAGTAGCATATTGTGCTACCACTACACTTGAAACACAATAAACTGAATGTGAAATGGGAAATGGGACCAGACCTGTCAAGAAAATGATCTGCTCTCCTGCTATGGAGAACCTTGAAAATAAATCATCTCTCTTTTGCTTTGGGATACTTAAAGCACAATTCAGATCCCATAAATGGGTTTGATCAGTGGTCCTTTCTTATTCTACGACACTGAAGTGCAACCCGTGTTCCGACATGCCATCAACCTCACCAGCCAGCGTTGCAGAAGCATGGGTCCACAGCAGCACACCTGTTTACTCGGAACCACAACTCATTTAGAGGGTCCACTTCACATAGTTTTACTGCGGAGATATTACAGTACACAATGGTTTCAGGGAAGAGCGATTAGGATCCGCAGTGTGTTACAGTGAACTGCTGCAGCTAAGTTTGACCCCAACCCTTTAGAGCAGGGCAGCACATCTCACATTGGCTCATCCTGGCTTCAGTTAAAATTGATAGCTGAGTTACCCAGCATTGCTCTGTGTAAGAAGGTGTAAGGGTGGAAAGGTAAAAAGTAATAAATTAAATATCACCATATTTTAATACACAGCCCCAACCACCATCACCCCTTCAAATTTTCAGTTCAGTACTTTACTCCAAGTATCTGTTAGTGCCCCCCATTCCCCCATCTCCTGTCCCTTGGGAAAAGTAGAAATTTTAAAGGTACTAAGTATAATTTTTGATATTTGGTGTTTGGTATTTAAAGTACCTGTGTGCCAAATTTCAAGTGTGTGGCTTGAAAAACAACTTATGCATAAAAACCAAACAGACGGACAGTGATTGAGCCTTAGAGATAAAAATGAACTGAAATGAAATTTTCCGTCCTTAAAGTGAATCAGATACTGAGCATGCGAACCACTATGCTGCATAGCCGTAGAGAAGAATGAAATGATCATTTTCAGCAACATTTTTTTCTACCAAAGGCTGATGCAGAGGGTGAACGACCTGAAAGGTTGTTATGACGACAGGAAATAAAAATTTGGTTCCATGTCTGCTTCCACGGCTGATAGTACCTTGCTGAATTTTGGATAATCAGTAGAATCAACTATAATCATCATCACTTCCAGCCTTAGTTTCCCAGACTCGATG
Organism: Heterotis niloticus; assembly: GCA_018136845.1. Lineage (NCBI taxonomy): Eukaryota > Metazoa > Chordata > Actinopteri > Osteoglossiformes > Osteoglossidae > Heterotis > Heterotis niloticus. The sequence continues at coordinate 14,870,673 of CM030900.1, forward strand.
GTGTGTAGTTTTCGTGTTATGCTGACATGGCTGACTTGGATAATTACTTCTCACATGACCAGTGGAAACCTCTCAGTTATTTAGATAAATCATAAGCTTCTGAGATTAGGAGACAAGGGTTTCTTTTTCTAATTATGCTTCATTTGCACTTTGTTCTTGTATTTGTTTTTGTTTTGCCCAAACTGGTTGTGAATGTATCAAATCCAAAATGGTATTTTAAAGATAGAAACAAGTTTGTTTATGTATTCAGGATTTAATGACTGCACTTTACATGTACAGCAATCCCACACTATCCAAATGGTAACTTTTGCTGTAATGAATATTTTTCCAAAGCTTTTCCATAAAAGCAAAATTAAAGTGTAAATCAAAATTGAATTAGATTTTTAAACTCAACAAATACTGTGCAGTGATGTACAGTGCAGTGCAATAAAAAAATATTCTTTTTATTTTAATAAACTGGAGTACACATTTGCTCGTGCTGGTGTCTTATCAGCTGTGTCTGCTAATTTCTCTGTTTGAACACATTTATGCCACGTAGTCACATTTACTGTGCATTTTGTTTTTTAAATAAATTAATTTATTTAAATGCTGGTTGCTGTGGTAAACAAGGACACAGCAGGTTACTTTGACATGTGTTTTCCTTTATAAAACATCTCATAACAATGAACTCCCGACCCAAACCATCCCATGCGCCCCTGCATCTCCTGTTCATAATGCAGTGACACAGGTGGTGGCCATAAACAAGCAAAAAGTCCTGTACTGCACATACGGTAGCATGGATTACAAGAATGCAATTTTTTTTTATTATTTCTAATTAGGCCCCTGGTGTTTACAGTTGAAGTTGCGGGTTGATATTTATAAAGATGCTTTTAGATGGGCTGAGGACATGTTATTTATTTTTTCCCCCATTTAAAATAAATGACATGTTATTTATTTTTTCCCCCATTTAAAATAATAGGAAATAGGCATGTGGTGTCCAAAATTTCAGCATCCAACACATTTTCAGGGACAAATTAGATGTGGATACTGAGTGATCATTGTATAAGGTTTAACTGAGAAGGTTTGACTTCTTTTCCCCCAAAGTGTCCCTGTTCTCTATCATTAGGTTTGAATGAGGTTGATGACTGTGGAGTGACCACTGTGTGAAGACACCAGCAGCTCTGGTAAGCCAGCAACAGCCCACGTTCAAGTAAAGATCTATCCGCCATCAGCCTGGGCTCCTGCTTCACAGGGGTCTGTCAAGGAGGGATGGGGGACTGAGATGCCTGTCTTCTTCTTTGCCTCTGCAGTTTTCTAATTCAGGTCAACTGATTGAGACAAGAGATGGAGGCCCCTCTTCTTCTCCTCCTGTTTAATCCTGCTATCTCCTCTTCTTTCCTTCTTCCTGTGCTCAACTGATATTCTGTCCTCACACTCAGGCATCATGCAGATGCAATAATGACTGGATTTTCTGTTCAGATTGTCACCCTCAGCAGCAGCTTTCATCTCCCTCTGACAAGGAGAGTGCAGCACCTCCACATCCCAATTCCTTAACACATCTGCTTCATGGCTCCTCTGCTCCTCTGCTGGGTCTTCTCATCTGCCAGTTTGCTGAGGAATTTTTAGTGTTCTGGGTTATTTTAACATATGTGCCCCCCTTAGAAAAAAGTTCCCTGGTCTCTCTACTTCTTTGTATGACCTAGCTAGCCTGCTGCTTGGATCAAGCTTGATTTTTGACAGGCTTAGTGGAAACTCAAGTGCTGAGCAGTCCTGTTTAGCAAGGATGCAGGTTGGGAAAGGTGGTGGTCTTCTGATTCTGATTCAAGGGAGGGCAGGAGGGCCACGGTAAACAGTGATGGATGTGGTCAACCAGAAAAGTGAATTACTGGTTAAATGGAACCAAACAAAGATAAAAGGGTATACAGGGTGTTTGGTCAAGGTTTTATGGAGAGCCATGCCAGGGATGCTCTGCCATTATGGGTGACTGGTGAAAATGCCAAATGCCAGGTCTGTTAGCCATCTTTGCGCCGATTACAGTTCCAGGCTTTTGTTCACCGCGAGTGGAGAGGTGGCCACCATCAGAGCAACAGCCGGGAGGCAGAACACAGCCAAGAACATTAGCAGTTACATAAGAGGACCTGTGCTGAAACTGTGACCTGGTTCCACTGACATCATCCCCTGGGACGGAAAGAAACACAGGATTATTGTATGGCTGGTGGGTGGTGGTCTTGATCGTGATGTTCTGTCATGGTCTAGAGTCAACTCACAGCAGGCTAGGGTTATATTATTATTATTATTATTATTATTATTATTATTATTATTATTATTATTATTATTATTATTATTAAAGATAAAGAAGTAAGAGAAAATCGGTCCAAAAACCTTCAGGCTGCAAGGCCAGGTCCAGAACCACTGCTACTTTGTGCCTTGGCACAGGTACACAGGTACATAGTACTACCGTGATGTAAGACTATTATACCATGGTTTGCTACAAGGTCCCACTTCCTCGGAAGAAAGTGTGAGAATAATTCTCAAGCAATTTCAGAAGGGAGCAATTTCAACAATTTCAGTTTTGTAACCTTAAGATTAAATGAAAAGCTTCTTGTCATATTTGTCTGCTTCAGGGCGCCTTTGTCCCACTGGCACTTGGAGCTCTGCAATTCAGGAGCAATTTTCTGCCAAAATGTCAGCGTGGCATCCAACTCCCTTGTGATTATGGGGCTGGACTGACACAGAGATGACACTTCAGCCACCTCTCACCCCAGAGGAGACCTACAGCGAGGCTGAGGACCCATCACAGGTCCACTGCATTGTGGGAGACAATACCACTTTACCTCAACAGCAGATCCATCTGGACAAACGCATGGAGGAATCTGGTGTCTGAACGTCTGTGGTTCTATTCTGAACCAACGCCTTTCTGCCAAAGTGACTTACACTATTCAACTTAAGTACCTCGCTCAAAGGTATCATAGCAGTAGCAGATAGTGGGGAAGGACCTCAGAACCGTTGAGCTACCAGCCCACGTTCTGAATTGGTCTGCTATACGCAGTAGGTGGTTTCCCTGCAGTGACCTTTTAGACAAGCCGAGGTCCTGGGCAAACAGCAAATGCTAACCAGGTGTGTGTTTATCAATACCCCAATGGTGCGTACAAGTGGAGCGCTTGCTTTAATCTCACCCTTGCATGTCGCCTGTAAGAACACCTTCTCACAACACAGCCATATTGCAGTGCAGGCAGAGACGTTTTTGATGTTTTTTATGCAGACCTTGTTGTGCTGAGCTCAACAGAGGATGTGTACTGCATATGTAATGGGGTGGAGACGGCCTTTCAACCTGAAACACAAATGTTTGGACTGTAGGAGGAAACCTGCACAGACCTGGGGAGAACATGCAACCTCTAGCCAGACTGAGCTGGATTTGAACCCCTTGTAAATGGCTGAGCCACTGTGAGGCACCAGTGCTACCCACTATATTGCTCACACGTTTGTTTTTTTCTCATTTTTTCCTTTCTACTTTTTGTGTTTTCATATTTCATATTCATATTTCCAAGATACAAATTGCTAGCTTTGTTCACAGTTTATTTGATGATTAGCAGAATTAAATAAAAGCACCAAATACACTGATAAGTGTCCTGAAAAAGGGTTAAGGAGCAGTAAGAGGGATGCAGGTTAACCCGATGACATCGCCACGCAAGTTTCTCTCGTTGTGCATTAATGTATTAATGTAGAACAGCAAGTGCATGGCAGGGGCTGTGGGGAAAAGAAAAAAGCAAACCTGCCGCTCTTAACCCTGAAATTACTACATCTTCAAGGATGAAGGCTTTCTTTTCTTTACCCCCTCATTTTTTCCCTTCCCTCCATTCTTCTTTCTTAGTAATCTTCCCATTCTAGCTTTCTCCTTATCTTTCCCTCTCTCATCCTCTCCCAGTCTGTCTCTGTCTATCTCCCTCTCTTTTGCTCTCTTTCTCTGTCTCCCAGTCTTTCTTTCTCCCTCTTTTTCTATATCTGTTTCTTTTCTCTTCTGCTCTATCTCATGCTCTTTCTCTGGCTCTCTCTTTCTCCCATTCCTTTTCTCTCTGTCCTTTCTCTGTCTATCTCTCTCTTCCCCTCTATCTCTTGTTCTCTGGCTCCCAGTCTTTCTCTCTTTCTGTCTTTCTCACCTTCTTTCTCCATCTGTCATTCTCTCTTGCCCTCTATCTCTCGCTCTCTGTTGCTCTTGCTCTGTCTCCCAGTCTTTCTTTCTCCATCTATTGCTTTCTCTCTCTCCCTTTCTCCATCTGCACCAGCATGCACAAATGAAGGATCTGTCACTCCTATGGGGACAATGACAGACAGAGACCAAGTGGCTCTCAGACACTCATTTCAGCCTGGCTTGTCAATCATGACCTGGGCAGGTGTGAGGACGCAGGGCCGCAAATAAAGCCCATGCACACGTGAGCTGTAATATGGCCCCAAACAAGTAGTTTTTTTCTTTCTCTACCACATTTGTGCAGTGGATTTGCATCAAGTTGCTCTGACTGTCAGCAGTAGTAACAGAAGTGGGCAAACAACAGCCAGCAGGGGGCGCTCACCAGGTCTTTGGAAGTGCCGAGCCTCTTGAGTCCATCAAGGGGCAGCAGGTCGGCGGAGTCCTTGTGGGTGAACTGGGTGGCCTGCTTGAGCCGCCGCTGCTGGTGGAGGATGGCCTTGTCCCGCATGTCCAGCTCGCTTTTCTTGGCCTCACTCATGGCTGGTTGTGTCCCACACGCGGTAGCGGTGACCAAATGGGCAGAGGTCAGTATGGCGTACCGGGGACGCTCAAAAACTAGCCTAGTGAGGCTAAGCACAGCACAGCACGACTCTAGTGCAGCACTGACCATACAGCTGGGTACTGCTAAGCGTACCCTGTTTTACCCTAGAGTACACCACTACTCCACAGTCTGATACAGCACCGTGCAGACGAGCACACTAGGCTACACTAGAGCAGAGTGAGGGTGGGGCAGCAGTTTACCAACACACAGCAGGGGGCGCTGTCACGGGGTCCACTTCATTCCAGCCGAGCTCAGGTGTCCTCCTGTTTGAGACACAGGGGAAAGCCTCCTTCAGAGTCGTCCTGCTTCCTTCCCTTCAAGGGGAGGGGGTCCTCATACACCAGGTTTGTCTGCACCTCTGAGTCCAGGTGAACGCTTTGCTGCCGTGGCGTCCTCCTCTTCTTCTCGCTCTCTGTTGCAGAGCCCTGCTTCTCCTCCACTCTGTACAATAGCTCCGTAGCTCAGGTCCCTCTCCTGCTGCTGCTACGCCGCTACTGTTTGTCCTTGCAGCACTGTGCACACACTGCACCTTCCCCCACGCTCTCTTCCCCTCCCTCTCTCTCTCTCTCTCTCTCTCTCTCTCTCTCTCTCTCTCTCTCTCTCGCTCTCTCTCACTGCAGCCGTCCTTTTCCTCTCAGCATGTCCTATTGCTCAGGCCCCCGTACACCTACCAAACACATACTCACCCACACATGTCCTCATCTCCCTTCTCTTCACCACTCCTCAGTCGCCACATTCAACCCTGTGACTTTTCCATCAGGTGGGAGTGACAGTACGCTTGGACTGGAAACAATGCCCCCCACCCACCCACCCACAGTTTAACCGGTGCCTTTACTTCTGCTAAACCTAACGTGACTGCTGTGTGGTGGAAACACACATAGCTGTAGAACTTCCTTTCTTTTGAACTACCACTTTCACCACAGACCTCCTGCATCTCTCTCTACTTTTGTTCTTCTTATTGTTCAGCATAAAGGCGCTCCACAGGTGTGGTGAGTGTCACTGACCACATCCGGCTTCTCCATTTGCCAGCCTGGCCTCGTTGTTCACAATGTGCTTTGGCCTCAAAGGGTTGCCAGATTGCCCAAGCCCATGTCGGCATGTGTGTTGGAGGGACAAGTGCTTGAGGGGTGGATCATACCTGTGTGTGAGGAACACCTGTGTGCGCAGCAGTGAGGTCACAGTGCTGGAGCAATGGAATTAGGTCACAGTGCTGGAGCTGCCATGACATTCAGTATATGGAATCAGATCCCCCCATTTGAACCTCAGCCTTAGCATGTTAGTGTGCAGAAGGTGGGCAAGATATGGGTTGGGGTCACCAGCAAGGTAGGAGGTCACAGAAGGTCCAGCTTTTTCTCTTGTTTTAGTACAGTCTATCCTCAATTTAGCAGACCTGGATTTTATGGGTTTCAGATTTTACAGACAATCACAAATATTCACTTACAAGCAGACAAATTCTGAAACACTGGAAAAACATATTTTTAATCGTTATATAAAGGGAGATTTAAATATTTAACTTAAAAATAAAATAACTCATTTTTAATATATGAAACAATATTTTAAACAATTTTGGTACTGTGTGTCAGTAAAGACCCATCCAAGCCTCTCCATTGTTAGTGTTATGGAGGAATAATTGTTATTAAGGAAGTGTTTTATATTTGTTTCAGTTAAACAGTTTGGTACTTTGTTAAAATGTGGTCATATTGTTTGGTTCTGGCCAAGAAATTCTTTCCTTTATACAAAAGGCAGAGAAGCAAGAATTCTTTCCTTTCTGTCGTGTTTTCCAGCCTATTTAAAGCATAAGCTCCCGCTGATTGTAAATAATGTTTGCAGCTCTCAAGGTACTCCTGTCTAACTCTCCTGCCAGATTGTGGTTGGGGCATTCTTGTTTTGATTGGTCTGTTCACAGAATACTTATTTCTCATTGGTCAGGTCCACTACTGTAAGTGTCACACTGTAACACCATATATAAGGGCTTTTACACCTAGAAGGGGGAGAATCCTAAACATTTTTACTTAAGCTGCTGGTTGTGCTGCACAATAAGTATAGTATAAGTATAAATGACATTTGGTTGGTTTGTTGTTCAACACTAAAATTCTTCCATGAAGATGAAGGTAGCACAGCAACTCCTATTCCCCCGTAGCTGCATTCTGATCAACTCATATGGGCACTTTATTCAGTGCTTTGCTCATTTAAATTCACTGTCCTGTGTGTGTGTGTGTGTGTGTCAGTTACACTTCTGACTGCATTTCAGTTTATTACCCAGAATGCAGGTTCATTACAGTAGGGTGTAAACATGTTACTGTGGTACACAGTCCAGTACTCTACAGCACTGTGGTAAAAAATATTACAGAACTTTTGTTTTTGATTTTCTGGATGTTCAACATATCCAGGAACCTGCCCATATACTTTGGGAAATGAAAGATTAACTGTACACTTATAATCTGTATTTATTAACTGCTGCAGTTTATTTTGGGTACAGTATTGAGTTTTTATACTCAGTCATTTGATTAATAAAAAGCAACCAGTAGGCAAATTTTTGTGACAAAGGTTGGTTGTGAGAAGCACATCAGAGTCTATATTTTGTTTATTGCATTGAGAGGGGTGCATATTTTTGGATCTTTTGCTGCTGCAAAATAACATCTGAAAGTGGGATAACTTTTGAATTGCATACTTTCTATTTTTTAAATTTAATTTCTGTTTTTGTTTTATTTCACAGAGTCTTCTACAATGTAAAATTTTCAAGAAATGTTTTGATTGAAAAATAAAAATGCTCTTAACATTTCAAAATTGTGCTCACCTATTTCACAATTTTATGTAACGCACCAGTATTACCAAGGGCCTCCATGACTCACGACAATTTTTAAATGAACTTTAAGTTGAAGAAAACTTTGTTTAAAGAAAAATGCTAAACACTTCATTGTACTTCACTTCTCCCACATGCAAACTTCAAAATTACTGTTTGGGGGAAGATCAGACTCCACCCTGCTACTGAAGGGTTCGATCATATTCTCATCATGGGGAGCAGGGGTTGGGGGTGGGGGGTATTTCTCTCTAATAAAAGAGAAGTGTTGCCATCTGCTGGCAGTTTAAAGAGGGTCAAACTCCTTTTATTAACACATTTACTGAGTCTGCAAATCTACAGTCAAAATGGTGCTGCTCCTTTGCCACCTCATTTCCCCGAACAGCCAAATTCATTTTCCAAGAACCTCCAGTAAGTGACAGAACATGCCGTCCTCTATCCGGCTTCTAGATAATAGACAAATAATGAAGAGTGGCCAGTATTTGCATGGCATGTTGCTAGTGCTAGCTCATAAAGTGCATAATGAACTCAAGTGCACGGCAACATGGCCAACAGAGATCTCCATTGGCTGAAGTCATGAGATCGAAACAGATAAATTAATCACTTATTGAAAAATGTCATCATTCAAGGTTCAGGGTTCACTGTCCTTCTGATAGATAGATAGATAGATAGATAGATAGATAGATAGATAGATAGATAGATAGATAGATAGATAGATAGATAGATAGATAGATAGATAGTAAGAAAAACCAGTGCAACCAGTGAGTCAGTGCTGATGCTGGGGATGACACTGTGGGAGGTGGTCAGTGGTGATGGTGGTGATAAATACCAAGAAAGCAAGAAAGAGAGATTTTGTTCCTTATTTATTTATTTATTTGCTTACTTATTTTCCTATTATTATTATTATTATTATTATTATTGTTGTTGTTGTTGTTGTTGTTGTTGGAATAAAGAGTGACTGCACTCTCTCTCACACACACGCATGCACTTCTGTAGACATCTGCAGCTCAGGATACTTATTTTGTAGTTTACTACTCTCTTATGTCTAAATATATTTAAACCCAAAGCAAAGCAGAGACAGGCAGCCCTGCAGGAGCCAGGAGGGGATGGAGCCCCAGCAGAAAGGTCACCATCATTTACTTTCCCATGGATGGCGGCCAGAAGCACCAATTTCAGGGCTGGATAGGTGGAGAGAACCTTCTCGCTAGAAAGAGGAGATGGGTCAAGAGGAAAGAAGGAGGGGCTCAGAGGAAGGTGGGCTGCAGCAGAAACACAAGGGCAAACGTGCTGGTAAGAAATGAAAGCAAGACATGGAGACTTAAGCCAAAAGCAGTGTAAAAGGAGTCATTTTCGTTGACTTGCATGATTTTGTTGCCGGAACAAATAAAAGGATTAAAGTTTCCATGTGGAGCAACTCTATTTGTAGATACGTTTTTGTCAGTAAGATGTGCCGTCTTGACAACAGACATTTACGGTTTTCACAGATCTTCTCTCCACAAAAACATCCCAAAGAAATGTTTGCATTTGTACATTCAACAAGAAAAATGTTTATTTAGTAGTAATATTACGAAACAGAGAGTGGCCAAGAAGCATGCATGGGCTGCTCAGATCACAAAAGACTGAGTTATGAATTTTTGCAGATGCCATTTTATAGTTTATTCTTGATTGCATTTTCTTCATTTACCTCTCGTCCTAAATTAGTCTCTACTGATCATAACTTATCTGCGTTTATCCAGGTAAACACCCTCAGACAGACTAGATGCTGAACAAGACTGTGGAATCACCTTCATTCAACTCATTTCCTCAGTGTTTACAGGTCATATTTAACATAGTGACTGACTACTGGTGTCTGCACAGTGGCTGGGCTGTTGGGACACAGGTTTGAATCCAGCTTAGTCCAAGCAGCTTGCATGGGCTTCTTCCCACAGTCCAAAGACGTGTTGCAGATTAACTGGAGGATTCTAAACTGATCCTTGTGAGTGTGTATGTGTTGCTACCCTGTGAAGGTGAAATGGCATCCTCTCCTGGGTGAAGCATCACCTTACGCTTCTGGAATTGGCTCCTTTACCAAACTCGCTTACGTCAGTAATTTAGGGTGAACAGGATGTTGTGAAGATGGAATAAATTTAAATCGGCTTTAATTTTAGCATAGCACCAAGTTAACAAAATTAATAAAAGTCTGCTTTTTTGCATATTTGTCTGGAGTTTTTGACACTCCAGTAAAGCTGTTGACTTTAGTCTTAGAGCTCTAGAATTCTGATAGCAACGATACATTTTCCAAACAAGTGATACTGCACAGAAGGTTTGTAGCCGCAACTGCCTTTTATTCCCAGGTCACCACTTATCTCCACTTAACTTCATTTCAGATGCACTGCTTGGTTAAATTTAGCTTGCCTGCAAATCTGGAAATTTTAGGCCATGATGGCAACAAAACACTGCCGCCTCCTTCAGAGCGGAGAGGACTGCAAGTTTAACAGAAGATACATTAACAGAATGAAAACAGCGTGAGCTGAAAGCGCGTTGAGTCTTTCCAGTCACACAGAAAACGTCCAGAAGCTTCTATGCTCCACTTGTGTGCTGAAGGATAAAAGGGGTGTGTTGTGATCAAGCCCATCCATTTGTTCTGGCTTTCCTCCTTCATCTTGTTCTTCTCAAGCATGACAGCCTTTCTAAGAGAACCCAAGGTGCCTCTTGTTTCGCCTATCCAGCTTTTTACTTTTTTATCCATGCAGAGTTGCAGGAAAATGTCAGTGCAAGTACAATTTTAACCTTCATTTTTTTGTCAGTTCAGCTGCTCAGCTGATGATATTTTCCGGCTCTTTCACTACAGCTCAACGCTGGTCTTTGCCGCATCTCCTCACTCCAGCATCCCATGTAGCTGATCACGATTCCAAGCCGATTTCTTACTTGGCTTCTGTTTCAGTTGCCATTTTAGTTTTCTTCATTTTGTCTTGAGCCTGTTTTTCCATGTCTCCCCCTTCACTTTTTTATGTAATTTTATGGTCTTTCTATTGTTTGCTATTAATGTGGTGCCATCCGCACACTGGAGATTGTTTATATTCCTTCCACCAATTCTATTACTTTGTACAAATCTGGTTTTTCACATAGCTGCAGTGTAAGTTAAGACAATAACTTTGCAAGGTGAAAACCATTTGGTCTGTCCAGTGTAAAAGTCCTTCACCAAGATAATCAGCTGTTTTGCTACCTCCATTTTTCTCAGTACAGTCCATCCTCCATTTAGTGCATTTTACAGATTTTGGATTTTACAGACCAACTCAAAAATATTCATGGGGAAAAAAAAGAAAATGGACAAATATGAAAAAAAAAAAAGTTTTTAAGCATAATGATAAAAATATATTTACTTTTCTTTTGGAGAAAAAAATCATTAACATATAAAATATTTTAAACAATGCTGATGCTGGGTGACAGGAAGCATCCCGCCATCTCCACTGTTAAGGGTGAAGGCAACACAGCGCCCCCTAGACCCCCTGTAGCAACGCTCTGATCCACTTGTATGGATGGGTGCCTTATTCACTGCTTTGTGTATTTAAATTCACTGCCCTGTGCACGCGTGTGTCAGTTACACCTCTGACTGTACTTCGATTTATTACCCACACTGCAGATTCATTACACAGTAGGGTGTAAAAGTTATACTGTGGTAGAGTGCAGAACTGTACAGCACCATAGTAAAAAATATTACACCTAACTTACATTTTGCATACTTCTACCATATCCAGATTCCCACACCTCCCATACATCTGGGAAATCTTGGACATTCATTTTAATAGGGTCAACACAGCTTAGTTACTTCAACTCACAAGTTGAACCTCTTTCCGAATTCAGTATCCATTCATCATTAATAACTGCTTTATCCTGAGAGGATCACGGTAGTCTGCAGCCTAACCCAAAGCATGGTGTACAGAGCCTCAGCGTGACCTTGCTTGCATTTCAAATTAGGGAAACAGTGACATTGGCACACTCTGTCACATCTCCTGTCTGAACAAATGGGATGTGAGCTGATGTTCTCCAGTCTGTTGACAGTCATGTGGTTTCCACAGAAAACAGGCACATTAGACAGTAATGCTTTTTGGTACAATTACAGCTATTATTACAGCAAACTGCATTACTGTGTTCCGCTGTATCTGCTTTTGCTCCTGGTTTATTGTCCTCCAGATGAACCTGAGCACCCAGAAACACAAAATGGTTGCACAACTCAACACAGTCCTTTGAGCAATCGCCAGTCACACACCCTATGAACAGGTGTGTTCTTCAAGACCGCAGACATCCACACACGGGGCAGCAAAGCAGAGGAAGCGCCAGGCTGAGCTTTTAAATGCATCAAATGCACGAAACATTTCTCAAAAACAAAAGCACAAGAGCAACACAATCCCTGAACTTCACTTTATTCATACTTTGAAGGCATCCCTGGGTATGGCAATGAAGTGGAAGAAAAGAAATGCATTAATAAACAAAAAGAGATAATGGAACCCATTTTCACAGAATATACCCTCCCTCTTCACAAGAATTCAGCCTTTAAAAAGATGAAACCCAGACAAGCTTCCCAACCTAACTACAATATTTTTAAATGTTCATTTACATATCAACTTGTCCTTATAAGGCCTCTGTTTGTAAACCTACCAACTTGTCCAGAGAATAACAGCAGTTTTGGTCAGTAGCTGGTCCCAGAACAAAGCCTATTTTAGTTCTGAGCTGTGCATTAAAATCTGTGCAACAATTTTAAGTAACTGAAGAATAATAAATAAACGGCTTTTACACACTATTCTTAATTTATTTCTGCAGGTTACCTGAACCAATGACCTTTTGGAAGAATTCCTTATCTCACATTTTTTAAAGGCCAATGGCACAGTTGAAGATTAAAATGCATCCCTAACTCAGTTATGCAGCTTTCTGCTGTAAAAATCTCCCGTGATGTTTTTTAAACCTTTATTCTCATATAGCTGCAGTGCTGTGACAAAGTACTTGCTCCCTTCCTAACTTCCTCTATTTTTGCTTATCCATAACATCTAATTGTGTCTGATCTCCAAATAAATTTAGGATAATACAAAGGCCGACCTGAGTAAAACACAACACAGTTATTAAATGCTTGTTTCATTTATTGAAGGAAAATATTTCACTCACACCCATATGACAAAGTAATTGCCCCCCCTAAACTTAATACTTGGTTGTTCTATCTTTAGCAGCAACAACTCCAATCAAACGCTTGTGGTAAGTGATCAGTCTTTGGCATCATTGTGGAAAAATTTTGGCCCACTCTTCTCTCCAGAATTGTTTTAATTCAGCTACATTGAAGGTTTTTCCGATTATGAACTGCCCATTTAAGGTCCCGCCACAACATCTCAAATGGGTTCGAGTCAGGACTTTGACTAGGCCACTCCAAAACTTTAATTTTGTTCCCCCCTCCAGCCATTCAGAAGCGGACCTGCTTTTGTGCTTCGGATTGTTGTCCGGCTGCGTAGCCTAGTTGCACTTGAGCTTCAGACCGTGTACCGATGACCAGACATTTTCTTTCAGTACTTTCCAGTAGACAGTTCAATTCATGCGTCCCTTGATTATGGCAAGTCACCCAAGCCCCGAAGCAGCAAAGCAACCCCACACCATCACACTACCTCCACCACATTTGACTGTGGGCATAATGTTTTTTTGTGTAGAAAGCTGTTAGCTTTATGTTAGATATAGCAGGACTCATGGCTTCCAAATAGTTCCACAGTTGACTCATCAGTCCACAAAAAATTCTCAGTAGTCAAGGTGGTTTTTTGGCAAATGTTAGATGAGCCTTCATGTTCCTCTTGTTTAGCAGTGGTTCTTGCCTTGCAACTCTCCCATGAACATCATTTTCACCCAGTGTCTTTCTAATTGTGGAATAATGAACATTAACTGACCCAAGAGAGGCCTACAGTTCCTTAGATGTTCATGTGGAGTCTGCTGTGGCTTCCCCGATGAGTTTTCTATGCGCTCTTGGAATAATTCTGCTAGGTCAACCACTCCTGGGTACGTAGATTTGCCACTGTTCCAAGTTTTTTTTTTCCCATTTGGAGATGATGGCTCTCACAGTGGTTCTCTGGAGTCCAAGGCTTTTAGAGAGTGCTTTGTATCCCTTTCCCAACTGACATATTTGAATAACTTTCTTTCTCAAGTGTTCAGGAAGTTCTTTTGATCAAGACATGGTGTGCTGCTTCTTGAGACCCCTTATCCAACTCCACATTGCTGAAATGGTTCCATTTAAGTTATGTGTAGATTCAACAGGGCTGGCAGCAATGAAGCTTTGGCGTTTCTAATTTAACCCATCATCCTTTAGATTTGGTTTACTGGTTGACTGAGTGACTAAGGGGGCAATTACTTTGTCACATGGATGATTTTTTTTCCTTCAATGAATCATTGAAGGAAATCATTTAAAAACTGCGTTTGTGTATTATCCTAAATTTGTTTGGAGATCAGAAGCAATTAAGTGTTATGTATAAGAAAAATATAGGGAATCAGGAAAGGGGCAAATACTTTTGTCATGGCACTGTATATAGATATTACACAGGACAGAGAAACACCCAATGTGTGAGAACTGTAAGGATGCACATTTAGGAAGATTCAAACGACTAAACATTGAGCGAGGTTCTCACAGACAGGTGGTGGTGAGACATTCCACACCATTTCTGGAAAACTGTGAAGTCAGACACGCTGTAGGTACATATCTGTATCCCAGTGCATATAAACGTACACATCTGTACGTAATTTTAAATTAGTGCTGAGGATTTTTACTTCAAGTTTAAAAGTGCGTGTGAGCTAGTTTTTCTAGTGCATTAAAAACACGAGTTTGTAGTGAAATTAGCTGAAAGCATAGAGTTCCCTGATGCTGAGGGCAACGTGTTCATTTACAAGCGGTGTTTCCTCATTTAAGATTCTGCTGAAGTATAGTTTAGCAGGGTACTGCCACTGTAAACAATGTTAATAATTCTTTGTATTATTATTCATCTCCGGTTATGTAGTGACTACAAACCTTCATGATACACTTTAATACATACTGGTACTTTAGCGTCAGGCAAATGTAAACATCAAGAGAATGCTTGTCAGCTGGGTACAGGGCTTCGTTGCGTAGCAGGAGCCAAACTGAGTGCAACCCTGCACAGGATCACCAAGGATCAATCTTTAGTCCCACCTCCAGCAGCACATCTGGTTCCCATTTGTGGCTGGAACAGGGGTTTGCGGCCATCAATCTGGACAGTCCCTGTCATGCCTTTTGGAACTGAAGAGTTCCTGTGGCCTTCTGAAATGAGACATTGGTGGCCCAACATGTACTGAGGACAGAGTTGCTTCTCTGTGTAGTGTAGTGGTTTCCCACTAAATGAATGGGTGCCCCAGCATCTCTGGACCTAAACCATACTGCATTTGCTCAGCACCTGCTAGCAAGTTCCCTTTGCTGCAGGTAATAGGGCCATCAAATGGCACTGAAGCCTGAAACCTATGTGGACCTGAGCACAGGACAGCCTGGAAGAGCAGCTCTGTGCAGACTCACAGCCCTGTGGGCAGATACAGTGAGCAGAGGAGCATGTTCTGGCCCAGGGCCGGGAAGCGACGAAAGGCCTCCCAGGCGTCTGAGAAGACGTTGTACTTGAGGAAGACCCTGTGCTCCAAGCTGGTGGGAAGGCTCACATCACGGCTCATGATGTAGATGCCATCGTTGTGCAACGTGCATGTAAGGTTCAGGCCTGACTTGGAGGTGTTCTCCTTCAGACAGAGCCACTCCCCTGTAGTGATGTTGTAGGACTGCACTGTCAGCATGTCCTCTGTCTGGCCCACCCTGCGTCGCTCCGACCGCAGCTCATGGGTGTACCCCCCCACCAGGTAGATGGTGTCCTCCACAGAGACCATCTGCTGCTTGCGCACGTGAACTGGACAGGAGCTGAACACCGTCCAGGCGTCAGAAGTGGGGCAGTAGCGCAGCACACTGGTGTTCCTGTCTAGCAATCACACAAAGAGGAGACAAAGGTGGACTTACAGCTTTGGCAAGAAGTGAAAGTCAAAGGCAGACAAAGCTGCGTGCAGGTGCATGCGCACAAAAATAAACGCATATAAAAGAAGGTTTCGTGCAATGAAAAGCAACGCCCACACTAAAGAAAGCAGAATGGCAGAGTATTTTACCTGGGAACACAAGCCCTTTTTACACTTTGTTGTTTCATCTCTAGACTCAAGAGAATCAACCCAGCGATGCCAGGAGCAGAGACTGTTTTTATTTTTCATACTCATTTTTGTTTTTTTTTTTTTTAATATTACTGAGGACTTTGGTTCATGGTATCAGTCAAACCACCTCCAGTTTACTACCAAGAAAATTAAGGAGCCGGTGGCTGATCTTTGCTGTGTTAAGGAGCTCTTGCACCTGGTTACTCTCAAGGGTCCAGATGTGGAGGTGGTCCAATCTTACAAATACCTGATGTCCACAAGGTGGTTTTGTACACTTTCACTTCTTGCAGGGATCAATGAAGTCTTATCCTATTCTATCCTATACTAACATCTACACGGGAACTGTCAGTCTTACTACTGCATCCCTCTCTATTTGCAGGTGGCTGCAGAGGCCAAACACAGAAACAGTCCAAAAATACACAAACCTCTGGTCGTGTAGCCGCCAATGACGTAAATCATGCCCTGGCACTCACATGCTGAGAATTCGGCCAGGGGGTTGGGTAGAGATGACACGCAGGTCCACCAGTCCTGCTCGGGGCTGTAGCACTCTACCGTGCCGAGTGTCTGACCCCCAACAGCGTACAGCTTCCCACTAACAGCTAGCAACTTGAAATTGGACCTGGAGAAAGGCAGAGTTGGAGGTACTGTAATGTACTGCAGAATTTTTTTTAAAAAAAACTGTGATTTCTAAACATACTGTATCTGTGACAAGTTCCACTTTCATGAACTACCCTGGGGGGAGCAGATACTGCTGCAAGAGCCCTATGCTCTTGGTCACTTAGTGGTCCCTCTCACAAGAGGTCCAAAATCAACCATTGGTAGGTTTTTCCTTTTGGCTGCAATGTGGTGAAATGAGTGTTCTCATTGGTATATAACTGCTAAATCCCTTTCAACAATCAAGAAAAGTTTCAAAACCAAGGGAGGGAAAGCCAAAGGGATGTTCCTTAGTGACCACCTGCAATCGAGGAGGTACACCAGCCCAAACTGGAAGAGAAAGGCATCATGGTGCAGAGTACCTCTTTTGGTTCAGCGGGGCCACTTGGCTCCACTCGTTGCGGCACGGGTTGTAGCAGTGCGCCGCAGAGATCTCCTGGCTGGTCAGTCGGTACCCACCCACAATGAAGAGGTAGTTGTCGAGCACGGCCGAGCCGTAGCCGCGCACGTTCACCATGTCCGAAGGCAGGTTATTGGCTAGGGGTCTCCACCGCTGCTCCAGCTCCCCGTACCGCAGCATGGACCAGGGCTCCTCCTGCTCAGCCAGCTCCAGGCACGTGCCAGCGAAGTCCCCGATGGCCACGAGCGTGGGTATGCCCCGCATGCGCATGTCCCGCACATGAGAGCGCAGCCCGCCCGGCAGGCTCCAGAAGGCGGCCCTGCGCAGCACCGCATGGTAGTTGGAGCTCATGAAGCGCAGGCAGGCGCCACACAGCTCGTGGGCGCCATA
Source organism: Heterotis niloticus (assembly GCA_018136845.1). Lineage (NCBI taxonomy): Eukaryota > Metazoa > Chordata > Actinopteri > Osteoglossiformes > Osteoglossidae > Heterotis > Heterotis niloticus. The sequence goes on from CM030900.1 coordinate 14,887,873, forward strand.
CACCTCTGCCAGGTTATGAAGCTCCACGCAGTTCTCCAGGCGGATCTCGGACACGAGCAACTTGAGGATGGCGGTCACCTGCAGGAAGGACGCCGCCTCCACCAGGTCCTCCAGGGTGTCGTCCGCCACCTGCACTTTGGACGTGTTGATGAACTCGAGCACAAGCTCCAGCCCGGGCACACTGAGCCCCTGCAGCCGCACTGCGTCCTCGCCCGACTCACGCATCCCCGAGCGGTACAGTGCGCGGAAGTAGTCGCTCTTCTCGATCAGCTTGCTTTTGCTCACGTTGTACGTCCTGTCGTCCACCGTGATGGCGACCGTCTGCTCCGACGAGGACATGCTAGGGCTTGTTTGCGGAGCCGAGCATGCGAGCTCCTTCATGCCCTTCTCACGAACGCGCATTCGCGCACGGCTCCTCTCCGGCCACGTCTATATAAGGACATAAGAAGCTGAAGGGAACGGGAACGGGAACGGCAACGGCTGCCTTCATTTAAACTGTACAGTCGTTTCTAGAACAACAGCACTTTTTGTAAGTGCTGCCTGTCGGGGTCATGCCACTGCAAAGCGCGAACTCCTCCGAAACGGTTATTAAGCCACATCTGCACGGCCGTATTGAGCCACATCGCCGGGCGCAGCTCCCATTACATTTTGTAAACAATTTCGGCCGCAACCGAACACTTCCTACTTCCGGCTTTCTACTACCTTCTCCGTTGGCTGTGACGCGAACCTACGTTGCGTCACTTCCGTTTTGTTCTTCGTCTTGCGTATTGTGAAAAGCTGTTGCCGTCTTTTTACGCGGACATCAGTGTGGGAACCTTTTGCCAAACTATAGTAAACCTCTTAATTGTTTATAATTTTTTAAAGTAACCTTTTAAATGTTTATGTCATATTATTTAGTACTTATACACCACATATCTGATTTCAGTTTCTCTCACTATATATATAATAAATGCACTTTAATAAATGTATAATTTGTGGTCAATAAAAATGGTATTGCCCTACTGAACAATGAACGAGATCAATATATGAAGACCTCAGTACATATATGAACGCAAGATGTACGAAATGTTTAAACTGTATAGTTCCTCTTAAATTCAACTGTAAACCTTGACATTTGTTCTTTTTTACTTAATATTTGTATACATAGAAATATAGTCATATTGTTATACAATGGTTATTGATGTAATTACGTCTGCTTGTGTTTTATGTTTGCTTTTGTATTTAAATAAAAATGTAAAAAAAAAATAGGAATATAGAAATGTATTTTAACACGTAAACAAACGCCTTGCTGAAATCGTTGCAAACATGGTTTTCTAATAATACAAGTCAACGACCTTAACTGAATAAATAATTTTAATAGTTTTTATTGCTGTTTTTTTTTTTTTTTACGGACGTCTACATTGTGGACAGTCGCGCGTGTCCCATAGGTGCACTAATTTTCAACACATTAAAACCATATTTCAACATTTTTAACACATTTCATTACCGTTACTGTTTCTTTAATTGTGTTCTTCTATAAATTGTCCGTCTAGAAACCAGTTCTTTTTTTCCCTAATTTCCGTACAAGTCTTATTTGACATATTAATTCCAGTAATTTGACATATTGAGTGCAATTTTTCTTCTTATCGTATCATTTTAATATTTTTCAAATGAAATTTCACACTTATTTTCGCAAAGCACATCAAGGAGAAGTCGCTGAAAGTGTGTTGTTTTTGCGGGGAGGGATGTACATTAGGGACGGACAGGAGGTCTGTCCGTCGTTTTTAAATGTAGAAACTGAGGCGCAGCGATCTGCCAGCTCGACTTTTACGCCTTTTTACAGATTTTTGGTTTTATCTGACGATATGGAAGACAAACCACTGAGAGTGTGAGTTAGACTGATATCAGGAGGACAACAGCATATGCGATAGTGTAAAAGTTGTAGTAAACTCGGGAATTCTAGTTTGTAACTCGTATTCAGACATTTAGTCCATGTTGAACGTGCTAAGGCACTTTGGAAAAATTAAATGTCATTATTTACATGCATTCACGATTCATCTGCTGTACACATTCAAATGAATATAAAATAACATTTAAACCCTTAACTGCCCCCTTATTTAGAATTATTTAACAAAACGCGGCAAAACCTTTCTACAATGTGTTTCAGTCTCGTGTGTGGCGATGTGGAAGGAAAAATAAATGTTTTATTTAACCGTGTGACATCAATTCAGAAGAAGAGCGGGCAGTTTGATGTAAGTGTTCAACCCTTAAAATATGACAACTTTGTTTAGTGCATTTGTTCGAAAACTTGTCATTTGTTGGTTTTGCATGTCAATTTGAAAATTTCTTCTTTTCTTCTTTATGGAGCTGTTGCTTTGTGTTGGAGAATTCTTTGGGACTTCTCCTGCAGCAGAAGCAGAGTGGGAGGACTACAAATCTGGGACGAAAAAAGGTAATGTGAACCCATCGCATCACAGTGGCTCACCTTTTGCATTACTGTTGGTAAACGTGTTCAACTTGTCATCAAAAATGCAAGTCTTTGTCACATTCACCCCCCCCCTTTTTTTTTTTTTTTTTTTTTTTAATTTTAGCCCCCATACACACATACATTTTAGGAGCTGCAAGTCAAGAGACAGTGAAGTATTTTCCCAGTCCAGATGGTTGTGAACTGGCTGAAAATATTACCTACCTGGGTATGTGAGCTCTGAGTTTATTTTGCATACACAAGAATTTTTGGGGGGAAAAGTGGAAGTTTAACTGTTGCTGTAATTTGCATTATAACTTATTATTGCTCTTTATAGAAAATGTAGAAAAAATTTAGATCAAAAATTAGTTTTCAGACTTCATCCACAAGGGGGCTTTCGCCTTTGCCTTTTTGTTAGGTCGCAGGGGTGTTTTCACTGGTGCATCAGGACTCCAAATTGCCTACGTTAGCGGAAGAGAGGGGCAGCAGGAACCTGCACCAGCTCATTGCTTCAGCCCCAAAGACGTCACTTCCCTGGTGGCCCCACTGGTGTCCAGCTCAAAATTCAGAGGCGTGGACATCCTGCTCACCTCACAGTGGCCTCGTGGCATTTGGCAATATGGCAACAATCCGGTACATCTGCATCTAATAATCCTGTTTTTACACTAGCCAAAAAAAATTTTTCCTTTGTCAACCTTACTAACATCATTAATGTTTTGCGCAATTTTTCATTAAACATCCAGTATTGCTGTATACAGGTGGTCCCTGACTTACTATGAGGTTATATTGTGATAAACCCATCGTAAGTTGAAGTCCAAAATATATTTAATACAGGTATGTGTCACTTAACAATGGGGATGCATTCTGAGAAATGCGTCATTAGGTGATTTTGTCGTTGCGTGAACATAAGAGTGTACATGCACAGCATTACGTCTGTTTTGACTTTTATATGGTATAGCCTATTGCTCCTATGCTACAAACTACCGTCATATATGCGGTCTGTCGTTGACCAACATGTTGTTAGGCAGTGCATACCTTTACACCTAAACTACTGTCATGCCTGTAGCCGCTTCAGCAACGGAATGTAAGCGGTCTCTCCGCATCCATCTTCATACTGAACATTGATTGACGTAGGAACCAATCGTGGATGAGACTTCCTGTCAGTGCTCAGTTTCCGCTGCCCCTTGTGAATCCTTCTGCAACCACTGTCTTGCTCAGACCTTGTATTTGGTTTATTTTGAATTGTGGGCTCTTCCATTTTTGTTTACTGCCAATCGCTAATGTATAGCGCTAGCCCGTGGCTAACAGCAAGACTCTTTGTCAGAAACAACACTCAGTAAAGAGTTTAACAGAACATGAACTTATTACTGTGGTGGCATGCAGTTGCTTCCACCCACCCATGCCATGACACCTATCGAACATCATAGCTTAGCCTAGCCTGCCTTAAAAGTTATTACGGTTTTGTCAGAGTTATTACATAATTGTACTGTGCAGTAACAGTAGTGTTTGCTTTGTTTTTTTAGTTGTTTTTTTTGTTTTTTTTTTGTATTGACACAAATTAGTTCGGATCAAAACAAATATGTTTTGATGCCATTAAGAATTGATTTATTTTGAGTGATTATTTTGGATGCCAGAATTAAAGTACTGTGAAGATCCTGTGGTCTATATACTATAAAGATCCTGTGGTCTTTCTCTGTGTTGTTTAGTACTGCACTACATCATATACAGCAGTGCTTCCCTATTCTGACAGTCTTTGTCTCACAGGATATCGACACTAAGCGCTGTGGAGCAGCTTCGCTAGCCCATGTGGCTGAAACTTTGAGGCCTCGGTACCACTTCAGTGGTCTAGAGGGGACGCATTACGAGCGACTGCCATACAGGTGTCAAGTAGCTTGATCAAATATTGAATTTCCACATGATCCTCCAGGAAGTGTGTTGGAATCTATGTGCACCTATGAGTTTGTTAACTTTCTTCCTTATGTATGTTGTTAGGAACCACATGGTCCTCCAAGAGAGTGCACGGCACGTCAGCAGGTTCATAGCCCTAGCGAGTGTTGGCAACCTCGACAAGAAGAAGGTAGAGCTTGAGTTCCCTTTTCCAGCACTTAAGCAGTGTTTTAGGCACAAATAAATGAAATAAATTTGGCATATGATTTCATTGAAGTTAATCTTTTTTCTTTTTCCCTCTTCAGTACTTGTATGCTTTCAACATTGTGCCTTTGAAGAACATGGACCCCACAGAGCTGGTGAAGCAGCCGCAGGATGTGACAGAAAACCCATACAGAAAACCAGCCAAAGAGAGCCAGAAGGACAGATCTGTTCCTATGGCTCTTGTGGAGGTGATGTTTGTTGATCAAATTAATTTTATGGTCAATCTTCACACATATTGGTGGATTCACATTTTTGTTACATGAGATGACAATTTTTAGATGCAGTGGCTATCAAAAACAACCAAATTATTAAAAGGTTTATTATTAATTATTTTTCCTAAAAGTCATCAATTTATTTTTCATTTAAATATTCTTTGCTTCAAGATCATGTTAAATGTGAAAAGGATCTGGCGGGATTTGTCTAGATTTCTGAAATTTCATTAGTTTCAGTGTGTACGGTAAACCTGTGGTATCCACCGTGTTTGGAATGGAGGAAGTATAGCCGTTTTTCCAGTTCTTTGCTGTCTGATGACCTAAAGGTAGAAAACCCCCATTGACCAGCAGGGTTAAGCATGATGTCATTGTGTTATTAGTGGCTCGGCTGGAATCCACTAGGTGGACCAGAGAGCCACAATTCGAGTATGGTGTGGTATTGCACTCATCCCCTGCGTGTCCTGTGACCACGTGCCTTTGTCTGTGTCACAGGAGGAACCCACCACTCAGTTCTTTTTTGACTTGGGGAAAAAGCCTCAAACAGGGCAGGGTCCTGGGAGGAAGAGGCATTCAGATGGTGACAGACACGCGCAACACAAACAACCCCGCAAACCCCGTGAGTTTCCCTCTCCCCCTCACCCTCCCACTTGTCCTCTGAGGTCAGAGATCTTGGGACCAGCAAAATGGAACATTTTCCAGAAACTCGTAATTAATGTTATCTTTTAGAAATGCCTTTATCTGTGGCAGCATGAGTGGGCTGATCACTTTTTATCATTTTTTAATTTGTGGATTTGGGTGGGTTAGATAAATGATATGGCATGGCACTTTGTGCTGTGAGCAAAACAAAAACTAATTATGCACAATGACCCTTGATCTTATCAGTTTGTGTAATTTTGGAGCATTTTATCTAAGTAACTTGCAGCAAAACAAGGAAAGCCCTTGGACTGCTCCAGAATATTCTCTGGTGTAGTGGACCACTGTCACCTCCATACTTCAAACACTTGAATCTCCACTTCTTTTGGAATTGTCTCTGGAATTGCATTGTAGTGTCGTTCAGTTAAAAACATTTTGTAAATATGCTGATGGGCATCCTTACATTTTAGAAACTAAATCAAACATCAGTTAATGTTAAGGAGAAGAGAAGGTTGTGGCTCGAGCACAATTAAGTGGCCTCCCAACTGTCCCATCGAATGAGATTGTCTCTGTGCCCCCAGCTCAGCCCACTGGACCCTGCTGGTTTTGCCTGGCAAGTCCGGATGTGGAGAAGCACCTTGTGGTCAGCATTGGAACCCACGTGAGTTCAAAATAGTCCCCGGAAAGCTGTGATTTGCGGTTAACCTTCAGTGCTTGTGAAGCATCAGGACTCCCTCATGTTGCACTCTTTTTTTTTTCTTTTTTTTTTAATGATAACTGTTCAAATGTTTTCTATGCAATCCTGTTTTCAGACATGAATAAAACGTGGTGAATTCCTGTTGTTAATGAATAGAGGAAATTACTTTCGCATTCAAAGAGACTGAGCTGACGCACAAAAGCAGTGCTTTTGGTAAACTACTTCTCATGGCCAAAAAGTGTGACCCGGACATCCTTCAGGCTCGTCAGCTTTGTTGTGGCTTTTGTCTGAAGGTCTTTGAAGCCGTTTCCCAAGCTTGAAATGAATCATATTAAGACAAATGGTGGGCTAGTTGTGTCGGAAGTGGATTTCCCAGGAAATAATTTAACTTGGCAGCCTGCCTGCATTCTTATTGTTGTCAGCAAAGTACACAGTCTGGGGGAAAGTTAATTTCAAAAACAGTGTCCATTGAGCAGATGTTTTTGTGTATATATTGACATTTTCTTGATTGACATGCAACGTATGGCCAGTATTTCAGGAAAATTAAACTCTAGATGGAATAACCTTGGCAAAAATTGTTGTTTAAATCTAAATGGATAAATAAGCTACTCAGCTTGATGCTTTTTGACAGCAAACTGTACCTTTTGCTTTCACCTTGTGATGCTACTGAGGAAATCTTGGCATATCTGCACTTTTTACCTCGAGCTGTACTGACAATTACAGTGGTGCTTGAAAGTTTGTGAAACCTTTAGAATTTTCTTTCTTCCTAAATATGGCCTAACCATGATCAGTTTTTCATACAAATCCTAAAACTAGATGACAAGAACCCAGTCAAACAAATGAGACAACAATATTATATTTATTGAGGAAAATGATCTCCAATGTTACATATCTGTGTGTGGCAAAAGTATGATAGGAACTTATAGATCTTCAGTCCACTTGAAGGGGAAATTAGTCAGGTGTTTAAATCAATGGGATGACAATCAGGTGAGAGTGGGGGAGGCCCTGCCATGTTTGAAAAACAGAAATCTGGGCTTCATTGTCAAAAGTCTGATCTTCAAACCAAAGGTTCTAGGAAATGTGTCATCAGTCAAACAAAGGAGATTTCTGAAGACCTCAGAAGAAAGATTTGTTGTTGCTTACCAAGCTAGAAAAGGTTACAAAACCATTTCTAAAGAAACTGGACACCACCAGTCTACTGTCAGGCAGATGGTGTACAAATGGAGGAAATTCAACACCACTGTTACTGTCCCCGGGAGCGGTCACCCAACAAAGATCACGCCAAGAGCAAGTCGTGTGATAGTCTGAGAGTCACAAAGACACCCAGGGTAACGTCTAAGGAACTAAGACCTTTCTTGCATTGGCTAATGTCAGTGTTCATGAGTCCACCATCAGGAAATCACTGAAAATCAATGGTCTGCAAGGAGAAAGTCACTACTCTCCAAAAAGAACTTTGCTGCCCGTCTACAGTTTGTTAAAGTTCACATGGATAAGCCAGAAAGCTATTGGAAAAATGTTTTGTGGATGGATGAGACCAAAATAGAATTTTTTTGGCTTGAATGAGAAGTGCTGTTTGGCGAAAGGCAAACGCTGAATTCCAGCATTAGAACCTTATCTCGTCTGTGAAACATGGTGGCAGTATCATGGTTTGGGCTTTCTTTTCTGCCTCTGGCCCAGGACAGCTTGCCATTCTTGATGGAAGTAGGAATTCTGAATTGCACCAGCGAATTCTACAGGAAAATGTCAGGGTATCCGTTGGTGAACTGAAATTCAAGAGAGTTGGCCTTTCGACAAGACAACCTTAAACACACGAGTCATTCTACCAAAGAATTGCTAATGCAGAAGTAACTTAATGTTTTGGAATGGCCGAGTCAAAATCCTGACCTTAATTCTATATAAATGTTCTGAAAGGACCCGAAGCAGGGAATTCATATGCAGAAGCCCACCAACATTCCTGCACTTCTGGATTAAATTCCTCCAAGCTGATATGTAGGATTGACCAGCAGTTACCAAAACGTTTAGTTACAATCATTGCTGCACAAGGGGGTCACACCAGATACTGAAAGCAAAGGTTCACATACTTTTGCCACTGACTGATATCTAATATTGGATCATTTTTTTCAATAAATAAATGAACAAGTATGTTTCTGTCTCATTAGTTTAATTGGGTTCCCTTTAATTTTAGGTCTTGTGTGAAAATCTGATCACGTTTTAGGTCTTATATATGCAGAAATAGAGAATTCTAAAGGGTTTGCAAACTTTCAAGCACCGCTGTAGTTTTGCTTTAATAACGCTCCTCATGTTAGATATTTTGAAGTTAGAGATCTTTAATAGAATTTTCTTTATACATCCATTTTTAAAAATTTGTAATAAAAATCCAGCTCGGTCTGTGTGGCATTTGCGCATGGGTTTCCTCCGGGTGCTCAGATTTCTTCATACAGTCATGCATTTCAAATTGATCGGTCTTTGACGATTGTGTGTGTGTGTGCGTGCGTGCGTGCGTGCGTGCGTGCGTGCGTGACTGTATGTGTATGGCCACCCTGTGATGGACTGACATCCCATTAGGGGTGCAGTTTCATAGCTTAGTAGTGCCCAGTGATCCCAGGAGAGGCTCCTGACCACTGCAACCCTGACCAGGATTAAGTAGTTAATGATAATGAGTGGGAAATTCCTGTTTTTGCCTTTTATGTGATTTGTGTTTCCACATCAAGCCATTAAAGTCAGTAAAATATACACAATGAGAATAAGACTGAATGGACTGCCTTCATCTAAATTGCTTCCTTGGTATTCAGAGAATGTCTGGTGTTTTGGGGGGGGCTGAAGTCAGTAACAATTTGGTAAAGGTTCCATGTGTTCATGGGATAAATCAACAGAAAGCATTAAACAAACAGTTGTGAAGATACTGTATTTTCATTTTCAGAATGTCAAATGTTTTAATTTTAATGTACTTTAAAGTTTGTGTGTGTGTTTGTGTGTGTGTGTGTGTGTGTGTGTGTGTGTGTGTGTGTGTGTGTGTGTGAGAGAGATAATCTATATTATTAAACTTCTGATTGTGTGAGTAGTGAAGATGAAAGTTACCAGAACCTTATGAACGTTGCAGATGCTTGCGGGATGAGTGAATCAGTGAACCATCAAGATGAATTAAGAAGTTTTGGAAATTTGTTTTTTTTTTTTTTTTCTCATCTCCTCAGTAATCTTGAATTATTTTCAGGAAAATAAGCCTTATGTTTGCACCTCCCTTCCTTCCCCAGATTAATCAGGGGACCCAAATAGACATAATTAAGACGGCAGTAATAGGTGAATAAATGGCATCTGCTTAGTTATGCAGGTATGTTTAAAAAGCAGTTAATCTTATTTTAATTAATACAAATTATAAATTCTAAGATTCAACATTTAATCCAGGGAGAAAGCAGTTGCATTACATTTTCTAGGAGGTAAATCACCTCTCCCCTGTATTCCCATTTTATAGCCCACAGGTTAAGAACTCCCAAATTAAGGGACATCTGTTTTGCTGAGTTAGACGTCCAGCTGTGTGTTGTGACATCCAGTTTTAGTTGTAAGTTGAGAAACCAGTGCAGTAGTTTTCTTCTTTTTATTATTATTATTATTATTATTATTATTATTTATTATTTATTATTATCGTGTGTGGCGTTGTTGTAATGGGAGTGGGTGATCGCCATCTTGTGCCAGTGGTTTTGCTTAGTATTTTGGTTGTTGGTCCAGTAGCCCAGCATTTTTCCTCCTGAGAAGGAGTAGAAAATGGATCCAGCCATTTAGTCTCAGTGTGACAGCTGATGTGTGAATCACCGTTCTTCACCGCAGTGCCCAACGATTGTAGTGGCAAACCTGTTGGATAGTAAGTGGCCAAAATTTCAGGTTTCGCACTGTAGTCTGTTTTTCTCTCTGCTTTTTAATTTAATACATTCTGGATGCCTCTCTCTATGTCCGCAGTGCTACATGGCCCTGGCTAAGGGTGGCCTGACACTGGACCATGTACTGCTGCTGCCTGTTGGACACTATCAGTCTGTGGTGGACCTAGGTGTGGACGTGGTGGCTGAGCTGGAGCGCTACAAGGGTGCCGTCAAGGAGTTCTACAGGAGTCGTGGCAGTCGCTGCGTCATCTTTGAGAGGAACTACCGTAGCCAGCACTTGCAGCTGCAGGTGTGTGTGTGTGTGTGTGTGTGTGTGTGTGTGTGTGTGTGTGTGTGTGTTACTGTGGATGCTGCCCTTCATGTCTGACCCTGTCAAGCTATGGGTCAGGCCAGCAGCTCCACACAGATGAACTGCGATGGGCCTTGCAGCATCAAAGTGGGGGTGTAGAGACCCCAGCCCTCCCTGCCCCAAGTCCAGGCCTATTCCCAGTGTGTCATCAGTTTAAGTCTGAACGGCATGGGGTTCTGTGCTCTCAACTTGTGGTGACGAGACTGTCATGTCTGAGGGATTAAATTCCCAGTGATGACTCCATTTGAACACAAAAGTCATGAATGTTAGGTAGTATGTGTGTGTGCGTAGACATCTTCATCCTCCTGGTAACTGTGTGTGATTGCTAACTCCATCTCCAGGTGGTACCGGTACCCCTTGACAAGTGTACAACCGAGGACATTAAAGAGGCATTTGTGGTTCAGGCTCAGGAACAGCAGATGGAACTACTGGAGATCCCAGAGCACACGGATCTTAAACAGGTCGGGCCACCACCTACCGGGCCACCACCTACCACCTCAGTAGGCAGTGCCCTGGCCCCTTCACTTTTTGCCCTGACCGCACCCACTGTGCCATTCCTATGGTGCTGTTCTGTTACAGCTTTTTAAGCACCTTTCACCTCTGCTGATGATAGAAGGAAAATGCGAAGGATTCTTTGTGGGGTGTTTTTCCTGTTTTCATGGCTCTTCTCCTGCCCTCTTCCACAGCAGGGTCTAATCTAGCGGGCTTCTCTTGATTAAAACATCTCAAAATGGCCATGAGACACCCCTGTGGAATTACGTTCACCTCCCATAAACTCCTACTCTCTGACAACAGTGCGGTCCACATTCCTAACTACATCCCTTCCCCCTGGGCTCACATTCAACTTACACACTTTTGCTAGCGTGAGCTTTCAAGTTTCTGATGTAGATTTAGGGTCCAAAATTTTTGCGAGGGACACCTGTGTCAGTCATTTCTCCCCTGAATTTTCAGAACAGTTATAGCCTCAGTATTGGGACTTCATGTTCCTGCCACTGGTTTAACACACACCATTCACAGGAGCGTAATGCTGTCTGTGTGCTCCAGATTGCCCAGCCGGGGACGCCGTACTTCTACGTGGAGCTGGATACAGGAGAGAAGCTTTTCCACCGGATCAAGAAGAACTTCCCGCTACAGTTTGGAAGGTACAGTCCTGTTCGTGAACGTGGGACTCAGACTCTCTCCCAGTCGGTCCTGTTCCTGATTAGCAGAACCAGGTCCCAGCAACATGGAAACAAGCTGAGAGATTTTGAATATCTTCACATTTGTGAACAAGAGCCTAGCTGGAATGATCTAGAAAGCCCAGTCGGGAGTGCACACACTGGTACCCCCAGAGGTTTACTTTTCTCACACACCTCCTGATTTTTGTTTATTTATGTTTGTTTGTTTGTTTATTTTTAAAGCTGTCTTATGCTGTAGCTTTGCTAACTAGTTTAGCTCTTATAGTTAAATGTGTAGTTAAGCTTTATCTTTAGGTTTATTCTATCTGTCCATTTCCATCTTTTGTTTAGCGCTCTGTCACGTGTAAGAACAATGAATATAAACTGAAGTAAAAAAAAAAAAAGCTTGCAGTCTTGCAGAAAGTAAGATCAAATACCACAGTTCCAAAAGTTCACGCTCAAAAAAATGTGCGCAATTTGTATGAAATTTACAGATCATGGCAGTGTCGGGAAGAAGGCAGCTCACCACTTTGGTCTTCGGTGTGCTATTTTTAGAAGAACTTGCACAACAAACCACAGCCACATATTACAGATGAGTTAAGAATGTGTAAAGCAAACAGGGTTGGAGTACAAATCACAGTGAAGTACTGCATCATCCTAATGTGAACATAATGCTCAGATCCACCCTAGTTGATAAGATGCTCAGTTTAAGGGTGTGGATGACAGGTTAAACTGTCCTGTGACTTCAGCCGTAGTTTCTCAAACGGTCAAACACCAAAGCTTATTTTCTGGCATCTTGGCTGCAACAGGTGTTCCTCGTCAAAAAGACGTGCGGGAGCCTCAGGGTAACAGGACTACGGTCGTTCATTTCTTGTAGTTAACACCCAAGTCGGCATTTTCAACACCCAGCGTGTGCTGTGCGGTCACCAGGACCACTGTATGGGCTGATGCAGTGTGTGACCGCGCGATTTATGTCCACCAGGGAGGTGCTGGCCAGCGAGGCCGTCCTGAACACCCCAACCCGCGCTGACTGGAGGGAATGCAAGAGCACCCGGGAGGAGGAGGAAGCTTCGGCCTCGAGCTTCCGACAAGCCTTCAGTCCCTTCGACTTCTCCCTGCTGGACTGATGACCCTGACTGCTGACCTTGAGAACTTTGTCATCGTGTGCGGGCTCTCCTGCTGGACCCCCTCAAGGCCCTGAGCTGCGGCTCTCCCAGGACTGCTGACTGCAAGTGATTTTGTACGAATCTCATACTTTCCATCCTAGCAGCCCTGTCCTGTGTTTTTGTCCACCATCACCCAGATCCCACTCTGACGTTTTTGTATATTAAGGATGAAGAAGATCATGCAGCGTTTTCTTTTACATTGAGCAGATGATTAAAACTTTTATGAGTCTGGTGTTTTCTTTTTTGGCTTCTTAAATGACTGTTTTGAGGTTCTTGCTTTCATCTGCGCTCGTTTAGCGAGCGGTGTCGGGAACATCAGATGGCTGCCACTAAATGACTTTTGTTTTGCGGTTGACAAAGGAAAGGATGGAGGTGACGCAGTTTGTTGGAATCGAGGAACTCCCTCCGCAGGGGCCCGTTATCAGCAGTGCATGATGGGGACTGAACAGCTGTAAGGGGGTTGGTGGGATTTCCCAGAAAGACTCTGCCCTGTTTCCCAATACAGGGCCTTTAATCAAGGTCCTGTGCGTTTACATTTGTCTCTCAGCCAGTGGAGCCCTTCAGGGAAAACCAGGAAATCACCCCCACCCCCCTTTACTTATGTCAGAATACGCAACAGTAAATGAACAGAAAAGGTTTTAGCTCTGCAACGGTGGGGGCACTTCAGTCTGAGACAAAACATTTTGATTCTCTGGGCTTCTGAGTGTAAACCTGTGCCCCGCTTGGCATGGGGGGCATCATTGCCTGGGTTCTGGGCTCCTGGACAGCAGGAAGGGCTTTGGTGGTCTCTGGGGAATTTCTTCCCACTTTTCTCTTTTACACACACACACACCTTGCTGCACCCCCTGCACACGGGTGGACTGGAAGATAACAGAACAGCCAAGTGTTCTGTATTGCACCAGGGTGACTAGGAGAGAGGACAGGGATTTAAAAATGTCAGTTTGCACTGTGCAGTCAGCATCGTGCTTCAAGTGGGTCCGTACGCAGATGTAAAGTCCAAATGTTAATACAATAGGTCTGAATTGTTGGTTGACTTTGGAATACATCGAGTTGCCCGGAATATTAAACAAGCTGCTGCACAGGCGCCTGCCTCAATTTTTGCCAACGGGTTTCCGCACAGGATGTTTACAGTGAGCTGCCAGCCTTGTTCACCGCGACGTTCTTGCGTCCACAAAATGCACTCAGCTGCTCCTGTTTGTTCGCAGGAATCGTAGCGCAGCAGCATTGCGTCCGTGGACAGCTCTCCACGTTGGCGTGTTTGAGGCCGGGCTCGACAGGCGGCTGTTTCTGTGCCTCGCCCATGTTATGATGCTGAGTCGCAGGGGATACCCCTGCTCTCAATAACATCCTATCTTCAAAAACGCCCTCAGCGCTGCTCTTTTTAAATGGCAACGCTTCTATCTTCTGCCTTCTTCACAGGTCAACAAAGGTTTCTTCTTCTGACGCAGACGGAAGTGTTGCCGTTGTGGCTGGTGCGCGTGTGTTTACAGCAGTCGTGTGAAGCCCTGACACACAATGGCACCGTGTTGGGCCTCTGGGTGCGGCCCAGCACCGCTCTTCCTGTTAATTATTTGCTGCTTGCTGTAATGAGCAACCAACCCCACGTTCATGTACTTAAAGGAATCTGCAGGGCATTTATGTTATTTTGGGAATGCTTTATGAAAGCACCTAGGGAACCACACAGGTGATGACTAACATGGTCAACGGTCTTTATTGAAATACCAGCTTGTCCGTGACCATGTTTGCGTGTCAACCAACCAACATCAAAGCTCAGGACCTCAGTGCACCACTCATTGCAGCCCTTCCTGGCTGAGTCATTGCTGCTGCCTTCGAAGAGCACAAAGAAAGGTGTCAATTGCACAGAGCGCCAGGCGCTTTAGCCACATCTCTGGAAAGATCTTTGTCGGAAACCAGGCTTGCAAGACACAGCAATGTTTGTCTCTTTAACGCTAAGTGAACCAGCCAAATGTGCTGGTGTGTGCATGCGCATGGTCGGTTGCTTGCCAAACCCTAACAAGTCCAAACAGCGACAGATTGTTTTGCACAGCACTTAGTTGTTCTTCCCCCGTGTTTCAAACTGGAGGCTCTTGTATGTGCAGTGCTTTGCAAAAATATGCAAATCCCTGGGACCGTAATTGGCTACATTTTCAGTTAAGCTTTCATTTATTTACTCCTGGCCAGCACAAAGTAACCTTCCAGATCATACGGCGACGTGAGAAACGTAGAGGTCTGTCTACGAGAAAATGGAAAACGCAGTAACGCATTCTTTGTGTCCCGCTTCTGTCAAAGTTGCGCAAAAGCTTACGGAAATATTAAACAGTAAACATTAATAACTAACGTTCCTATTTTAAGTGCTTTGGTCCCGTCGCCCCTGCACAACATCAGCCGTGCGCAGCCACTTTAACAAAAAAAAAAATGCAACGAGCCCAATCGAGCACAAGGCTTCAGAACGTAAACTGGTTATCACAATTTTATTTGGCATTTTAAAATGTTACATCTTTTGTGTTGAATGAAATACATTAAAAATCAACTATATAAATCATGTTACTCTTTAAGTGAAGCATTAAAAAAGTCCATATTAATTGCAGCTTAAGAAAAAAAATTCACAAGTACCATATTACAGAACAAATGACATTAAAAAAATACAAAATAAAGTCAACGACGAGGCTTAAAGGCTTTTTCATCTCAGATATGGGCTGCATATAAATGGAAAAAAGCTGCTTTGCTAATTTCTAATTACACAGTATTATTTGTCTGTTTTTTTGGTGAAAACAGGCTAGCTTCTCACAAACGAGTGCATGATGTCCATCAAGTACTGAATTTCTTGTTAGGGATTGGCTGAAATATTGGGTTTAACTGGCTCCGACGAGACGATTAGGAGTTACATGGGAATTTGAAGCTGTGATTTGGTGGCAGGCGTTACCCAAACTGACAGGAAGGCCTGGCGTCGGCCCCCTACACGACTTCCTGGGTCCTCCGGATGGCACAGCAGAGCATCATGCTGAAGATCATACCGAAGATCTGGGGGAGAAAACCAGCACAGAGGGAGGTCACGCGCCACACGGGGAAACGCTAACCGCTGAGGTCGCCCGTCAGCCAATCGAATTGAAATGTGAACGAGGGTTTACGTTGCGCCTCCTCCTCGCATGTTGACGCAGCGAAAGTTGTCGTTCTCACCATGATGATGCCGATGCCGATGCCCACCCCTCCGATGATGTGCAGCTTGGAGCTGAAGAGTTCCTCGATCGCGCTGGGGCAACTCTGAAAGAACCAAAAAAAAAATGGGCAGGTAAATTTTAAGCTCAGTCTGGAAGGCGCTCGCAAAGGTCAGTTTGGTCTCCGTGTGATTTTCGTCCAGTTGCTCGGCAGAAATAAAGTTTACCGTCGTGATGAACTGGTCCAGACCCTCCTTTTTGGGACAGGTGTCTTTGGCTCCATCAAACAACATGCCAGTAGGCCCACAGCAGTTGAGCTGAAGGAAAGGGAAGTGGAAGTAGGGTAGTGTGAAACACCTGACCACCTGCTCTCTCCTCCTCATGCACGGAGTGCTGAGGTTTCAGCAGAAAGGACCGAGTCAAACCCTAGAGGTGCTCGCACTCACCCCGAACTGAATTACACGCAGCGTCTCCTTCAGAGCCTCTTGCTTGGTGTCTTTGTAATTCTGGAAAGTCTGCTTGTAGAACTCAATTATTTCGTTGACTACCTGCTCGTACCGGAGAGAGAAGTAGGCAGCAATGAGTCTCAACACTTCAACGCTTCTGAAAGGTCACATCAAAGTGCAGTGAGGGACCCCTGCACTTAAGTGCAACACAGAGCCTGGCCAAATGGTGTTGGGTAGGGGACGATAAACATGAAAACCGACCTTGTCTTGATTGGAGAAGCCCCAAATTCCAGCGGCGACCTCCACTGCGAAGAGTATGAGCAGGAAGAAGAAGAACTGGAGAACAGGAAGCAGCCAATCGTCAGCCTCGCTGAGTCCAACAACAGACGGTGAGGGGTGCTAGAAACCCCCGTCTATCAAAGCTGACCGCACTTCCTCAGCACAGGAAGACCCCAGCACGCGCCGACCACGTCACAGACCGGTTTGCAGCAGGATCATGGGACAAGAGGCTTTTACCTTTAATCTCCTAGACGTCTTGCCTACTTTGCATAATTAGCATTAGCAGCGGGTACAGAAGGCGAGGACTTTGGGCAGCGAGCTAAGCCCCAAACCAGTCAGTACATCAACAGCAGATGGTGTGCAGGTGTATCCAGTGGACACAACTTCACTGGACTGGGAGCCCTTAGGGTCTCCATTTTTCCATGATTGTTTTATATCTACGTAACTAAGAAGGGCGACCTTGGACGCGGGCAGACATTTTGGCTTTATTGGAAAAGGATCGAGCAAACAAGACGGGCGGGAAGACACGCTAATCGGATAAGGATTGACTCACCAGTCCCAGCATGCACGGCGACTCCTGGATGGCCCCGCAACAGCCCAGGAAACCCACAACCATCATGAGGGCCCCGGCAGCAATGAGAATGTAGACTCCTAAGGTGGATGAGACATGGACATTTTTTGAAGAACGATGAGCTGCTGGACCACAGCTGTCATAACGCAGGTGGATTTTGAACACGGTTTGGGCTATAACACTTCATCTTGTACGCTGGTGGACAGCAGTACCTCCTGCAGACAGCTTTACTCTATTGTAGCCCTTTATCATAACTTATTTTTTTAATTTAAAACAGACACAAAACATGATGTCACATCTATACAACTGAATTTGATCAGGTGTGTTCTGGTGACACAGTTTGCCTTGTGACGTGTTTGTGTATCAACAGTGGCAGCACGCCAGTGCACTTTTTTTTGTACGTTGCTGATGTCAACAACGGAATCCACAGAAATAGCACCACCCACCAGCGATGCCCATGGACAGCCTGCAATTAGGATGCTTGTCATAGCAGCGCGCCCCTCTCGCTCTTGTTCCCGGCTTTGTTGCCACCGCGTGCTGCCACGGCATTGCCGTCCTCCCACACAAGTTATAGTTTTGATGGAAAAATCAAACTTTAAAAAGGAGTCTTTCTGCACCATTCAGACTAAAACAATGCCACCCTGTTCGCGCTGTCAATGGATGCTCTCTGTGTCTGCTTCTGAGGCGTCCGCTGCCAGGTCTGTGGACCGGCCTTTGGATGGGTCAGCATGGCCCCAGCTGCCCTCAGCCACACCCCCTTGGTGGCCAACAGCACCGCCATTATATCAACCAGGGGTCTCCCCCGCCCCAAAGAAACTGGTTTTTTACCCCAGCTGACCTGAGCCTAGCATCGGCATCCTTTCAGTTGGCTACAGGTCTCGGACACTCGCTGAAATTTTCAGAGCCGCTTCCAGCTCAACTGTGACAAAAGGAGTGCTCCTCATCTGGGCTCTCGTGTGAACATCTACCTGGTCAAAAACCCACTTTTTTGTGCGTTTGTCATACAAATGCTGTGAGGAACAGGGGGACTCAGCAGCACCGAGAGCTCAAACATGGGTAAAACGTCTTTGCTTTCGCCAGAATGGAATTGTTTGCTCAGTGATTCATACTGGGCTGTTCAGAGCTGGACTCACACCCTTCTTGTTCACACAGGGTCAAAGAGTGGTTTCTCTGGCTTTCACTCTCAAGCACATTTGTCAAACAGTGTCACCCCTTTCCCATGAAAAGCACACCCTTACCTGTGAAGAACACGGAGGGAGAGCCATCACCTTCAAACAAGCCCTTGGTCCTTGAGTCAAAACGCAGCCAGAGCCCGATGGCGAGCACCGCCGTTCCTGCGAGCTGAACACAAATCATGACAGTTGTGTTATTCTGCACCCCCTGCCTCTTTGTCACTTTATCTCTATCTTACTCTGCTTAGGTTCTCTTATTGACCAATGTTTGACCAAACCTGTTCCTCCAGGCATGGTCTCTTTGCATGTTACAGATACGAAAAAGAACGAGAACATTCCCGGCACTCCACAAAAGCCCTTTTATACTCAGAACAATGCGATGTGCAGCTCTGTGTCGCGTTCCCATCAGCCTCTTTGGCACAATCTCGAGTCTCTGGTCAAAACCAAGGTGTTTTTATCATCTTCTGGTTAAAAGTGCCATTAAAACACTGTAGATGTATGATGTTTTCTTGATATGTGTAACATCAAACCAGCAGGTTATATAACGCCTCTGGGCTATATAATGTTACAGGTTCAAATCCCCCTTGGTGCAGAACCCTAGAGTGAGGTATTTACCCTAAGAAAAGATACAGTGGATTTCCCCCAGCTGGAGGAGCGGTAAATAACTGTGCAGTGTTAACGCTCTGACATCTCTTGGCGGGAAAGGTCTCGAAACACACTGATCTTCCATCTTCTCTAGAAACTTTCACTGGAGCATCCGTGTTTTAAAAGTTTGTAGGAGCACAATAATAAATCTGCACGTCTGTCACTTGTCAAAATGCAATTCTCATTCACTCCTGCTTGCACATTGCTTTGGAGGAAAGTGAACATGTAAATGAATTAATGTAAATATATTTGCATTCCCACCGTGTTTTGTAACTAACCATTTCCTCAAATCATCATAAACAAAGAGTTTGCTGCATCTCAAATGTTTTGAGAGCCAAGTTCTGCTGCCCTGTCTGACTGGGACACATTCTGGTGAATCTTGTGGTTGGAAAAATTCATTGTGAAAATCTGGGCAACCCACAAAACAAGCAAAAAGCTGCACTTACACAGCACACTGGCGGTTTGGCAGGAAAAGGCATCTGAAATGACTCACAAATTTGATTGTGTGCAATCCAAGATAAAGCAGCACAGCTCATAGTCAGGAGGTAAAGTGTCATCTTGCACCGCACTGCTAAACACACACACACACACACACACACACACACACACACACGTTTCAGCTCATCAAACAACTGCAAGTCCTTTCAGACCCAAGTGAGAGGTCAGAGGATCAATAAGAAAGGTTTGTTTGGAAGTTGACACTGGGCACAAAAGCAACACACTGTACAGTGTAACGCAGTGTTTGAGGAAACTGACAATTTGTTATGGAAACAAAGTGTGCAGAAGGTTGTAGGAATAAAACCCGAGTTACTTCCGATGGGGAAGCAAAAAGGAGGTGAGTGGAGGAATAATGCTGTCATATGTTCCAAAACACATTTGTCAGGAAACCACAAGAATAATTCAGTCTAAGTGGATATAGGGGGGGACTTCTTTTAGGACTTTGAGCGCCACAAACAGCTAAACACTGGACCCAGGCTGACAAGTTTCTCCACCAAAGGGACATGCTGTTAGTTTTATTCCATCGCTATACACATTTATTTTACGCAGCCAAAAGCAAAAGCAGTGAGATAAAGCATGGACTTCAACCAGAAGCCTCTAGACCCATGGCCTTGCCCACCTCCATGAGTTGCTCTTTTTTTTTTTTTTTTTTCCCCCCCAGAAATCACAAACTGGAAAGTGAGAAGTTGTGGTTAAACGCATGGGCTCCATTTCTGTGTTTCCTCATAGTAATTTTTCTTTACAGTTGCAATACCTGACATTTCCACAGAAAGTTTCCACGGTTACTTTTCTTCATGAAAATGATTGGCATTAAATTTAACACTGCCTTTGCTTCAGCGTGACACTCGTGTGCGATAATGCAAAAGTTATCTCACAGGATACAAGTGAAACTTAGCTGCTAACTTAATTTTAGCTGGTACTTTATAAAAATAAGTACCCTTGAGAGAAAACTGTAACATCTAAAAATGCCCAGATCATTAAAAACAGCAGAAGTAATCAGCATTACTCTCTCTTACATAAAAAGTCTGTTAAAAATTGCATTTGTCCTTAGGAAAATCTGTCAGGTGTGAGAACCTGCAACTGATTCATAATAGTATGTCTAATGTTTTCTTCCCCGCTCTTTTTCTTTAACCTTCATGTGCATTATTTAAATACGACAGCTACATACAGATTATCGTTTTCGTTCCGAGTCTGACTTAAATTTGTCCTCACGACCTCATGGGAAATGTAGTCAACTTCAATAAAGAATGGCAACTCTACCTTATAAGGATACAAACCGCATTCACTTACTTACTGACTTTTGGCTGCTCCCATCAGGGGTTGCTACAGCAGATCGGCTCATCCGCATATTTGGTTTGGCAGATTTTTACACCGGATGCCCTTCCTGACGCAACCCTCCATTTTGCCCGAGCTTGGGACCAACACAGAGGCGCACTCCCTTGTGGCTGGATTCACAGCAATGCCCAATGTGGGGCTCGAACCCCCGACCCTGAGATTACAAATCACATGCTCTACTGACTGAGTTAGCCGGGCAGGGCGAACAGCATTCACTGATATTCTCACTAAAGCATCCAGTGGCATCCTGGAGGTAAACCGCACTGTGTGTGTTCGCATCCATTAAAAAGCTACAGCAAAAGGGGACAGCACGCTTTCCACTGCACAACACACTTCATTCAGCACAGCATCCTTCACGCTGCACAGCACACTTCACCTCACACAGCACAGCACACTTCACACAGCACAACACACTTCATTCAACACAGCATCCTTTATACGAAACAGCACACCTCACACAGCACAGCACACTTCACACAGCACAACACACTTCATTCAGCACAGCATCCTTCACACTGCACAGCACACTTCACACTGCACAGCAAACCACACAGCACAGCTCACTTCACACAGCACAACACACTTTATACAGCACTTCATACCCAAATACACACCATGCTGAATAGCGGCACCCAATGATATTCAAGATGCTACAACATTCCACAGCACACAATGCACCCAATAGAACGCATGATCTACTGGACAACAAAGTTCCTGTCCTGCGTCGTCCTGCATCGTCATGCATCACAGCCCATTTCATACCGCACAGCAGAGTTCCAACATCCCACCGCACACGTCCAAACCGAGGATCCCGAGGCGTGCGGAATTGCCATTTAGCCCCGTTTTCCTCAGACGCCCCTGGGGATGCGGGTTCAGGGCAACCATCACGAAGCCAATTCGTTAGCGTGTGGAACCGGGTCAGTCGGGCTCGCATGCGTGCGAGTGGATCCTGCGCGAAAACACACCGAGACATCGCTGTGCCGAGGGCCACAACACGGCACCGTTTCCTCCGTGACACGGTCCCGCGCGGTGCACGCACGCTAAACAAAACACAAGAGACGTCCACGCTGTACGAATTTCGGTTGCGAGCCGTTTCAAAGGTCTGCTGTTTCCGTCGTCAGGAGGAAAGAAGCGAAGTGGAATAAACAGGGACCGATGAGGACGTGAACTTGTCACGGCGCAGCACCGTTATGCACTTTTTTTATTATTATTACTGTTATGACGACTCATTTCTTCAGTAACGGCGCGGGCCGCACTCACCCAGAAGATGAAATTGAAGGTGAAGAGCAGGTACTTGATGCATTTGTCACCCCCTGTCAGCGCAGCCATGGCGCGGTCTGGTCGGCGGCGAGGGCGCGCGCGAGAAGGTAGCGGCTTCTGTGGCTCGAGGCGAGGCTCGCGGGACCTAGGCTGCTGCGCGTGTCTCTGCCCCCCCCCCCTCGCCGCTCCTGTCGCGCTCGCTCGCGCTCCTCCGTATATATCAGCCGTGCACTCCCACTGGAGAGTGTTGTGCGCGCGCTCCCGCACCAGGAGCGCCGCGATTGACTTGCTGTCCACGTCCGCGGGGACGTGCAGGCGCGACCCGGGCGCGCCACCTTTGCGTCCGGGGAGCGCGCGTCGCCCTCGCTTGCTCCCGCAACTTTAGAAGCGCTTCTGCGTCCGCGGGAGACAGAGAGAGCGCACTTTACCTGCGGGGTCGAGTCACCAAACGCAAACGTGTGCATGTAAAGAAAGACCGAATTTTGGGTGCAAAAACCTTGCTGGGGCAGCTGTAGCCCCATTTTAGACCCAAAAAAGGGAGACAATAAAAATAAGAACCATAAACATCTTGAAAGAAATTATTGTGTCTACGACAGACTGTCTGGTTTGAGGTTATGACGCTTTTTCAGTAAAACTGAATTTCGGGTTAATTTGCTTCTACGATTATAGCCAGGACATAAACGTTTAAACATTGTGTTATACTAAAATGAAACGGGTTTTTAATGTTCTGCTGGTTTTATAGGGGCCTGTTCGTGTCATTCTTTTTCTTTAAGTTTCATCAACTTGTGATCGTTCAACTGTTGTCCTCTCCATTTATCCTTCCTGCTTGAACTTTTTTTATTCTAAAAGGAAAATTCATAGAAGTTTTTTTTTTTCTTTTCTAATGAAAGCATTCTGCTGCTGCGGCCTTTATTTAAATTTTCCTCTCTGTAAGGAAGGCCAAAATAATAAACCGTTCTCCAGTGTGATATGTACAACCTATAGCAACCATGCTGCTGTGGATGCAGCACAAATAAGAAAGTAAACAAAGACAACATATCTGTAACCTAATGGTTGCCAGGTTCACGTCCTAAAATGAGGCATTTAGCAGTAGGTTAAGTATTTACCCTGTATTACCCCAGTAAAATATCTGCATGTCTGAATGAGCAGCACTGTGATGTGTGTTCAAATCTACCCTGTACACTGCAGGGTGTGTGGTGGTTGGGGTTAACCCCTTGTGGACTGAAGGCTGTAGGTTCAAGTCCCACTTCTATTGTGGGGAATGTGCTCTGAATTGGTATAATAAAATTACCCTGTTGTAAATGGGTAAATTACTGTAAAGTAATCTGTGCAGGACCAAAGACTTATATAAATGACAGATTGAAATTTCATCTAGACTTATTTTACAATTAAAGGCCTGTTTTGGTGCATGTGAGTGTTTTTGCATAAACTCATTTATATGTTATACTGTTATCCAATTGTCACAGCTGTCATTGCACACAAACACACACACACACACACACACACACACACACACACACAGCAGAATAAGGGCATCAGTTCCAGGCTGAGACAATACAATTCCTTTTCTGTGGGATTGGCAGCCCCCGCAAGCAGAACTCACAGAATTATTTTAGAAATCAAGCGAATACAGTAAATGTTGGATGTGAAATATCCATTCTGTCACTTTTTTCCAACTCTAAATTCCATTCTGTTTAGCAGTCATCAAGTATCAGGACAAAGAAGCCCATGTTTCACAGCCTCGTGAGGTTCCTGCGCTAAACACTTGCATCCCAACCAGTTGCTACACATCACTGAATGTTTGCCTGTTTCCTGATATGTACGACAAATTACAGCATGCAGTCCCCTCCCAAAACGCATGGATTTTTATGCAATATGTAATTACGTCTAGTTTCTAAATTTGGCTTCGTCTCAAACATGTTATTTTCAGGGACGTACATTGTGGCGCGGAGTTCCTGGCTCAGCAAAATGAATAGACTCCATATTAGCTGGTGCAATAAGCCTGGTTAACACAGAATGCTCTCATGTTTAAATGACACTGAAAACAGCCAAAATACGTACTTTCTGTGTGCCGCATTTAAAGTTGCAGTTTTTAAAAATAATGTTGTGTTTTTTAAGAGAAAACCATTCCATTCGAAGCCTTTACGGTGGCGCGGAGCCAGCCGAGTGTGCGCCATGCAGCTGTGATTGCGCCGGGAGAATAATCCTTCTTTTCAGTTTTGCTCCTCAAAGCTTCATGCTGCACCTCCGAGGACGCTGTTCATACATTTTGTCATTTTGGTGACTGACACCGCTGGGAACACCAGGCAAGGAACGGGAATTGCAGAGTGGAGCTTCGTGGGGTCAAAACCTTTTCAAGTCCTTTTGAAGCATCAAGCACTTCTGAACCACTGAATAAGTCCTATAAGAAATCACAAATACACCCTCAGGCCCCACAGAATGGGCATCACAGGTATTCAGGTGCTGCGTAAACAAAGCTGGACATGTAACTCATTGATGGTGTATTTTCCTGCAGATTTGGCTTTAAATGCTTGATACATTTAATTTAGAATAATTTATATTTATGTGTGAGGCTGAAATGTAGTATTTACACCATTTACACGATGCAGCAACCTCTTTTGCTAAATAAAGGCAGCCTGGTTGTTCGATGCTGGATACTGTGGTAAAGGTCAGAGTACTGAGTCCCTCCCAGAAACAGGAGGCCTGTGGTTCTGCTTCAGACCCAGACAACACCCCACGGATTGCGGGTTGAGCTCCTCCTTCATGACCGTCTCCATCAAAGTGGCCCTGCAATTAGAGGCTGCAGCGGCCTTGTCATTTATTCTGCTCGCCCATGACCAGCCCTGCTGGATTGTAGTGCTGCTTAATGGCACAGCGTGGATGAGGTTAAGTACAGGCTTCCAGAGAGGGGCGGGTGGGGACTGCAGATATGGAAGCCATTCGCTACGCTGGACACCTACACTCAGTGCCTTGTGCATCTCGTGCTTGGCGTATGTACTGCAATGTGCAACCGGATGTGTGGCCTGTAAGGATCCTGGATCACACAGGTGATCTCTCTGAACACACGAGGAAGCCCATTCCCACAAAAAGACCCAAAAAGACTGCAAACAACAACAACACACACACACACACACACACACACACACACACACACACACAGTACGCACGCACGCACGCACAGGTCCAGTCAGGACCGAGTTATGCTGGTGCCATCAGCCTCAACGGATATAATGCACACACGCACACCACAATGGCTGCTGGTGTGGACTTTGTGAATTTCCCTCACACTCGGCTCCTGTTACTCAAACACGGAAAATCAGCCCCATACTTGGTTGTAAATCATTAAAGGGTATTAAATAATTTCGCTCATATTTGCCCCTTAAGGGAAGTGAGCATGGGCCGATTAGCCATTTCCTGCTCAAGGTTGGAAACCGATAGCAGCAGCACAACCACTGCACGGTATCCTGTTTGATGGCGCGAACGCATCCCTGACTTATCATCGGAGTGAAGGACTCACTGAGCTTGAGAGAGTGTACAAAAACAGATGTCTTCTGGCCAGCAAAACAGGCATCAGTTACCGCCAAAAGCCCAGCACTCTGCCTTAAAATAGACCTGTGTGTACGAAAAGGACCGTTTCTGCAGCAGGCTCCACCGTTTTTGAGGCCGCTGATGTACAGATTGCGTGGTGCATGCATACCAAACAAGTTTGCAAGGTTTACAAACCAGCCTGTTGTGTTTGGTTTCGGCCTCAGTTTTTCTTTAATCCCCTGGGTGTCAGAGTGTGACACCGGGAATGATAACAACTTTGGGAGAATGAGCCCATTCTTTGCAGGCTCTATGGAACAATGAAGGCCATTGTCTGTGATGAAGCAACAGCCCCCCAACCATCTAGCATCACTGTGGTGTTACAGGCCTCAATAACACTGAGCATCTTCTACATCAGCCAAGCTGCTAGTGTGCTGACCCTTTAGGGTGCCTGAATCACTAAAGTTCCAAGTCAATTTCATTTATTCATTTCCGTTCTCCAGTCTCTTTCTCTTTTTCTCCTGTGGACCATCCCTCCCCCCAAATCTACTGATACCAGTTAGTTCTTTCTCTGGTCAGAAATGCTTTTTTGTGTTAATTCGTGTTGTTAACTCTGCAGAAAAATAGAAAAAAAGCATAGTGTGTATAACCTTGGATCCAAACTGAGCACAAGGCCAGTGCCTGAGATATTAGTCTTTATTTTTCAACATCCCCACTCCAGATACGTTTTAACTATTAGACTGCATGGGAGAATGCAGGCTATTTTTCGGAGAGTCGTGTTACAGATTTCTTTCCCGTTCTTTTCCGTCTCGCTCCTTGACAACATGGCTTTGTGGTTGCCCTGGAATTCAGCTGGCATTTCCAGCCCACACATGAATATCATATCACGGCTGTGCAGCAGGACGACTGCCGCTTCACCTTTCATCCATCGCATTGTTTTTAGGGAGAAGAACCTGGGGCTTCGGAGCAGAGCGTGGCCGTCCCCCGATAATGACTGACCGCGTTGTTCCTGATGTGCGGGCACAAGCTGAGGTCGCACGGCTCTCCAATTGCATCATGCGGCAGTGCTATCACTGCTGGACCTTTGACAGCACGAAACAAAACGGAGCAGGGAGGCCTTTGCTGTCCAGCCAACGTGTGAGAAAACAAGTCAGCCGTGCGCTCGTGAGGTCAGAGTCCGGCTTGAGAGTTAATTGAGATCATTCTTCAGTTTTGATCACGTGGTCCTTAAGATTTGTTCTTTTGCCCGGCCTCGGGTGAGCGGTTGCTCAAAGTGGCATTTCAGCGGGAACACTTTAAGTTGCCGCAGTCAAGTGCTTTGAGGGTGCTTGAAAGCAGTCGGCGTGTTCTGGATGTTCATCTGCGAAGACAGACGATGCCTATAAAAAGGAAAAGAAAAATGGCACGCCATCTGGCTAATTATGTCAATTGTTATTTTTCAAGTGTTGCTGTTTTATCATAATGTACAGATGGTCAGTGTTTTCAGGATCTTTTCGCAAGTAATGCATTGCCGTCCTACAGAATAGCCGGGAGTTCTGGACGAGTGCCCGGAGGCAGTTAAAGAGAGAAAACTCAGGCACTTGGTGTACAAATGTGCAAGATAAATTGTTCTCTGTAAAACATCTTATTTAGAATTGCGCAGGTCTCACATGTACAAGGTAGCAGTCCGCAATTTATCCATTTTACTAAAACAACCGTGAAATTGTGCTCTGCATTATGTGTGCTTTGTATGGCCGGACATCTGTACTTGGGAAGCTCAACCTTTGTTTGTTTGTTTGTTTGTTTGTGCGCGTTGTTGTTTGTTCTTTATACACATCTTTGTTTTTTTGTCACAGACTTGAGATTTGGCCTACAGGTACACCTCGCACTAAGTAAGGTTTTCCACGTAGTCAAGTTCATTAAACGGCAAAAAGACCACTTAGTATTTTGTAAAGTTGAAATCTGGTCTCTGACAATTCCTGGAGAAGTGGGTGTAGTGACAACATGGACAGAGATTTTCTCGTGCAGCTTCCCCCCACACACTCTCTGTTGGATTTTCTCACTGCACGCACACAAACTTACGCAAACTTTTGCTGTGCACATCCCTGCAGCCATTGCAGGCATTGCTCTCAGTGCCATCGGCACGTTTGATCGAAGGGACCAGTAGCTCAAATGAAAATGAAAAAATTGATAAGAAATGATATATCTCACCCCCCCCCACACGCACACACAAAAAAACACTACCGATTTTATTTGTTTTACCCCTTCTACTAGACTACAGTCAGCAATCATTGTGCAGCATCCGACAGCACTAACAGCACTTAGTGCCAAAGCGGCTTCTGCAAAGTCCTGAATTAAGGTCTCAATACTTATATTAATGAGTTTTTGAATTTTAATAAATTTACAAACATTTCTGAAAACATTTTCACTTTGTCATTATGGGTTACTGAGTATAAATTTATGGGCAAAAATGGCAAATTTATCTAAAATTAAATCTACAGCACAAAAAAGTGAAGGGTTTTAAATACCGTATATTAAATGCAACTACTTCAACAGTAAAATAGTTTGGTCATTATATAATGTGTTATTGCTATTTACCTTTTCACCACTCTGTCATTTTGTCCCAGGCAAGTACTTTCATACTAAGAACTGCTGGTAAGAACCTCAGAAAAGGCTTAACCTTTGGATGATCTCTAAGATTTGTTGTGTATGGCAGAACACCTACACACCATTGGTGAACACTTCAGCGGGAAAATCAGCTAAGAACTCGTATCACATCCTTTCTGTCTCCACTCCACAGGAACACCTCAGCAGAGTATACTGAGGGCATCTGAGCTGAGCTGCTCAGTAGTAATGATATGTAACGGCAGGAGCTCAGATTGGTTTTTGCACGTTAATCATTGATTCGGTACTTCCAGCCGCTCGGCCCTGCTGATGTGAGGAACCAGCTCAGGGGCTTTTGGAGGAACACCCAGGTAGTAATGAGACATCATTGGAAATAGCTTGTGATAATAAACATTGTTTAACCAGCAGCTTCAGACCAGTTAAAACAAATTCAGTGGAAACCTGAGAAAACCGGGCCAAGTCAGTTTGTCATTCAGGTAAGGGACAGGTGTCCTTCAAAAAAACATCTCTACATTATGCAGAACCAGTCCTCGGAGATGGTTTTATAGACCTCAGCACAGTTTCTAGAGATGCGGATTTGGCAGCATTTTGTGCAGTACAGCAAGTTTCTGAGGTTTTTGACCATGTTTATGTATAAGGATGTTTGAAGGATGTCTGTGCTAGTCTCCTATCCTGTTAACATTTCCATTTTCGGCATGGGAGTCTTTCCACCCTCCTTATATGCTGCACTACGTGCGCTGCAAGATAAATTGCGGGTGTGCGTTTCTGGTCACTCCCTGCATGACGGGACAGTGAAGCCCTGCAAAGCCGCTCCCAGCTGGGAGGGGTGGAAGCAGGAGAAATGTGAAAATAAAATATAGCAGTACAAAAATGAGCCTGTTGCCTCCATTTTGTGTAGTCAACTGTGCCAGCAGGTACACAGCAGTATGTGAATAGATTTCAGAGAACACTTTAAAACGGTGACTGCTAGTGACCCGGCATTAGATTATTGAATTGCTCAGTGGGGTGGCCTGTTGGAAGCTGTTTACAAAGCCTCCAGTATTTGTCGCATCCTTTTGATTCAGGAGCCTCTTGTTCAGAGGTGTAGCAGCAGGGCTTCTCCTGTGGCTCGAAATGGCAACTTATTTAGTCATGGGTCTCAGTACTTCAGCCATAAATTACCCCTTGTGATGTAAGCGGGCCATTCCAGGGGGCCTGTTTACTTCCTGGTTTTTGCTGGCACTTCCAAGGGGTTAG
Source organism: Heterotis niloticus (assembly GCA_018136845.1). Taxonomy (NCBI): domain Eukaryota; kingdom Metazoa; phylum Chordata; class Actinopteri; order Osteoglossiformes; family Osteoglossidae; genus Heterotis; species Heterotis niloticus. The sequence goes on from CM030900.1 coordinate 14,917,279, forward strand.
AAGGCAAAAGTCAGGACCCTCTCAGCCTATATGAAGGGTTCTTGGATGAAATCATTACACGTGCAAGGGGCTACAGAGGACTCTTTCGGTAATTTAAGTGTATTTCTTGCAGCCAGCAGAACTGTGCAGCATGGACTACTGTGTCCGCCTTAACCTTCTGCGTGCCATTTTCCACTGGAGTATGGGTGCACAAGACTAGGAGCGAACATGCAAACCCTTCTGAAAACCACTGAACACAGGAGGGAAGTGTGGAGTGGAGTCAAGCGCTTGGGGTGCTCACTCACACTGTGAAGGGCAGAAGGGCAAGTGGTGACTTTCTGAAAACAGGAGCTCCCAAAGATCCCATCCAGAAGTGCTGCTGGTGCATTAATTACATTTCTGGGCATGATAACTGTGCTGGTGTTTAGTACTGGAGGTTTCCTGAAAGTCAGAGATTCCTGGTATTCAAACCTCATGCTCCCTTCCTTTCTGCCTGAAAGGACACTGATTTATCCCCTTCCTCCAGTGATCCCCCAACCGTGGCTAATGTAAACGCTAGCCTCTGTAGACCATTGTTGTTCCTCTCACGGTCTTGTTTTGAGTTTTAGTCGTTTCGGCATTGTTTTCCGGGACTGGAGGGGTTCTGGAGTGTGTCGGCACTGTCCGAACTGGCCACCCTGAAACCACTCCCCGTGGACCAGATCCAGGCCAGTCAGAGCTGAGCAGCAGAAGGGTGGGCCTGCATAGGGAATATCCGCCTTGGGCTAAACACTTGTTCTGCTCTGTTTGGCAGCAGCTCGATGTGTTGAATTGTTACTAGAGACCCTGTGACTTGTTACCACATAAACCTGCGCTGACAGAGCAAAAGTCAGCTGGAAAGAGAGACCAGGACCCGGACCCCCAACTTACATTTTGTTGCATTATTATTATTATTATTATTATTATTATTATTATTATTCAACTGTTATTGCAACTTTTTCCTTATGAGTATTCATTTTGTAAACGTAGAAGATCTAAAAGCATAAGAAGCCGCTCTTCCGCTCATGATGGGGGACAGACGTTCATCTTGGCATTGGCAAGAAAGGGGTGCCGCGAATGTTGGCACCGAGGTTATTCCAGTATTTCTGTGAGCTAGCCTTGCAAAACCTTGGTTAAACAAACACTCGGAACGTATTTAGAGTTTAAATACACCCCATTGTGAGTAGGCAGGATACTCATTCGCTTTGTTTGAAACACAGGAACGAAGCGAGCGCAATAATTATTTCATCTCAAAGTAAATCAACTCATTTTTAAGCGGCTTTCCTGAGCTGTTTGATTCATTCTTGGCAAAATCCGCCTCGCATTCTTCTCAGGTTGTATTTGTGCATGCGTTTTCATCTGAGGTATTTCTGTATATTTGTATGACAAATATTTATATTTTCCAAAGGGACATCAGTTTTTTTTGTAACCAAGTTTAACAGTGAGGTCTTTCAGAGGCAAACAAACCTGGACTCTAAATCCCCAGCCGCTTCCTTACCCCTGCAGCTGGAACTGTAAATTTTGTCTGTGGTGCGGCAAATTTGAGCCTTTAAACCAGATGAGAAGCGTGCCTTTAACTGCCAAACCTGCATATAATGCTCTCTTTAAAGCCTCAATAAAAGCCTTTATGTGTCCCTTCACCCAACAACACGGCTTTAGTCTTGGCGCCCTGTCTGTCCCACACAACGATGCCCTTCAAATGCACTTTTGTCCCCCTCCTTTAGGGGCTGCTATCTTCCTGTCACAGAGTCAGTTTGTTTGCAAGCCGCGGCTGTTTTTGACAAGGGCGAGGCTGAGGTGACGGAGGGATGGGGCTGGGCTTTTCCACCAGGCCTGGGAAGCTACAGAACTTGGTTTTGCTCTGCTCTGTTTGGTTGAAACCACAAAATGTGTGGAAGACCTTGCTGAACATGTGGGCATGGGGTTTAATACTGGCAACGGAGCCTATCGGACAGGGCCAACAGAGAAAAACACTCATTGTGTGTGTGTGTGTGTGTGTGTGTGTGTGTGTGTGTGTGTGTGTGTGTGTGTGTGTATGCGCGCGCGCATGTGTTTGTTGTTTAACACACCAAGCACAACACTTCTCTATGTATATATTTATCCGTGACTGAGACAGACATCACGTATCACAGCACTCTTTCTTGCCCCGCCAGGACTACGGTACTTCAGAGGGTTTACATGGTGCAGCATTAAAATTACCACCACACCTTTTTCTTCCTTTTAAAACAACTGTTATTGTTATTAGTCACATTAAATGACAAACAACAGCAAACAGGAATCAAAGGAAACTTCACCATACAAAGCGCTGAGTCGGTATGACTTCCTGTTTCCCACAAACAGTTATTATAAACAGTTATATTTAAAAAAAATATATATTATTTGAAGTATTCTGAAATCCCCCCTGGCTTAATGTTTGTGACTTTGGGTCAAAATTTTACATAACTTAACCCTAACCTTGAGTTCACATTGACAAAGCCATCAGCTAAATAAAGAGCAATAAGAATAATTTCCTCTACGTGCCCTTCTTCTGACGGTATCAGGTCACGTATAACCATGAACTTTGCTGTGTATTTCATAAAATTAAAATAAAAGGTTTGTCCCTGCAAAAACAGCAAATTAATCACCTGGAAAAATGCTGGCATTACACTTTGGCGCTATTTTGTAAATGTTATTTTATTCATTGCAGAAACGCTTAGCTGCTGACAGTGGCAAACATAAATTATGGGTCTTGTAGCTCCATCCTGTTCTTTCCACTACAGAAAGCTGTTTCATGCTTTAAGGAAATATTTCTTTTGGCACTAATGGAGAAAATGGTCTGTGCTTATCTTCTCGCGCCCAGACAAACCTATCAGTTCCCCCAAGTCCGCTGTTTCCTCCCATTGTTCCCACCTGGCAATTGGACCGACAGGGCATTCCTGCACTCTACTTGTCTGCGCCGGTGCCCACGCCTTGAAGGAACGGATGTCGCACACTCGTATTATCAGTCCATTAGCATGTTTTTGGGAGAGGGAGGTTGGGGGTCAGGTTGAGATGGGGTAGGCGTTCCTGTCCTGTATAAGACCAGTGTGTGAGCGTGGCCAAAGGCCGTCCTGTCGCTGGCGCTGGCCGAAGCTCTTAGGGACTCCAAGCGAGGATCACCGACTACAGCCTCCAACACAGGTGCAGGTGGACTGCAGAGGTACGGTGGGCCATGCAGACGCACATTGGGTTGCCTGGATCGTCCCCTAAAACTCTGGGATTGCTCGGGTCTCCTGGTTCTCGGCTTCATTGAGGGCTGACGTGGCAATGCTTTTCAGGGAAGAAGTTTTTGCTCCTCGGCAGAGGACATAGGTCTTTGAAAATGTGGCTGGCTGCAAATGCTTGTGCTGTCTCGCCTATCGGATTGCAATTACATTCACATTAATTCACATTCCGTCTCTCAGTGACTAACATGGCAAAATGGAGGTGCTTGATGGATGTGACACATCTCCATACTATGAGGGGTCGATGAATTATGTATCATTTACCTTCAGATAAATCTCATGCACTTTTATTTACTCCAAAGACACTAAGAGAAAGGATGACATCCGTAGTACTGAGGCATTAACTTTATTTTTTTAGCAGAGAGCAAGGTAAAGTTCTAAATTAGCAGAGTAATGGGATTTTTCACAATGTTTGCGTTTATCTTTTTATTTAGTTCAGGATTACCAGTTACTGTTGCTTATTACACCCTTATGTATTTCAGCTTTTACACATTGTGTCTGGCATGAGAATCTGTGTGTGCACCATGCTGAGTGTGTGTGTGCGTGCATACACACCATGACAGCAGGCTCCTGTACATATAATGGATCTGTTGTGTCTGTGCTCCTGTCTTATAGATGGAGAGATGCAGACAGGTTGGGCTGAGATGGACTTGGCTCCTTCGGCTAACCGGTGTGTATGAAGCAGATAATGGTTCCCACCGAGGGCAGGTAGCCGGTACCTACGTGCCACCCCAGAGACTCTGTGCATCATTCTGAGCACACACGCTCCCAATTAGCTGACATTTTACCAGATGGCTGCATTTTGTATTTGCAGTTTTGTTTGCATGCTATGTTGCAAATTACGATCGAGCTTGATCTGTTCCTACATCTCAAACGCCTACGTGTTCCTAATGAGAAAAACCACTAGCAACATAATAAATGGGCATTTTGGTTGACTTTTTTAGCAAATGGGCACTCACTTTGCTGGAAATGTGAACCGTTATATTATTATTATACTGTATAAATTAATGAACGGTTGGTCTGAAAGTCGGATGTTGGGTGTTTAATGTGGGGCCTGGTGTCTGCTGTGGGGCAGGTTGGGCAGCCATGCTGTGGGTGCCTGGGTTCGAGGGAAAAGAAGCGGCTGGGCGCTGCAGCCTGTTTGGCCGACACCACATACACACCTTCGATGGGGGTCTGTATGATTTCCCGGGCGACTGCAGCTACATGCTAGCGGGCGACTGCCATCGCCGAGCCTTCACTCTGCTGGGTATGGACCTTGAAGTTCCCATTATGCCCCATCCTGTCTTCTCCATCATCTGCCTGCTTCGCAGCCTCATTTGCTGTCATTGAACAACCCTGATTGGAGACTCACTGCTCCCCAGGTGACTTCCAGCACAGGGAGAGGAAAGGTGTGACCCTGTACCTGGGAGAATTATACGAGCTTCACCTTTCTGTCGATGGTAGGCTCACCCAGAGGGACACCAGGTACGCAACCATCTTCATAACCTATGGCGTAGTAGTTCTGTGTTATGTGTGAAGAATTTCCCCAAAATTTGTATGTTTTACATGCTGAAAAATAATAGAAATGTGTCTCTGCGTTCAGTGAGTTTCTGAATTAAAGGGGGGATGTTATCTATAAACGTATGATGCACGTGTAGTCTGAATTCATACCGTCAATTCTGCACCTGCCGCCTTTTGTTGGCACGAATGCACACATTTCATTCTCAGAGACTGCGCATCTGGGTACGTGTGCGTGATCCATTAGTAAAGTTTGGAAGTTGACATGGTTGAATTCAACCACTACCCTTTCCTTGTGCAGGCTGTCTCTGCCCTACGCCTCCAACACCATATTTGCGGGTGCCGAGTTGGGCTACTACAAGCTGTGGAGCGAGGAGTTTGGCTTCGTAGTGAAGATCGACAGCAGCGGCAACATGGACATCACGCTGTCCAAGCAGCACTCCAACAGGACCTGTGGGCTGTGTGGAAATTTCAACGGCATGCCAGAAGATGACTACATTGCACAAGAGGGTACGTAACAGGTTTCCAATCTAAAGAGCAGGCAGGCCGAGAGGGTTATGTAATATAATCAACAAAATATTAAACTGTTAAGTAGCTAAAAAGCTAGCAATGATATAGCAAAAACATGATCACTGCAAAATAGATGGGCTGACCTACCGCAGCATAGGGGTTTGACCATACTTAGAAAAACAATTTAAAAACTCACTTTTTCTCTTAACCAATCTCTCCCCAGGGTTTTCTGCCTTGCAACTTAGACCCAGTTTCCCTCAATTCATTAAAACTGGGCAGACTATAGTTGTAGGAAAGCGCTAGAGCTGCCATTTCAGCACTGGGAAAATGACCTCGCTCAGACCCGGAGAAAAACAGGAAAGATTTAACATAAATCCGCTTTTCAACACCCATTTTTCCACGACAGTGATGGGACTCTATTAAGATTTATTACCCTGCAGTTAACAAGCCGCATACCTTAGGTTTGTTCACATTCAGTCATGATTTATACTCCGTCCAGCAATACTGCGCAATAAAGACGTTTAACAGAGTGGCAGATTCCTATGGTGCATAGATGTTTCCAAAGCTTTTGTCAGCTGGATTTCTTTTCCCAGGGTTCCTTACCGAGAACAGCTATGACTTTGCCAATTCCTGGGCCCTGCATGGAACCAGCGAACCCTGCCCACGTGTGTCTCCACCGAGCAAGACCTGCAATGTGTCAAGCAGCGCTGTGATGGTATGCAAGTACCTGCCATTACCAAACCAGCATGCATTTACCATACTTTACCATATTCAATAGCAACCGGTGGAAACCAAAATTTACCATACACTGCCGTGCATATGAGGCCATATCGCACTGGCCTGGTCTGCACTATTCTGTAGTAAACTGAATGACGGCATTAAAAACACATCACACCTTTCCACACTAAGCCAAATAAAACCACACAACACCACACCAAACGGAATCCTGCTAATCTCAGATGAAGACGTACTTTATTGTTTCTTACCACTGTGCCAAAATGCAAAGTCAAACCAAGCTGTTTTATACTTTCTTTTACCATACTATACCCTGTCATATCAAGTCAAGCTACATCACACTTACGCATATCGCACCATATTTCACTATACCATAGAGTACAACTTCATACCTAAAGTGCACTGTACCCTAGTGGGCTGGACAGGGAATGGTAGTTAGGCCTGCCACCTTATACTCAAGGGACCAGGTTCAAATGTTACCCAGATGTATAAATAAAAAAGTGCTTGCATGTAATTTCACAATGTAAGTTGCTTTGGAGAAGAGTGCAGGCTAAATAAATAAATATTTAAACAATCTTGCACACTCCTCATCAAAGAATATATGGGCAGACTGCCAACTCTGTACAACTGAATTGCCTGGAGTGGAACTCTTCACTTTATATCAGTCAAGATTTTCCACTATGAAAAGGCATGGACAGAAGGACACTCTGGAAACTCCTTTGTGTCTGCAAAATTCCCAGCATGCTGGTAAACATGAATACAGATTTTTACTAAGGGATATCCTATAGGACCCCTTTGTCTCCTCTGATCAAAAAGCTGTTTTTGTCCAGAGGACTGCTAGTACTTTTTTGCTTTTCACTCCATTGTCAGTAAACCCTTGAAACACTTGGGTGTAAGAAGACCAGATTGATAGCCCAGGAGGAACTAGCAGACCAAGTATTAACTATCATGGTAGCTTAAGTCAATAAGGTCACTCATTCTGCTCGATCCAGCACTCAGCTGAACACCAGCTGATGCTGGAAATGCTGGTCTGCCCAATTTATACCCCCCACTGCAGACGGTGATATAGGAGTTATTGGAGTGTACAGCTTGTGTGAAGGGGGGTGGGGGGGTGTATCTAATAAACCAGAAACTGAGTAGCGTCAAAGGTGAATGGTGACACAGGAGCATGAGAATGGTATTGTTGAGGAGTTTAAGAAAGTTGTCTAGTCAGACGAATCAAGGTGTCTCTTGTATCAGGCTTAGATCACGGAAAGAATTTGGCAAAAACAACAGGAACCCATGGAGCAATCCTGTCTGGTGTCATCAGTAGAGGCCGGTGGTGGCAGCGTGGGTGGTGTGGGGAATGTAGAGGCCGGTGGTGTGGGGAATGTTTTCCTGACATGCATTAGGTCCCCTGATATGCAGCATCAGAACAGGGTGGAAAACTGTTCGCTGGAAGACTGTGCAGCCACCCATTTGCAGCCACTACAGAACACGATCATTTCTGCATAGTACAACATTCCTGCACAGCACATCCAGAATCTTGTAGAATCCAAGCCTACACTAATCCATGCTCTTCTGAAGCTCAAAGAAGGTGCAGATAGATGCACAACTCCATGGATCTCATACCACATCATACTACATCTTGATATACATTCCCATTACAGGACACTGAGTGCCTCATGACACCATTTCTCATGACATCTCTACTCTGTGCCCCCCCAATGCCCTGTTCAGGACCAGATGTCCATTTGTGACCACCTGCGGAGCTCCCCATCTTTCCGGCGCTGTGCTCACCTTGTGGACCCTGAGGCCTTTGCATTACTCTGTGAGGTGGATGCATGTCATTGTGGTGCGGATGAAGCCTGCCGGTGCCAGACAATGCTGGAATATGCCCGCACCTGTACAGCTCGTGGAGTCATTCTGCATTCGTGGCCCGGCGAGAGCCAGTGTGGTAAGTCCTCGCCAGCACATGCCCTGCGTGATTTACCATGCCACTGGTCCAGCTGATCAACAAACTGACTTTTGTGGGCTGCTTCGTTCCGTTGTCTTCATATTTCCTGGTTATGTGCACAAACCCCATAAAAACATGCAGTAAAACTCAGTTATGGACTCACTTATACTTGCCTGAATTGTACAATTTTTTGGATCCAACAGAGAGTCAGTTTGTTCCTATAGGAAGTTTGTCAGTTAGAACAGATGCAGATATATTGTAATTTTGGTTATAGCATTCAATGTCTTTGGCCCGTTGAGCAGAAATTGACACCAGCCAGAAGGTACCATCTGTCCACTGGAAATTGTGAACATGTGACTGTCCATTCATGCCGGAAACGCCGAAGCTTCATTGTACGGCAGGAAGGCTGGAGGCCTTGGTGCAATATGACAAAATCGCAATAGGTTGTTTATTCTCAAAAGGGATCATTGTATAGTACGGTGTATAATAACTGACTTTTTTGTGCAGAAGTGCACATCGTAGATTTGTATGAACAAGTGAACGTTTACAGTGACCGCACTGTAGTGCTCATTTCACCTGTACCACCCAGCATGAACTTCTAAACAATCGCCTGAACAGACTAAAACTGCAATTTCAACACATTGGTTGCATGAACGTAAGTTACATGTTCAGGTTAAATCTGTAAATAGTCTGAATTCACAAGATTGTCAGATGATGTTGGTTATAAAAAACTTATTTTTACAGTCCCCCTGAAGTACATTATAATGAAATTCTACCATACAGATGGTCCCCAATTTACCAAAGAGTTATGTTCCAATAAACCCAGCGTAGGTTGAAAATATCCTAAGTCGAAATTGCATTTAATACATAGATGGATGTTTTGTAGACATGATGGATGTACAAAACACAATGTAGATACAAGAGGGGAATCCCTGTAGAGTACAACACCTTTGGCCAAAACAATTGACTACAACCAGAAAAGTTTGAGGTCAAATTTTCCACCTGAGGACTTACATCAGCAGGTTTATGACTCTGCCTGGTGTTGCCATAATGTAGGAGTTTGTGCAATCCAGAATGACCTCACTGATCAGGTAAGGGAATCTCTTACCTATTCAGACGCTCATTCATGATTACCACATATGAGTGGATCCTTGGGTAAAGGTAGGAGTTGCTGTGTGCTGCAGGAGCATCCATAGCCTTTTTTGTGTTGCAGTGTGTTAATAACTTGCTTGGAGTTTTTTGACTTGCTCATTTCTACAGCTCCTAGGTGCCCCATTGGGATGCAGTACAGTGAGTGTGCCAGCCCTTGTGCTGCGACATGCCAGAGCCTCAACATCCATGAGGTATGCAAAGAGGAGTGTGTGGATGGTTGCACCTGTCCAGGTAAGGTACTTCCCACCAGTACTAATGGGATGGAGGCAGGGTGAAACCTATGGATCAGTGCATATGTAACAATAATTCCACACCTGTCCATTTATTTCAATGGCAGCGGGGAAGGTTCTGGATGGGACCCGCTGTGTAGATGTGTCCCAGTGTTCATGCATGCATGCGGGTCGCCGCTACCCTCCTGGATCTAGCATTCCCCAGGACTGCAACACCTGGTAGGCAGCAGTTCTCCCTCACAATGACCACACAACAGCCCGAGAGTCCATATACTGACCCCTGAGCTCATAGTGACCTGAAGATTTGTACACTGAGCCCAGACTTCACACATCCCTTCTTCATACTGATCACAGTTACTTAAATACTGAAGTTTCTGTTTTACTGACCAGCTTTTTGTTTTTGCCTCTAACAGTGTGTGTCGTCACGGCTCCTGGGAGTGCACAAATGAAGGTTGCCCAGGTGAGTCTTCACACCTTGAGCACCTACAGTGACCACATGCAGGAGACAATGAGCTCTGAGCTCATTTGTGCTCACACGACATTAAACATGAGTTTGAAGAATCCTGTAACTAGTAACACAAACACTTTTATTAAACACGCTGGCTGAGTTACCTGGCACTGCCTGGGTCGAGTGAAAAAGTATAGAGCTGTACCAGTAAACAGTAATAATGCATAATATATCAGCAAGCAGTCCTTATTAGACTGCTTGCTGATATATTTATTATTATTATTATTATTATTACATTTTTTTCAGTATAGGAAGCATGTGATGCGTATGTTGCATTATGTATTGCCAAACGTTATTATTGTTAAACTTGTTCACTTCAGTACATTAGTGTGTTCGTGTAATACTGAGAAAGCATGACTGAGTGTCAAAGAGCATGTGTGGAGTCCATGCTGCTGTGTTTAGAGTGTTATAGGTCACTGAATTTTATTATCTTTGAACTTGTGGAATTTTGAGCTTTTTGTGTGTGTGTGTGTGTGTGTGTGTGTGTGTGTGTGTGTGTGTGTGTGAGAGAGAGAGAGAGAGAGAGAGACATTGCAACAGCTTGTGCTTGTGTATTGTGCGTGACACTGGTACTCTTTTTCAAGCTTTGTTAGAGACCAAGTTTTAAGTTTTCAAAATCAGCTGTTTTGGAGTTTAAGGAACTTGACTACAGAAAAACCTAATTTGTGACTAAGAAGTAGCTGCGTGCCAAACTTCAGGCCTGTGGCTTGAAAAAATTAGCCACGCACAAGGAAAAAACAAGCAAACAAACAGGGACTGAACTTTTAGAAACATAGAGATTAGGGCAGCTGTGGTTGCTGCGCTGACATTCATTTGAATTTACATTTAGGTATTTTGTAGATGATTTTTCTGAGCGTAACACTGAACATATAAAAACAACAAAAGAAAAAAGAGTAAAAAAACGGCAAACCCTGGAAAATAGGCATGAGCATCATTTTTGTTACTGTACTCCTACACATTATGTTGTAGTTATGTTTTCTTTCAATGTTTTCTTCCAAGGCAACTGGAAATGTTAGGTTTGTGTACAAAGGTACGGCGCTTAAAAATTATTTACCATTTTCTGCAACTGAGTAGTATTTTGGGAGGATTTTATGGGGAATAAAGAATGACCATTACATATTTATAACAACAACAAGCAGTTAGCAGCATTGTTCAAAACTGATGAGACTTGGGTATCCAAACTTGACCCCTGAGCTCAGCCATCAGTCATTTGAACAAATTATTCCATAACCCCTGGTGAACAGGGCTTTCCCAGGTCAACTTGTATTTCGTCTTTTCCCTCTTTTACAGCAAGTCAGCTCTTGTTCCTCAACATCTTCATTTTTATTTAAATAACCTAAAAAAAATATGGTGAAGAGACTGCTGGGTCACCAGTCAGTCCTTCGTTTCCATTGCACATCCAGCGTGTTTGCCAGCCAGATTTGTGGAGGTCTGCACCGAGACAACATATGCGTGGGGGTATTGGAGGAATTTCAGGAGATTTGCATCAGTCTACGGATTAGCTTTATTTCACCAGTCTGCCATGATGTCGGGTTGATGACGTGTGATCATGTGCGGTTTTGTGTACCTGCTGGGAGCCTAAGCCTAACCCAGAATTATTGAGCACATTGACAGTCCTCCAACTGCATCGTGGCAGGAAGAGTAGTACAAACACAGCAGGTTAGAAAAGGACAGCCACTGTGGGCTCTGGTTTGATCAAATTGTGTTCTAGCGAAAATCTGAGCCGTTTTCAGCAGGCGTTCCAAGTGTTATTTTTGCAGGTGGAAATGTCAGCAATGGCTGATGGCCCACTGACAGGCAGGAATATTAACCTGGTTCTCTGTCTGCCGTGAATCAAAGAATAATTCCTTGCCCCCTAGACTTCTTAAGGCACTCGTACTCTAGAACAATTTTGCTTTGTTTTTAATTTGACTCCTTCGATTTTTTCAACACAGCTGCGCACCACTGAATAGCCGCAAGCAAACCGCTTAACCTCTAAGTTCTACTCCTACCAGGGGAATGCTTTGTCACTGGCCAGTCCCACTTCAAGACGTTCGACAACAAGTTCTTCACCTTCAGCGGGACCTGTCAGTACCTTTTTGCCAAAGACTGCCAGGACAACACGTTTGCGGCCATCATTGAGACCATACAGGTAAAACCAGCAAAAAACCTGCGATGGTCCTGTAAAAAACACAACGCACCCATTGAGCAACGTGGTCATAACGCGAAAACAGGGCTCACTCATGGAAAAAGTGGCGTGTTTTACTGTCCCACGCTTTCAGCGTTTTAATTTAGTCAACAGTCTGGCTGTATTTAATCTTTAGAAAACGCTGTTGTTGTTTAAGGAAATGTAAAACAAATGCCAATGAAGCTGCCAAATGTTTAACACAGCGTGGCACACAAACCCAGCATATTTGGGCAGAGAAACAATAATGTGGTGCATGAGAGGCCTGAATCATCCAGCGATGGGCAAATGGGTGCAAACAGGAGAGGAGCACGGGTGCATGACTGCAGTAATAAACAAAACATTAAGAACAACTTAGATTCAATTATGGAAGAGGAACACATTTTTAAAAATCTGATGCTAATGGTGATAATGAAAATTGGTTGACATAACAAAACATTATGAAAGGAATGTGAAGCTGTGGTGGAAACAGACTGAAGAAGACAGTGGAGTTGCAGCCAGGCCGTGGTTCTAAACGTTCTCTCTCCCTCCAGTGTGCCGATGAACAGGATGCGGTCTGCACACGGTCAGCCTTGCTGCGGTTCCCTCCGCTGGCTAACATGACCGTCAAACTGAAGCACGGGAGCGTGGTGTCCGTGGACAGCGTGGACGTCCGGATGCCTCTGATCCACGGTGCGTAAAGGAGTGGCCCTTAAAGCGAAGCAGCCCAAACGGATCTTTTTCCTGATCACAGCACGCAACAGAACTGTTGCACCAAATTTCCGTTTACGTTTGGGAACCTCATAAATTGAGAATTATTTCTTCCCTGCTGGGAGCAAACGTCAAAGACAATGGGGGCCATTTCAGTACACAGGTTTCCCTTGTACAGTCCATCCTTAGTTCAGTGGAGTTCAGATGTTACAGAGTGGCACAAAAAAATATTCCAGGAAAGAATACAAAATCATGAATACTGAAAAAACCCTCTTTTTAGGTTTAATATAAGATTTTAACCATCTGTAGTGTTTATGAAGTACGTACATAAAATAATGTGTTAAGCAATGCTGTGTGTGAGTAAGGAAGCATCCTACTGTCTCCATTGTTAGTGGTGAAGGCAACACAGCGCCCCCGATACCCCCTGTAGCAGCACTCTGATCCACTCATATGGGCACCTTATTCACTGCTTTGTGTATTTAAATTCGCTGCCCTGTGTGTGTGTGTGTCAGTTACACCGCTGAGTACATTTCAATTTATTACCCACAATGCCGGTTCATTAGACATTACGGTAGGATATAAAAGTATTACTGTGGTACACAGTGCAGTACACCGTACAGAATAATGGTGAAAAGCTATTGGGCTTAAACTGTGTGGTTTTCTGGACTTTCAACATATCCAGACCTCCCTCCCATAAGTTTGGAAAACGGAGGCTGTATTACAAGTTCTCCTTCCGAAATGATAAGTATATATAAGTTGCGCTACAAAATTTGCTTAACAAACTGTAGAATTGTGGGAAATTAAATTTGGAAATGTTGAACACACAGAAGGCAGCAGTTGTCCCTTTCATCTCAGGAACTAAGAAATCTTAGAAATGTAAATCAGGGCAAACACACGTGCGCGTGCACACACACACACAGACACCCAAAAGACAATTTTGAGTCACCAGTTTACCTGAAACACATGTCTCTGGCCAGTGGAAGAAATGTGTAAATATTTCTTCATTTTTCAGAAATGATTATTTGACATTCAGGCTTCCATTTCGTTTTATCAGTATTCAGGCTCACCTGAGTGATGGAAGCTTGAATGCTGAATAATTATTTCTTAAAAATAAAAACTACTGCACAGTACTCACTTCTGGTTTCTGCCAATGCTGGCGTTCCTGCAGTCCAGCAATAGCGCTATATGCTAACAAGGTGGCTTAAACACTTCATCGCTGTCTCTGGTGGAGGTGGCCTTTATATTAATTTCGAATTCTGTGGCCACCTCAGGACCCCTTCGTATTCAGAGGACAGTGATGTCATCGGTGCGCTTGTCCTATGGCGAGGATTTCCAGCTGGACTGGGACGGGAGGGGCAAAGCTGTGCTGAAGGTGAGGGATGTCAGCTTACTCTGCATTTGTGTCACAGCTCAGATGGCAGGAGATGGTCCGCTGGGCTGTTCTTCCTCTTGGGGTGGATGTTCCCACTGAGGAGTAACTGCTCTGAACGTCAGCCAGCTAGAAGCAATGGTGTGGCTGCTTGTTGTGATAAAAAAGACTTTTGACTATAAATTGAGAAGAACCATTACCTTGTAATGCCCTGTCATCACACACAGTCATTGTTATTGCTCTTGTGTGCTCATAGCTTGGGCCCATGTTCATGGGGAAGACATGCGGCCTTTGTGGGAACTACAACGGGAACCAAGGGGATGACTTCTTGACTCCGGGCGGGCTGGTGGAGACTCAGGCACCCGGATTTGGGAATTCCTGGAAGATGAATGGAGAGTGTGACAATGTGGTGAAGCAAGACCCCGACCCCTGTATCCTCAACCCCAAGAGAGGTTCGCAATGATCCCATCAACTTCTTCCCTCTTCCTCATACTTATAAATTTGTATTTAACAGCCTGTGGTTGTTTTCAAGTCATTCTGTGAAATATCTTTCAGTTGTCCTTATTTCCTGTAAGTCCTTCATACTCCTCCTCTAATGTCTGCCATGTACGACTCTCCTCTGTGTCCTTGGGTGCCCCCTCCCTTCATCCCACACTCGCAGTGCGCTTTGCGGAGGAGTCGTGCTCAACTTTGCTCTCCGTGCTGTTTGAGCCGTGCCACCTGGAGGTGAACCCCGCCCCCTTCCTGCGGAACTGCCGCTATGACGTTTGCTCCTGCACCGATGGTCAGGAGTGCCTTTGCTCCGCAGTGGCCAGCTATGCCACACTCTGCGCTAGCAAGGGGGTGCTTGTGAACTGGAGGAACCCCAAGTTCTGTGGTAAGTGTTTCTTGGCATCCAAAGCTCTTGAATAGAACTTGAATAGAACTTGTCTAATAGGTAAAAGCCTTAGATTCTCAAGGAACGGAGGTGGGTTCAAGAGTTGTTCCCAAGACTCCCGTTGTTCACCCTTGTTGATCCCTTGCTTTGAATAAGGAAGTTGATCAGTGAGCTGCTAATGGAAGGGATAGTGACACTTTTGTCAAGCTGTAGTGGTTTGTGGGGGCAATATGTTCTGGTTCTGGGTTTAGCAGCAGCTTAAATGAGCGAGCTGGCAGCCCGTGTGTTGCTGTTGGGAAGGTATGCTGCCCGCTTATAGCCCACTGCTTGGTTTGCAGAGATGAGATGCCCAGAAGGCCAGGTGTATGAGCAGTGTGGTAGCCCCTGCAACCAGACCTGCAGATCTCTTTCGCTTCCGGACTCGGGCTGTCGGGAGCTCTGTTTGGAAGGCTGCTACTGTCCACACGGGCTGTTCCTAAGTGATGAAGGCAAGTGTGTGCCCCAGGAGCAGTGTTCCTGCCACTATGATGGTGAGATCTACCAGCCAAATGATGTCTTCTCCAACCATCACTCCATCTGGTGAGAAGCCATGTCAAACAGCATCACTGCATACTTTGAAACAGCCTAGCTTGTTAGTTTCTCAGCTTGTTTCTGTGTGTGTTTACCCATGAATAGACTTGAGGGTGAAGCATATTCTCCAGGATGTCTCTCGGATTATAACAGCTCTCTTCTTTCCCGCCAGTTACTGTGAAAATGGCGCGATGCGCTGCAGCTCCAGCGAGACCCCCCTGGGCATGCTGTCTGACTTCTTTTACAATGATCTGCCACCAGCAAGGGGTACGACAGCCTTTACTAAGCCACTTGTGGGATGGTCTCTTGCTGTAGAACAGGACCAGATTTTAGTTTCCTGTTGTTGTTCCAACTATGCCCCATACCTGTTAAGCCACCTGCTTTTCCTTATACATCTATGTGTGTTGAACCCCACAGCACGCCGTTCCCTCTCCTGCATGCCCCCTCTGCAAAAGATGGTTTGTGAGAGTCCACACGATGTGGGCCTAGAGTGCGCCAAGACGTGTCAGAACTATGACGTGGAGTGTATAAGCCAGGGTTGCTTCTCCGGCTGCATGTGTCCCCCAGGCACGGTAAGGTCCTCATTCCCAGTTCTTCTGTTCAAGATTAGACATCAGCATTAGTTTCTTTCTCTCTTGAACATTTAAACTACAGGGAGAAAAATTACGCTCAAATGTCTTCTCACATTTTGTTGTGAAGGATAGCTGATTATATGACTGAGTGGTGCTATTTTTGTGTAGGTGCGCCACAGAAGAGACTGCATTCCTCCAGATCAGTGTCCCTGTTTCCACAACAACAAGCCATATGGTTCTGGACAAACAGTCACCGTGGACTGCAACTCATGGTAAAACCGCTCTGGGCGTGAGATCTGTGTGTGTGTGTGTGTGTGTGTGTGTGTGTGTGTGTGTGTGTGTGTGTGTGTGTGTGTGTGTGTGTGTGTGGTTTAGAAAGAACTCTCAATATGGTGGAAGTATCATTTTCCTTTATGTGTCCTTGTCCTGTTTCTGTATAGGTGATGGCTGCTGCCTTTAATGCACTTCCATTTCAGTGATGGTTATTGTTTGTTCAGAAGACCATGCTGGGGCTTAGTTAGATGGAGCTTGTATGCATCAGAAAGGTCTAATAAGTAATCCTCAGTCTGTTTCTACAGCACTTGTCGCAACCGTAAGTGGGAGTGCACCCAGAAGGCGTGCGACGGTTCCTGCAAGACAGTCGGCGAATCCCACTACATCACCTTTGATGGCCTCAAGTTCACCTTCCCTGGGCTTTGCCAGTACGTGCTGGTCCAGGTGAGCCTTCTGGGACTCTGGCTCCAGTGGAGGTGGAATGTTTTATGTACTGTGTTTTATTTGACACCGTCACTTTCTTCCTTCTTGTTAGGATTACTGCAATGGAAACCATGGTACGTTCCGGGTGCTAGTGGAGAACACGGCATGTGGGGTGCTGGGACACAAGTGCTCAAAGACAGTCACCGTGTTGTACCATGGGGGTATGATATCTCTGGAGCATGGAGAAGTAGGTGCCGCAGAAGGGGCTAAAACACGGTTTCTCGTTTGTTCTGGTACCTAGCCTTTGCACTGAGCCCCACCGTCTCCTTTTCCACAGGTGAAGATGAAGCAGCCTGTATTGCAGGAGACGGAGCTGGAAATTGTGCGCTCCGGGCTGTACTACATACTGCTCCTTGGCAAGGATATTACCATTACCTGGGACCGTGGGACTAGACTCACAGTCCAGCTGAAGGGTCACTACAAGGTGTGCGCAGAGTGGCAGAGGAGCAAACAGATGTGCACAAAGCTCAGAAACGTGTGCACTGGTTTATGCTGTGTATGTTATGGTTTCATGATCTCACACTTCAGGAGAAGGTTTGCGGTCTGTGTGGGAACTTTGATGGCAACCAGAACAATGACTTGGTCAGCAGTAACAATCAACTGGAGGTGGATGCCGCAGACTTTGGGAACTCATGGAAGGTGAACCCCAGCTGTGCCGATGCTGTACAGGTGAGAAAGAAACCTGGGCCAACCACCTGCTGCAGTGTTGCGGTTTGCTTCGATTTTAATGGGAGTGCAACATATTTGGTGAAAAGCAGCGGTTTGAGTGAGGCTTGGATTTCCTGTGGGTGAAATGTAGATGTCCAGTTCTGTAATCTGTGTGGATTTCCCTTTGCATCCAGCTGCCATCGCAGTGCAGTGATAACATCATGAAGCTGGTTACAGTGGAGCAGTCCTGCCGTGTGCTCACTAGCCCTCTCTTCAGGGAGTGCAACAGTCTGGTAAGAGCTATTGAGAATCTTTCGCTCATTCATGAGTCTAGAACCTTCTATAGGGGTAACGTATCTATTGGTAGATGTGGCTGTTTAGAATGGTCTGCATTATAGGTGGACCCAGAGCCCTACTGGGAGATTTGTACCCATGATACCTGCTCCTGCGCCTCAGTTGGGGACTGCGTCTGCTTCTGCGATGCCATAGCAGCCTATGCTCATGAGTGTGCTCAGAAGGGTGTGGCAGTGCACTGGAGATCCAACGACCTGTGCCGTAAGTTCTCGCAGCTAGCACTGATGCGGCCAGCAGACGCCAGGCCTTCACTGGTATTCAGTAATTGAATAATAATAATAGCAGTTATGACTAATAGGTAGCATAACCAGCAGGGCTAGTAAGTAGTTGCCTTCTACTCTAAGGACCCATGTTTGAGTCCCACCTACTGCTGTTTTATGCCAGAGCAAGGAACAAACCCTGAATTGCAGTAGCCTAACATGGTTAGCCAGTTTGGAGAAATGCAGCTCTTACAGAAACTGAAAACAATAATCTGCTATTGCAGCTGTAATGTTAAACTTAAAGTAATGTAGGGTTGTGATTGGCTGAGATTGTCAGTGTGATAGGAAATAGGAAGCTGCTTTGTAGAAGCTTGACTTCTGAATCAGTGTGTGAAAAATGTGAATGTATTATGTGATTCGTTCTTCCAGCCATGAGCTGCCAGGAGCTAAACAAGGCCGAGCCAGAGTTTGAGTGCGAGTGGCGGTACAACACTTGTGCCAGCACCTGCTCCATCACCTGTCAGCACCCCGAACCACTGGAGTGCCCTCGAGGGTGCCTGGAGGGTTGCTATGCCAACTGTCCCCCAGGTGAATGTTGTGCACCTCACCAGTTTAAATTAAATAGCACCAGTCTATGTCAGAGAATCAGTAACTGACAAAATGACTGAGGTTTTAGGGTTATGCCAATGGGGATGCATTTCTAAGCAGCATCGCTATTTTTTTTTTTTTTTTTAATGTTATTTAACCTCTGTTACTGTATGTAGCATCCAACTCCACAGTGTAGTGCTAAAGTGGACTAAAATTTTTCACTAGAATGTATTTCATCTGCTGAAAAGATACAAGAATTTCAAATATAGCGGAGCACTGAATGTAATGTTGGCCCATCCTCTCAGGTAAGATGCTGGATGAGGTGGCTATGCAGTGTGTGGAGCCATCCCAGTGTCATGTGTGCATGTATGACGGTCACCGTGTCTCGCATGGCAAGAAGATCGTGGTCAACCATGACAAACCAAAGTTGTGCCAGATCTGGTAAGGGCTAATCCAAAGGGTGGTAAGTGCAGGTACTCTAGACAGTCTTATCTGGGGAGCTGGAGGACAGATATGGGCATGATGTTCATGTCTACTAGAATGTTTCAGAAGAAGGATTAAGTTGGGGTGAAAGGTATCTGATGGGACAAGGAGACCTAAGTTTTTGGATGTTCTTGTTCCCTAACAGTCATTGTGAAAACAACAACCTGACATGTGAGGCTTGCCCCTCAGACTTACCCACCACCTTGGCTCCTACTGCTCCCACCACCACCCTCACCCCACTGCCCTTCTCCACTCCTGTCCCTGATGGCACCTGTGATCGTGCCATGGACCTGGCTTTCCTGATAGATGGCTCTTCAGCGCTCACGGAGGAGGAATTTGAGGCAGTAAAAGTTTTCATCCTGCGTGTGGTGGAGCGCTTCCGCATGGGCACTGCCCACACGAGGGCCACCATTTTGCTCTTCCACTCGGGTGTGAAGAGTTATGAAATGCAGGTGCAGAAGTGGCTCTTCAGAAAAATCTTGCGGGAGATGAAGTACAGTGGTGGTGATGTGGCTTTCATGGATGAGGCCATCAAGTACCTGTCTGTTTACATCTATGACAAGGACAAAAGGGTACACGCTGGGCGTGTGGCTGTTCTTCTGACTGCCAGTTCCAATCCACGACCCATGAGGGCCACCCAGCGTCTACTGAAGAAGAAGGACATCACCACAGTTACTATTGCTCTGGGGCCTGAAGTCAACATGGCCCAGCTCAACGAGATCACCAAGGCCAATCCCAACAGCCGTGCCTATGTTCTCAGCAGTGTTCAAGAGCTGGATGACAGGGCTGTTGAGGTTACAGACTACCTATGTACCCTCGGTCTGGAGCCTGAAGTCCCCAAACCAAAGTCCACCAAGACCACTGCTGTCACTCCAAAGACCACCACCACACCAACAGTCATTGAGCACATCACCTCCACAAAGTTAATCCTGGAACCCCTGGCATCCACCACCACTGTAACTCCAAATGTCAACCATGTGTCCATAGTGCCACCAGCCTGGGCCGTGAAGGATATTACATTTGTCATTGAGGGCTCGGACAAGGTTGGGGAGAAAGATTTCAACAAGACCAAGAAGTTCCTGGAGGAGGTCATCAATGAGATGTCAGTGAAAGAGGAGATTATCCGTATTACTGTGATACAGTACTCAGTTACCATCACAGTGGAGTTCACCCAGATGGATATAGGGCAGAGGCGAGCTGCAGTGGAGCGGGTGAGGCAGATCCAGTGGCGCGGTGGTGCAGCCACCAACACAGGTGCTGCTGTACGTACTGTCACCCAGACCACTTCCACTAACCAGCAAGAGAAGCTCAATATGGTTTTCATGGTGACTAGCAACCCCCCAACAGATCAAATCCAGAAACCATCAGAGACCTCCAGGACTATCATCTACCCAATCGGAGTGGGACCCAAGATCAGGGAAGTGGACCTCGAGTCTATCAGCTTCCCAGAGAAGCCCATCATCGTAGACAGCTATGACGGTCTAAGCTCCATTGTCAAGCGTGTTGTGAACATCACCAAATACACTAACATTAAGAGGCCACTAAGTCCCAGCCTCCCACCCAGAGAGCCAAGTTTGGCACCAAATCCCACCCTGCCCTCTTCAGGTAATGTTCTCCTGAACAAACTCTTCATCTTGACATTTACTTTTTATTTTTCCAGTTTTAATTTATTTTTCACCTTGTAGAAACAGCTCAAATTGGCCACTGTGGTGGCATCATGGTGCAGTGGGTTGCCGGGTTGCCTGATCTGTGTAACTGGATGTAGATGTGACACCCCCCCCCGAGTCTGCACCTAGTTTGATGCTCTCGCTACATTCACATCGGTCCAAAGATATGTTTCCAGTGAGGTGGTGACTCCAAAATGCACATAGTGTGTCCTGCGTGAGTGTGTTCTAGTGTTCTTGTGTGTAGATGCTGAATGGTTGTAGGAAGTTTAGTGCGGAGCATCTAGCACTTTCAGTCTCCCTGGATAGAGGTGTCAGCTAAATACAGTGTAGACATCAGACAAAATCATCTTACAGGAAAGACAACTATATTATTGTTTTTTGTACTGGATTTACTGGATTAACCAACAAAAGCTGACCCGATGCTGAAAACATCTCATCGTCTTGGGCTGAGCTAAATGATCTAACACCTCATTTTGCAGTTCCATGTGACAAGCCCATGGACATCATCTTTCTGCTGAAGGAGAGCTTTGACGGAGCACCGAACCAATTTGAGGACATGCGGACCTTCGTCAAAACCTTCATCGACCGTGCAAACATTGGTACGATGGTGCATTTGTAATGAAGACACAAGAACACCATGCAAGAACCAAACACCAAAATGGTTGCTTTCTATCCTCTTCCAGGGCCAAAGGACACACAGGTGTCCGTCATTCAGTATGGAGACAGAAACACTGAGGATGTCTCCTGGACAGCCGAGCAGACCAGGGACACCCTGGTCCACCTGATCGATGTCATGAAGAAAAGGAAACCCACTCCTGCCAGTCTAGGTAAAACAGCACACCTGTACATCAAGGCATACCAGGTAAACCTGGACACCTGTACAGAGTCACTGTTGTTCTTATGTACTGTACGTATTGCATGGCACACAGGAGCCGCACTTCGCTTTGCTGTGCGAAGTGCCATTTCCTCAGCCAGCGGGGGTCGCTCCGGCGTGGTCAAGATTGTGGTAATGCTGGTAACAGATAAGTCGACGGATTCCGTGGTGGAAGCCGCCAATGAAGCCCTGACTGCTGGTAAACACAATTTTTTTCTCTTTTATTAAACTTCAAAAAAGTATGACACACTCCAACAAAGCAACACATCTCTAAATCACACATGAAAAATTAGAGCTTCTGACAAAAACAACTCCTTCAATAGTTGCTTTGTACCACAAAACCTTTACACAATATTTCTCGCTAAACCACTGCATCAGTGTTTCATCACATTCAGTTCTGTATCTGTAATAAAACATCACACACAGTTAAAACTACAGCAAACATCACAATTAAACAATACGATTGTGCAACTCCTGCATATCCGTGTGTGCACCCATACAGCCCTCCCATCCCAGCGCACCGTAACTTCCTTTCTTACTTATCCCACGTTCAGCACTCACACCCAACAACCACTACTTTCAAACTTACTTTGCGTCCAATCACAAGCCTCCATTTCGACCACAGTCATCGTCCGCTAACATCCAGCATCACTCACTCTCTCACTCACTCACTTCGGTCATCAACAAATCCAAACCATTCAGCATCCAGTCATCTCCCCACCACTGCAAAACCCACTCAAGACACCATACACCCCACACATTCACACCGTTCACCACTCTGGTAAACATGGTAATGCATCTTAGCTGAAAGCATCAGAGGCAGAACAGGTGACATTGCTGCCGTTACGGTGGTACTGCTTTGGTGGTGACAAATCCATCTTTTCTTCATTTGCAGCTGTTTTTTTTCTGTTTAACTGATTCAGAATAATTAATAATTCATTTGAAAGAAATGTGCACATCTTGCGTACAACAGTATTTGTACACATTTTGTATTTGTATTTCAGTGGCATAATGGCACTATTTATGCTCTCATGACTTCCATTGGAACATTGCATTCCTCATAAGTGCTACGTTTACCCCTGCAGGTGTGTCTGTGTTCCCCATTGGCATCGGTTCGCAGTACGACCGCACCCAGCTCATTGCCCTGGCTGGTCATGGCATGCAGGACAATGCCATGCACTTCAGCAGCGTAGAGGACCTGCAGGTGATGGCTGTCCTGGGGCACACTTTCATCGACAAGCTCTGCAGAGGTGCGAGTCTCGAGACGCCATTGCCTGGTCCCGCAGGAGCACTGTGTGTGGCTCGGATAATGATGTTGGGCCTTTTTCTCTCTGCTTTTAACCAGCGGGTCCCCCAGGCGTGTGTGTGGATGATAACGGGAATCAGAGGAAGGTGAGTGCAACACCAGTGTAGATGCCACATGGATCAAGCCTGTTGCTCCTACAGCTCCTTCCTTATTAAACCAACATACAGACCTGCTGTCCTTTCCAGCTCAGAGCCCCAAATTTGTTATCTTCACACAGAAAACCTTTGGTATTTTTCTTTCTGAGCTATTAAATCAGACAGTCCTGAAAACCTTAGTGCTGCCTGTGTGTGTGCATGTGTGCGTGTGCGTGTGCGTGTGTGTGTGTGTGTGTGTATGTGTGTGTGTTTGTGTGTGTGTGTGTGTGTGTTATAGCCAGGGGAGACCTGGACCATGGCTGATGGCTGCCACAGTTTGCTGTGCCACCCCAATGGGGCTGTAACAGTGCAGAGCCACCTTGTGAACTGCGAGCGCCTGGAACGCCCTGCCTGCAAGAACAACCTGCGCAGTATCAAGGTTCCGGAGCCCTGTGGCTGTCGCTGGGCCTGCCCCTGTGAGTATGACCACAACCCCTCTCGGCCCAGTCCTGCGCTCCCATAATGCTAGGCTCACGGAGTGGCGGGTTTGCAAAGCAGGGGATGTTTGCTAGGCGGTTCGGGTGTGTGGTGGAGGGCAATACATGGAAGGGTCTATGTGAAATGAAGTCCTGTTGGTTACTGTTGCAGCCATAACAAAAGAAATCCATCATTTGAGGCAGGCCCTTTTGTGGAAAGACTTTGTTTAAAATGTGAGCTGCATACTATCTCTTCCAAGTCCTTTTGTGCATTCTTCATTGTGTTTGTTGTATGTCTGCAATTTTTGTGTCCTACAACCCCCACAATCCCTCAGGCATATGCATGGGAAGCTCCACCAACCACGTTGTGACATTTGATGGACTGGCCCTGAAGCTGGATGGCTTCTGCTCATACCGACTGGTCTGGGTGGAAGGCCCAGCTGGAGTGGAAGTCCTGCTGCACAATGGCCCCTGTCAGGCCTCCCCCAACCAGATTTGCATGAAGACCATGGAGGTGAAGACTGAGGGCCAGGTGGTGCTCCTGAAGGATGATATGACGGTGAGCAACCCTTGTTGGGACTGCATTGTTGGACTCGTGGTTCTAGAATTGACAACCAAAATGTTTAAACATTGTGTCTCAGCTGTACAGAAGGGAAAAACAGATGGAGATGCGGTGACCATAATTTCAGAAAATGATCACTTGCTCCTCCACTTATTATAAAGACTTCATTTTGACATCCATGTCCATATGTCAGGTGACCGTCGACGGGGTTGAGATGGCTGTTCCTCTGAGGACCAAAGTAGTGGAGGTGACCCAGTATGGGGCTGTTATGCACCAACTGAGGCTGAACTCCCTGGGCTATGTGGTGGCTTTCACCCCCCGGAGCAATGAATTCACCATTCAGCTGAGCCCCTCTATAGGATCCAACAAAACCCTTGGCCTCTGTGGTGCGTCTCCATGGCAACCAGTCACAAACCCTCTCCACAAGTGATTTCCTGTTTAGTCTTTCTCTTCAGAACAAATGTGTACTCCATTCCTGGATGTTCTTTAGCATAACTTAATTTACTTGTTATGTTTACACTTCCATGCATATTATTCTGCCACATTTTTAATTTTATTCATTCCAGAATTTTTATTAGCTAAGTGCCTGGTGGTTGCCTGAAATTTCAGTCAGGACCCCTTTGGATCCAAACGTAAATCTGATGGCTCTGCCCTGATTCCCGCTACCCTCCTGCTCACCATCCAACAGGTCACTGTGATCAAGATGAGCAGAATGACTTGACTTTGCCTGACGGCACCATGACCGCAGATGCTGGGGCCTTCATTGGGGAGTGGACACTGCCCCAAGAGGATGGCACCCCTTGCCAGCCACGGAGGAGTGAGATCTGTTCACATCCCGCCACAGGGCAATGCCAGGTTCTGCACTCTGCTGCCTTTGTGCCCTGCCATGCTGCTGTACCACCAGAGCCCTTCCTGGCCCTGTGTCAGCAGAATGCCTGCTACAGTGGCGAGATCTGCGACCTGGTATCTGCGTACAGCCGGCTCTGTCGAATGCAGGGCATCTGCATCAACTGGAGGAGCGGCGACTTCTGCCGTAAGACCAGCGCTGATCGATAAAATCATCACCATATGTATCTTCAGTACAGAATATGCCACCACATTATACTGAAATATTTCCCCAGATGCATACACGGTTACAGTCACACAGTAAAAGTTACACCCCCACCATAACTTCTTCTTCTTCTTCTTTCGGCCACTTCCGTTAGGGGTCACCACAGCGGATCAAAAGCTTCCACTTCCTCCTGTCCTCTGCATTTCTCTCCGTCACCCCCACCACTTGCATGTCCTCCTTCACCACATCCATAAATCTCCTCTTAGGCCTTCCTCTCTTCCTCTTGCCTGGCAGCTCCATCCCTAGCATCCTTCTCCCGATATATCCAGAATCTCTCCTCTGCACATGTCCAAACCAACGCAATCTCACCTCTCTGACTTTGTCTCCAAACCGTCCAACCTGTGCTGACCCTCTAATATACTCATTTCTAATCCTGTCCATCCTCGTCACACCCAATGCAAACCTTAACATCTTTAACTCTGCCACCTCCAGCTCTGCCTTCTGTCTTTTGCTCAGTGCCACCGTCTCCAACCCATAAAGCATAGCTGGTCTCACTACCATCTTATAGACCTTCCCTTTCACTCTTGCTGGTACTCTTCTGTCACAAATCACTCCTGACACTCTTCTCCACCCACTCCACCCTGCCTGCACTCTCTTCTTCTCCTCTCTTCCACACTCCCCATTACTCTGGACTGTTGATCCTAAGTATTTAAATTCACCCACCTTCGCCAACTCTATTCCCTACATCCTCACCATTCCTCTGTCCTCCCTCTCATTTATGCACATGTATTCTGTCTTAGTCCTACTGACCTTCATTCCTCTTCTCTCTAGAGCATATCGCCACCTCTCCAGGGTCTCTTCAACCTGCTCCCTACTCTCACTACAGATCACAATGTCATCCGCAAACATCATAGTCCACGGTGAATCCTGTCTGATCTCATCTGTCAACCTGTCCATTACCATTGCAAACAAGAAAGGACTCAAAGCTGATCCTTGATGTAATCCTACCCCCACCCTGAAAGAATCCATCACTCCTACTGCAGACCTCACCACTGTCACACTGTCCTTGTACATATCCTGTACCACTCTTACATACTTCTCTGGCACACCCGACTTCCTCATACAATACCACAGCTCCTCTCTAGGTACCCTGTCATATGCTTTCTCTAAGTCCACGAAGACACAATGCAACTCCTTCTTACCTTCTCGGTACTTCTCCATCAACACCCTCAGAGCAAACATCACATCTGTAGTACTCCTTCTCGGCATGAAGCCATACTGCTGCTCACTAATTGTCACCTCCCTTCTTAACCTAGCTTCCACTACTCTTTCCCATAACTTCATGCTATGGCTGATCAGTTTTATCCCTCTGTAGTTACTACAGCTCTGCACATCACCTTTATTCTTAAAAATAGGTACCGGTACACTTCTTCTCCACTCCTCAGGCATCGTCTCACTTTCCAAGATTCCATTAAACAATCTGGTTAAAAACTCCACTGCCATCTCTCCTAAACACTTCCATGCTTCCACAGGTATGTCATCTGGGCCAACAGCCTTTCCATTCTTCATCCTCTTCATAGCTGTCCTAACTTCCTCCTTGCTAATCCATTGCACTCCCCTATTCATAGTCCCTACATCATCCAGTCTTCTCTCTCTCTCGTTCTCTTCATTCATCAACCCCTCAAAGTACTCTTTCTATCTGCTCAACACACTCTCCTCGCTTGTGAGTACATTTCCATCGCTATCCTTTATCACCCTAACCTGCTGCACATCTTTCCCAGCTCGGTCCCTCTGCCTAGCTAATCGGTACAGGTTCTTTTCTCCCTCCTTAGTGTCCAACCTCTCATACCGTTCACCATAGGCCTTTTCTTTAGCCTTTGCCACCTCTCTCTTCGCCCTACGCCTCATCTCATTGTACTCCTGTCTACATTCTTCATCTCTCTGTCTATCCCACTTCTTCTTCGCCAGCCTCTTCCTCTGTATACTCTCCTGTACTTCTTCATTCCACCACCAGGTTTCCTTGTCCTCCTTCCTCTGTCCCGATGCCACACCAAGCACCTTTCTAGCTGTCTCTCTTACCACTTCTGCTGTAGATGTCCAGCTCACTGGTAACTTTTCACTGCCACCCAGTGCCTGTCTTAATTCCTTCCTGAATTCCACCTTATAGTTTTCCTTTTCCAACTTCCACCATTTGATCCTTGGTTCTGCCCTCACTCTCCTTCTCATTTTGATCTCCAATGTCATCCTACACACCACCATCCTATGCTGCCTAACTACGCTTTCCCCTGCCACCACTGTGCAGTCTACAATCTCCTTCAGTCTGGCCCTCCTGCACAAGATATGGTCCACCTGTGTGCATCTTCCTCCACTCTTGTACGTCACCCTGTGTTCCTCCCTCTTCTTAAAATACGTGTTTACCACAGCCATGTCCATCCTTTTTGCAAAATCCACTATCATCTGACCTTCTGCGTTCCTCTCCTTGACACCATACCTACCCATCACCTCCTCATCTCCTCTGTTTCCTTCCCCAACATGTCCATTGAAATCCGCTCCAATCGCCACTCTCTCTCCCTCAGGTACACTCCTCGCCACTTCATCCATATTGCTCCAGAATTCTTCTTTCTCATCCATCTCACACCCAACTTGTGGGGCATATGCAGTAACAACATTCAGCATCACACCATCAATTTCCAGTTTCATAACCATCACTGTCAGACACTTTCTTCACCTCCAAAACACTCTTGACATACTGTTCCTTCAGGATAACGCCTACCCCGTTTCTCCTCCCATCCACACCATGGTAAAACAGTTTAAACCCCCCTCCGATGCACCTAGCCTTACTCCCCTTCCATTTGGTCTCTTGCACACACAATATATCAACCTTCCTTCTATCCATCATATCAGCAAGCTCTCTCCCTTTACCAGTCATACTACCAACATTCAAAGTTCCTATCCTCACGTCCATTGTCTTAACCTTCCTCCTCTCCTCCTTCCTCCGGACATGCCTTCCTCCTCTCTTCCTCCTTCTTTGGCCAGCAGTAGCCCAATTTCCACCAGCACCCTGTCGGCTAGCAGTGCTGGTGGCGGTCGTTGTTAACCCGGGCCTCGACCGATCCGGTTTGGAAATTTCTATTTTTGTCCGCATATTTAGTTTGGCAAAAATTTTTACGCCGGATGCCCTTCCTGACATAACCCTCTCCATTTCCGGGCTTGGGACCGGCACAAAGACATGCACTAGTTTGTGCATCCCCTTGCGGCTGGATTACACCCCCACCATAACACACCCCACAATTACACAAATATAGATATAATGTGATTGGCTAATGTTGAACATCATCTGATGGTGAACATTGTCTGATGGTGATGAACGTACAGGATTTAGTGAAGATGACAGATGTTTCGGTAAAAGTTTCTATTAGCACTGTAGCGTGGAAGGGGGTCTGCAACTACCCATAATGCGCTATTGCTACGTATGTAAATAGGCGTGTCTAGCTATACTGGGCTGTTGACCCTCTTTGTGTTCAGTATGTTTGCCAGCTTTTAGGCAGGCATGTTGTTGTGCTCTGTAAGTGCTGCTGTTTAAATAAGGGGCAGAGAAAGCTCGTCTTCCTGCACTCCGGGTTCTTGAGCCATATTATTAGCGGTAGAACTACAGTATACAGCACAACATATCACATGCCACTCTGATTATAATAATTCTTCCCTTTCCTACACATCTTATAAATGTCAACCAAAAGATAGCTTTTTTCTTTTCTATACAGAAACTTGGAAAAATATTGTTATATTCCATTAACCCTGCAATAAGGATGACACATTTTATGCAGCTGAATTTTCTGGACCCAGCTTATCGCGTTATGGTGTGGTTTTACTGTACAAACAGCTCAGTATCTCGGAACTGCAAATGTGATCAGCATTTAATAGCCACCAGCTATAAACACGTGACTGTATGTTTAACTCCCCTGCTGCAGCCATGCCCTGCCCAAGTTCCATGGTGTTTGACAGCTGCCGGACGGGGTGCATAGAGGAGTGTGGCAGCAGCCAGGGCAATGGCTCCCTGTGTATGGACACGCCCACGGAGGGCTGCTTCTGCCCCCCGGGTCTGGTGCTCCGCAAAGGGATCTGTGTGAGACCAGACACCTGCTCCCAGTGCCTGGATCCGCATGGCACAGCTCACCAGGTGGGCAGCCTAAATAAAAATAAAAATATTTCAGTTTGAAATTAATTTGAGGACGTAAGTAATTTAAGAGCTGGAAGAGCTCTGTGTGTGATGTCAGAGCTAGAAGAAGCATTGTTGGTAAAACGATGCACTCTAGTGGATTGTAGCGGTAGCACTTGCATGTTCTCCTTTAGGACATGCTGTTTTAAAAAAGAAAAGGTTGGAGTTTTTTTGGTGATGGTTGGCCCTGCTATTTTGTCTGCAGTACCTTGAGAGCTGGGTTTCACACGAGAACCCCTGTCAGATCTGCATGTGTCTGGATAACCAGCAGATCAACTGCACTGCAAAGCCCTGCAGTGACAATAAGAGTGAGGACACAAATTCAACTGATCAAAAGTCTGAAAGCTGGTTATGTCTCATTCCTTCTTAATATGTACAATATTTCACTAAACTTTTTCATAATTCTATATAAACCTTAGTCCTGAACTGATGCTTAATAAAAATCACTGCCCCTTCACTCAGAACATAAGCTTTGGTTTATTGCTGTGATGTCATGAACTCCTCTGTTGTGATGGTTGTGTCCTCACAGTCCCTGAGTGTGGTCCCTGTGAGGTCCTCAGGCAGAAGAGGGAGTCCCAGTGCTGCCCAGAATACGAGTGTGGTATGCCCTCCAGTCCCCCGCACTGTCCCACCATATCACTTTTTTCACCTTGATTTACACTCACAACTGTGCCCCTCTGTTCTTCTCTCCTCAAATGCATACCCACTAAAAGACTCGTGAATAAACTGGTTGAATCTTTGCTCCCACAGTGTGTGACCTGGTGAACTGTGATCTTCCGGATATTCCTCACTGTAAAGACGGACTGAGCCTGGTGCTCACCAATCCTGGGCAATGTAGACCCATCCATGAGTGTGGTGAGTACTACTGCAGGCAAGCATTGTCGGGATAGCATCTAGAAAGTTCTGGTTGTTTATTACAAACCCTGGCCTGTGGTTTTCTTCATCTGTGCCCCCCACCGCGACACCACCAGCCTGTAAGAGGGAAGCGTGCCCCCTGCAGACTCGGCCCTCCTGCCCTCCTCATCGGCTGCTGAAAACAAAGCCAACAAAGTGTTGCGAAACGTACGAGTGTGTGTGCAGCTGCCAGAACTCCACACACTCCTGCCCTCTGGGCCACAGCACTTCCACCACCACCAACGACTGCGGCTGCACTGAGGTCACCTGCATCCCCGACCAGGTAGCCATTACTGTCACTACCATCTGCCAGGAATCCAACTGTGCTGCCGCCTCCGCACCCCTCACTACCGCCCACACTTCCCCAGGTGTGCGTGGTTTCCGGAGTTGTCTACCAAGTGGGCAGCCAATGGGACGAGTCCTGCAAGACCTGCAGGTGCACGGAGAACAGGGATGTGATGACCGGGCTGCACATTGCTGAATGTGTTGACAAAGTCTGCAACCAAATCTGCCCAGTGGTAAGACTCATCTCATGACTCTTCCACACATCACCAGCGACCCTTTCTGTTGTCAAAGAATTCTATTATTAGTCCAGAAGCAAGCCAAATCCTTCTCATTTTTACATTAAACATACAGCACAACTAGGACTACACCTATGCATGGTTGTTGTTGTGCTGTCAAGTCGATGACAACTCATAGCGACTCGGATAGTTGGATAGTTGTCCTGAAATGCATTCGGTCCTCAGCAAGTCGGTTAAGACTTGACAAAGGGACATCCATGGCTGTGGTGATTGCGTTCACCACATAGCATGTCTTCCTCTTCTGCGTTGACCTTTCACTTTGGTGAGCACAATATCCTTTGCCGATGACTCTTCTCTGAGTAGGATATGTCCAAACTAAGATGGGAATCTAAATAGGAATCTAGAGATTTCTGAGTGTGAAAGCCTGTATATACAATATTAAAGTGTGACACATACAGTAGTGGACCTGACCACAGAGAATTAAGTTTAATATAAACAGACCGATTGATACAGGAATGTAACAAGGAAGCCCTGCTCACACTCTGGCAGGAAGACAAAGAAGAAACTTGAGAGCTGCAAAGGTTGTTCATAGATTAGTGGGGGGTAGATGTAGACCACAGCTGGACTGGATCACACCATATAAGGTGAAATATTTTAGCCAAATACTGAGAAAAAGAACATTTCCACCTTTTAAAAAAGTAACAAACCGTTCAACTAAAACAAATAATAATAATAATAATAATAATAATAATAATAATAATAATAATAAAACAATTAATAAAATGTATTTCTCCACACCATGCTTTCTGACACCAGGGTACCACCTACACCCACGCAGAGGGTGAGTGCTGCGGAAAATGCCGGAAATCCAGCTGTCTGGAGGAAACTAAGGGTGGACCCAGGGGTGACAGTGACTCTGGTGGACGCATCCATCTGGTAACCTTCTCATGCAACACGATGTTCACACTCAATACATGAGTGATATCTCACAAGGCCCAAAAATGAGCTCCTGCTGTAGATGATCTCCATGAGCTCGTCCGGCTGGCTCTGCCTAACAGTGCACCTTTGCGGGCCTCACAGGTGGGCGAGACGTGGCGCTCCCCGATGGACAGGTGCATGATCAGCGAGTGCATGAGGGTGAATGACGAGGTGTTCATCTCCCATTCTAACATCACTTGCCGTGACCTGGAGACCCCACACTGCCCCCTGGGGACCGAGCTGAAGTGCAGCACAGACGAATGCTGCCCCGTCTGCCAGTGTGGTATGACCATGACATTCATAAGCTTCTGTTACATAAATAAATTACTGTTAAAAGAAATAATCTCTCCACATTTGTCACCCTGCTCCAGTGCCCCTGGAGGCGTGCGTAATGAACCACACGGTCATTGGGGTAAGTGACCTGCCCTTTGTCGTCATCGGAGCTGTCTCCACTTACGGTCACTGAGTGTGATTAGAACTAATTCCTGACTAGGTAATGTTACCCCCGCTTGAGAACACAGGTGTCCCAAAACAGCCAAACAAAGTGGTGCAGGTAAGCTGCATCACGGAATGGGAGGGTGGTACCACTGGCAGCTAAATTACACAGTGCTGCCCTCCTTTAACCAGCGTCCCAGGTAATGCTGGTTCTGCCACATCTACACCATTTACTAGAAACAAAACTGAATGCGCCGATTCAAGTTCTAAAACAAGCAACCCGTTCTTAATCTGAAATAAAATATCTGCACTTCAACTATAGTGACAGCCAAATTGTGCAACGACGGGTGGAAAAGACCAGGACTCTGCTGCATTACTAAGTGGTTGCTAACTGGAAGTTTTCCCGTTGTGTTTTGCGCAGGCTGGAGAGAAGGTGATGGTGGACCCATGCACACACTGTGAGTGCTCTACGGAGCAGGGAATCTTTAGAAAGTACAGGCTCTCCTGCAGGAGGGTCACCTGTATGGACTGCCCTGAGGTGAGTCCACCTTTCCTCACTTTGCTTATCTCTGTCGTTGCTGCCATCATCATAATCATAATCATCATTGTCATCATCATCTTCGTCTCTGTGATGTTGTGATCATTCAGACTTTAGTGAAAATCTCAGCTGTTTTACCTGGGGCTGCACCACACTCATCTCCCTCTTGCTGAGCATCATCCTTTTCATCATCCATCAAGGTCAATCCCTGCCATTGCTTGTGTCAGGCTCTCCATGTTGACCACCTATGGTTTCCGACCTTCTGCAGTTTCTTTGTTACAGGGCTACAAACGACAGACTTCTCCAGACTCTTGCTGCGGCCCATGTATTGCCACAGCCTGCAAAATCGAGCTCCAAGACAGCACCCGCATGATCCTGAAGGTCAAGTGCATTAAATTATGACCAGTCTCAAGACACTGAAAGCATGGACATGCGTGTGTCCTCAGAAAAATGTCTTTCCTATCGTTTCTGCAATTGACATATTCCTCACCTTGTTGGTGTATGACTGCAGGCCAATGAGACATATGAGGATGGTTGCAACCGCCACACTTGTAGTGTGAATGCCAATGGAGGCCTGGTTCTGAGGACTCAGATCACTACCTGTCCTCCGTTTGATCGAGCCCGTTGCCTGGAAGAAGGGGTAAGATAACATTTGTAACTGAAGACTCATAACAGCACAAGTTATTGCAGGTGTATTAAGTAACAAAAAGTAGTCAGTTGAAAGAAATTGTGGTTAATTAAACAGACATTGAATATCCGACCATCATCTTCAAACATCCAACCATCATCTTCCTGGTCAGGGTCCCAGTGGTCCCAGACTCTATCCCGGATTCACTGGGCACTGGGCTATGAAACTTCACTTGGATGGACACCAGTCCACCACAGGGTGGCTGTGCAGAGTCACATACACACAATGGGCAGTTTAGAGTGACCAGTTAATCTGAAACATATATATCTGGACTGTGGGAGGCAATACAGACAGATATAGGCAGAATGCAAAAGCTCCACACAGACTGAGACCGACTACACGCAGCCTATATGCTCTGAGGAGCCAGTGCTACTCACTGTGCCACTGTGCTGGCTGACACTGAATGCAATAAAAGAAGATCAAAGTAATATAAAAAGTAAATAAAATGAAAATATATCACATTTGATGAAATTCCCACATCTCCATAGCTGTAAAGTTCAATCTCTGTCTATTTGTTTGCTTGTTTCTTACTTATTTACAGTTTTGTTTTCCAAGCCCCAGACCTGAAATTTGACATGCAGGTACTTCTCACCCTAAGCAAGTTTTCTGTGTAGTCAAGTTCATTAAACTCCAGAAAGACCACTTATTATTTTGAAAATTCAAAATTCTATCACACACACTGATGTACAAGACATTGATAAATTTTCTCATTCCACCTCCCACACACCACACACACACACACACACATACTCTCTGCATGTCAGTCTGCACATGCCATACAGGCTTTATACACCCACACAGGCTGACTCACATTTTCTGACACACAATTACATTAAATTCAACAAGTTTAAAAGAAATATTTTGTGGTGCACAATTTGCAATTACTGCGTCACTGCAGCCAGTTCACACGTTGCTGTCAGTGCCATGTGTCCCACCACAGGAGCCAGTAGCTGTTATATTTGAGCAAATAAAAATGTAAAATAAGAAATCACACACACATGCACATTTGTACATATTATTAGTTTTGCCTTTCCATCTTGACATCAAATTGACCTGGGCAACACCAGGTGATGGATAGTGTTATGTAAAGCAAGGCTTGTGGGTCTCACCCTTCATTGCTACAGACTACAATATCATAACAGGGAGGTCTCTCACCATCCTTCAGAAGAACAGGAGCTCAGGCGTTCCGCACATACACACATCACCCGTGCCTCTCTGAGTGGGACTTTACACATCAAGTGGCAGTTCTTTCATGTTAAGAAGCTCCTTTTGCTTGGATCCAAACCAACACAGAAACAGGCCAGTCTGCTGCAGTAGGCGGATATCTCTGTATGGAAGCCACGCTGCTGCTTTTTTTGGGCTGATTCTCCTGTTTTTCTTTTTAAACTGGAATGGGGGTGCATTTAATGAGTGCTTATTTCGCAGCCCTGGGGGTTGCGAAACACTTAATGCTGTTATGTGTTCTTTGCCAGGGGACAATTGGTCGGGTTGCCGACAGCTGCTGTGAGACGTGTGAGTATGACCTCCTGTGCATGATCTAATCGTGTTCACGCAAAAACACAAAGGCACTTGATCGTAAGACCTGCGGCGCATCGCTGTGGTGTAGCGCTGCTCTCCAAACCCTTGGCGGAGGCGGTGAGAGGCACTCTGGGACGCTGGCAAGCACGCCTGTAAATGTGTGCATGCTCCCTCCAGAGCCCTATTGTCGTGGCCCGCGTTTTACTGGCACACCGGGGTTCAGATGATGAGTGGAGCTCTCTTTGTCTTCTAGGCACAGAGCCAGAATGCAAGAAAACCACCGGGGTGCTGAACTACATTAGAGTGGACGACTGCATGTCGGAGCAAAAGATGGAGCTACACTACTGTGAGGTACGCCTGCGGGCCACCATGCCGCTGAGCCCTACATCTATTCTTTCCTACAGTAACTGAAGGAGACTTTGCACATAAGCCTCAGTAACACATTGTGGCACTGACCTGCTTTAATGTACGGGAGGGGAGCAGGCCTCCACTCTGACCTCCTGTAGGTGGCCAGATAAGAAGGTGATGTGAGGGTACCGACCTGAATTTTCGCGTACACTACAATGAGGTGAAGGTTCAAGCAAGGAAGACAGGGCAAGGTCGGAAGGCACACAGACATCTCTCTAAAAATATAAATCCTCTGTACAAGTCTCTTTAGCTTCTCTTTGAAAAAGGAGCTTTAAAGACAATCACCTACAGCCTTGCTGCTCTTCCACCAGCAGTGGTGTAGTTTTCCTCTCATCTGTCCAACTCTTTCCTTGCATCTCTCTGCCCCCCCCCACTTCTTATCTTCTCCCCTTTCTCCTGCCATCATTCCCTTTCCCTACACCTGCTCACTCATTCATATTCATATCCCCATAGGGCAAGTGCCAGAGTAAATCCATGTTCTCCCTGGAGAAGAATGTGGTGGAGAGACAATGCGTGTGCTGCTCCGCCACGGACACCACACCCGTCAGCGTGCCCCTCCGCTGTGCCAACGGCACCCTGGTCCATCACCAGGTCCTGTCTGTCACCGGGTGCAGCTGTGTGGCCCAGCATTGCACAGAGCAATGAAGAAGATGAGGAGGAGGAGAATAAACAAGCAGCAGAAGGGTCTTCAGATGTTTGCTGTCCACTCCAATTTCCATAAAAAACCTGTAGTTATGGGACTCCTGTTAACATTCTACTCCAACTTGTTTCAGTGCATATAACCATTTTTCTCACACTATTTGTAAAGAATTGTGTATTTCAAGGTAGAGAGCAACACCATTCTGAGTAAAACAGCTTTAATTTAACCACTGATTTTGGTAACATTTCATTCACTATTTGGCCTGATGTTAGATTTTGTCTGGAATGTAACTATTTTTGTAAATAAGTAGAGCAGATTACTCCATTAAAACACAAAACACTTCACGTCTGCACATTGGTGTTCGGTTGCTGTATGCACCTCCACTATGTCCTGCACCCAAAACTAGGTGGCCAACACCAGATGCACCAGCACAGCACTGCATATAGTGTGATGCTGATTGTGCTCCAGAACTGTCAGAGAAGAACTTTGAAAATTTGGTATTCATCTGCAGTTTCTGAGATTTAGAGCAGTTAAACAGGGTATCCAGTGATCACTTAAGAGTTATGTACCCTTCTTATCAGTACCTGCTCAAGAATACAACAGCATTACAACTAGAGTGTTTGTCTGTGTAACAAGGTACACCTGATGGGATGGTTTTGTAGGTAATACATTAGAGGCTTAAGCGTCACGCCCGGACAGGGTTTAGAAGGCGTAATGGGTTCCTCGATTACAAGATGGCCATTTTAATATTTGATATGGTGGATATATACAAACGCAAAGGAAACCGGAGACAAAGGAGAAGGACGGGACCGAGCAACAGTGGCTTGTGCAGGTGTGTGTACCTGAGATGAGTGTGGTTCACAGGGGTCAGTGTACCACATCAGATACACTTAACGAAAGACCTACCCAAGTAACCTGAATCTCCATTTCCCACCACGATCCCATGCTAAGCTGAAAAACACATTTTGTGGAGAGAATAATTCAATATTTAACAATTCCTGCATTCTTAATTAATAGTGGAAATTTACCACAGGAAAGAAGATTCTCTAGTTCCCATTATTATTACTCTTGTTCTTCATTTATCTGACTCCTTTGTCCAAAGCTACTTATAATGCTAGAAAATTAGCTTTACAGCATTTTCCTCATTAGTCCTTACAGAATTTCTTATTGCGTCAATCAGTGCTTAAAATGGGTCGGTACTTTGTTATATTCAGCAGTGGCACTTCCAGGTTTTGCTCCTTGGACCTTCTCTTGTGCCGCGCCACTTCCCATAATCCTTCCCATAATTAAAAATAAAAATAAAAGCCTAAAAAATAATAAAATAAAAATAAAATAAAAATAAAAACTTCCCATAATTAATGCTCTGTTCTGCCCCCTGTTGACCAGATTGTCTGTCTGAGCTGCCCTCCCAGCAAGACTGTAACTGTAGTGCGAGGTCAGAGTTTATAACCGCTT
This sequence comes from Heterotis niloticus, assembly GCA_018136845.1. Classification (NCBI taxonomy): domain Eukaryota; kingdom Metazoa; phylum Chordata; class Actinopteri; order Osteoglossiformes; family Osteoglossidae; genus Heterotis; species Heterotis niloticus. Next base: position 14,954,661 of record CM030900.1, read on the forward strand.
CATAGCCACACTTCATCTCCCAGGGCCAGGCTGCACTAAGTTACGCTGCAAGTGAGCTCATGCTGTTTCCCTACTGTTTGTTAGTTGTGGCCCCTTTATTAGCTAAATACAAATGTACAGTATTGTGAGCATCAGCAATATCTCCAAACATCTTTTCTTTGCTGCCAAGTTCTTTTAACTTAATAGTTTGCTGACGTAAACTGAAAATAGTTTTTTTTTTTTTTTTTCCATCTCATAGTACTTTTATTGAGATTAGTGCAGCAATAGCAAGTTTTCAAACAGAAACCTTTTATGTCGCAAAGAAAGAGCCCAATCCACCTGTCGGCCCCCTGTTTGATTTGAAGTACAGCCTTTTTTCGAAGGTCGTATTTAAATTATTGCGCACACGGTAAATGTTTGTATATCTGCTGATCCGGCTACATGTGAACAGGTAGAAGAAGGTAGAGGTAGTTGGGCCTTAACCATAAGCCTTGGCGCGCAGCCGTGCGCACGTTAAGCCTGAACAGACGCCAGGAGCGGATTGCGCACCGCAGCCGCAGCCGCACTCGCTCTCCCGCGTCCCGCACCCACGCCCGCACGTAGCGCCGATATGGCAGACAGCAGGACAGCTACCGGCCGCGGTAAGTTTGGCCCCTTTCTTCCGACCCGCTTCTTCTGCCCTTTCAGAGAACCTATGCGTGAGTGCGCGCTCCCGGAGGCGCGGGCCAGCGTAGTGTGAAGCTGCTCGTCGGTAATCTGTAATCCGTTATCTGCAATGTGCACCCGGGCGCCATGCGCGCTCACAACCTGTTGCGCTCGCCCCCGCTTCGTAGTCGCCCGTTTATTTGTGAATGCTTATTTATAGCCCGCAACTTCTGCGCTGGGCGTTTGTGACAAGACGCGACGGCGTTCGTGCAGGGCTCGAGTGCGGGTCCGTGCGCGCGCACGTCCGGCCGCAGCCTCACAGTCGTCCCGCGCGATCTCCGCAACCGCCGCGGAGAAAACAGGGCCTCTTTGGGCGACAATAAAGAGTAGAACGTACGTCTGGGCCGCTGGCGGTGTCTATGCAGAGGCGTCTTCTCCTGTCACACATCCTGCTCTGAAGTTAAATCACTTTGCGTCAAGAGATACGCATATATTTTCGTTACACCAAAAGCCTTTGCGCTTCCTCAAGTTAAAAACAAAACAAAGCAAAACGTTCATGTTTTAGTTACGCGCCTGCATCTGCTTTGTGGTACCCACGTGGACCACCAGCGGGGACTTCTGCTAGAACCCATATCAGCCTATTGTGTTCCAAAGATCTGTACTAGAGATACTCTGGTACTACAGTGGTGGGAATATTTCTGCCCCCCTCCCCAAATGCCTGATAGTTTGTTACAGATGACAAACTCCCACCCACTGGGTTTGTATAATTTGCCCAACTGCAGGGAGCGTGACACGACTCACCGTGCCCCGCACAGCTTTTTTCAGCTTTTCGCTGTCTTTCGGGATATTTTCTGTAACTATTGTTTGTTCAGAATAAACACAGCTGACAGGAAATGATGTGCAGATGTTTTATGTGTTTTTACATGTTGTGAAAAATCTTTACAAGCAAATTGTTGAGAGGCGTGTGGGTCGCTGTCCGTGGTGCTGAGGAACACACGGCCGACCAGGCCGGTTCAGGTGCTGCAGCCGCAGCCTGTGGTCTGAGCACCCGACCGGGTAAAAATGAACCAACCAGCATGTTATGACTTTCACTCCATTCTTCACTGAAACAGTGCCCGGAGCGTCGGAGGGGTCGAAGATCACCACCGCCATCAGCGAGTCCTCCTCCATCTACAGTGACCGCTACTTTGGGCTCCCCAGGGAGATCTCTGACGTGGAGCTGGACGTGGTCAACGGCGTGTTCGACCCCTGCGACTACCTGGAAGAGCATCCAGAACCTGTAGGTGTAGAGGCGTGCTGCCCAGTCAAACCACACAGTCCCTCCTTGTGTGGAACTTTAAACTCTTTTATTTTGTATACAGTGTACTACTGAAGCAAAGCAACATAAGCCAGAACTATGTCTTTCAAATTCTGCCTTACATATTTGTGCGATACATCCATGTGCGATACACATTGTAACACTAAAGAGATGCCAGGCAACAGGTGGCGCAGTTAGAGCTGCCGACTTTGGAGACTGGTTCGAATCCCAGCACTTGTTGTACCTTTGTTGCACTGACCCCAAATAGCTCTGGTGAACAATACTCTGGCACAGAAATCTGTGAATAACTGTCAGTGGCTTAAAACTGTGAGTCGTGCTGGAGAAGGGAAAGCCATAAGTAGGATTAATGCAAATATAGTGGTTAAAGCTGCAAAGGGTTATAGGTTGAAATCATGTTCCTTTGGCTAAAGGTACTTATCCTTAACTCATTTAGTAGGAGTACCTTAGAGTACGAGGTGATAAATGATCGTTTGACATTTTGAACCGCTTTGTACAAATTCAGTGGCAAACGCATAACAGCGATGCTCTCAGAAGTGGGAGAACGAGCTCGCTGTTGCCGTGCCATTTTCTTCGCCCCTTTCCCCACTTTCGCGTGTGTATGTTTATTTAGCGTGTGGCCGCTTCCCCTGCGCGGCTTTCCGCGTTTCCAACCCAGTCGGAAGAGGCCGTCGGGCCGCCGGCTGCCCCATTGAGGTCCCGCAGGTGCGCCATTGTTCCCCGAGCCGGGCGGTGACGAGAGTCACGAGCGAAGTTTCTATGGAGATCCCGCGCGGCGCTCGCGCCAAAAAGGAGCCCCGTCAGCAGAGCGCGGCGCCAGAACCGCGCGGCCAGATGGATCGTCTCGTGCTGCGGAGCGGAGCGGAGCGCGCGCTGCCACACAGAGCCTCGCCGGCGACGGGAGTTTTCGCTCACGGCGTCCGCGCACAGTGAACGGCGCCCTGGCCACTTAGCCGCTTTAATCCTGCGCGCGTTTTATTTGTTTTTATTCTTCTTTCTTTTGTTTCTATTCCTCTTCTTTTTTGTTTTGCTTTTGCTACCGTTGTAGAGCATCATGGCGCAAACGAGAGGAGACGCCAGAAAACCGGTGAGTGGCGGTCTGTGCTTGTAACGCAGGTAGACTGGGCTGCGGGGTTCAGCTTTGAAAGTTTTAACACAATAATAGAACTTGGCTGTTGCGTGCAAAGTGCACTTGGAATTTTACCGACTCTTTGTTTGGTGACAAACCGCTTCTTTTTCAGTCATTTCTCAGATACGACAGTTAGTTCCGTGACTGTGGATACACGGAGCTCCGTTTTATTTTTTATTTTTTTTGTCTTTTGTCTTAACGACCAGGCGGATTCTTGGAGTGACTTCCAGTGTCAGTGGTGCGCTGCTGTGTGTCACTGTGTGTCATCGTTTGTCGCTGTGTGTCACCCTGTTTTGTGTCAGGCGGCCAAGAGTCCGGACTCCCCGCACAGCGGGCTCTACTTCGGCGACGGCAAGCGCAAGGTGGACTACGTGCTGGTGTACCACTACAGGAGGCGCGAGTCGCTGCGCGGCTCCCCAGGTCCCCACAGGTTGTCCGTCATCTCCAACGGGAGCTTCCCCGTCTCCGGCGACGGCAAGAAGGACGCGCAGGACGGGAGACTGGAGCAGGACGTGGCCGTGGACGTGGAATCAGCGGACCCCGTCGAGGAGGAGAAGCTGCACATCCGAGAGGAGTTCGAAGCGAACCTGGCCGACGCCGGCCTTGAGATCGAGCGCGACAAAGAAGTGAGCAGAAACGATTTTGTCACTGGCGTGTAGTTTCGCTCGCTGGGCAGCACCGCGCCTCACTTCTTCTCCTTCGTGGGTGGGGAGTGTGCAGAACATTATTTATTATTTTTTTTAAAATTCTATCTATCTATCTATCTATCTATCTATCTTACTTGTCTGTCAAAGAGTTGAAGAAGAATCTAGCAAATGTGGCTTGAACTAAATATCACCTTTGCTCTGAGCATCAACGTGCAAAGCCCTTGTATGGAACACAATTGCAGAGTGTAGGAAATAAATACTTTCTTTCATATAGCAGAAACAGAATGGCATACAAGTCAGAGTAAATCTAAGCCCATTTCATCAAGAGATGGAGAGATACAGATGCAGGCATGTGGTTCTGATTTTAAAGTCACAGTTTTTCTCACTATACATTACACCAGTAACAAGGTATAAATTAGAAGAGAATACAAATAATTTTTTGTTAAACAGATAATGTAGTGAAATTTTTTGGAGCTGATTACATGTCAGGAAAGAATTGGGTCTAGTAGAAATATGTTTTGAGACTTTGTGAATGTTGAGAAGGACTACTCTTATTTATGTCATAATCTATTTGGCAGTATGTCATTATGCATTATTTATGCATTATTGCTGTAACTTTGCCTATTGCAAATAACATGAAAGGGTTATTTTCTTATAATGCTGAATTTAAGGAGAGGGTGTTTCTTTTATTGTCACAATGGTTCATAATATCAAAAGATATTTGGATGTGTTGTGCCCAGGCAGCTAACAGCTGAGAGCAAAGAGTAGCCGGAGCAGAACTTTAGCAGGTGAAGCTCAGACCAGCAATGGTGCTAAAGAAGTGTTTGAAAAAAGACTGTCCTTCACATTTCCACATAAGTTAGACTTTTTAAGATACATACGGTAGATGAGTAATGCATGGTGACATGCTGAAAAATAGGTTATGACATAAATATACCATAATCAGCATTTTATGTGTTCGGTAAGATTGGGATTAAATAATGAAAATAAACTAAGGTAGAGCAAAGTAGGTGGCAGCCCTTGCCTCCAACAACTCAATGAAAATTGACTTGAAAGTCTTATTTGCTGCAATCTGAAAAAGCTAATATGAGGACAGCCATCTAATGAGCGCTTGTCTTATGTGCTATAGTCTGGCATTTCAAAGTTGGTCCACGTCTATAAAGTATCACCAAACTGCTGGTATCAGTTAACCTGGCTAGTGAACTGGTGCACAGTCACTTAATTATTCATATCCAGTTGAAGTTTTATAGAGGAAGTCTACTGTGCTCATCATCTGGTAACAGCACTGGCTTGGGGGACATCAGTTTCAGCCATCACCATCCTCCTGGCCAACAGTCTCACATTTGCAACTCAGTATTTAACATTAATTTTGTTTTTCTTTGTTTAGCCATCACTTTTACCCAGGATGACTTACAGTGTTCACCTTGCCCAGGTTGTATTGTATAATAGAACACAGAAAATGATACAATGCAGTTCATTACCTGTCTTACTCCTAAGTCTCAGTGTGCAATCACCTGTCTTATTTCTAGGCTCAGTGTGTGACCACTTGTCTCACTCCTGAATCTTAGTGTGCAGTCTCCTTTTGCACCTTTGAAGGTCGGGTTGTGACCGCCTGTCTCACTTCTGAAGCTCAATGTTTGATCATGTTCTTCTTCCTGCAGCTCAGTGTGCAATCACCCATCTCATTTTTGAAGCTCAAAATGTGACCACCTGTCTCACACCAGAAACTCAGTGTGTGGTCATCTGGCTCACACCTGAATTTCAGTGTGCACTCACCTTTTTCACTCTTCAAGGTCAGGATGTGATCGTTTGTCTCACTCCTGAAGCTCAGTGTGTAACTGTCTGTCTCACTCCAGTGCTTCAGAGTATGATCATCAGTCTCACTTCTCAGGGAGAGAGACTCAGCATGTGATCACTTTCCTTACTTAATGTCACTTGAGTCCCGGGGAGGTGGGGATGCTTTTGTTTAAGGGCCTCTGAACTAAAATTAATGGTCATCTGAAGGTTTTCATACACAGGGTCTTCAGCAAAGGACCGATTGCTTTAAATGCTTGTAATTACAGTACATGTGCTTGGTATTGATATTAATGAGATGAGGCCATGGAGTATCACCATATCAGTAGGGAATGTGAAAAACAGCTGAGAGTACATAATGATTAAGACACAGAGGGCACTTACTCTGAATGTTATGTTAGCAAAACATTGAGTGCTTTCAGAAATTTGTAATAGCTTAAGTAAAGTATAGGGGTTTTAATAAGTTGGATTCTAAGGCCACTTATTTTTGAATATGAAGTGCTGTATTTTTAGACCTGGCTTTCGGGTTTAGATTATTGGGTTGTATGCACATCCTAGGAGTGAAGTGCTACAATCTTTTTCACTGTCTGCTCCACTTGAGTGCAGTTAATTATTTAAAATGTCAAGAGCAGGATTTACCACAGCAGGGTGACACCACTTCCTCTTTTGGGTCTTTGGGAGACCCTGAAAGGTCACCAGGGCTCAATTCCATCTCCGCTTCAGACTCAAGTGGCATCAACCTAATTGCACAACCCTGCTGATTTCAAAATGCTAATTGGAATATTTTATCCTATTTAGCCTTCCATTATTATTATTATTATTATTATTATTATTAAAGGAAAGAGTCTTGTCATTTTGAATTATTTTGTGTGCTTCCACTTTGGTACTTGCATCCTATTTAATGACATGCAGATATTTATTTGTGTAACTCCCATTAGCTCAGTATTCACAGCCAATGAAAAATATTTCATTGCCTTTTTTGAATTGCGTGAAAGTGGACAGGACACTGTTGTTGACAACTTGGTGCTGGCTCTTTTTATTTGCTGCCCTCCACTTCTGTCCTCAGCACAAGGTCCAAGGAGTGGGGTTTGTCAGGCTCCATGCACCGTGGCAAGTGCTGAGCAGAGAAGCTGAGTTCCTGAAGCTCAAGCTGCCCACAAAGAAGGTGAGGCGTTCCCATGTGTTTATCTCAGGAGTTTCTGATGAGTCTTCAAGGCCCTGATTCCTTCCATTTGTCAGTCTAACTGCATTAACGTGTCATTTAATTCAATCCTGTTATGCGTTATTGGCATCTCAGTAATCACTGTGATCTTTAAAATGATGGACAGATTAAATTTTCTGTTTTGCCTCTTTCAGAGCTATGAGCTGAAAGAAGTCAAGGGTTTATCAGGCAAAATGAATGAAATGTGGCGCAAACTCAACCAGCCTTTCCAGCCCAAAGTGTCACAGATGCTAAGCCAGAATCGGACCAAGTTTCTCTCCCATTCGTTCTCCCGAGACAAGTTGCACCTGTGAGTGGTGTGTGCGTGTGCGTGTGCGTACGTGCGTGTGAATAAATGTTGGATAACATGCAACTGATTACCTTTTAAAATATTTTGTATGAGTGGAAATGTGCTTTTCATTTAATTTTAATGAATTTGGTTTCTTTTTTTATAGATACAACATCCAACAGAAGGATACATTTTTTGATAGTGCAACACGCAGTTTAATAGTAAGTCTGTCTATACAAGAAAATTTTTTGCTTTCTATTCTCAGTGCAGTAGTTCAATGCATTTTGTGGTTAATTATGTCATTTAAGTGCTAATATGTCAAACAAATGAATTTGTTTTTCACTACGGTTTGCTACTAGTGTGTGATTCATGTAGTTATGCATTTGTGATACTTGTCAGAAATGTCTTTTCCTGGATTTTTGGAGCATGTGTATATTTCCTTAAAATTTTAATTATTTTAGTAGAAGAGCCTTGAAGGGAGTATTGCCTGTAACACTATATGTAACTTTAAAGAAACCAGAGCCACCTTGATATCATTGCAGCTAACCAAAGACCTGTTCTGGGCTTGTCCATTGTCCTGGACACAGAAGGTAGAATAATGAGTCTCACCAGGCTCCTCCAGCTAAATGTACATCCCCTTACAAGGAAATGTGTTTGTCCTCCCAGGTGTACGAGATACTAAGGCGCACCTCCTGTGTACGGACCTGCCAGTCTATGGGTGAGCGATGATTCCAGCAAAAGAGTGGCCTCTCTCAGGAAACTCCCTGGAATCCCAGTCATGATGCTACAGTGTGATGGGGCAGGAGGGGTTGGGGGGCTCCCACCATATGGTGCTTTGGACGTAGCAGCCAAGTAGAGAAATAGCAGTTGGTACTCCTTACTGTCTGTACAGCTGGCTCTGTTTACAGGCTGCATAACTTCTCTCTGTGATGTCAGGTCTCTTGCGTGTGCAGGGTATATGAGGTCATGTTTTCTAAATTACTCACTAGCATTGTTTAAGCTTCGTTTTATTGAGTGACACATTAGCTCTGCATGGGGTTTGGTTACCAAGTGTCATATTAACTGTGTGTGTATTTGTGGAGGTTGCATATTCGCTCTGTATTAGGACATGTGAACTGAGTTATAACTGAAGTCATTGTTACAGCACCTTAGTGGAAGAATTTAGCAAAATAGAGGGGCCACAATGCATTCACCAAAGCACTGATTTATTAGTATCATGGCGATAGGGGAGTGAATAAAATCCCAGATATTCTGATCCTCTGCCTGTTGCCATGATACATGCAGAACAGTTTTGCAGGTAACATCAACGTATTCACCAAAGTACTGATTTATTAGCATCGCAGTGACAGGGAGAGCACCACAATAATAGTCTCTGAGAAAAGACATTGTGGAGTGTTGTACTTGTATAGCGTGAATTAAAGAACAAAAAGGAAGTTGTTTGCAGAACAAAAAATACTTTTGCAGCATCACTATGCTGACAAAACCTGCTGGAGTGCTACTCGTGCATAATTGTATGAGTTTAGTTCCAGCTATCTGATCTTCTGTAATGTTTCTAAAATTCTCTGAAGGACATGTTTTAGTTTGTTCACGAGATCACAGATCAGTCATAAGGGCTTCAAGAATTTTATTCACAACAATAAAACATTCATTTTTAGACTAAAACACTGCAGCATCACATGATAAAGCATCCCCAGTAAATTGACTAACCTGTGCCCTCCCCAAACCCTACCTAGGGGTTACAGTCTTAATGACATCTTAAAGTAAAATAAAAGGAAAATAAATCTTGATATTTGAGTGTATTCTAGACTGTATCTGTTTTTCAGATTCTAGTTTAATCACTGTTGCGAAAACATTTCTTGAAATAGTTTTTAGTCCATCTCTTCTTAGTAAAGCACAACTTATTTGAGCAAATGCCCTTAAGTAAGTGAACGTCTCTGTCAGTTTTTACACAATTCATTCTGCAAAAAATATATAACGTCACAACTGTCTTACATGAGATCAAGGTCAAATCATTAACTTTCCATTTGCCTAGCTCATTGCTTTCACAATGCAGAGTTATCAAAAATTTATTAAAATTCACATTTTTGTTTGTATATTTTTAATTTCACAGTTAACAACACAGAAAATGTCACTAAACTGTTCTCAGTGGGTGATATTGGATTTCATATCACAAGATAAAAGAACATGGCACATATAGCTAAAGGTTACCTATGCATCATTGAAATGATAGAGAGGCTGTGAACAGGTGGTACAAACATGTTGTTTGCTTTTAGGATATCAGTCTTGTAACAGGCCTATTCAGAGTAATAAATGCAATACAGATGTTTTTGTATCTGTCCAGTTTGTCTCCATGTCCCTTTGTTAGGTACAGCAGGTGGAGTAGTGGTTGAAGCTAATGGCAGTATCATTTGATCAAGCAACTTAGCCTCAGTTTCTCGAGTAAACAAAACAAGCTGTATAAATGGATGAACCATTGTAAACAGCATAATAGACAAATATTTTACTTGATTTTTGATATCTGTTTTTCATATTTGTGTAATCTGAACATATGCTGTTATGTATTTGCTTATTTCAGTTTTGTTAAAATGTTTTCTTGATTGAAAGGATTCATATTATAGGTTCATCTAGCTGATACAGCTTTTTGGCGTAACTAGTAATAAACAACAGTAAAGTGAGTGGAAAAAATGCAGTATGATTATGTTTATCTTGCTATTCATGAATGAGGATGAAATAAGAATCAGATATTAGCGATCTATGAGATATCGGTTCTATAGTAATTATGTATAGGGTAGTTTTTAATGTCACATACAAGTGATGTGTGAGTAAGATGTTATTGCAAGCTAAGTTGCGTTCTATGCATGCATGCTTCAGAGCTGCATGCTAGTGACAAATGAGGCTGTAATGGTGAGGTGAATGTGGACCGAAGGTAAAGTTGCTGCTCTGTACTGCACAAATGGGTCACCAAGTTCCAGGATTTTTCTCAGACTGAAATGGAGCCCAATGGGAGTAATGTCCCTACAGCCTTGGTTATGAATTATCCTCATTATTGTGGACTAATCACTCAAGTTGTTTTCCCTAAGAGGACTGATTTAATTACTTTGAATGAAGTTTAAGTTGTGTGCATTCTCTAAGACCTCCTGAGCAGGAACTGCCATCTCTAGCCTTGATTATCTGGCTGGAACTGTGCTTTGGAATGTATGCAATTGGTGTTCTGTTCATGATGCACTCTGCCATATTCTCTGCACTTTCCAGGATAGGGTTTAATTTGGAAATGGATGATGAACCTGCTTGTTCAGTCTTTGTTTTTTTGTTATTTGAATAATGGACTAACATCAGTGATGTTTTCCCATCTTCTAGGTGTCAGTACCTTAATAGCAAAAGGAGTCTATGATGCAGCCTTCCCCTTGCATGATGTGAGTTACTTTTCGTTATTTTTACCATTAAAAAAATGAGGGCAACTGTGACATTTGTTCATGTTGTTATACTTTTTTGTTATGATGTCATCTACCACACAGGGTGACTTTAAGAGTAACGAGGATGAGGAAAGGAATGACAGACAGGTGAGGGTCTTCTTTAGTTGAAAACACAATGCATGTCATTCAGGTCCATGAAAACCTAACCCTAACCCTACAATAAGGTTTTTATGCAGTATAAAATGAATATGTCAGTAAAGTGAAGACTTCCATATTGACTACACATTGAATTTTTAGCCATTGTTTTATGTTTGGCATTTTAAACAGAGACATTTCTAAAAGCTGTTCATTTACTTTCATAGTATACTATTTTCAAGGTTCGAACACTACTTACAGAACTGCTGCAGCCTGGTGCATAAAATTCAGTGACAAAATATTTTTAAATTACTTTCTTATATCTTCCCAGCTCCTACATGATGAATGGGCAAGATATGGAGCCTTTTACAAGTACCAGCCTATTGATCTCATTAGGTACCATAGAGGATTTTTCAACTTTTCTTGATATTGTTTTTGCAAATAGATTCCTAGATGATGTGGTTGTCACAGACTTTTGGTGGCTGTGGGTTTCAGGAAGTACTTTGGAGAAAAGATTGGCTTGTACTTTGCCTGGCTTGGGGTCTACACTCAGCTGCTCATCCCAGCCTCCTTGGTGGGCATTATCGTGTTCTTCTATGGTTGTGCCACTGTGGATACCAATGTGCCCAGGTACCTGGCCATTCCTTGGGCCATCTGTATGTGTGTTTATGCATGTGTTTGCAAGTGCTTGAATGTGTGTATGTGTAGACAGTCTTGTATACGTGTTTGTGTGTTTGTAACCATGCTTGGTTATGTACATGAATGTGCATGTCATTACTTATATCCTTTCTAGTATCAGTTGGTTGAAAGGGTAAATGTGAATCTTTTCCTCCAGTGCCTTTTTTTGTAGTAGGCAAACAAGCTGTATACTGCCAGGCCAAATAAGATTAGCACGTTTGTTTTTGAAGTAAGGCCTGATATTTAGTTCAGCTGTGCCAGCTGGATGCCTGTGGTACAATGAAACCTACTGTGTAAAATGTCTTGACAGACATTGAAAGGTCTTCATAGACACCTACAGTTACATTAAAGCCAAGTATGCCTAGCACTTCTCATTTAATTTTCAAATGTCTGCATGTGAGTTGCAGGAAAAATGCATCAGGTGTCTTGTGTGACCCTGTCTGTTCCCCCTCAGCCAAGAGATGTGTGACAAGGGGCAGAACTTCACCATGTGCCCACTGTGTGATGGGGCATGTGACTATTGGTGCTTGAGTACAGCCTGCAGCACAGCCCGGGCCAGCCACCTTTTTGACAACCCCGCGACTGTCTTCTTCGCTATCTTTATGTCTCTTTGGGGTAGGCCCAAGGCCGACATCCACGTGGTCTGTTTTTCCATTGGTTTCCAATCTCCCCACTCTTTTCATAGTTCTATATGCTCTGAAATAGCGTAATGTGTGTATGGTGTGATATGGTTACGGTACAAATATAGTTTTTGAACACATTCATTTCATAGCTGGCAAAGGACCTCATCCCTGAAGTCCTGTTGCTCAGATTATGGATCAAATCTGACCTAGTTCATTCAGTGATGGTGTCTGGAAGTTCCCCAGTAGCAGAGAATAACTGGCATACTCTGCTGTGGGGTGTGTGTGTGTGTTGGGGGGGCTCTGTGTCGGCTCAACATAGGGCTTGAATGGACTGTTGCTGGTAATTTTTGTAAGTGACAGATGATGGACAGGCAATGCTGTTGGTTTGCCAATGCCAGCTGTCTGCCAGGCTCTCTATTGGCAGCCAACAGATGAACAAGCCAAGCATCCCGCCACACCCCTGCTCACAGCTGGTCACAACTCCCCAGTGTTAATGGCTGCGTGTCATGTTGCACTGAGTCACTGTTGGCACCTCTGCATGGGGGGCCTTTGCCCAGCCAGCAGCCCTTTGTGTCCACATCGACAATACCGGCTTGGCTTACTGCCCCCCCCTCTCAAGTGCAGTGTGTGAGAGAAGATGGGACAGAAAGGTTATAACATATTCATGATCCATCATGCTCTGTCAAGCGGCAAACACAGAACTTCCAGGCATCGGTCATCCTTACACTAAATCCAGAAGGCGTTTTTAGTAGCTGAGTAACTTGCATTGCTGTATGTGTCAGGTATACAATAGTTTAGAATGCTTGCATGAACAATGTCACAGAATAAACATGTGCATGACATTAGATCCTGTGATACTAAATGAAGTGGATATGTGGCTATAATACTTTACTTGCTCCCTTTTTCTGGCAGCTGCCATGTTCATGGAGCACTGGAAGCGGCGACAGATGAGTCTTACCTACAGCTGGGACTTGTCAGGGCTAGAGGAAGAGGAGGTGAGGAGAGCTGTCCACTGGAATATCAACTCTGTCCAACTATCTCATGAGCCTCAGAGTACTGGTTAGGAGGTCAGAGCTGACAAAAAATCTATCAGGAGGCCCACACACAGAACCCATGCCATGTGAATTTTATGTAGCAACCATTGTGGGTAATTTTCTTCATCAGGAGAGCTAGACAGATTTGATTTGAATCAGTGCCCTTGGGGCATTAAGCTAAATAGTTGGGATTCGTACTTTTATGTAAATAAGTACAAAAACCAGTGAGCCATTCTCTGTTGCTTTAGCTTGAGCAGGTTGTCAATTTTAATTGCTACAGAAAATGGATAAGACAGCAATTATTTCTATTGCTGGTTTAATGCCCTTTTTAATGTATATTTTATTATTACTTCTCTCATTTTTATGTAAATGTCTTATTGTTTCTTTCAAATTGCATTCCTCCCAAGGACCAAACTAAGGTTTGATGTTATTGTTCATTTTAAGAGGTAGCTTTCCCAGTAGGTGAACTTATTTTCCTCTCTTGAGCATATGAACTCATTCCTGCCTTTTGTTTTCACTGGGACCATAGTGTCAAAAGCTTGGTGAGCTGCCAACCGAATCTTTTACAGGTGACCTCTGTTCTGTCCTCACAGGAGCATCCACGACCAAAATATGAAAACATGCTTCTGAAGAAAAGGCAGAAAAAAAAGATCAAGAAGAATAAAAAGAAGAAGAAAAATGAGGTAAGAACTTTTCTATTTAGAGAGATTTGCTGGCTAACTAATCTGAGTAACTGGACAAAGAAAAGTGACAAGAATTTTTTGAATGGCTATGTAAAATAGATATAGTTTATACTCAAAAAATTATATAATTTATATATAATTTGAATTTCTTTTTATATTTTTATACAGTTAGATTTAGCATATGCCATATTTCATTGGGTTAATGGATGTGTGGAAACAATTCAGGTTTAATGCCATCTCTTTGATGCAAAAATGTGTATGGCAATACACACAACCTGATGACTATAGTTGTTCAGTTTGTGTATTCTTGTTGATGTTATTATTTGCTATGGGCTTGGAGGCTTCCATGAGTGGCTGGCTGTAGGCATAGCAACTTAGTGCCAAAGACCAGGGGTAGCCTGTCCCATCATGCATTGCTCTGGCTTGAGGCCACTTATCTCATGTACATGGAGACAGATTGCTCTCTTGGTTCTGGGCTACTCTCAAAGAAAAGAAGTGGAATATTTGGATCCTTACTGATACCCTGGAAAGAGAATGTAGCAGCAGGCTATAGCTTATTGAAAGGGCACAGGTGCAGGTCCTGCATAGCTTGTCTGCTGAAATAGATGGATGTCTTACTGAATGAACTGAGTCTTACTGAATGAACTGAATGTCTTTTCCAAACATACAACTGTAGGGTCTCCATAGTTTTTTTTGTTGCCTGGAATCCAATATTATATTATCCAATATCACTCTGGGTCTAAGAATTCAATCTTGCCATTGTTATCTGCAGCGAAGATAGTGAAGGCTTTGTTGTCTGGATGATCTTGTCCAAGTAAAAAGCACATTTTACTAAATGTTCTCATGTCATTTTTACAGGTTTTAGTCCAATGAGACAGGTGATCAATGTCACAATACTGGCCTGCCAACAACCCATCATAAATATATATTGTAATGTCTACTATTAATCTAATAGGCTCATGATGATGATTGACAAGTTTTATGAATTCTGAATATGAACAAATCACATTGTAAAATTTAATCATTTAATCATTTGGCTTCTGCATTTGGACATGTTTATTTTTCTTCAGTGCATAAATATGGCGTGTATGTTTATAATGGGACATTAGATTTGCACTGACATTTATGCTGTATTTTTATAAACCAAGGAGTATAACTATACATTATATTCTTATTATCATGATATATGAGTTTGAAAATATCCTCCAGATATATGTGGCTATGTGAGCACTTGGTATAAGACTAAAATATCCTACTGCTTAATTCATATTAAAGAGGATTTCAAAATCTTAGTGAAGATTTAAATTAAGAAAACTAGTCATCTCTAGCCATCTGGGCTTTACTATAAATTAAATGTGGTAATGAAGTAGCATAACATGACTGCATCTTATGTAATACATTGGATGTTTTTGTGTCATTTCATGCAACTGCTTTGTGTTCATTGCACAATTGTCCCGGAGCTTCCATTTTTGTTTTGTTTTCAGAATCTTTTACATTTTACCCAAAGTCACATACACTCTACTATATGCTCAGCTGCCCATTTGTGTTGTTGAGAGTTTCACCATAGCAACACAACATCTTTTTCTTGCATTAAAGCACCAGTGTTTTGTCTGGATTTCCTGATTTACACAGGGTTCTATGCAGATCCTTGTTTATTGTGTTTTGTCTAAGAAAACAGATAAAATAGTGGTTAGAGCTACTGCATTGCAATTAAAAAATTTACATTTGAATCCCTTTTTGAACTGTAGTACCCTTGAGCATGATATGTGACTCAAATTGCTCCAGTAAAAAAATTGCCTAGTTGTGTAAATGGATAACTAATAGTAATAAGGTTAGTATACACACCAAAAATTATAACTTTGAAGAAATGCATCAGCTTAATGACATAATAATGAACAACTTTGGCCTTTTGGGGACTTTATGACTGCCAGGGGTCCAAAATGTATATGATTGGACTGTTCTGTGTGTTTCAGCCCAGCAAAAATGCGGAGGAGAGAGTGGACGGGGGCAAGGAAAAATGGCGACAAAGAATAATGTCTGTCCTGGGCAGAGAGATGCCGGTAATGAAGCTTGCCTGCTGTGCTACCTTTTACATGCTATGCTGCCATTTTTCTACACTTTGGCTGCATGTTTGCTGTACCTCAGCAACGAGCAGTATTTTTCTCATGCTGGCTCTTGCTCCCTCCTTCCCCCAGTCTGGCTGCACATGCCATAGCCTCCTATAGCTCATGGTTTCTGGCACTTTCTGGTTGGCAGGAAGGGCTGTCTCTCATGGATTGGAGTGCTCCATGTATTTTGACTGAGAGGAGTAGCAGTTTGTTGTTTGAGCTATGGCAGCACACCACTGATGAGAAGGGCCCCTGTTAGGGAATAATCACTGTGAGTGTCCAGTGATGGATGGCTTCCTTGCATGCCCCTGCACTGTAGTTAGTGCATTAGTTAATTGACAGAAATACAAATTTCTAAGGAACAGCCTTGCCTCAGTCAAAATGATGGCCAGGTAAATCACACTGACAGCAGAACATTGCAAGAACATTCAGAAGTGATGGAACACATCAGAGGTCTTAGTTGATGAGAAAAAGGCATGCAGATTGTTCACAGTTGTGTTGATGGGCTGTCAGGATCAAGTGTTGCTTGTAAGGCATATGGGGGTTGGGCAAGGGGACGTGGACACCTTTTTGAAGTAATCTTCTTAATACAAGACGAGCCAGGTAGTTCACACCAGGATAATGCCATTAGATGCGCCACCTCTCAGAAGCTACATATTGGACATGTGTGAAACCCTATGGACTCTGTCAACTAGAATGGAACAGGAAAGGTTTTTTTTAGTTCTTATCGAGTGAGAATAGCAGTCTCTCCCTTTGTCTCTATGGCAGCTCTGTGGAGCCATTCCGTCTGCCACATGGAACAGGCCTGATTGAGGGGCCGGGGGGCATCACAGAAGGCTGTGGCAAGGGGAGATGTCTAGGGGAGACAGATCATCTGCTATGTCTCTTCAATTATGCAGCAACATCATTCCTGTTCAAATTACTTTGATGACACCAAAGCCACAGTTGAAAAAGTCAGTCATGCAAAAGCAGCCTTATTGAAAATTTTTCATCTAACAAACTTTTTCCTCTCTTTAGTCAGAGGTGATATTCATCCATTTCTCATGCTGCTGCTATGGTCTCTCTTTGTCTCTGTCTCTCCCTGGCAGAATGCCACAGCTATGTTGCAGAGGCTTTTGTTAGCACAAGAGATGTCCACCGGTCTTGATTGGCTCACATTAACTTGCTGCACTTTGTCTCAAAGCTGATTAAGCCTCCCGGGTATCCCACATTGATGGTAATCTAGGATTATCATCAGGACTGGACTCCAGCCCAAGTTTGTCTTGTGCCCTTCATGTAGTAATGTTTTTAATCAGCGGGCTGAGCTGAGATAACTTGTCAGCATATTTTTACATGCTGTCCGTGTTTACCAAATGAAAGTTTGTTTTGATGAATGTGCAAACAGTGTTTGCATAGACACACCTACTACTCATTACCCTGGCGATGTGAAGTGAACACTTAACATGGAAGGTGCTTGTATATATGCAGTTTAAGTGTGATATTGCCTTTAAGAGGTGACAGGGGGCTCCATCAACTGAACAGACTTGGTCTTCATTTTAATTATCAACTGGCCAAAAACCATTCACAGTTTTATTAAAAAATAATTAAATGGGATCATATTACTTTACCACAGTCATGACCCAGTTTCCATTTGCAGTTATGGGAAATTACATTTTCTATTTGGCTATCCATCATTTACTTTGACCAAACCACATTTCTTCCATGTATGGATATCTGGGCCTTGGTCCTGCAGGTGCCATATTTATAAAGTTTCCAGTAACTGCTCACTGATATTTTACTAGATAACTGAACCTGAAAATATCTATCCTGGTATTATTTGAAAAACATGCCAGTACAAATATAGCAAAGATTCCTTTGTAAAATAAATAACACAACATAATATAACAATTCTTACTTAGCAAGTGCAGATGTAGTTTACTCTGTAAAAAAAATGCCCATCAATTCACAATTATAAAGTTAGTATTCTTATTCTGTTCTTATGATTTATACCATAAATCATAGTTTACCACCAAGTTGATTGGCATTGTATGGTAGATCAGTAGAGAGGGGTTAGGCAGTGATAATAATAATAATAATAATAATAATAATAATAATAATAATAATTATAATAATAATGGCTCATGCATATGTGGGCAAAACTTGGGTTGACTTATAAAAATTCATTTTGAGTGTTGTTATTTTTACTTAAAATATAGCATGGAAAGAAATATTAAAGCATAATTTTGTTACTTTTGTATGGCACAGTGAATGGTGAGTTGTTATTGAACTTATTTAGTCTCATCGAGAAAGATCACCTGGTGGGAATACAGGGCATTACATAAGAGTACCTGGAAACAAAACACTATGAAGTTTAGACTGACATGAGGTTATATGCTCTGGACACTGGTGAAAACAGGTGCTGAGCTGTGTTTTGAATGGTTGTCAGTGGAATTTGACAGCTGAGGAGGCTGACAGACATGTTTGGTTTTTAACGATTTGAAGTCCTCTCTCTGGAACAATGTTTCAGCATCCCAGAGGAGACTGTGGACAGTTGGAATAGACCCTGTTCAAGATCTGTTATGGATTCAGTGTGACAAGTGACAGGAAATGATGTGAATGCATGTGTAGGTTGGTGCAAAAAGGTTATTTATAGAAGAACCCCAATATGGGTGTCACTGTACTCTAAAGAATATGAAGATGCCTTTCTCAGATCTTTTTCAGGGGTATTGCTAATCTGTGTTTTCCCCACCTCTCGGGATTTAAGGTGGTGGACCTTTACATTCCTTAACGCAGCAACAAGTGTAACTTTTAAGGCCACTGCCATGCTGAAGGTCCCCACTTTGAATCTCCACTCTTGCTGTTAGACTATTGCTGAAGGTATTTACCCTGAATTAATAGTCATACCATGCTGCATGAATGAGTAAATTATTGTAAAGTTGATTGGCATTATAATTTGCCTTGGACAAAGGTGTTAAACAAAGACTTGATAATTATTTAGTTACCCTGGGGTCCTTTCCATAAATGGAGCTGGTGGAGCATGAGTTTAACTACCTGTAGCTTCAGTATTCTACATGTTGTGGCACAGAGGTCTGAGCTAAGCACTTAAACAAAGCTTGGCATTCACTGCTCACTCTATATGTCCCCATCTTCACTAATGGTCACGAGCTCTGGATAAAAACAAAACAGTAAGTATAAACATGTGAAATGAGGTTCTCCCAAGTGATGGTATATATGGTTCATTATACAGGAATCTCTCAGTATCTGAATGTAATTTGTCCATGAAAACATGTCAGATGCAGAAGTTTTACTGAATGTCTGTTTCCCATTATTTTAAATGGCCCATTTAAAAGCACCTATGTAACCATCAGCCTATGACTTTGGCCTGGTCCAACACTCTAAACACAAAATTACCTAATTAAAAAACATTTAATATTGTTTTTAATTTGCATGTTTATAACACATGGTACAATTTGCATGAGGACCAATGGGCATCCAGCTGAATTATCCAGTTTAAATCACAATAAATGCTGTAACTGTGTTCAACCGTGTAACAAATGTGTTCAGACAAACGTCAGATGAACCGATTCATTTATCAAAAGCTTCAAATTGATCGCTTTGGATAAATTTATATCAGTATAAAATACAGTTTATTACAATATATACAGTTTTTTAGAAGTACTGTATGGTATTGATTTGGTGATTTTTTTTTTTTTTTTAACATTTATTTTGACTTTTATTCATGTTATGATTTTTTTAATTATGGATAAGCTTCAGATGACTGTTTGTTATAGCAAAAGTTTCTAGTTGAATGCTGACATTTAGGTATTAATGTTCAAGAGTTACTGTAGCAAAAAATCACCTATAAAGAGTTTGGATACAGAGAAACTGGTATACATGCTTATAACCTTTGCAGGAAAAAGCTATGTAAGTATTCTTTGTGGAATTTTCAGACTTGGTGGTGCAGATTTTAATATTATTATTTATTAGATGTCAGTTTTTTTAAAAGGATCATTAGTTTATTGTTCCTAATTGGTTTTATAAAAAAAAAAAAAAGTAGTTAGTCCCATCTGTCTCTGAAACAAGAGGTACTGAGGGTTTGGTGTTGCAGAACACAGGGGTAGTCAGATGTTCACAGAGCTTGAGTATTTCAGTTTTCTTGTAGACAGCAATGAGCACATCACAGGCTCAGTAAGCACTGGGTTGGATCAGCTACTCAGGGAATGCACAATATTGAGGTGTTAAGATTTCAACTTGCAACATGGTAATTTATGACAAACCATATCTTCCTGCCTGGTGCGCATCATTTAATGCAGCAGTTTAGAATTTATACCTACCCCTTAAATTCTGACGAACTGTAATATTCCAGTATGAATGAAGACTCCAAAAGGGACTCATATGATCTGCAGGCAGACTGTAGGAGGAGCTGTCGCTGCATACTAGCTGCTTGTGAGAGCCACAGACCAGGCTGTGCTGAGCTCCCTGTAGAGGGAGTGGCCAAGATCACAGATTAACTGTACCTCCCGCAGTATCACCATGGAGACTTGGAACACTTATACACTGCTCGCCTGAATGAATACGACAGGGAGCCAAAATGCCCATACTTTAGCCTAATTCCAAGCCCGTGTTTCAAGTTCACTGTGATATTTGCCCAGTCCAGCAGTGAGGACAATACCTGCTATAACTTGGGCACCATATTCTAAAAATTTAAATCAAATGTCTTCCATTGTTACAAAATTGGTGTCCGTTACTAATCTCCTAAATTACATATTTGGTGCTATGGGTTGCTCAGAATGGCACAGCCAAGATGTAATTTGAAAGTGAAAAGCCTGAAAATACTCATCAGGGAGCTGAAATGGTTAATGTGTGACCTTTTATCCTGTCCATAATATTTCTCTACTGCTCATTTGACAAAAGAGATCAATACATTCTCCATAGGCTTCGATATCTGAGGCTAATGTAGATTGGCCATTGGGAACGATAAACTTAATAGTTTGACAAAGAAGTTTTACTTTTATAATAATTGTGATAATAATAAAGATAGGAAGAGCAGAGGTCTTGATGACTTTTTTCTGAGAAAATTCAGCACTGGGTAATTATCCTCATTCCTAATTGTAGAGCATTGTGTTAAACTCCTACATTCAGTGAGATGAGTCAGTGGTGATTGAGGGTTCTGTGAATGTGACCCAACCATTAAACAGCACATAGAAGACAGTTATTATAGCTGGACGGAACTGGGATGAACAGCATTTCCCTTCTCTTTTCTTGGAAGTGAGTGTGAATGCTAACTTTTAGTCTCCTAACTACTGTGGCCACATTGCCGTTCTGATTTAAGTCTTGGGTGGGTTACTGGAGGTTGGCCAGGCAAGTTTCCAAATGCTGTAACTCTAGGAATCATATTGAGCTTGTCAAATGCTTGAGTTGGCTGACCAGTGGTATAGTGTAACTACGTGTGTGTGTGTGTGTGTGTGTGTGTGTGTGTGTGTGTGTGTGTGTGTGTGTGTGTGTGTGTGTGTGTGTACGCACAGTATTTGTATATGTAGTTTGTATAGATATGTGTCTGCATTGTGTTGTATATGTATTTGTGGGTGCATGTGTGCCCATGTGTTGATATGTACAGTATGTGTTTGTGTGAGAAGGATTACAATGTGTGTCAAGTGAGGCTGATAGCAGCTTATCCAGGGCTGCACAGGTCTGCAAGGGGGCCTCTCACATCACATGACTGATCCTGTAACTGCTTAAAAGCAGATCTGTCCATGTTCTCCTGCACAAAAGCCAGAACTTGAACACTTTATGGAAAGCTGATGAAGTGCAATTCCTTTGCTGTAGCTCTGGACTGTGTAGTACAACCACTTGTACTTGGTTGTAGGTTAGATGCTGGAAGCCATAAACATCTGTGGGATTATTTTACAAGACAGGCAGCTTGGAAATTAACATCCCTGATGCCTTGGAAAAAATGGTAGCTCAGCCATTACATTATAATTGGATCAACTGTAGAGTTTTATGTGAAGTACATGTATAGCTTGGTCAGTGGGCTTTAACAGCTCTCCTAAAGCCCCCCTCTGTGTCTACCATCTGGTGAGTAGATGGTATTGATCGTATAAGATCAAAATTCTTATCTTTAAAATTTATATGTGGTTATTTGCTGATGGCATCTTTAAAAGAAAAAAACAGCCTGTGTAACGCTAATATTGATGATACTGATCATACAATTATCATGTTAAGAGTGTGTGTGTGTGTGTGTGTGTGTGTGTGTGTGTGTGTGTGTGTGTGTGTTCTGCCACACTCGAGTACAAAGTGCAGGCAGCTGGAGAGAGGTGGGTGGGTGACAGCAGTGACGTCAGTTCTGGACCGCAGTCCCTCCCCATATGGTCAGTAGGAAATCCCAACGATGGTTATCCTGACGCTAATTTCCCAAAAGGCTTCGTCTGCCTAAAAGAGGACTTGCATCAAGAAGGGTTGACTGATTGCGAAAAACACTCAGTTCTGTGTGAATGGCACAATGACAGTTTTATGCGAGGAAAGAAAATGTTTTTTAGATGCTAAAAATGGATGCTATATCCCAAGCTAAAGCCAACAACAATATGTTAGCTCAAGAAGGTTCATATTGCAAGAAATGAGAGACTGCTTAATTATAACAGATAATGAGCTCAAACCATCTTTTAGTCACGGTCTGAATTAATTGTCTTTTCTGAAATAGAAAAACTCAAACAAGAATTTTTTTAGCTCCTAATTCCCTTGCCTGCCTGGCAGGAGCCAGAAATGGGGAACTTAGTGGGTCCTGGAGGCAGAACACGAGACCGGCCGTTACAGAGAGATAATTACCTTGTTAGAATGGCATGTCTTTAATAAAGCAGCTGGCAGAGTCCACGCTGCGACCCATTTACTTTCCATGTCAAGGTCTTTCTGGAGTGCAGCTAATGTCTGCTAACACAAAATGAAGCAAGGTACTAAGCTACAGACTTTTGGGGGGATAAAAACCCACAAACGCAGGCATTAGAGTCACAAGGTCTGGTTCCCACAAGTTGAGAGTCACTCGGCTGTCTCATTAGGGATGCTAGTCTGGCACCACTGATAATCATGCTGCATACTATGCACACACATAAACACCAGCAGACCTTCCCCTAGCCTACCCCTGACCCAGTAGGGCCTACACTGACAGGGGAGGGGGGTTAAGAGGCTCAACTGCATGTACGATAACCCCCACCTTGTGTGGAATCTTGTCTTGGAATTCAAAAAGCCGCTACAGAGATAGCGTGTAAAAGTATTTAACAACGCCTTTCTCCTGTCCCTTTTTTCAATGGATTTTTCAACCTGGCACAGAAAAGAGAAAATGTATAGCTCCGAGTTCCTTGTTGTTGAGAAAGGACTGGATATGTTCTCTAATCATCACACATCTTTCTGGAATGGTTTCCCAAATGTTAAATAATGTTTTTCTTCCAACTATTGATGTGACTTGATGGCAGCATTGATAAGGCATATCATTATCAGGCTGCTGGAATGCAAGGTATTGTAAATCAATCTGACATGCGTAATGAAGAGGCCTGGGGTGTCCAAGTGAGAGTCACAGATGCGTCTGTGTTTTGTTACAGAAATAAATCAGGAAATCTGAAACTACAGAAGCTAAATTCACACAAATTGGATTACACTAATTTAATCTGTTGAATATTTTTTTTCCTGTTTAACATTG
The DNA here is from genome assembly GCA_018136845.1 of Heterotis niloticus. Lineage (NCBI taxonomy): Eukaryota > Metazoa > Chordata > Actinopteri > Osteoglossiformes > Osteoglossidae > Heterotis > Heterotis niloticus. The sequence goes on from CM030900.1 coordinate 14,978,000, forward strand.
TTATATAAGCTAAAATGCCAATATATGATGTATGCTGCTGTGGTTGCTTTGTGAACTCTGTTCAGAAGGTGCCACTTGGTATTGTAATGACATCCTGTCTACATGCTAGGTGGCACTGTTGCCTTCTGGATTAGTCATATTTTGAAACCAAATGCTCTCTTGAGGGTTCTGGAAGACCAAAGCATGCTGTCCCTCTGTGAACAGGGTTGTGCTGGGGGCAGCTCCTCCTCATACTTATCTCTTCATCTTCAACACTTTGGGAAAATATTCTACTTTTTTTACACCTCTAGCTAGACCTCTGCTTGCATTCTACACATACTGTACTGCATCCAGTGCTGTGCCTATCTCAATTTACAACACATAGCTCATTCTCCAGCCTGGACTCACACAAATACCAGATAAATTCTTGCCTACGGTTAATTGTTTCCAACTATCTGTATCTATGATTTCTGGAAAACATGTTCTTGTTATGTCTTGTTGCATAGTTCAGTTGTGTACTTTTTGTTCAGTCAGTGTTAATATCCTCCTGGCAAATTCATGGTGACAGTGGGCTGCTAACCCTACTTCAGGAGCTTAGGGAGGGCGAGACTTTTGGAGTTTTTGAACTTTGTGACTATCAAGCCCCGTCATGCATGTGCAGTGTGACTTTCATTGTAATCTGCATTCTGTGTATATTGATCTTGTAAACAGGGAGGCACTGGCAGAAATACCAGACATCCTCTGTTAGACTTCTATGGCTTTTCTTGTTCAATTCAGTAGGAGGCTGGCTCTTCCTTTTCTCAATTTCTCTAATCTGAGGAATATCAGGCTAAGGACTGGGGTCATATGCATTAATCCAAGCATGTGTACATATACTGCTTGTGTACACACGCTACTATTGGGGTTTTCTATTCAAGTAGAGAGTCACTGATATCTGAACAGCTGACCTATTTACAGTATGTAATATACTTTTTATTTTTATTTAAATACAGTGCTTTGTGGAAACATTCAAAACATTTTATTTCATTCAACTATCCAATGCAATGCCCTCTCGATGGGTAATGTATTTACAAAGAAACCAAATTACTGAATTTTTTTAAACCCCTGAAACACAGCAAGGTCAAGAGAAGCTGACATGGAGAGACAGGCTGCCTGGATACATCATCAATATCTCTTCAATCTTGTTCATGGTAGGTGCCACCCGGTGCTGTACCTGACTGGGAGATCAGTATATGTAATGTTAGCATGGTCCTATTAGTAAACCCCTAGATGGGCTGTGATTTAGTGTATAGAACATGGTAAAAATCATTCAATTTTTTCAGCACTTTTATATATGAGTTAAAATGCTTATTACAGTGATTTTGAACATATTTTTCAGTGGTACAAAAGCAGGTCCCTAGTACACTAAGTGTTAGCTGGATGAAGTCCAACTTCTAATGTACTACATTACTGACTGTTTCCTTCTCTAACATGCTTACCTCACCCCCCTTCTCCAACTGTATGTCATCTTCAGTTTGGCCTCACGTTCTCCGTTGTTTTCGGTATGATCATTTACCGGGTCACCACATCGGCGCTGATGGCCATGAGCACTGACCCAGAGACCAAGTCCAACGTGCGTGTGACAGTCACTGCCACAGCTGTCATCATCAACCTGGTGGTTATCCTCATTCTGGATGAGATCTATGGCGCCGTGGCAGTCTGGCTTACAGAGCTGGGTGAGATGAACTGGCAGGGCAATTAGTGGATCAAGGGCGGAAAAACTAGACAAAACAGATGTCATAAATATTATAGAAATTTCAGTGGATACACAAGTAATTTATTTTTTGTTCAGTTAGCCAATGATGTCATTGTGATTACTTAGAATTTCAAACCTTCATATGTAGAACAAAGTCACTTGTTTATTCAGAACTGAATAAGATAAAAAGCATATTGTCTTTCACTGTCAAAACACCTCTAAAAACCACTGCAACAGGATGCTTTAAACTACTTCCATGTGTGCTTCTTTTACAAAACAACTGAAGATGTCAAGGAAAAGATTAATTATATGCTGTTTAAGTTGCTGACGCTCTGCAAACATGCATCTATGTGTGCATGTTGCAGAGTTAGTGTATTCTATTGGGGAAATCAGTGCACAGTTCAATAAGCTGCTGTGTCATCTGCAGATGTTGTGTACAGAGGCCACGCAGAAGAGCTGGGGCTGCTGTAATCCAGCCACGGCTTTCCATGTCCCCTCGATGTGAAACAAGGCAGTGGGCCTGCTTATTCAGGCCAGGAATGTGGATAGGGATTATACCCAGAGATGTTACTGCTAGAAGGCAAGGTTGAGGTCTAAGGTGGGGTGTGTTGGGGAAGAATTAGGCTTTGGTCCAAAGTATAAGGAAAACAAAATTAGGTTTAGAATTAGGAGTGTGAATGGAGAGGGGAGGTATATAGTGCAAGTAATGGAATGAGAATCTCAAGAGCTGGTGAATGAGGGGACTACAGGATGGAAATGATTGAAACATCTTGGCTGTGCATGGAAGGCCAAAGGAAATGAACAGGAGAAGTTCCCAGATGAACAGGTCTGCATGCATGGATTCACAGAAATTAAGCATTACTTGGTTCTTTCTGTTTTTTTTTTCTGTAGAAATTCCAAAAACTGAGTCAGAATTTGAGGAGCGACTCATTCTGAAGGCTTTCCTCCTGAAGTTCATGAATGCTTATGCTCCCATTTTTTATGTTGCCTTTTTCAAGGGAAGGTAGGTAGATCTTGATCATCTTTCAGAAAAAAAAATCAGAAAGTTACTTTTTAAAACATTGGGGCAAACTTTTCTGAAATATAGACCACATTTTAAATTAATATTGGACATTAGATATGATGAATGGATATTTTGTTTAAAAGTTACCTGACTGAAGCAAACAATGCGGTATTTACAGATTATGTAGGCTTTACATCATCCTTTTACTGATATAAAACTCATTTTCTGGGGTTTTAGCAAGAAGAACTCATGGGTAACAGATTCATTATCACAATGCTGTGCAAATAGTTGGGACATCTGACTGGGCATTGCCTGTCTGGGTGTGGGATAGCCTCTCCAGCCCAATCCTGCCTAGACTCAGTGTGTCCTGAGGAGGGCAAGTAAAAAAGCACTGACTAAAGTATAACATAAACACCCCACTGCCTCTGTAATCAAGGGACAGTATAAAAAAATGCTTAAAAAATAATAAATAAAATATAACACAAGGGGGCAAAGCAGCTGTCTAAAATTTGTGCGTGAAGAAGAAACCTGATATAGCAAACTGATAGCCTTAGTCTTCCTTTGTGCAGATTTGCTGGTCGGCCTGGGGACTATGTCTACATTTTCAATGGCTTCCGCATGGAGGAGGTGAGCTTGCATCTTTCCAGCTTGAAACTTTCTCCATTTCTCAGTTACGCCTAAAACAAAGTAGTGTTTTCATTTCCAGACTGAATCATTATACCAAAAGGGTAGAAACAGATACATTTTTATTCAAATGCAGACAACAGGTAGCACAGAAATATCAATAAATTTTCTCCAAAAAGTTGTCCAGCTTCAATTTGATCTATGTATTGTTGGACATATTTTCTTCATTAGCCACCACAGCAGTTCTGTTAATTTTGCATAGTAGTCATTTTGTATTTTTTGGCAACAAACATGAATATAAGTTATTTTCAGGTTTGTAAGACAGCTTGCAATGGAGCATGTAACTTTTCCATGGTCATTCTTTTCTGCTTTCCCACCCTCTCAAATCCCCCATGCCAGTGTGCTCCTGGGGGCTGTTTGATTGAGCTCTGCATCCAGCTCAGCATCATCATGCTCGGGAAGCAACTCATCCAGAATAACATCTTTGAAATTGGCATCCCGTGAGTACCTCACTTTTCCCGCTGACCTTCCGGAGACTAAGGAAAACTCAGAAGCGTTGGTTTGTGTTAAACTGACGTTATTTCCCCCATCATGGAGCATTTTTTTTTTTTTACTTTTTTTTTGATTTATTGCAAGAAATTTTAATCATCCTTATAAAAACAAAAACTGTGGTTTTAGCATGGGTGCCAGCAGCTTGCATTCTAGGTCATACATTTACACTGGAGTCTTTTTTTTTTTTTTTTTGCCAAAAACTTCTGGCAGAGCGATAAATATTCTGCCAGTTTTCTGTAGTTAATGAAAAGACACAAGAGGTGTGTTGATTTGGGCAAATTTTGATATTCCCATGTCAATATTAATTACAAATACTACTGTATAAACAAATAAAATACAAGAACAGATCTGTTCCATGCAATGAGCAATAAAGAAGACCTCTTTACTGGTACTGAGTAGAGGGCAAAGTGACAGTCAGCAGAAGAATTAAGAACACTTACATGTTTGAAAGGTGTTTTCTTTTACAGGCTTTTTTGACCAGCCTATAAAGTTGTGGTAGGGGGAGGGTCTCCCACAATCAGAGAGAGAACTGGGCATTCTGGGTAGATGATCCCTGGCTGCAGACCAGACATCTAGGGTCATGTACGTTAGTCTAGATACAAAATATACAGTTGTTTGAGAACAGAACTCTCATCTGTGGGAAAACACTGTTGTAAACTTTCCATGACCACTTACAGGTCATGCTTTCAGCATGGATTTAGCTCTTAAGGCACGGTGCTTTCAGCTCATGCTAAAAAAAGGCAAGTTTTCATTTTCCTCAAAACTAAGTAAGTAAGTTTAATGAGGGTGAATTACCAGTTTTGCTCAGAATTAAAACTCAGGAAGAAAGGCAGTTTTTTTTTTCAAGATTGTTTGTGTGGGAGTGAGCAGTAGCAAACAGAATTGGGGCAAAATTTCTTCCAAGCAGCAACAGGGAGAGAGCCTCACAAGCTGAAAATCCCCATTTAACTTATTTCTTCTCACACAGCAGTTTCATATTCTGGCCTGTTTTCCTTGCCTCCCTGCATGTGCAGAGATCCCCAGATACAGCATCTCCCTGCTACTAATGGCAGCCTTTCCACATATGTCAACACAGCATTTAAGTTGGCTGTATTTCAGGGCAAACCCAACAGACAGGCAGTCCTCAGCCATGGTCCAGACCCTTTGTGTATATTGGTTTTTCAATTCAATTAAATTTTATTTTTATATAGTGCTCTTCTCACTGCAGTGACATAGAGTGCTGAACAGACATGACAAGGGTAGTATACAGTACATGTACAGTTGGTATCTGGCCATGCAGAAGAGGAAAACAAAAAACTGCTTTCTGCTAGAGAATAGGAGAAAAATAAAAGTCTGGGGGTCCATGTGCCAGTGGAAGCCCACCCTTCCTGGGAATTCTATACAAAGTTAATAGCCAGTTCATAACAATGTTAATAGAAGTTGTAGGTTTTTGTTATTGTGGTATAAGGGGCTTGGTATGGTTTCGGTTCACAGTCAGGCACGGCCACCCGCGTCCGCAGCGTCCGATTCGTTGTGATCGAGTTGATCGGCTTTCTGCCTGTCCCCTGCATATATTCCGGTCCTGTTTCCCATCCGTCCCGGTCTTTTCAGTCCACTGACGTAGCAGACACTGCGAGGCGACCTGCATCACAAACGGCTTAAAAAAACAGAGGGGGCATCAGGCAAGGTACATACTCAGGGGGCTTCACAACAGGCATCATGCATGATATGCTAAATCAAAAAGGTAAGTTTTAAACCTAGATTTAAAGAGAGGTAAGGAGGTGATAGAACGTAATTCATCTGGCAGGCTATTCCAAAGTTTAGGGGCCATGTAGCCAAATGCATGTCCGTCTACCGTCATTTTGTTGATCCTCGGAAACACAAGGTAACCTGCTTCCGATGATCGAAGGCTTCGACCCGAAATGTAATCCTCAAGTATTTCACTGAGGTACCAGTCCCCCTCACTGCCTTATATGTTAGTAATAAGATGGATAATTGGCACAATTCTAAATTTGACTGGTATCCGGTGCAGAGATTGGAGTACTGGTGAGATGTGCTCATATTTTTTAGTTCTTGTAACTATTCTTGCTGCAGCATTCATTAGTATCTGCAGCCTGGAGATAATCTGAAATGGACAGCCAGATAGCAGAGATATACAGTAATCAATCCTGCTCGAGATGAAGGCGTGGACCGGTTTCTCTGTGTCCTTTCTGTCCAAGAATCACCTAAGTTTAGCTACATTTCTTAAATGTTTTAAAGTTTTTGTTTCACTTTTATTCCACCTTGAAATTATTGAATGACCTCTAAAATTATAAGCATAAAGAAAAGCAAACTATAAAAAAGTATAAAAGAAAACAGTGGTGATGAAATGTTTCATGTCACCAAAAAAATTATAAACCTCAGACTTTTCCAATGCACTGTCAGCAAATAATGTGTGTGTATCACATTTTTTTCCCAGTTTTGTGGTAAGCTTTTCTCCCTTAAAGTATGTCAATCCAAATTGGAATGAATTAATACAGGTACATCTTGCTCAGTGCTGTGAGTTGCCTGATTCTTTTCACATTGTAAGCTTCACCAACTCAGAAGGTTGAGAGGATACATTACTATACACCTGATCTCACCCACAACTGAGTACATTGTTCCTTTTTGTATGAGGCAGAAAAGAAATAAACTGGTTCTTGTTACCACAGTTATTCTGTACAGTACAGATTACACAGAGCCTAGAATGAATTGTTTTAGCCTAGCATGATTTGAATTGTGCCAATTATCCATTTAAAAACTAAATTCAGGCAAATAATTAGACTATCAGGCTGAATTGAATGTACTAAAGTCAATGCACATGGATGCTCAGGTTCAGGGTTTATAACAGCTTCTGTAAATAACCATGTGATGTCAAATGCTGAGCCTGTCTGTCTCAGCATTTGTGCACAGACGGTGTTTTTACAGGAGAGGTTGTTAATGAGAAGGATGGTGTGTGAAATGATGTGAGAGGACCACTGAGGCCAAAGTGTCAGTGCCACTTCCCTCTGGACAATACTGGATGAATGTTGTATTCCAGCAGAGTAACTAATTGTACCACTGGGGTTATCTGCCTGCCACAGCCTTTCTGAGGATGTGCATTTACTGTACTTACATACAGCCATCAGAGATGATGTTCCAGCTGGTACTGGTGTTCGTGTGTTTGTGGTGTGTTAGCAAGTTTAAAAAGGATGTTTGTAGCAACACCACATTGAAATCAATCATTTATGGGCATCCTCTCTCTTATTCTTTCTCAGTCTTTCTAATGAGCAAGAGAACAAAGACAAAAGAACACACCCATGGTGACACTTTGTTGCAGCAAGCAACATGCGTGTGTATGTACGTGTGCCTCAGGGCTTTCAGACCACTTTCATGCTTGGCCTCATTTGTCTATGACCCTGATAAAAACCTTGACCTGGGCGATAAAAAGCAGATTCTCGGTAATGTAGCTCGTTTGTGTTATTAGTGCTATTGCTATGTAAAATACAGACAAATGGGGAATCTGCTTGCTTGAGCTGTAGAAGTTTTGCTCTGCTTCAGCTTAGCCCCTTCTGCATGTCTTCTGAACAAAACACCCTTGTCTTTAACTCACTCACTTTTCTCTGCAAGAACTCTGTGAATCTCTGCTCTGTTTTACTTTGTCCTCTATACATACTGTTTTAGGAATGCTGTGTTCCTTTCAGTAGTAGTTCCACCTCATTGTTTAGAAGATTTTAATTGCAACAAGTCTATGGACTAAAGCAGGTATTCCTTGAAACTAGTTCTTCAGAAATCACTTGCTCAATGTGCCAGATTTACTGATACAGAATGACACAGGGGTTTGCAGGACCATCACCAGCAGAGGTCTGCTTCCCTGACTTACAGCAAGAACGTGACTTGCAGCAGTCAGTGTGCTGCACATGCATTCTCGGCAGCACACATCCGACAGGACAATGCCTCTTTGCATGTGCTCACACATTCTCTGTTTTTCTTTCAGCAGCTGCTAAACGCCCAGTATCACAGGGACCGGAGGAGAGCACTTAAAACACAAAGGAACCAATTAAATAGTAATGGACTGGGAAAAGAGTCTTAACTTTAAACCATCAATAATGCAAAGTTGCATTTAGCCTGTTTTATTAGCACTATTGTTAGCCTGAAGGGATGCAAACCATAATGCATATTTTTTCTTCCATTGTTTTTTGTCTTTGAATTTAATATTACATGAAACAATGCAGAATTTACATTTTAATCTCCATTGTTGTATTAATTTGATTGATTTAACTGTGGTGGTGTTTTGTTTGCTGCAAGTATTCTCTTTTCTTTTACTTTTTGATTTTTGGTACAAGGTGTACAGCTTGGTGTGCTAAATATGCCGTTTGACATTTATAATTCTCTGAGACACATCATGTGATTAAAACTTGTAGCATAATTAGCTAGTTTTTTTCTTTTAATTTTCAAAAATGGCCCTTTAGTTATGCATAACAGTGTGTAACTACTGCTACTCTAACTTTGTTGCACATCCTCCTGTGTTCTTTGCTCATCTGGATTCTGGGAAGAAGAGGAAACATAGACCCTGAGGCCATTAAAAGTCAAGATATACAGCCTTAGACAATCAAACTCCATATCAACATTGAGTATTTACAGATGTACTGTTCTCACCAATTTTGTTAATCAAATTTTTTTTTAAGTTATAGAAAAACTCACTGAAGAGTCATGACAATAGAGATCACACTCATTATAGGCAGTGTGTACTCAAATAATTAATTCAAACAGCTCTTTTCTATCTTTTATTGTAAAACACTGGAACACGGAGCAGATTGTCCATCTCTCCACGCCCATCCTACAGCCACACACACACACACACACACATTGTGGAATAAGAGCAGAAAAGGGAACAAAAGACTAGGGCCCAACTCAGGAGACACAGGGGACAGTCCTTAGAAATGGGGTTTGGTAGGTGATAAGCTCACCCCAAACAAGGCTTTGCAGATCATAACCACATGGTGTAGAACTAGGTTTCCTGAAAATCATTACTGAGGGCTTTTTTCATGCACTACTATTAGCATGGATGAGACTGTAAATAGAAGAGAACCCATCTGACCCATTTGCACTTATTTTATTATACCCTGGGTGCTTTAAAAGAGTTTATCAGTTTAATTTAAAGAGAAAAACTTCAGATACCACCTGTAACATGAAAAATACAATGGTCTAATTTAAGCTAGTAACCTAGTTTGTGACTATAGGTATACTGTATATGCAAAGTGTATGTGTGTGTGTGTGTGTGTGTGTGTGTGTGTGTGTGTGTGTGTGTGTGAGAGAGAGAGAGAGAGAGAGAGAGAGAGTGAGAAATTGCAAGCTAATACTGGTCTATGTTAGTGTGTAACATTTTTAACTGATTTCCTGGGTCTCTCCCCACATGATAGTCTTGCCATTTAAACCCATAATGAAACTTCATAGCTCCCAGCTAGCTCCTCTAACATTTTCACAATATTTTTGGTGACCCTGCAGTAAGGCTTTAGCATGACACTGGTCACAGGGCAAAATAAAATTGTTGTGTGGATCTGAATTACAGCTCCAAATGACACTTTGAAACAGAGAAGGTGACGAAAGTATAAACTGCTGCAGTCATGATTTTCATTTTAAGTGTTTAACTTTTACAGGAATGCTATTATTAAATATAAATCAAGTCACTCAAAGTAATTCTTAATTATATTCCCTTTCAAGAGAACTGTTTCACCAAAAATAGCTTTGTTTTCCATTGTTACTTTCTCAACATGATTTCTTTAAAACTTTCAGTTTCATTATTGTTATTATTGTAGATGATAACAAGTCCTGAGATTTCTAAGAGATGCTTGCCAGTAGGCACATGGCTGTAAAACAATGCTGATAGAGAAGGCAGGGAAATGGGTGCTGATTATTGTCACCAAGATTGATGTTTTCGCTCAAAAATTCTGTTTTCTTAAAGTGTTTCTTTGTGACTTGTGAGCTTCTTATGGAAATTTGAGATTATAGATTTCCTCATAACCCTAGATTCTTATATAAGTAATGTTTATTATACAAGGGAAACCTGTAAAAAGCAACTTAATTAACTTAATTCCAAATACATAAGTAGCTGTCCAGAATGGTGCTGATTTTCTCTGCGGCTCTATTACTGCATTTCACTTACAGGAAGCTGAAAAAGCTGTACAGGATCCTCAAGGAGAAAGGGGCAGCGCCAGAGGAGAGTGAGGACCAGTCTGCTAAAATACCACAGCAGTGGGACCTTGACTATGACCTGGAGCCTTTCGAGGGTCTGACCCCTGAGTATATGGAAATGAGTGAGTGTGACACCGTCTGCCAGTACATATGGATGAGTTGGATTTGCTGTCTAAGTAGAGATGATAGCATCTGGCTATGCAGGGTCAAAAATTATGTATGTATTTATTTCTGTGTGGAAATTTATGCTTTTATAAAGATGACTGCTCTTTGGTTTAGAGATGTAAAGTTCTTCCAACAAAGTTCTCAGTGTTGTGAACATGCTTTTGTTTGTTTTTATGTCTATTTCATGTTTAGTGTTGCACATATAAAACAGTAAACTTTCAGTTTTACAGCCCCAGAATCCATGTTCACATGTGCTAGTTTCAGCCTTCTTTTCCTTCATTTCTACACTCCATTATCATCAATCAAGAACCAAGCAGAATCACAAGAAATAAATAAACAGTTGAGTCAGAGTCCTGATCCCTGACCTGGCTGGAATTCTCAGTAATTCCAATGAAATCCTACACTCCTTTCCTCCAAAAAACATTGACACAGGACATACCTTCGCTGTCATGTATTTATTCTCAGACATAAAACCAAGATGGAGACTAGAATTGAGTTTGTAGACCTTCGTACAAATTTTACATACACATGTATGACATTTTTATTGTATGTTTATTTTAGACTGTGTATGTTCAAAATGCAGTCACCAGCTGGGCTTTTGACTGTGAGTTTGAGTTTAGCTCCCAGGAAAAGAACCAAGGTTTCTTTTCAGCAATGGTAGAGACCAGGTTGTTTAAGACCACACCATTTCCTGTTTCACTTGTTCTGTTGCATGCTAATATTTGATGTGGCATGTCAGGATGTTATTATTCCTACAGATCTTTATTAGCTGTGAATTAGTACATAATTGTAATATTTTTACTGACAACAATGAAAACATCTAATTTCAGGGAAAATAATAAATCATCTTTTCAAATAGCTTTTAGAGTGCAAGTTGAAACATTACCCCCAGGTATTTGGAGCCTCATAATATAACTTCAGGTAGCTCTGTTCCCATTTCAGGAATGATATGGTTGCAGTGTAAGGGCAAATAATGTGAACTCGTACATTTTTCTTAATTTGTAGTTTTTTTATATGTAATTGTGGCATACATAATTCTAATGTATGGCTGGACATTTTTACTGTTGATACTACTCAGGTAGCCAAAGGTAGAGCACCAGGACCAAAGTCCTTAAATGCTATTATAATAATTATGTAAAAATGCCTGTTTAAAGATCTACTTTAGACCCTGACACTGATGTAAATACTGTGTAGTTTTTGTGATGCATTGAAGGGCTTAAAGTGGAAGTTCCTGCTTAGCTGAGAAAATTGCTGTCAATCACAGTTTTGTAAATTCCCTCTTTGCCTTTCAGCCCTGTGTTCCAGATGTTCTCACAGTATACATATCAGAGTTGTGCTTTTATTCATTATGACAGAGCGAGGTACAAAAGTATGAGGAGCCAGCACTGGGGTCAGGAAAAGCAGCCTTAGACCCAGACTTGAGTTTTAGGGCAATGTGCAGTGAAATCAGGAGTAGTGGTCTGGTCAGCCAGGAGGGGCAGCAGTCAGCCTGGTAGGCAGTAGCAAACCTGAAGGACACAGGAGGAAAATGGAACTGGTCGTCTGTGACTGTGACAAGGCTTTTCTCCTCACAGTTGCTCTTATAGACTGTAAGAGATAGGGATAAAACCAGCCTTGAAGGATAATATACAGAATATTTGCTAATTTTCTCATTTCAGATGGAATTAAATTCGTCTTCACTGTCCCCTAAAAAGAAACATATCCTTTTATGAATGTGACAGTTCCCAGAAGCAGTTTTCAAACTATAGGTGCAACACCAAGTGTGTTTGTGCATGCGTGTCCGTCTGTGTGTCTGTGTGTGCGTGCGTGTATCTGTTTATCTGCATACCACGCCCACATACTGAATCTTGCACTATTCCATGTAAATCCTATTGGTGATCAAGTACAATTGGATTGAGCAGTTCTGGAGCAGAGCACAGTGGTGCTTTATCTGTGCCATGTGGCTTTACTGCTAATGCTCTGGTTACTTCCATTGCCTGCAGTGACATTTGTGCTGCGTAATCACTGCTATTTTGACTAAGCCTGCATGCAGTTTTGTTTCTGAATACTGTATTCTTTCTTTGGTACAAAACCAAGCTATGGCCATTTATCGTGGATACTGTTGGTGTAGCAGCTGTTCCTGGAACTGTATTTGTTTTGAATAAGTGTAATATATGGTCTAACTTTTCAGTGAAAATAGTGATCAGTTATGTTTTGATGCCATTTAGACAAGACATGGACGAGATTGTGACTTTAAATATGGAGGATGTTATATAGTTGTAAACAGAAAAATTTGTTGTAACTTTTTACATGTTATGCAGCATAGAGTATGTTTCAAACTATACATATTGTTTTCTTTCTGATTGCAATCCAAGAAAAGAAGTTTCAAGTGAGAATAAACCTGTGTGTGAATACATACAGGAGACTACAGCACAGGCATGGAGAATGGGGCTACTTATGGCTATGTCAGCTCTGTCATGATGCAAATGCAAGCCCGCAGATTCTGGATTCCACAAATAATTTGTCATTCAAGGGCCAAAGATCCCTGACCCGATGCATAGCAGACAGAGATGTGTTATTGTTTACCATGGCAGGAACCCCTCTTCAGAAAGCCATTTAAATGGGCCCGTAGACCATACTGATGGAATCAATATGATAGACCAATACTTTGGACTATAACTTTCACTGTGGTAAATAAATTAGTGGGAATGTGACTCACCTAGACTGAAAAATTATTTCATAGGCAAATATTCTGCAGATACACCACAACAGGTGCAGTTATATGTGACTAATTTGGTGTGATCAAAAGTCAGTTATAAGTTACTACCAGTTACTGTTAAATATTAAAATAAGATGTACATTTAGTTTATTCTCAGTTTATTCATTTATTTTCAGTACAGATTTTTATTATTGTTGATGTGATTCAAGTAAATGCACATGCATGTTTTCTTAATGTCAAAATTAAACTGTTCATTAGTCATAGCAGGATATTCTATACAGTTTGACCAATAACTGTTTAAAAATCCCCTTTAATCAGGTTCAGTCTATTTAATTTCTGAGTCAAGGAACAGGAAACCAACTGTTTATGTTTCATTATTTGTTTTAAAGGTTCTGTAAGTGACAGCACATCAGTTTAATGGAGGACACAAGTATGGGTTAACAGTTTCCCTTTCCTGTGGGCTGCTATTTTCTCAAGTTTCTTTCTTTATGTTTTTCTGTCGCCCTGCAGTAATCCAGTTTGGTTTCGTCTCCTTGTTTGTGGCCTCCTTTCCCCTGGCCCCACTCTTTGCTTTGTTGAATAATGTCATCGAAATCCGCCTCGACGCAAAGAAGTTTGTCACAGAACTGCGGCGACCCAATGCTGTGAGAGCCAGGGACATCGGTATTCCACTCCGACTGTGCTTACCTCATATGCTTCCACTGTCTCCAGCAGGGATTGGATTTATGGGGGTTTATGGATTTATAATCCCGAATTGTGGGTGCTATATAACAACATTTGTTGCTGAAAATGCAGACTGTTTTCCAGCTGTGATATTTCTATTATTCACTGTTCACAGAAGTGGGCTTTCATGGAGGCCACACAGTAGATTGCAGACTTCTCTGTAAATCTTCAGATATCCTTAACATGTGTCTTATGGACTGTGTGCACTCTAACTTCTTAGACAGGTTCTGTTAAATCTGTGTCTTGTTTCACAGCTTTGCTCTCTGCCATCTTTCCCTGCAGGCATCTGGTACAATATCCTCAGCGGAATGGGCAAGTTTTCTGTAATTATAAATGTAAGTATTTGCAGGTAGAGGCAAGCAATAGCTGTAAACAGGAGATTCTGTACCTTCCTGCATATTGGGTTTTTTATATATATAGACTCGGCTCAGTGATGCAGCATGTCGTTCTTCATGGTTCGAGGTTCACTTTATTCTCATTCTGCACTTATACAGATGAATAACGAATACAAAAATGTAATTCATCTTGAACCACGGTACATTAAACACAGCAACAAAAAGACAAAGTCAAACTGAGGTACAGAGGTAATAATATGGGTGCATAAGTAGGTAAATACAGTAGATAGGTACTTATAGATGGTATATTGATAAAGAAGAAATAATAGAAAGGAAGATGATAACTCAATCAATGAGTAAAAAAAAAGGGTGCAGACCATTGTGATGGCAGGTGGTCAGTGGTGGTGGTAGTGATTAGTTACTAGAAAAATAAATACTCAAAATTCAGTTCAAAATTCAGACAGCTGTAGGAAATAGAGTTCAAAGAGGCTCATGAGTGGCTCAGACCGAAGAGGATTTGAATTTCAGATTTCGTCATTGGTAGTTGCTATCGTCCACAGTGCAGTTACCAGTAATCTGAAACCAATTTGGTTACTGTATTAGTGATGTTACACATTTCTGCTACTGTTTAGTGGAATTTTTTCAGCTTAGTGCTATTTATCACATTAAGCTGTTAATAAAAACATTAATAAAAGCCAGCACTCGGTAGCTGAATCTTGGATTAATTAAAACACAAAGTTGTGGTTGGATCATTAAAACACTCTCATGTCCCTAAATTTTCCAGGTGTGTTATTTTTAACAGCTTTACCAGAATGACATTGAGAACCCCACAGGAGAAAAACAGCTGTTCTTATTTAACTTTACTGGCTTTTTTTCTTTGTTTGGCAGACAGTGTATTGGCTTGAGGTTTCACATCTTAACATCTCTATCAGAAGAATGAGGTGGGCACCTGCCTATTTTGCTGAGTATCCAGGCCTGTTGCTCAAAGGGCACATTGTTAAAGATATTAAAGACAAGAGGCAAAGTGCCCTGCTGTCCAAATAGAGGCTTCAGTCAAATGGTGAAGGACTGGAATTCTCAGAAAAGCTTCCTGCCCTGCATCACTGGAGGACTGCAACTGGATCAGATTAAGGTCCATCTTCACCTGTTGGCAGAAATCCACGAAGCCCTTTGTGAACAAGCAGCCTACCTCATTGCTTCCAGAGGAGATGTCAGCACCATGCATAGGTTCCGATCCAGTCGCAGTCTCACTACCTGACTCTTCCCCATACAGGCCTTTGTCATCGCTTTCACTTCGGACTTCATCCCACGGCTGGTGTACCAATACATGTACAGTGAGACGGGGACCTTGCACGGCTTCATTGACAACACACTGTCCTACTTCAACGTCAGCAACTTTAAACCAGGCACTGCACCCATCTCCTCCCAGTTTGACAAAGAGGTTACGGTCTGTAGGTGAGGACTGACACTCAGCATGACCAGCCAATCCTGCGGAAGCCATACACCATTAGACAATGTTCTGGCAACTTATAGATTTTTGCTGCTTGCAATACTCATGGCGGTATGTAAGAATGTTTATGGGGATCAGGAATCCATTCCATTTAGTCTGACACTGGCTGTTACCTCCTCACTGGCTCTTCTGTTTATTCACACTGAGTTTCTATGGATGTATCTTCTGACAAGCAACAGAATGTCCATACACTGATTGAATGTTTTATTCACTGATCATTAAGGGAAATTATGGAACCACAGGAGTTATTAAGCAGAACTTCTATGTCAGAAAGGTGGCTAGTTCAAATTCAAGAAGAATCCTCTGAGGAAGAAACATGACTTGAGTCACTTTATCTAGTATGCAGTTGTGTGAAGTCCATGAAATGCCTTAGTGTGCACTCTAGAATGAACTGAGGAAATGTCTTCTTTGTTTGGGGAATTTAGAAACAGATCACACTTAAACGTTTACTGACATGGGGAAACAAGTCCCAATACTTTTCTTGGTCCAGGACAGAGCAGGACTTTGCATAGTATTTGTACTGTGTTTTGTTTCTCTCGAGGTTTAAATTTTTTAAGAAGACTGACATCATGCATTTAAAGTCCATTTAAAACTTCCTCCTCAGGAAGAAGAAGTCCAGTAATCTGAATAGTAATCTGTTGTAACTGTCTTGAAAAAATGTAGCCCATCCTGTCTTCAGTTTTGGCTTGTTGGCTTGCTGGCCTTGTGTCTTAGCTAGAGTTGATTTTATTTGTTTGATTTGCTTTTTTAAATGTAATTGCTTCATAAAAAAACAACTCAGTTACCTCTAAATGACTTTTTCTATGTTAAAAAGCTGACCACAGGTATCACTTCCTCTACATCAGAATGTCAAAAAAGTCAATTGATGGTTAAAATATAAACATGAACACATGGATACACTCCTTTTGTGTCACAGCCAGATTTTTCTCAGTTCACCAGGGCCCCCATTTTGGACCCATAAGCTAAAAAAAAGAGCAGTATGTATAAAAATAAAGCACAAAAACACATTCTCAGAAGACCATCAAAATGAAGCTGAGAACATGAAAGAAAACACTTTCATCTGGAGATGCTTACTAAGGAATTTCCTGAAAACGGCTTGAGTAGAAGTCAAGGCTTTCTCACTTCCATTCAGACATCTTCATTGTGGGATTCTGGAAATGGAAAAAGCCCCCCCCCCCCTCCGTTTTATGTTTCACACTAGAATATATGTTGGAGACACTTCCTGCATTCATGAACTGCAACTGGCTAGCATACTGTCAAGTGACCATCTTTTTGACATCACCACATAAACTGACGTGTTTTGCTGCCAATCTTCCCCATCCACATTGTCTGATTTCACTTTAGTAGACTACTGGAAAAATAGGCACTTTGATCCCTAACTGTGCTTAATTTTTTTTCCCTTTAATAAGAAAAAAGCATAGGTGTGGCCAAGAGCTGGCAGGCAATTGACTGGCTCTTTGGCTCTTGGACAGGGGAAGGGGTTTATCTGTGTTTGTTTTGTTGCTGTTTTCCCTTTTGGTTTCTATAAATCAAGAGAGCCCATTTTCAGATCACATAGTGCTTTTGAGGTGGTAACCTGCCACAGAAAAGTACTTTTGGAGATTTGAACTAAAATGAAAATGTATTTATACCACATTCACTTAGTAGACTAAGCCAATACACTTCAACAAATACTGGAAAAAGTGCAATGAACATGTTCAACTGCTACGTGACACATGTGTTGTTCTTTCTTAGTCAGGGGTTTACATCACTCACCCTTTTCTGAGACTGCGTTTTCTCTTCTCCAAAGGTACAAAGACTACAGGGAGCCTCCATGGTCTCCCTTTGCCTACCAGTTCTCCAAGCAATACTGGTCTGTACTGGCTGCCAGATTGGCTTTTGTCATCCTCTTCCAGGTACCAGGGTTCTAAGGACACTGCTGTCCTTCCAGTTCTTATTATTGTAGCGGTTTTTTTTGCCAGCAAAATTTTTTGTCAGACTTTGTCCAGTTTAGCATACAGTATCAGTACGAATACAGTATATTACCCTGCTTTTAAAAATACAGAGGTGGTAATCATTTGTAAAAACAATCCCAAATGAAGTTCTTGAGATTTTGAGATCCTAAGGTGACTTTCTCATTCAGTAATACTGACCACATTTTTTCAGCAGCAGTAGATAACTTCCATCCAATTCAGGAGGTCATGTTTTTGGTACAGTGTGTTGTAAACAGGACCAGTCTGACAGCTACAACTCAAAATCAATAAAGAAGACTACTGTAAACTGTAGAGCACATACAGTGTCTGCTGCTCATGTCATCAGTGAATATGAATTTTAACTCCACCAGATGTTTATAAATCTGGATCAGACATAAGCATATGTTATGTCATAAGAGAAAACACTGTTAGTGTGCTGGACTGCTTAAAGGATGAAACAATAAAACAAAGGAATACCTTTTAACTTTATGGGATGCACCATGTTGCTTGCATTTGAGTCAATATGAGAAATAAAGCTATATTTTATTACTGCACTTTTTTATAAAGTTGTAGCCCTACATATTACAGCAACTTTGACAATGCAGTTTATTTTAGCCTTTGATGCCACATTCTATTATAGAGATTTTCCAAATATTCCCTAATGCCCTTTTCATGAGCTGCCAGGCCATTTCTCATTCTTGCTCTCTTGCGGTTCTCCATATTCCCTACTGTCCCTCAACATGTGCATTTTGCACTTGCAGAACCTTGTGATGTTCCTTAGCATGCTTGTGGACTGGGTCATCCCTGATGTGCCCAAGGACATCAGTGAGCAGCTAAAGAAGGAGAAGACTCTGCTGGCGGATGTCTTCCTGCGTGAGGAAAAGGATAAGCTGCAGCTCATCCAGAGCCTCTTCCTCAAGGACAAGGAGGGAGTTCCTGGACCTGCTGCTCCCCCGGCCCAGGAGGGAGAAACCGGGCCACGGGCCCGCTGCCGTGCTTCCAGCTTCAGCCAGTTTACCCGACAGCCTTCACCAGGCCAGACCGTGAAGCATACTGAGGTGTGAGGGCCATGGGCAGAGCAGTACAGGGTGGTGGGGAGCCCTGGAGGGAGTGGCCTGGGCCCTGAAAGGCCCGGGAGGACAGGGGCCAACAGCTACCCTAGACCTGGCAAAACATTCTCCTTTACTGAGGCTGTTATTTATTTACTTTTTTCTGTATATGTGAATGTAAGTAACAAAGAGCGGCATTGGCTCCTTCCTGCCCTTCATCTCCGCCATTAACTGACCACTTAAGTTGACTAATTCAGCTGACTAATCTCTAACTGTATCTTCCCTGGGAAGGCTGGCAAAAATGTTTATCCCACCTTGACCATGTGAACAGGAGCGATAAGCACTACGAACCTCGCACAGACAATGTGGGGACAGAGACATGCATGATGGGTTTGTTTTTCAATGACAGAAATAACCTTATTTCTGATTAGTGTTTTGAGATTAACACAATATACTTCCATTTAGAAATGGGCAACATAGAAATGGGCAAAAGGTTGTGGGTGCAGTTATTCAATGCTATTTAGTACTGGCTCACTTATATTGTATACATGTAACAAGTCACAGAACAAACACGAAACTAAGATTTTTCTGTGGAACACAAATTCACTTAACAGAGCAACACCTCTCATTTTCTCAGGTAATGCCATTATGACATACTTTTTTCTTCTGAAAATCTTTGTATAATTAGATGAAGGAAATATCCTATTGCATAAGTTTAAAAATAAAGAATGTAATAAGATATGCTTTACAACTATGAAAGCGTATTTCATGATCCTTCTTTTATGTGATGGATTTGTTTTGTTTTATTGGTGAGAAAAGCTTGACAGCTTTTTGCTGTGTGTATGTATATGCATCTGTCAGTGTATGTGAGTACATTTTTGTACTCTGTGTGTGTGTTTGTTACATAGCTCTGTAATGTAGGTGGGTGAATGAGCGAATAGACATTAGTGCAGTGTAACTAATATCCAAGACACCTTGGATAAAGATGTCAGCTGAATAGTACATATTTAATTTTTTTGGAGAAAATCAAGCTAAATGAGTAAACTTAAAGGTAAGGTGCAAGAATGTGTGTGGTACAAGGTCAGAGCATCAGCTCCCATCAGCTGAGCTTTCAGTACTGCATTGTGTGTCCTGAAGGGTGTGTGGGTGGATTAACCCAGGGTGTGACCTTTACGAATGTTTTTGTGGGACTCATAGACCATGTGAACACATGTAGAACTATGCTAACAGATCACCTATTGTATGTCATCAGTAACAATAATCATTAATTTAATCTTTTTTTTTTTTAAATCTTTTTCATTAGATTCCATCATTTTGTCTAAATCCTAGCCTTGTAACTTGGAAACATTTTCTTGTGTGTGTCATATATCCTCTGGAGAGATACAGCTGTGTGTCACTAACATTTCATTTTCAGGTGTTTCAGGCTAAGGGGTCAGGAAGCAGGCTGGGCTTCTGGATAAAGGGTATCTTTGTCTAATATGAAATGCATGTCTTTGCATTGTGGGAGGAAACCAAAGTACTCAAAGGAATCTCACATAGACACAGGGAGAGCATGCAAACTCCACCCAGACTGAGCTGGATTCAGTTGAGGTGGTGTGAAGCAGCAGTGTGTCACCCTCTGTGCCACCCTCAGCCCGTATTAATGAGAGTGAAATAATGATATGTTTTTTCTCTTCTGTTGCACTAATAAGGGAGTGCCATGTCATGAGCCAGTGTTATACTTGAACAATCCTGTGCTCTCTGGGGTACACAGACTCCCCATAACCTCTGAGAACCGCTGAGCTGCGCATCGTGTTTTTGGAGTTCAGCACCACTCTGTACGGGACAGCTCCATTTATTCAAAAGCAGGTGGACCCTAGAAAGGCAACAGGGGCAGTCTTCTGATGCCCTAGTGCCCCAGACTATGAACCCCATATCCTATCTCATGTTTGCAAATTATTTTAAGTTTTGTTGATGTAGAAATGGTCATACTGTCTTAAGACCCATATTGCCCCTAATTCCAGCAGTGTGAGCACATTCAGGAGCTGCCATGAAATTTCCAGGCCAACGGTTACAGATAGACCAGCATCTGTTGCCAGTCTACATAGCCATCAGCAAACCCATCCTCTCTGCTTACTCTTAATCTTTCTGCGAGTTTGGCGTCAGTTCGTGGATGATTGCTGTTAGAGAGAGTGATCAGGAGGAAATGGGGACCAAATTCCTGCTAAGTAAACAGCTGGCTGGGAATCCCTGCTGTTTATGACTCAGACATGCAATGGAGAGAGCGTTACAAAGGTAAAACCCAATTACACTCAAAATCATGCTCAAGTGCTCGCAGATGTAGTCAAATGTGTTCAAATATTGAGGTGCATTCCTATGACCACAACCTTCCTAAATAATTCAAGGGCAATTGAAGTCCTGTGTTGTGTGTATGGAAGGTGCATTGTGTTCTCATCTTCTATTTCCCCGCAGTTATGTCCTCATCTGAGGTTTCCCTGGACAGCTGTAGGTCAAATGTCACCAAGGCTGATGACAAGTGCACTCTGTCCCCAGAAAAGGTTCAGGTTCCTTGTAATCTGTAAAATGTTCTCACATCTAATGCGTCACTGGTGAGATTCATTTCTATCATGGCATCCCTTGTCAGACCGTTCATGTTTGCAGTGATGTTTTCCAAGTTCTGCAGGCTTTATCCATAGTCTGGTGTGTTTGTCACTTTGTTTTACTCCTGAAAAATAACACAAAAAGTTCAGTCTTTAACCACACAAACAAAACCTGATCAGCCATCAGCCCTGACAGCCTTGCATTTTATAGTACAGAATTTTTTTGTTATTATTATTGTTCCAGTTCCTCTGTTACAGTAGAATTGTACTCATCCTAGGCTTTTGACTGTGAAATGTAAGAGGATTACGACTCAGTAGATACAATGAATAATGTCCTATAGACTTACAGTGCGGATTTGTACATTACACAACCAAGCTCATCATAAAGCACATAAATATTTGCATTTCCTGCAGCTTAAAGAGCATAAGATGACGAGAGATAAGCAGCTCAAAAAGCAGGAGGGTAACAGCATGCTATCTCCTCGTAGACTTTAACCTCTTTTTCTCTTCCGTCCTCTCTGCTCTGCAGGAAATGTCACATCAGTCATCACCCCTTTTCAGTGCTGTATCACAGCCTCAGTTCCTTAAATCCAGTTCAGGTGGCTTAAAAGAGAAGAGCTTCATCTAAGCACTACGAATTCACAGGACTGCATGACAAAACACCCTTAAGTTCTGGTGCTTTTGTACTCCAGCAGTGGTGCGGAGAATGTATTGGCTCTCGCACCAGGACCAAACTTATTAATGTGTAATGTTGTGTGCGTAAAGAAATAACACAAATATTTTAAGTTACTTTAATCTGAAATATTATAAGCACCTCAAAGGTCAATCAAAAAAAGATACCAGCATACTTAGATCAAATTTTGAATCTTAATTATAGATGGCTGAAGAGTTGGGCAGATCAGGTGTGTTGTAGTTTGGTATGTGAGCTAAGTGGAGCAAATGACAACCCATACACATGTTTTTCCATCCCAGTGGGTCCTCTGTCCTGCAATGTCCACGTTGGTGCTGTCCCATTCTGGATCTTCGTATCCACTGCATGCTTTCCGATACTTCAAGGACCCATGAGTCTGCAGCCGATGAACAACCCTCAGAGTTGAATAAGCGGTCACTGGGTTGCTTCCTTCTGCACGACTTCAGAGAACTTTGGTGCTGAAATCTCTTTTGACATTCATTTGAAGCTGTTGTGCAGGTCTGCTACTAGTACACATTTCATCCCAATGACGTATCACTGCATGTGCAATTGTTTGTTTGCATTGTATAGGATGAATAATACAATAGATGGATGAACATATTGGCAGGAAGGTTGTCTGAGAAATCAAAGCTAAATAGAATATGGAAGCTTTCAGTTTTTCATCAACATGTTATGAAATTAATGTCACTGTAGGTTTTTTGGCATTCCTGTATATCTCAGCTTCGCCTAAACAGTGCTATAAGACACAAAGCTTGACTATAAAACTGCTGATGTATCTCAAAATAACTGACCAGAAAAGGTAATGAGGAAGTTTTATGTGCTGCTGTCAAATAGCTGTCAGGTGCTTGGAGGGCAGTGAAGCAGTGAAGGGAATTAATCTCAAATCACAGTCTGTACAGAGACCCTACAGACAGTGCTGATCACTGCAGGAAAGACAGAGGTATAAAGGGAGCCTCCTGAGGAGGATTCTGGTCCTTTGTGAAACATGAATGTGTGTTGGAAGCATAGAACTTGTGTTTTTTGTCTGGATTTCTATTAACATATGTGACCACTGACACTAATGGAAATCAATCCACTAAAATAAGCGGAACTTGCAATGAAGGTGGAGGGACGTAAAGCAGACTAAAGCTCAGGTGTGAGTTTTGCTAGTTTGGTTCACTATATTCGATTTGCTGCTTTTCAAAAAATATATAATGTCAAAATGTTAAATTTCAAGTTAACATTTTGAGAGCCTAAAACTCAAGTAGCTCATGACCAGGATTTCAAGCAGTGACTACCTTGTTCCACCCTGTTTCAGCTATTTCCATTTACAGGATCTGTGTGACAGTGTGTGTGTAACCATTGTCATTGCTGCAGAAGTGTGTTCCCAGTAGTCAGATGTTGTCTGTACACCAACTTCAGCACACTTTGCTTATAGCCTGGGGCTTTTCTGGGAATAATTAGCACAACATTATGGTGTAAGGGAGTACCAGCACTATTAGTTTTTTGAATATGATTGTCACACACTGTATGGCCAGAAATATGTGGACCACCCTTCTAATGACTGAGCTGAGCTGTTTCAGCCAAACCCACAGGGCATACAAACGCATTGTAGACAACTGTGAACTTCTAGCTTCGTGGCCACAGTTTGGGGAAGAAGAAGTTCCTTTCCTGCTCTAACATGACTGTGCTCCCCATGCACAAAATAATCTCCATAAACACATGGTTTTGCCCAGGTTGGTGTGGAAGAACTTGAGTGGCTGCACAGAGCCCTGACCTCAGCCTCACTGAGCGCCTTTGGGATGAACTGGAACACCAGCTGCAAGCCAGGCCTTCTCGCCCAACGTCACTGATCCTCGAGGCCAAATGGGCACAAATTCCTAAAATCTGGTGGAAAGCCTTCCCAGAAGGGTGAGGCTGTTAAAACAGCAAAAGGGGGGGGGGGGCAACTTCATGTTAATGCCCATGGGTTTGGACTGGGATGTTCAACAAGCACATATTGAGATGATGGTCACATGTCCACATACTTTTGGCCATGTAGTGTATTTATAGAACAGCGCTGTCACAATTTATAGAATGCTTTATTAGAAACAATGTGTATTAGCCTTGTTTCTCGAGCTTCTTTTTTTCTTTACTGAATTTACACACATACTTTGTAAGTTAAAGGCTTACAAAAATGCAAATGAATTACAGGACGTGTGTGGGTGTTTCATATAATGAAACCAGGCCATGGTGTGGGAAGGATGTGGGGTTGAAACTCTGCCTTGTGGGGTGTTGCTCAGCAGTGCCGTGGGATTCCCAGGGTGTGCTGTGGTATTTTGCTTCCCGCAGGACTGGGACACGCCGGGACAGGATTTTCTGTTTGGTTTACTCCTGTTAAATGGCTGAGCTGTGCTTCAGAAGACACCTGTTTAACAAAGGCAGGCAGAGCCTAACCTCTATTGACTGAAAAGGGGTTTCCATTACAGGGTTTTAAAGTTCATAGTCTCCTTATTTCTTGTCTTCTGTGTAATTGTAAATGGGACAGACAGATGAGAGTGGTAGATTTTTTTGCTACTATGATAAAATGAGAAATGAAAGTCCTGTTTTTTTTTTTTTTTTTTTTACAAGGGAGGCACTCGGCATAATTAAGAAGAATGGTTATTAGGTTGTCTAAGTCAGAAAAAACTACAGGTTTTAGTATTATGGCATCTCTTCTGAAAAGTTAAAAAAAAAAAAAAAAAACAGAAAATGGTGAAATGTTGCTTTGGGGGTTGCTATGTCACATTTGTATATGTTGGGGGTTTGACCAACTGTCCCTGGAGAAGCTCACCCCTCCTCTGGTTTGCATTACATTCTAAGCAGGAGTTCATCAATTTTCCCACACGCCATTCTTGGGTTTCCTCCCATCTCCTCTTCTAGAACCTTCCTCTGGAAGTTCTGCAAAGTGGGAGGGCACATTATTAATATCATAGCAGGTCTGTGGAATGTCTGCTTCCTTCAGTGATACAGATTATTGCCTAATAAACATTTGGACCCAATCTGTGAAGTTGCCCACAAAACAATTGAACTTTTTTTTAATTCCAAAGCACAGACATAACTTCCGCCATGAGCGAGAGGTGCATATTTTCTCATGTTTTTCATGCTTCAATTTAGTAAAAAACAAACAAACGAATAGATAAATATTTGGATGACACTGTAAATTGGTCAAGACAATTATCTGGTCTAACAAAGTATAAACTGTGCCTTGAGTACTTGGTCCCTTTAAGCTATAAAACGGAAAAAAAAAAATTTGACAGGCAGCCAAAATTCTGACAAGAATGACCAGAGAGTAAGTGACACGGTATGATAGTGGCAGATTTTAGATGCATGTTGGCTCATGGTGGGTGTCTTTTCATACCACTGGTCAGGATTGCTGAAGTTAACCCATTTGTGCCCTCAGCTTCAGAACCTTGAACACAGAACCACTCTGTAAGAGTTCTCTGAAGCCTCAATGCTTCTTTGTCTTTCATGGTGGCATCAGTGCACTTTGTTACCCTGAAGTCTCGAAGCCGGACTGCCCTGTCCTTCATGGTGGCCTCCCTTTCTGCAGCCAGCATTGCAACGTGCTCCTTCCACTGCTGCTCCTTCTCCTGCAGAGGACACGTAAGCTGGCTCAAGGACTAAGTCTGGTAGATGTCACTGAAATATGCTCATGTCTATAGTTTGTTGGGTGTGATACTAATTTGAGGACATTAGACAGCAGACAGAGAAAGTGTTGATGTAATGGACATTTTTGTTGCCGTACATCATGAGCTGCACGGTGAGAACACTAACGTGGTGTCTAGGTGCTATCTTGCCACTTCACAATGGTCATCGGTCCCCTAAAAAGCTGCATCCTGAGTTGTGAATATATGTCATATGAATCTTATAGAAGGTGCCATGTTCTGGAAAGACTCAGGACTGACAAGTTCCTGCTCTCCATCTTCTCTCTACTCTGTTCTTTCGCATCCACTCCTGCTGCAAAGAGGAGGGTGTGGTCTCAGAGAAGGGTCTATTTTAGTAAGCCGTTTTTCATTTGTTTTCAGGGATAACCGTGATTGATGATAATGGTGCTCAGATGGAATACACATGGCAGAGAGGTTCCCAACAAGCACGGCTCCCCATGATGCTGTCTGTCATCAATTAGCAAGCAGCTCGTGTTTGGGAGACAGTAAGGGCCTGTCAGCCGAAGGAATGAATGGCAGGAAGCAAAGAGGCACTGGTGAGATGTTTACTTTGATAAAATGAACTGCCTATAGTAGCGGTGCCAATGCACATCTTTAGTGAACTGTCGATAAAACAGTCTCGGGTTGCAGCATTCTTCTCTGTTTCTTTGTGTCTCTGTCGTTTTCAAGAAATTTTAGAACAAGCAGCATGTTTCCAATGGCCTTGTGTATTCCTGCCAAAGTTGAAATGTGTTGAGAACGTAACCATGGTGCTGGAAGTGTTTCGCCGCCTGCAGCGTGTGTGTTCGGTTAAGGAAATGATGTGGTTTTTCTTGATTCGTCTTGAACCATTAGTTGTGCAGAAGAGACGTTTGTAATTAATCTGAAGCAGTCAAAACTGCCTGGTGAGCAACAACTTTGGCAATTTACGCTGCACTGTTATGTTTGGGAGAAGACTTTTTTTAACCAGGCAGACAGGCGGGCTTCAAAACAACAGTGCCCAACTGCATAGGATTCTGTAGGATTTTTTCTGCATTGGACCTTCTGGCTTTTGACTGCTTTATGCATTCAGGTGTCCCCCTACTTATGAGCATAACTGCTTCCTAGAAATCAGCTCACAAGGTGAAAAATTTCAAGCTGGATGATGTGGAAGTACTGGTTTAAGAGAGTGGGGCATTATGGGAAGTGAGTGCATCCTGGAGAAGCGTCTGTCAGCCATTTTGAGTGTTTTACTTGAATAATCCCCTATTGTTACTCATAAGCATGAATAATCAGCCTCGTATTTTCTCGTGACTTGGTAAAGGGTATTGCATATGTTCGTAACGCTCGTAAAAACTCATATCGACACAGCCATATGGTTTACCTGACAGCATCATTGGCATGTGTGACAGGTGTGCCAATGATGCTGTCAGGTAAACCACACGGTTTGGTGCAATGGCATTTTTTTGCTAGGACATTTGCTAACCGAAGTAACATGACAGCCTCCACTACATTACTTCTGCAGCACAACCTGAAACACACCTGCTTCAGAAAAGCATCAAGTGGTGCAAGTCAAGAAAATTCTAAGCTTTGCATGTCAGTCACAAGAAACAGTTTAACAACAACAGCAACAACAATAATAATAATAATAATAATAATAATAATAATAATAATAATAATAATACGCTCTATGTGTACACTTTAGATGTAGGATTACAATACTGTGATGTTCCCCAAGCTATTTTCTATGCTTTTATATCTTACAGGTTATTAATGCACTTTGGTCAAATGGAGGATGGAGCTGCAGTACCTTTCTTATCTCCTGTAGTTCCTTCTGTCTGTCCTGCTCCCTCTTCTCCCACTCCTGTCTACGTTGCACCTGCAGGTTGAGCATTATGGCTATCAGAAGGGGCTCCAGTTTGGCAGCGATAAAAGTAACTCAAGTGCATCGTGGGTCAGAACACCTGCTGCAGCACATGTCATTATTTACCCTTTCTTCACGCCTCTGCCTCCATTCATCCTCCCCACACTTGCTGCCCTCCAGCTGTTTCCCACCGTAGCGTGTGTTGCTCAGGAAGGCGTAGTCCTCCTCTTTGCAAATACCTCTCATTGCCTGAGGGAAGAAGACATTGCACCCACAGGGCAGAACTTAATCACCATATGTGCATCCAGAAGTCCGTTGTAGTGTCTGTACAACCTGCCACACGTCCCTGGGTATCAGCCATACAGTGTAAATGTAACACCGGTGTTCAAACTTTACTCGTGCTTCTTTGTAGATTGTCATTTTCCCTGAGTTGAGCAGACATTAAAAAACAGTAAAAACCAAAGCTTACTGAGAAGACCTGCAAAATGTGTTTCCAGATCCCAGGACGGAAGATCAAGTAAAACGCCTAGAAATAACACAAGTCAACATTATTTGTACTGATGGTCATGGGCTTTGCATTATGGGAGAACTTTACACACTTTAACTTTTTGTCTTACACAGGATCTGTAAGGAGGAGCCCTATGCTGGGATTTAAGGAACCGCCACAAGTACCATGCAGATTCCATAGAAGTCTTTTGTGTTTGGCTCCTGTGGCGTGAATGAGTTGACATTCCTGCCGTGTGTTGGGAGGGCAGAGCCATGTTGTTATTCACGTAGTGTTAAGTAGGGCAATATCAGTGCTCTGGTCCTCCTCAAGTTTCATCTTCTGTAACGTACCTTCGACATGGGGATTTCCTCAAACCGCTTAATGTGAGCCATCCTGTAAAAATGGAAAATATCGTAAAATGAACTCGCATTATTTTTTATTTTGAATCACTCAGATAAGTAAGAAAAATGTACTGAACATCCATGTACACAGAGTCATGCAGACGCAGTGGTTATCAGTTCTTAAAGGTGTGTGAAAATAATTTTGGCATCCCCCTGTTTTTCATCCATATTGAATTAGCAACAGCAGCGGTGGGTTCGGACACACTGTGTTTACACCGCTTATCTTATTCCTACGAGACAGTCAAATTCATAAGAAAAAAAACCCTAATATAATATAGGGTGATTCAAAAAGAAATGGACACTTTAAGATCGATTAAATATTTATTTATGAATATTATACTTATTCATAAATTCTGATCTTAATAACCAAGGAGCATATGAACAGGCAGCCTAAACTAGTACAGTACAGTTTGCTTTTAATCACACAAATTCTCAATATATTGCATTTTCATATGATATTTACTGAGTGATACATTTAAAGTGTTTAATTGTCCTTTATTTACCCTGTATAAATGTAAACAATGATTGAAACTGCAAAACAATCTCAAAGATGAGCTGTAAGCATGTTATTAAAAATACAATTGACATATGATTCATTTTAAATATCATATTTATCATTTTTTATACAATGTCACAATTTTGAACTAAGGAACACAATAAAGTCTGTTTTGAATATTTAGAAAATCTGCATTTTAACTGAATGCAGGCAATTTTAATGTAGACATTGGCATGATGGCAACCCTCAAAGTTCATTCTGTTTTAGTTCAAACCTCTCTGTTTAAGGGGGCAGAGTAATTAATGGAAACATTTTTAGAAGCAGGCTAGAAATTGCGTCTTATATGGAAATAGGCTAAACAAAATGTTATGAAAAGAAATATTTACACATGATCCTCTCCAAGTGAACAATGTAACCCACAAAGGTGTAAAGTGTGTATTAAATTCTCGTGTTTCCACGAGTGAATGAAGTGAACTTGAGGAGGCTACGCATTTCTCAAAGTGTGTCCACTTGGCCTGTGAGTTCCCCAGGTACGCTCACCTGCAGGCGGTCTGTGGTGGTCAAGCTCCGGTCGCGTGTGACTTGCTGCCTCTTCTCTCGCTGCTCTATCTGCTCTAACGGTGCCCCATACCGTGGTGGTGGACGTGGTGGCATTTTCAGCAGCTGCGTGACAGAAATGCCACTCGAATGATAATAAAAATCCACAGTGCGCTTGGCGTGATGGAATGGCCCTGCCCTGTTCGGCATTTTCCCCTCGCAGGAATGCCGGATTCACACACGCAGCTGTAGATGTGTTTTCCAGCAGTTTGCTGGAGGGCCACGTTCACGCGTTCACACTCCAGCCCCAGATCGCTACACTTCACCAAACAGTACTGAACATACACAAAGGAGTGGGTAGAGCAGCTAGGTGTGAAAGTTCTGTAAATAGACTGGAAGTGATGATCTAGATCTCTAGATGCAGCCCTTTGTGGAGGAACTTTGACCCCTTGTTACAGAGAAGGGTCTGCATGCATCTGGAAGCCATCTGCTGGTTATGTAACACATCAGGGACCTTGTTCTGTACAGACATTTGTTTTGACTGCTGGTTTCAATTGACCAGTTGGATGTTCGGGAACAGTCCGCACAATGACGGAAGTCTGAAGAAGCAGCTAAGCCTGCAGGTTGCGATAAAGGAGCCGAGGATATGGCCAGAGATGAATTTGTTTTGGTTCAACATCACTGCTGGTACATGGATGGGGAGCAAAGGCTGGACGAGTGGCTGGATGGATGGATGGATGGATGGATGGATGGATGGATGGATGTGCTGAGGTTTTGGTAAAAGTGGAGACAGGAATGCCTCAAATGTCACACACAGTTACACACTATGGGCAATTTAGAGTGACGAGTGAACCTGAAACACATCTTTGGACTGTGGGAGGGAACCCAGTCAGACAGCGCTGCCCATGTGCTGCCACAAAACTGCTGAGTTAAAATAGTTGCTCGATTTCCAATTTTGTGTGAGAATGAGGTAGTTGTAGTAGGATGAGCATGTAGTTAGTGCATGAAGTGGCATTATCGTTCATTTCTTGTTGCCCCGCGAAGTAGCTTTAGCCACCGAAACTCCGATTAAGCAGCTTGAGTATTGCCATTTTAATTCTTGCTTTAAGTTAATGCACGGTGGCGATCATCAAACTCAATTTCCTAACATTTTAATACCCCTTTTTATAAAACGACACAGTTTATGGATGACCAACACATTTTTTTGATGTGCCTGACTCACTTGGTTAAATACTTTACGAATTAACACCAGATTCCCGACTCCTCGTCCCTCTAACAGGCAGGCAGCCTATAATGTGTTAACATCTTTTTTACAACATTTTGTTCTCTTTTCAATTTGCTGTGGAGCCGCTTGTTTCGCAGGCAAATCTTAATAGACTTTCAGTCCTAAGTATATGTTTGAACTCCAAGGCTGCCCTGGAAAGAGGCTTACATGCTAATTTAATGTCGACCACAGCTACTTATGACCACTGCAAGTCCAGCAGCCATTGTCACCGGCTCCACTCGTCCTTTACGGTGGATAATCCAGGAGATGGTTGCCTCTGTTAACCAAGTCCACCTACAGGACTGTAGGATGATTCGTTCTACCTACGGGTAACCCGAACAGGGGATCGAGGCAGAACTTGAGGAACCGTGACACTTTCGCGATTTTAGTATCAAAACAGAATTTTTCTGGATGAAGTGACTTTGCAGTTTAGTTTGGTGTTTTTTTTTTTTTTCCTACAGCTCATTTTTCGCACAGAACGGAGCGAGAACGTGTTAGAAAGCAGCAATGTGGGTCTCGGGAAGAGGGAGGCTGTCACCAGACACATAACAGAGACGCAAAAGTCGCTGCGTTATAGAAAACATATTGATGTTTATTCTGATGTTTCACACAGACAGCAGGCCCTGTGTCAGTTTGGGAAGAAAAGGGAGACCACAAATCGGCTCATTACGTTTCATCAAGTATCCCCACGCAGCGTGCAGCAGCTCCAAACAACCTCGCGTGGGCAGCACGGAAGCTCCTTTTCTTTGCGACACACACCCACCATGCCGGTCCTCACTACAACATAGTCCACTCTCGCTGTAACTTTTACGTCATTTTGGTATTTTTTCCAGAGCTTTCTCATTTTGAAGCCCATCATCTCGCTCATACCGCTAAGTCCTGTTTTTGGCACGTTCTGCTTGTCGACACGTCAGCGTAAGATCACGTTCGCCATACAGCGGTTGCGCTCAGCTGAGAGCTTCCTTCAAAAGTAACGCGGCATTATTCGGAGGAGCGGTAGGCAGGACATACGAGAAAACAAAATGGCTGGGAAGATGGAAACACGGGCGAGGACACGTACGTAAGCGTACATGAAAATAAGTCAAATTAGCAATGTGAAATTATTCCAGAGATCTTCTGGCAGAGTTCCTAAGTTTCTGATGCGTGAGAGGCAGTATAAACTACAGTCCAATACTACAGCTTTTCCCAAAAGGAGTGTACTGAAGAATCACATGATTGTCAACCAAAATAAATATTTTTAAACACATGGCTCAGTCCTGAGAAAAATGAGTTCCTTAGAAGAATTTGGCTGTTTATTGGACTGTATTGGTTGAGATACGAGTTCACACCTTAAGTTTAAAAATTCAAATGATCAAAAGTGTAATGTGCGTCTTTTCCTGTTTGTTTTATTAATTTTGGATTAACCATCATTCATTCGTCCAGTATTCAGCATTTTCCCCCAAGGTGGCTGTGACCAGCGGCCTTTCTCATTCTTCTAAACCATGCCTCTCTCACCTCTCTCACCTGTCCCTCAGACAGGGACCGTGGCAGCGCCTTTAATGAGCAAGTGTGCGACCTTCACCACCTGGGGACATGATGGGATGGCAAGTTTGTCCGGATGCAGCTGATCACTGAGCATTAGCTCAGATCCCTGAATGGTTCTGTTTCTTCCTGAGCCCGAACGTGCACACTCATTCGCATGTGACAGGTTGTCCTCCAACATGTGCAAACCAAATATGTTCTAATTAGATTCACCCTGGCCTGCAGAGGAGATCTGCTTCAAAGGTCTTCAGTTTCTCTTCCACGTCTCCACCTGAACCACAGAGGCCACACAGTCGACACCGTGGCCAGGTGAGATAATCGCGTTTCCTTCTCATAAACTTCCAGGTGGAAAACAAGAGCGTGAACCAGATGTGGAGCGCAGCGAGGATGCGTTGGTCGTATCTGCCCTGCCTGGTCGAGAGGGGCAGTGGAACTGCTGACCCAGGTTATAGCATGAGAACAATGGAGCCTAAGTTACTCCCATTTCCAGAACACGATATGCTCCACTTTCACAAACACAGCCTGCTTTGCCTGAAAGGGCCACTTACATAAAGTTGCACAGTAAAGTAATCTACACCTTTTTATATCCAAGGCTCACTGGTAGAATGCTTATCTCCTAAGATCAGCCTGGCAAGTGGTAAACCCTCTTAAAGGGGAGATTATGTGTTCAAATCCGAGCTTTGCATGTATGTACATCTTCTTAAGGCAGCTTTTACCTCAATAAGACCGCAGTGCCATTAGTAATGGCATTACCAGTTCTGCTCTCCTTCTGTTGGGCCTCGACCCTGAAAATCGTGGATTTCTTTTCAGGGTTTTCTTTTTTACCCGGTCGCAACTTCCCCTGAGCTCCGTTGCCGTTTCCCATGGAGGAGACGTGGAGCGGGACAAGACCGGACAGGGGCGGGGCGGGCTGGGTTGGGAAGGGGTCAAAGCTCCAGTTAGAGAGAGGCTTTGTTCAAAAGGAGACATCAGAACGCTGGTCCTTACTGAGGCCGAGCTGCACGCGCAAACCCACCATAGGCGAAAAGTTGCACTTCCTGCGCTTACTGGGTGTTGCTGCACATTCTCGTGGCTACTTTGTAGTTTGCGTACACAAATCACATCTCTAGACAACAAAATTAATGCAATAAATGTGAACTCTACAACCCACCACTATGCTGGATAATAGCTATTGTGCATTACTTTATACTTCATATGTGTTTAGTAAAGCAATTTTCCTGCTCGCTGTTGAAAAACATTTGGCAAATGACGCAGTTATTTCTCTTCGGCTACGAACGGTCCGAAACCGCTACTGCATTTTACTCTGTAAGTGGTGCCGTTCAGTTATTTTGCTCATCTGTGTAATATATGTTTTACAAGAACCGTTTGTTGTTGTCGGGAACCAAATTTCCCTCTTTTTGCTTTGCATGCCGCGAAACGTGAGCATTTGTTTTGCTGCGTGAAAACAGCATGCGGAGTCCATTATACTTGGGCTTTCTTTCTCAAGAACCTTTGCGAATGAACTGCAGGAACTGGTGTGAATATTTCTCAAAAATAACTCCTTATGCAGACAGAAGCTACGGGACGAGCACAGTCTTGGCTGACGTCTGCTAACCTGCTGGGTTCTGTGCCCTGTCGTCTATTTAACAAACTGACATGCATTTGAATGTAAAAACCACACCTTTTGTGCTTTGACAATAAAACCAACCATTAACCGTATCAAAAAATAAGTTAACTTATACTTAATGAGTTCCATGCATTAAGTGTTGTTTTGTCTATATACTCTACGTATTTCGTACAACCATATAAATAATGAGTCCTTTTCTTGTATCAAAACTGGCACTGCAGTTTTATCAGTACAGGTTTAGCAGAGTAACGTTGGATCAATACTGTTGTGAAACACCACAATGACGGACGCGTGTGTCGCGCTGCAGCCGTCCCTGAAGTGCGCCGACGTCGGCCAGCAACTGCAGCGACGCTCAAGCAAAGGCACGTAGTCTCTCCTGCGCGTCCTCCATGAGCGCAGCTGTTTTTTTTTCCGGCTTTCTTTTGATGAACACTTCAATAAATAACACATACATTTGCACATTATATGTACACAGTTTTTATGCACTACATGCAGTCGATTTAACTTAAATAACTTATATTTACAGTCCCCCGGAAAGCGGGCGAGGAGTGGTGAGGTGCGACACTATGTCCTGCGGCGTTTGCGGGAGAGCGCGCAGACGCACGACGTGTCTATCCTTATCCAGGTCCAGCCGGTGAAGGTCAGTGCCCGCACGTAGGTTTGCGACGTCTTGCACTGCGAGTTCCAGTGCTTCTCGTCGATGCCGAGGCAGCTGCCCTTGGTTCTCATGCATTTGGTCTCATAAAAGTACTGTTTCACTTCCGAGGTGCTCGTCTTGATGGAGCCCAGGACCGTGACCTGGTGGCCTTTGATGTCGACAGCACTGGTCTTGTCCGTTACCCACTTGCTCTCGCTGTCGCACACCGAGTACTCGCTCCGGTAGCTGTGGTGCTTGGTGTAGCGCTTCCTGCGGGTCTTGTTGGCCGCCTCTGGGCCCGCCACGTAGTCGTCCGCCAGGTACATGGGTGGCGGCTGGAGGGGTGGCTTTTCGCTGAGGACCACCCTCGGTGAATTGTAGCGTTTGTGCTGCCGGAGTAGCTCCGCACCTACGTCCAGTGTGGATGTGGGAGCCCACGGCATCCTCTCGGGGTAGTCTGGGCCCAGAGGCGCCCCCTGTCGATAATCCACGCCCTGGGGAGGGTTAATCTTTTCGCGGGGGTGCTCGATGCCCATCTCTTCATGTCTGTGTCTACTCCTGATGATGTCTGTCTGCAGAAGCTTGATGATGAGGGAATTGACAGGGTCCGGCGTGGGCTTTCGTCTGTCCATCGACGTGGCCTGGATACCAGCGAAGTAGGCGAGGAACATCACATACAGCAGGATGGACATCACTAGATTCACCTGTATAATCTATGGAGAAACAACAGCACGGTTGGTATCATCCATGATGCACAGAACCATACAGTGTCATGGATTTATTGCTCTTCCAGCTGATGTCCAATCCAACATCTACATTGTTCTTTTCAACTGTTTTTTTCTGAAAAATTTTTTTGTTCATTTACTGTCTTGCCTTGCATCACATAGGCATTTATTTCAAAAGACATATATATATTTCTAGCTGTGGTTTTGAAGTGTTATTGCTGCACACAGATACACACATATCTCGCGTTTCTGTTCAGCACTCAGACAAAACAGCTTTTGTTTGCCTGCTATTTCGCTGCAAAGGGATAAGAAATGCGGTTGGCTGACAACTGCCTCAACAACACGGACAACTGACAGCACGACTGAACTCTGACACTTGAGCAGTGGTGTTTGGACCATATACACCTTCTCGGTTACAGCATTTGAAATAGAATTTGACGGAATTGTCGGAGTCCAACTTGTACCAGTGATTTAAGCGATTTTAAGTTTTAAAAACTTAAAACTTACACAAAATACATAAATCACTACAGAGCCCCACTGGATAATCCGTTGCTCTCTTCATGCTCTTGGCAAAATGCTTTTTGCTCTTTACAAAACACCCAAGACCATTTGTTATAAAAAAAAAAAAAAAAAAAAACTGAGTGAATGGCTTTTAAGGGCAAAAGTAACAAACATTGTCCACTATTTGCAGAAATGTACTTTATCATGATGTAAAAAAAAAGATTTCCCAGCCACTATGGTCACCTGAGATGTACACAAACTATGTAATGTATAAACATCATCTGAATTCAAAACACCAGCTGAATTTAAAGCAGTAACACGCCATTTTCCATCTGCCCTGGCACTGGAAACCAGATGTCTACATTCATTTATATTCATTTTTATTTTTGGAGCTACCAAACTGGACAGTGATGAGTAAGGACCATTGTTTCTGCATCTCACAGCAGGAATTTAACTTCAGTAAATAATAATGAGCAAATATTTCATGGCAATATGGTTAGGCAGCTAAAACAAATCCGATTTTGGCAACAAAAATAATCATAACCGTATTAATAACGCAAGAGATATACCCAAGAAATGAAAAGTAGTAAGATTAATAGGAGTGCAAGAAAAGAAATATATATAGTACATTTGAACAAACAACCTTCTGGTAACAATCTAATCGACGTTAACTGTTTGAGAAAAACACCACCTGCATTTCTGCTGCAAACTTTAACCATTTGTACATTTAGATGTATTTGGGGGGAACCAGTAAACCAATGTGGGGTGAGGAGGCGACCAGGTATTCCTTATTTAGTTCATATCTCCTCCTGATTTATGGGCACGCAGCCCCGGCTTCACCACCGCAGCAATGTCAGCCGTGGCAAAGAGAGGCGAGAGATGTTGAGCTCAGGGCCGCGTGAGCGTCATTCCTCCTTTCATGCTATGCAATATGTAGAGGGTGCGGGAGAGGTTCCTGGCTGCTGGGGTCTGTTCAGCTGAACCGTCGTGTTTATTATTCAGGGCTGCCTGTCAGCATCTTGACCTTGAT
Organism: Heterotis niloticus; assembly: GCA_018136845.1. Classification (NCBI taxonomy): domain Eukaryota; kingdom Metazoa; phylum Chordata; class Actinopteri; order Osteoglossiformes; family Osteoglossidae; genus Heterotis; species Heterotis niloticus. Next base: position 15,014,458 of record CM030900.1, read on the forward strand.
CTCAATGCACATTTGAAACATTTCTTCTGTGTTTATTATCCTTTCCTCATTTCTTAACAGCTCTTGCTGGGCTTAATCAGCCTGCCACGTTTTACAGAGACCCTCGCAGCCTTTCAAGCGCAGGAGGAGAAAGAGTCATCTAGGCAGGGCTAAATAACCAGGTGAAGCTTTTTTAAAAGCGGTCCTTCTCTGTCCTTCAAACTAACTTTTGTTTTACTTCTTCATTTGTGGTGGTAAGCAGTCCTACCTGTTTCCTGGCGTCTGGGGTAACCACGATGGACCGTATGTTTTGACAACTGGGAGGGGTGATTTTAGGGAACTGGAATTTTCCTCCTAAAATAGAAGCCTGTTGTTGAGAACGTACTGCGTTGTACAGGTACGCATCACTTAACAGCGGGGACGCATTCTGAGAAATGCGCCATTAGGCGATTTCGTCATTGTGCGAACATCATAGCGTGTACATGCGCCGCATCACGTCTGTTTTGACTTGTATGTGGCATAGCCTATTGCGCCTAGGCTACAAACCTGTACCGCATGTTACAGCAGACGTGGTAAACACGAGATGTATGAGGCTGCTGCCGCCGTAAAATGGCAAACTGTTTTGCAGTAAACTTTTCTTTAAGTAAAAAGAATACACTCTAAAATAAAGATAAAAAGTATAGTAAATACATAAACCAGTAACACAGTTGTTTATCATCATTGCCAAGTATTATGTACTGTATATAATCTTATGGGACCACCATTGTATATGCAGTCCGTTGTTGACCGACACATCGTTTTGTGGTGCTTACCTGTACTTATGAATTACTACATTACACCTGTTACAGGTAAATCACTATAAAACCCTGTGATAAGGTGCCATGTGGTAAGATTAATTTAGACCTAATGCAAATGACCATCCTCCTGCTTCCTTTCGAGGCACAAACATCTTCTGATGGAAACAACTGTATACTGTTTAGTGACAATGGCAGTAACTTTTCTCTTTGTTTAATAGCACTGTAATGGTGGCCATGGCTCTCCCAGCCCTTATTCACTGCTGCTGCACATTGAAAAGTTGCGGGTAATCATTGTGAGGAGCAGTTATAGGGGGACCGTTGGCTCTCTCTGAGATCAGCTTATTAGAGATTTTTTGCAGGCGTGTTTTCTCCGTCACACCACGGAGAAACAAAGCTCATGTTCCTTTCTAGTAGGTCGCTACACTATTATTATTCTTTTGGTACATATATTTGTCAGGTACATGTTATTTGCACGGCTAATAAATGAAAACAAGTCAATGAAAACATTTTTTCCTTTTTTTTCTTTTTCACACAGTAAATCGAAGACCAATACTATTTTTTATTAAATCCGATAAGGCAACTCATAAACAAATAAATTTCGAATTGCACTATGGGAGGGTTTTACTGTATTAAGAAAACACAAGTTGTTTTGACTCCACATAGCTTGTAGGTCCCTGAAGGAATTCCTTGGCACCGTGATGAAGGTCTACCAGAAAAGCACCACTGGACAAACAGTAGCAAAACAAAGTAAGAACCATATACTTTTCATGAAAAAGACAGAGTAGAACCTAGGAGGGGGACAGTTAGCGGTCTTGTTTGGGATCTTGTGATCACTGCCACTACACACTGATAAAACTGTTATAAATAAAACAAAGGAAACCATAAATCATTCAGTGCTGAATTCCAGGCCACTGGGTCCTGGATGGAGGGCAATTCTGAGCTGAGCACAGCTGGAAGGCAGAGATGACCTGGTGGTCCAGGCCATCAAAGCTTTGTGAGCAACTGCCACCTCCCGATGGCAATGCAGACCCCATCCCAGCGCCACGTGTGTATCTGTGCCCCCACGCCCATCCTTAGCCCATCTCACATTTCCTTCCCAAGCACAGGGGGCTTACAGGATGTAGGCAGACTTGTTTGAAGTTCACCTCACCACTAGAGGCACCTTCTCACATCAGCAGCTAACCTGGAAAACTCTTCAATACTTAACTTCTGCCTCTGGGATATTTTCTATAGTTTCAGCAAAAAGACCTTAACTGGCGTGGAGTGCATCACGATGGATTATTAATACATTATATCTCTGACCAGTGATGTTCTGTAAAAGGATCAAATCTACTGACTCATAAAAAAATTAGCAATGAGCGTGATTCCTAATGTGAGCTTCTACTGGGTTCCATCAACGCTGCCCCATTGACAGACCAATGTACTGCACCATAAATATATAAACTTTAACTTCAATCATGACTGTGCCAGGGTGCTTGTTCATGCATTTTCACGTACCAAACACCCTGAAAAGATGAGGTGTGGGTTTTTGGACACAAGGAAAACAAACGGCAAGGATGGAATGCACCTGCCGCAGGCTGCACTCTGCATACTTTTCATGGGAACACTGTGTGTGGGGAAAGCTGAGTACTTTGATCACAAGAAAGGTATGCTGTTGCATTTGCTCAATTGTGGCAGATAATATGGAGCAACCATCTTAGAAGTAGCATGATGGTCTGAATTGGCTTACTTGGGCATCCATGAAGCGCTTTTGTCTGAAAAATTCAAATTTATTACATCTCTAATACACTCAAAAAGTACGAGAAGAACTCCTTTTTGAGGCTCACAAATCTGGCCTAATAACCTTAAAATGCACTGCCTCATGAAAAAAGAACTTTCAACCATTTTACCGTTATCGCCACACCCCGTCATCTTGCCAATCTCACGCCTCAGCATATGCTGTGGCAGAGCAGATTTCCCGCTATATACTTTTCCCTCAGAAACATCCACCTCTTTCCACCTCTCACCCTCGCCATGCATGGAATGTGTCACAGCCTGTGCATTTTTCCCCCTTATGGCACCACTCACAGCTAAAAGGGGCCTCCAAGGCTACGCTAATGATCTGATGTAGGCTTCTATCTGCCCACCTCCACACCGCTGCTCAAGTCTTGGTGAGTCATGCTGTCAGTTGTCTGTGTTGTTAAGTGCAGTTCTAAGTCCGTCTCATTTCTTATCCTTCGGCAGCGAAATGTCGGGCGATCGAAAGCTGTTTTGTCACAGAGGAAAACGACAGAGACACCTGTGTGTATCTGAGTACAGCAACAACCCTTCAAAACCACAGCAAGAAATCACACAGCTGTTTAGGAATTACTTTAGTTGCACTGCTGGCTGTAGTTCGATGAGCAACATTTGTGACTGTGAATAACTGTACACACACTGGTGTGCTAGCTGCGGACTATTTTGCTTGCACCCAACTGGCATGCTGGCACACTGCTATTAAGTGGCCAACCTCACCTCTCACCAAAGTGTGCCAAGACTGTGCATTTCAGTGATTTCTTTCCAACTTGGGCAGGAAATCACAGGCCATTTGATATTTAAAATGTAGCTGAATATATTTCACGTATGTCATTGCTAAAGTATTCTCTGCTTGTTAAGTATGTGTGCTGCTAAAAATCAGGTGTAATTTGAATATTTTTGGACAAATACTGATTTTAGAATATATTTTATTTTTGTCAAGTAATGTTGCCTGTGCCTCTGCCTCTTTCATGCATTCCTTGTGTTTAACACTGCAGATATTCCGTCCCAAACTTGCGCAGTTTATGACCCTGAGTGCTGAAACCGTTACAAAGAGGCAGCATTAGAAATTTTGCAGTGAAGCCTAGGAAATGTTGGCTTTAGATGGCCGATACGGTGAGGACAAGCGATGTTTGGAAAGCCCTTCTGACCATACAAGCAGAGAACACGGTCAGTCTTGGGCCACAGTTGTTTGTTTTTCTTCAGTCGGCCTAACCCCCATCCTCATTTGACTTGCGGACATTGTGAAGAGCAGAGCCCTTGGCAGGGACAGGATGTCCGCACTACACACACCGATCCCGTTAACTATCTATAGTCCTACTAATTTAGCAGTTTTGGTTGAAGATCTGGTTGAAGCTGGCAGAGTTGTGGCATGGGAAGAGTGGTGGCACTTGGGGCAAAGTCACCTCATGGGCAGCGGCACACTTCTGTGCCAGACACACGCCGCTGGCCCACAACACACTTTTTCACTTAACATGGCAGCATGAATCCAACTCCCACTGAGCATCATGGGTATTCTGCAGGCACGCAATGCAAACAGCTCCTCAAAGGAATACGAGTCCAACAAACTGGTTGTTCAACAACATGTGCTGCGCTCTACCTGTACTTACCTGTCTACTGGAATGTATTATCGGACAAAAAGTGTACCCAGGCTTCTGTTTGATAATGCTGTTCCTGCTCATCTGAAAAAACGTGAGTTTTAAAAACTCGTACATCAGAGACTTGCACCTTAAGGATACCTGTAGTGAAAGGTAGAGCAACTCGAGCGAATAACTCGAATGAAATGTGGAGCGGGTCTCATATTTTCTATCAGCCTGTTAATAATTGTATGCTGCAGACTTCTTTTAACCCCTAGAGGACTTTTGGTGGGAAACTATTAAGTGAAAGATGGAGATCAACACCAGATTTATTAACAGAGGTCTGCGGCTGCAGACCTATACAGGATGCTCTTGTTCTCCATTCTTGTCTTCTGCTGTAGTGTGACTTGGGATGTGGTTTTCAGAAATATGGAGCCATTCTACCACAATGGGCCCACGTGTTGGTTGAATCCAGTAACAAGCTCAAAAGTCTGCTCTTACCCCCAGGCTCTGCATAAATAGTAAAGTCCCAGTCAGCAGGCTGCAGATAGTTTTAACACCCTGAAACAACAACCATCTTAGAAGTAGCGTGATGGTCTGAGTTGGCTGACTTGGGCATCCGTGAAGCGTTTTTTTTTTTTTTTCCCCCAAGAAAATTTTAATTTTTATACTTCTAATACGCTCAAAAAGGTGCGAGAGGAACTCCTTTCTGAGGTACACAAATTTTTGCTGTTCATAGGACGGACGCGTAAATGGTTTGATTATTTCAGAGGACCTTTGTGCTGAAAGCAGCGCTGTTACATCTCGCATGCCACAAAGATACCCTAAGCAAAAGAACGCCATCTTTACAAACACCGTATACAGATTATGCAATGCAGAAGATGGCCATCTATCTGATAAGGCAATGCCAGCATTGGCTTGAGGTCAAAGAGAGGAGTTCGGAGTCAGGGAGCGGCGGTAGCCGGGGGAGGGGACTGATCATCAGGGGATCCGAGCACAAGAGTGCCCCATGGGCCACAGGGCCTAAATATATAATATCCATAACTCCGTGTTGAACAGCCCAAACTGTGAAAGACCCGTCAGGAGTTTGGAACCAAACACACTGTGGTTTCCCCAAAGTACAAGCAGGCTTTGTTGAAAGATTTTTAGGCCCAAAAGCTTCATGCCTAATGAGGAACAATGCACCCACAACTCAGCATTGCTCCCAGCGCAGTAACAAATTCTATTTATTGTGCATTATTTTTCCTCATAAGATCGTAATTTAACATGAGGAAAAGTGGTTTAGTTTGCTTTTTATATAACACAACCATGTGATGTCTATTCACAGTTTTTTTTGTATTTTCTCTTCTCTTTTTCCAGTTGGGAAGCCAGTTCTAAAGGTGCGATACAAAGCGCAACTAAAGCACATATTGAAACGTTACAATTGGCATGACAAAACTGTTTCATTTACAAGTGAAAACTAGAGAAAGCACTTGCTCAGAATTTGGAAATCTGTTAAATTCACTGACTAACTGGCGTGTGGACTGATGTTCGACGCTCGCGCATGCTGCCTGACACTCCCCCAACCAAGCTTAAGGGTCTGCAGACCTTTATTTCCGCCAGTATTTCTCAGTGATTTGCGCGTTTCACGCCAAAAGCGGTGCACACACACCCGGGACGGGACTATAATACATAACACACACATTACAGTGTGTATCCTGCTTGAACTCATTCGACCAACCCACATCTTTAATTGAGGGGCATTAAGTGACTGCGTTTTTTTAGTGGCCGATTCTGGCAGGAGGAGTCCTAACAATGGTTTACCACTTTCACAGAAAGCAAACATTTATGAGCAATAGGAATGAAGAAGAAATGCTATAAACGCAAATAATAATTGTGGGAAACACACTGAAGTTTTCAGTTCTTCAGCTGACGCTTCCCACCAAAGCGACTTACAGCGATTTACCCATCTAGCACAGCAGGGTATTTTTTGCTGACACGATGTAGCGCGAATCCGAGTATATTAGAGGGTCAGCACAGGTTCGACGGCTTGGAGACAAAGTCAGAGAGGCGAGATTGCGTTGGTTTGGACATGTGCAGAGGAGAGATTCTGGATATATCGGGAGAAGGATGCTAGGGATGGAGCTGCCAGGCAAGAGGAAGAGAGGAAGGCCTAAGAGGAGATTTATGGATGTGGTGAGGGAGGACATGCAAGTGGTGGGGGTGACGGAGAGAGATGCAGAGGACAGGAGGAAGTGGAAGCTTTTGATCCGCTGTGGCGACCCCTAACGGGAGCGGCCGAAAGAAGAAGAAGAAGAAGAAGAAGATGTAGCGCGAATCCCTTGCTCAGGACTGGTGACAGGATTCAAACCTGCAACCCGAATCCAGAGGTAACAGCTCTTATGCCACCTGCTGCCCCCTACAAACAACCCATGGGCATTAAAATTTCACTGTAGTTGTGTTCCCCTCTCCTGGATTTCTATCCTTCCTTCTTCTGCGGTATCTGCCAAAGGTTTCTCTTTCATGCTGCTGGGTTTCCAAAGAAATGAACCTGGATGAGATCTCAAAATTGGAATTTTAACATCCCAAAACATGGCTTCCTGAGGAAAGAACGACTGTTATTAATAAGCGTGCATGCGCACACAGTTTGAAGAGCCATGTCAGTAGTTTGGCTCTGGCACCTCTGGGGTTGTTTCTTCTCAGGCCATAATGGGATGTTGGCCAAACTTTTGTAAAGAAAATGCTGCATTTTTCTGGCTCAAGGCACAAAGCAGCCAAAATTTAAGCCCAAATGCTTGCAAAGTTGTCCTGTTTCTGCCACACTGCTTTTGCCCTTTATACGCTGGGCTGAAGAATAGCGTACAGGATGCTTACCTTAAGAATATTCTACACCTGAGTCTGAGATTTAATAACCGTTATGGTGCAAATGAAAAATCGGGCTCATATTTGGGCGCAACTCGGTAAAGGAACGTAACAATTTCACTCATACATGCTTGTATATTGAGGGATACATTCCCTGTCAGGTGATGTTCTTGTCCAGGTTGAGCCCAGAGGGATATGGGTTCAGTGCTCACCTGTAGGTAGGAAGAGGCTGCCCTCCGAAACACACGTCCTTTCTGAGCCGTTTGCCAACCCAGCAGCAGGAGCCGCAACGTGAAAAACTTGCATTAAGCTTCGAATTAAAACATGCACATCAGACCTGTGTATGACTCCAGAGTCTTTACCACTAAAAGCAGATGTGAAAAGGTGAACTTTTTATTAATCCTCAGGGACGTAAGGGAGAAAAAATTCAGGGGCAGAAGATAGGTCCGTGCAAAGGTGCGCCAATCTCAAGTTCACCACATTTGTTAGTCTTCATCCTTGGTCCAAGGTGACTTACACTTTAGATAAGCAATTTTACACTGACCTTCTCATTTACATATTTATACATTAAGCAATTTGTACTTTGGGAATTCAACGTACGTCCAGCCCCTGACAGCCACAACCACAGCTCTACCTGCCACAGGTAGGCACCAGTGATGCTAATTTATGCCCGAGTACTGTAGCTGTCAGATGATGTGCACCGCTATGTTCTTGACCTGGACATTTGACAGCATGACCACACATCGGGTGTTATTAGCACTGATGCTTGTGGATGGACACAAACTGAAGTCAGTAGCCTGGAAACTCACTGTAGTTTTCATAGAGAAACTTAATTCGGCCTAACATGGATGGGTGTGGATGCTGCGAAAGGACGTGGCTTTGATCCCGGGTTTCCTCCGGGTGCTCTGCTTTTCTCCCACAGTCCAAACAGGTGTGTTTAAGGCAAAGCGGTAGCTCTAAGTTACTTATAGTGGTGTACTGCATGACTCCAGTGTGGCCATAAAAGACTGATGGCAAGCATTTAACATTGCGAGGCACCGTGGGTAAAAAATAAACTGTCAACTAAGTGATAAAATAGGACTCACTTTAAGTAGCTTTGGACAAAAGTGTATTCTCAATCAATGCATGTAAAAATCAATGTACTTGAGCTACTTTCATAAAATCATGAATTTAACTTTTTCATCGGAAGATGATAAATGGCAATCGGTTAAAATATAAAAATATAAATATAAAAATGTTCTCATCCCTCACCAGGATTCAGTGGTTAATGGTGACGATGATGGATGGACCTTTACTTGTACTGGCGCGGAATTTAAAGACACTGGCTTTTAACTTCCCAAGAATCAAGCATCTGGAACAAGGTCCTTAACCCAAACTGTTCCAATAACTCGTCCAGCTGTCCAGAACCTCACACACTGCAGTAACTTGCTGTATATGTAGAGAAATTCTAATTTCTGTTCTTTTAATACTTGGGGATAAAGCAAACCTCTCCTTAATCACCAGTCCTCAGGTTTGCCAGCAGCTCCCCATCTAACATCTACTTCCTTCTGAGATCGCTTCACACTGAAGGAGTTAAAACAGATGCTGGAGTTCCACAGGAGCTGCCTAAAAGTGCAGCCTCACACATAGGCCAGGGTTGCACATCCATCTGGGAGTACTAAACACAAAAACCCGCCCGACATAAATAGAATGAGCCCTAAGGCCCCAAATAGGCCAAGCGTGCGATAAGTACATTACCTTTTCTAAGGACAGGCTGAGATCAGGGCCGGAGAAGCCCTGTGGGCAGTGACCAGAAGATAAGATGGTCCCTAGAAGACGAGGACCAGTCCTCTGAGATACATTTGTACCGACTGGATCGAATTAGCTGCATTTCCCCAACAGCGTATCATTATTCGGATCCAGAAATCAAACAAAAACACAAAAATTCTGCATACTTATGCATTTATCTCGGTTTTCAGAAGCACTGCAGTCATACAAGAAGCATTACTGTGAACATGCAGGCATGCGATGAATACTGCATTGGGGTGTCGGCACGGAAGTGCTGCAGCGCTCGGCCTTTTAGAAGCAAACCCAGCCCGTAAGACATCACGGCAATTAATCCCAAATGTTCTGTTAAAAGGCAAAGCACCTTAGATGGCACCTGCGTGCTGCAGCCCTAACACCTCGGGTTAAACCACCTCTCATCGGTCTTCAGCTTCCGAACCCAAGCGCTTCTTAGAAACAGCCGAACGGAAGCAGTCAACTGCTATGGCATTATTTCAGCACTGCGCTACCATTGAAAGCCTGAAGACACTTAATTTGCACTCAGCATCATTTATTTTTCGCAGGCAAGGAACACCAGCGTGTCTTTCAGAGTCGTAACATTTTTACAGAAATGGTGGCGGTGTCACAATGTGGTTAAAAAGAGTGAATCAAACTACCACCTCTTTCAACAGAAATGATTCTTGGAGACAGACAGTGATGGGATAACAGTAGAACTGAGGTGAGACCGGTGTACACCAACCACACTACAGACAGCAAAGGGATGGAATCTGAGTCTGAGAAGAACTTTCCAGGGGTCCTGCTGCTAAATCCTTATCATTGGCGCGTAAGTGGCGACCATTTCCAGCCAGTTTTGACGCGTGTGGTCGAGTGTCCACATAACATCGCGTTAAGCATGGTGAGAAAGTGCCCTGCCACCTTTGAGTCAGAGTCAAAAACCGTATCATCATCCTTGGCCTAAACACAAAGCCCAAAAGCAATGTAGAAACCGCTTGTTTTCCTTCCTGTTTTGATCCTGTGCCACCTTGTCATAGTGTGATGGGATGCTTTTCCCCTGAGGTAGCAAAACCGCATGCTAAAAGAGCCGCTACCAAACAAGCCCGAAGGCTTTCAGGACCCGTCGGATGGTTGACAGAATTCTGGCACTTTAATGCTCAGACATCTGCAGGCCTCGCGACGCACGTTAACCAGCACTCTCCTGCTTGGCGAGAAGAGACTCCGGGAGAAGCGGCACACCCTGCTTCTCACAGGTTTTCTCATAGTTTTGAATGAAAGGATCTCCCACCCGACTGAATAACGCAAGCAAATGCTCTGCTTTGACACGCAGAGAGCGCAAGCAATGCCATCCCACCGAGGAGCCATTACCGTGACTCCCGTAAATCGAATATCCAAATAAAAAGCCAGGAAGGCAAATAAATACGCAGTTGCTTACATGTGTTTCCACTTACAGCGGCGGTCAGAGTTCAGTCCGAAACACCGCGCTTGTTTGCTTACATGTGGAATGGTTTCAACGCCGACCCTTTGTAAATCTTCCCAAAATTCCAGCTACGGGTAACATATATACCCGTGCGGATGTGCTAAGTAGAAAGCTTCCGCACATTTTGAACTTTGCTGGTGTAACACGCGGGGCCGCTCGATCACGTCACGGTCGTAGAGACACTTTGCCGCATCCTGCAACCCACTACCTGCCACTTCTTGTCACACTGGTATCATCACCTCACTGCCTGCCATGCTGCTAAGGCCACCTTAGCATAACAGAGGTCACCTTTAGGCTCAGTCATGAATGCAGGGGGGTCTGGTGCCTCAGCTCACGGTGCCCTTTGTGGTCACACACATTTGTGGTCAAACTTGTTTACTCAGAACTGGAATAAGCAGTATGTGGGAGAACCACTTCCTCTGGTTGTGAGGTAACAATCGTGTAAAATGTAAGCTTACACTCTCACTCTGTCTGGCGCGCTGTAATTGGAGAAAACCCAGGAGGCGCCAGGGATGAAGGGGAGTTTGTGAGGAAAAGGCTGAGCTTTTGAGCATCCAGAGCAGGCCTGCTGCCTGCTGCCGTGAAGGTGGTGGACGCAGTTGACCTCGCTGCACGCCGGCCGCCGGAATACAGACACTACACGCAATCTGTTGCCAACTGCTGTGTGCAAAACTTTTTTCAACCAGCAGTTGTGCAAAATAGTCGGTTACAATACACAACACAGCCTCCTCTCACTGTTAGTGGAGAAGAGAAGGTTCTCGCACGAATGGACCGACAGAAACGCAAGGGAGTTCCCAGAGATTAAAGCGAATGCGGGGACGAGCAGCACGCAGCAGGATGTGCCGAGGTCAGCGAGCAGGAGGCCACATACAACCCCCCGCCCCCCCAACCCCAGGTCGCCCTTGCAACCCAGCACAGTGCAGGATGAACAACTAACATCTCCATACAGTTGTGGATGCAAGGTGATGTAGCTTCTGATAGAACAGCTTTGATGCAACAAAATATTCCATTGTTATTGCTGTTATATTTATTTCAATTGTGTAATTCATATTTTGCACATGTAAACGCACAAGCACGTTTTCACAAAAAGGTTTATTACTGCTGCTATTATTAGAGCAAAGCCCCGTCTTTACGCGACAAGTGGGGTCCGAAAATGTAGTTCTGGTGAAACTCGGAATTTCACGATAGTCACCCGCTTCATGTGCGAAAAAGGGGGAAATGTTGGATTATTTGCCGTCTAAAATGCCGACCAAATATTACAAACGAAACGTGCACCCGACAATAACGCCAGTGCGTTTTAGGGAAAAGTAGCGCGAATAGAAAGTTTATTTATTAGCAGTCTTTACTTGACGGGTCTTTTTGATCTGTAGCGTTCATTTCTTTCTTGGGACAGCGAAACACTTCAGTTTGCGAGTTATCCACAGTTGTGTACCATAGTAAGATGTCAGTTTTTACATCAATGCTGTATTAAAGCCACTTCAGACCCCCGGCTCCCTACAAAGGAGGACGGGAACCGATCGCCAGTCGCCATGTGTCCATTATTATTATTATTATTATTATTATTATTATTATTATTTTTATTATTATTATTCCGAGCGCAGTACGAAGCTTCGCGTTTGCAGCATAGCTGAAACTTTTCATTTTAATAAATTTACACAAAGGCCTTTTTACAAGCATTTCCCTCTGTGGGGAACATGGCGAGCGCAGCGGGACAGTGAGAAGGTGGGGTTGCTGGCGGCGCCCCATGACGCCCATTCCTTCTCCCCGAGCCGAAGCGTTTACGGTCCCGGGTTCGAGTCCATTACCCGCCGCTGCTGCGGTGTCACCTGGAAGGCGGGCAAACCCCAGCGGCAGGAAAAGTGAGGAAAGTAAGAGAAGAGTGCGGCGGAGCACGGCCGCTGCCACGCCGCGGATTTGCGTGGATTATCCATTTTAGGGATTGTCGGAGCAACTCGGACGCGGCTCAGCACCCCCAACACACGCGCGCCGCGTAGCTCGACAGAAAGCGGACGAGCCCGGTCGGCACGTGCGTTCGTTTGCGCGAGAGCCGCAGCGACATGTCGCCGCATATTTGTGCGACGCTCGCGTGTTCAACAAGTCGCACAGATATGCGGCGACATGTCCCAAACTGAGAGCCAGCTGGCAGATTTCCGCCCGACATGAGCTGCGTTCGTCTGCTTCGGCGCACTTGGCTCCAATTCCCGAGCTGAGCCGTCAACACCCGCTCGTCTGCGGTACAAGTAGGGGCGGATGCGTCCTACCTGTGGCAGGGGTGTGTCCCGCGGGCGACTCCTCTCCTCGTTCTTTACACCTTCGGACCCCGGTCGGCGACCTCGCCCCCTTCCACCACCCCGCAGGACCCCCCTGTCGTCGTCCGCAGCTCCGCTCGGCCCTCCGAGCCTTCGGAAGCACAGCCGTGGCGCGAAGCGCCGAGGCAGGACGCGACGCGCGCTCCCAAGTGCCCTCAGAGGAGGAGAAAGGCGCCTTACCGTGATGAAGGTAACCATAGCATCGGTGTGAAAATATCCAGCAGTGCCGACATGAAGGAGGAAAAAGGTAGTAAAGGCTCCTTCGGAAACTTCCCACTTCGGACCGCGCCGCGTTGCCACTCTCAGTAAGGCGCGCGCCGCTTAGCACTCGCCCCTTTCCCACCTCTCTCTCTCTCTCTCCCTCCCTCCCTCCCTCCTCAGCCTTTCTGCAGCCCTAATCTGCTCTTCTGTTATATCCATCCATTGGAGCCAGATGGTTTTCAGGTTTTTTGCACCTCTGAAATGGGCGGGACCCTCTTTACATCACTTGGGAATGCAGTGCTGCAACTTTTACTGCTGCTGCTGCTGCTGCTGCTGTTTATTATTATGATGCGGATTTTAATGCCGTATCATTGCGCAAATAAAGCCAATAATACACTGTAAGTGACAGCACCTTAAGTGGATCGGTACTCAGCAGTACTTAGGAGCACCGCTTCTATCTTCCGCTCTTTGGAGAAATGGGACTTTCTCCTGTGTCCCGCCACTTCCCATAATCCCCCGGGGCTCTGTTCTGCCCCCTGTTGACCAGATTGTCTGTCTGAGCTGCCCTCCCAGCAAGACTGTAACTGTAGTGCAGGGTCAGAGTTTATAACCGCTTCATAGCCACACTTCATCTCCCAGGGCCAGGCTGCACTAAGTTACGCTGCAAGTGAGCTCACGCTCTGCTTTTCCACTGTTTATTTGAAGTTTGTGTTGCCTTCATGAAAGAAATGCACACTGTCAGCATCAGAAACATTCCATGGTATTTTTTACTCACTATGCGGCGATCTGCGCAAATGTAGATAACATCTTGCCCACTGGATTACAATATGCACACCAACTTGCCAGTAAGCAATGTCCCTTTTGCTAACTTCAAGCATTTATAAGAAGTAAACACAAGTTTTATGTGTTTACAGGGACTGCATGACATTTTTGTCAATTCCCTGTTTTTGTCCAAAGTTTGCCAAGTTTGTGTGTGTGTGTGCCCTGTAGTGGCGCTAATAGCTTGTTCTTCGGTGCAAAGTTTGGCCGCGCGTTCAGTTTTCATTTTCATTTTCATTTTCGTTTGTTTGACACCGATTCATTTCACATTAAAATCTTTTTAAAATAGCAAGCAAATAAAAGCCACCATCAATGACACAAATGAAAAAGTTGCCAAGTAAGAATTTTTGGAGCTCCCAAGCTGCACTCCTGAGGGAAGTGTCTGCATATTGGCCTTAGTAGTAACTTTTGCTGATTTACATAAATAAAAAAAATGTTTGCTCAACTTTATTTTCAGCTGTCATTCTCTCAGAAATGACAATTGGAATAATTAATTTAGTTAATAATATTTGTTTTTCGGGGCAGTTATAGTTGTGCCATTTCCGTATTAAACAGTTTGATTTATACTCTATTTAGCTAGGAAACGGTGTGCTGTGTGTGTGTGAACAGTTACTGTGGATACCGGATGTAGTTTTTATTACTGTAAAACATGCAGAACTGCCATACCTTGATAGATGGTCTCAGGAAACTCTATACATAACAATGGCTGGTGTTCTTTATGAAACTCTCACCATTCATGAAGGAAATTTGGAGGCAGTATTTCAAAAAGCATGAAGAGCGTCTTTTTTGTTGCAGGGGCAGACCGGTTTTCTCTCGCTGTGACCAGGTGTGGTCCTTTGGTCATGTGATCTCACTGCGCCCCTGGGCTGGGCAGGGCTGGTTTTTTTAAACGTTCCTTGTTCTGGCCAGAGTGACAGCTAATCCCTGCGAGCCGCCTCTGTGGGGCTGTATGACGGACAGCTGCCCAAGCCCACGTGCCACATGGCAGCTGTGTCTCCAGCTTATGCTAAGGAGACGCTCACTGAATGTGATCTCGCCGCGCTGCAGTAGGGTCTCATTAATGAAAAAAAAGTCTTTTTCTTGCTTAAAACAGCTAAAGTTCAACAAATTTGTTGTTAAAAACGGCAAATCTGAACGCTCAAAATTAATTCCCAACTCGGCGTCTGGTGCACAGAATCAAGAATGAGAATATTCTTACCAGTTTCTGATGTGCCAAAGAAACCATTTTGATCACCTGCACACACCGGTACGGGAGCTGCACCGCCTCTGAGCCATGCAAGGGGTAGTGAAAACTACCCAGTCCATCACCAGGACTTCACTATCCACCATCCAGACCATAAGCTCTCGCCATCACTGCAGACCCCCCCTCACCCCCTCCACTATCTGTTTCCGCCACTGACATCTGGAAGATAGTGCTGCAACCTGAGGGCCAAAACCACCAGGCTCAGGAACAGCTTTCTACCACAGGCTGTTGAACTCCATCATCTCAGGTTGAATCCCTACTATCACCACATACCATGACCACTGACTTTGTGCACATCTGTGATATATTTGTATTACATTACACCGACTTTACATCTATCTTATACATTTATATTTATCCTTTTATGTTTGTAAACTTTTACATTTATTTTTAATGTATCTGTATCTATATTTTCTTTTTATTTATTTCTCTAAACTTCCTTTCTCCCTGTTCTGTGCACCGTGGACCCGAGCAACTTCATTTTGTTCACCTTTCTTCATCACATGCAGCAAAGTTTGACAAAAAAAACGAGTCTTCATTCTTGAATTGTGTGACGCAGCAAATGGGCTCTTTGCTTTGTATGTTTACTTGGGGAAAAGCTGCTAGATGAAGGTGAAAATTCCAGAAGGTGACAAGCTGTGGGCACGACTGGAGAGCATGCCTGTGGCTTTTAGTGACAGTCGTGCAGCCTGGTCTTTGCTCCCAGTCCCACAGTCTCACTCCTCCCTTTCTGAAGGCACCTCCTCACATGTTGTTGCGATCAACTAAATGAAATTATGTTCTTTGAATTTAAAGGGGTATGTAAACAGGAAAAGGATAAATAAATTCAAGAAGGATGAAGAGAAACACCATTCCAGCCTGCCCCTGCATATCAAGTAATGAGCGAACAGTGAGGTGTGCAACAGCAGAACATTCATGCAGATCCATCCCATGCCTAAAATCCAAATTCAAATTTGAAGCACGGTGGCCAAGGGAGAGAGTTTCATTTTCGTGACCCTTCAAACTGGCAAGCGCAAAGACCATCATGTCATCTGCAATCGTGTCTGCAGTCATGTCTGAATCATGGATCGCAACTTTTGAAATGACGCTGCACGTGTGGTCAGCACCGTTTAGTGGGAAGACGAACGGTTTCGATGGGTTTTCTCCTGAGACCTGGGTGAATGACATCAAACTTAGGCCCAAGTGCTGGTTCATTCCCAGTCAGTGCTGTGCCCTTCTAGCTGCCCCAGCCCCACCAGTTGAGCCTGATCTCATCTAGTTCCGGAATTCACGAGGCACACGGCCCAACGCCACCGAGTGACATCAGCGTCGCCATCATCTCTGGACAGGCGGCAGGAGCCTCATGGGATATGAATCATTCACAGATGGGTATGGTCTCCAGGACTTGTGGAGGTGGGAAAGTAGGAGATGGCTGCCATTTGACAGTGGGACACATTTGTCAGGGGAAACGTCATGCTGAAACACCTCAGGGTTTAAACTTTGAGTCTTCAGAAATGAACGCTCACACCTGACAATCTCGCCACTGAGTAAACGCTCTTCGAGGTTTTCCTTCCGTACTTGGATTTTTAAAATTGTGCAAGTTACGGTTTTGACCATCACAGTGGTCTGAGAGCACAAATGGAAGAAAAGAGGTGAGCTGAAAGTTGACACGGTGGCAACTGCCATTGTTATCAGTGTTAGTTGGTCCGTCGGAGGCCATCCAGTGGAGAAGGAACTGCAAGCTGTCGGAATACTAATGTCGGGATGCAAATTTACGACAGATCCTCGCCACGCTGGCTGCTTGTGAAGCCTTTCATTTTGAGATGTGTCACGAGGAATTTGTGCCCAGTTGAGTAATGTAACAGTAACTGGTTGACAAACTATGAAAGATGGCAAATGGCAAAAATTCGCACGATGGGCGGGCATTGACGTCGTTTTAGCTGGAACAGCACAGCCTGTCTTGACAGGAAGCTCTCCTCATCGCATGTGAGCCGGAAGACCTTTAAATCGGAGTGTCATTTCAACTTATTTGGATATTCCACCAGCGCCTTTTGGTTAAACTTTACTGTGGTTTCGTTTTGGAGTAACAAGAAAACAACTTTTGTTTCGCGTTCTGAATTTGCTAATTAGAGCAACGTGTCCTGCCGAAAAATTGCCTTCAAGAAGCATTGCTGCATTGCAACAGAGCAACAAACACTGCCTGGCATTTGTCTTCTTTTCATGCTGGGATAAATGGAAAATTGAAAAACATCTTCCGTTTTTCAGACTCCTTGTTAAAAGATTCAGACAGCATTCTGCGGAATATTTTGAAAGGAAACTGTGTGCCTACCTCATCGATTTAGATGGGCAGAATTACGTTTTGATCTGAAAACGCAGTTTTTGCTCTTTCTCTTTGCATATTTGCTTTGGGATATTTTCTGGAAATGTCCGAAAAAAATGTCCCCAGATCCATACCTTAGGGTGAACGTGGCTGGCGGATAGCAGTTGCTGACCCTCAGTTGCCTGAACATAGGTCCTGTTGAACAAGGAGCTGGAAACATCTCCTTCTCATCCTCATCCTTTCTCTGTACAGTAAATTAATATTAAACCCTCACGATGTCCATGTTTTGTCTCCATGCGCAGTAGAGGTCTGTGCTGCTGTCAGTCCCTTTTTTGCAGCCTCATTTGTGCTCCTTTCAAACCCACAAACCTCTTAGCAGTACTTCGCGGGGAATCGTCTTGAAGCTTCTAGCCCAAACCACCCTGTCACTGTCCTACTTGATGGAGAAAAAAACATTCCATGTTCTTCAGGGGACAAAAAGGAAAGCCGCCTGACGGAAAGGAAGAAAAGATAGAGGGGAGAGGTGTGAAGATACTGAGATTTAGTGTGTGCAGGAAGCTTACTGTTGCAAGTGGTGGAATGTGAGGCATGCCTTGCGGAGGGGCCGCTACCTACGTGGGTTTTGGACCCTGAGCTTGAGCTTTAGCGGAGTTCCCAGCCATCGCCTGGAGGCCACAGGAAGGAGTGTTAAAGGCGCAGCACAATGAGCACAGCTGTTGGCTCCAAAGAACCTCCCAGTCGGTTGCTTTTTGGCTGCTTTTGGTTCCCGCACGCGACTCTTTGACATGCCCCCGTCAGTCAAGCGTGTCAGGTTTTCCCTCCTGCCTTCCACCTTTGTTGGCCTTTTATCTTCCTTTCTATGGGCTCGATAAATCTAACTCCCAACAGTCCTGTCAGGCAACTACCTGTGTATTATAAACAAATAAAGGCTTAGGGGAAAGGAAATTACAAAAGTTACTTGCTAGTTGGGAATGAGGGTTTCCACAGATGAGCGTTCATCGTAAACAAAATTATTTGTTCCTGTTTGACTCACCTGAGAAACAAGGTGATAAAAGTCAAATTATCACGGCATTTCGACCTCCCTTGTATTCTGACAGCTGAAAAACAGGAGTTTCTGCGCTCCAACGCTGCAGCCAGTTGTCTTATTATTGTCATTATTGCTTATTTTCTCAGCAGCTGCTTTTACCCAGTGGGAACGCACATACCTCCAAGCCACACACTTTTCATACCAATTTCTTCAGCATGATACTGAAATGGATGCTTGACACAGTCCCGAGGGTGCAACAGCTGTTCATCTCCTGGAATGTCGACCTAGAGACTTTTTCGTGCTAAGGCCGCTTCCTTAACCCTGAAACCGATTCCTGCCGTCTGTTATGAGAGGACACGAGCATCGCTCGCCGCTGGATGCTTTGGTGCCTTTTTCACGTTGTAGGGCTTTGTTTAGGTCAGCATTACATAACAACCGCCAAATGATTCTGTCAGTTGCTACATGCGCGCGTGCAGCCTTGCGTTCCTGGGTGTGTGTGTGTGTGTGTGTGTGTGCAGGCCTCGTATGTGTGTGTGTGAGAGTGCACGCTGAGCCCGGGTGTGTTTTGGTAATGTCAGTAAATGGAAAACGGTCCACTTTGTATACAGACCCTCAAGCATACAATCGCGCTTTAAATGGAGCCCCATTAGCTGGCTGAGCCCCAGGCTGTTTGCTGTGCGACAAGGCCTCCACCCACAGCAGATCCCCAGCCCCGGTGCGCGCCCTGCGGCCGTCACATGTGCGAGTCGTCCTGGGAGCCACGGAGAAATCTGCTGGCCGGACCGTACCTCCACATACACCCTCGCCGGCCAATTCTTGGAATCCTCAGCGTGCGCGCAAACACGGGCCTGCAGCCTTTGTCTCAGATGGTCTGAAAACGCATTTTTTTACTCCCGCTGTCCTCCGACTTGTGCTCGCTGACGGACAAACAAACAGGCAGCAATAAGCCCCCCCTCCCTCGTATGAAAGTCACGCGAGCCCAGGAGGACAGTGTCGAACCCCTTCGGTCATTTAGTCTGAGGAAAACACTGGTGCTCCCGCGAGACACGGGCTGATTTGTGAATGAGGCTTTCCTGGAGACCCCCGCTGTGCCCGATCCTGCCTCTGTATGTTTATATGACAAATCACAGCTACTCGAGGGTGGTCTTCAAGCCCCCACCCCAAGGGTCTGTCAGTTTAGTTAAGTGAACCTAGTGAACCTGCCACTGCCTGGTGCTCCACCTCAGAATGCTGGCTTCTTCCCACCACAATGAACATGCAGCCCAGTGAAGAAGTTGACCAGAGGAGAATCTTCTGACAAGTCCCACGGCAAACCCCCCCACACACACACACACACACACACACACACACACACAACTAAAACACAGGGTCCTCCTTGTGCTCTTTGTCCCGTCGCTGAATGCAGGACGGCAGAAAGACGGGCTGACGGCAAAACCCACTGACCTGAGGCGCAGGAGAGTAATTCAAGGACTAAGGTTCAGCTTACCTGATGGGGCTGCCGGTGAACAAAACACACCGGTCAGGGACTATGGGGTAGCTGAGCGCTAACACACAATCCCCTGGAATTAGATTGCACGTTTTCAGGGGGAAAGGGCAGATAAGAGAGATGGGAAGGAATAAAGCGAATATTAAAAGGAGAGAAGGCCGACTGGTCCTGAAACACTGTGAAATGGCCGATATCGAGTAGCTCTGTTTGCGTTCGGTCAGAAGGACAGAAAAGCAGCAATGTGAGCTGCTCTGCTTTGGCTTTATTTTTGCTGTACATTCAGCAGCAAGCCTCCTTGAGAGACTTTGGGGAAGTCCTCATGTGCCTCGTTTTTGAAGCCTACGCTTTGAGCGGCTTTGAATAACTGAATATGGTTCGGCAGGTAGCGGCAGGAAGCGCGGCACCAATTTGAATCCAGAAGTTGTCTACTCTTGAGTTGGTAGCAGTTCTGCTCCTGTGTCACTAACTCAATAACAGTGCTCTGGACCTTCTCCAACAGCCCTTCGATGCCAGCAGAGAGCAGTCTGAGCCGTTCTGCGGGTTTTTGTTTCCTAAAAGGACTAAAGGACTGCCAGCGTAATCGAATCCCCGAAGTGAGATTATGTGGCCCTCTGGCTGATTTGTCTGGGGGGAAAATAAATAAAATCACACGCCCACCAAGAAGCTGCCTTCCTCTCTAATATCCTGCAGCTCCCCCTCCTCACCCCTTGCCCATGGTTTCATAACTCTACATTCATACTAGGAAAGGACCTTGTGGTTTCCCTTTCATGTTAGTGAAGGGAAGGGGCTGTTCATAAAATATAGGAAATGCATACATTCCACAGGAAAGACAAGAACATTGTTTTGGGAAGTTTACATGGTTCCTGTGTGGCTTGTGGGCTCGGCAGTTCCTGACAGGACAGCTGTGGCGAAGCCGGAGTTCCCCGACGGAGCCGAGAACATCAGCACTTCCACCTGGAGGACCACGTCCTCCTCCACAGGTCAGAAGGGATGGCTTGTCGCTCGCAGGCCTCAGGAGTTGCAGAGCAGCTGTTTCAACAACAAACTGGAGACCAAAAACACGTAAGGTGCTGACAGCAGGGCGCCCCAAAGAAGAGGCTGAATGTGGGAAAATGTAAGAAGAAGAGTTAATCTCAGCAGTGAGACAGCCACTTCCATCTCTGGTTCGCATCACAGGAGGATCTGACCGTTTTCGTGCGGGCGGTACCAAAAGCTGCTGTGTGGAACGGATCAGAGGTTTTACAAGCCCTTGTGGGATAAACGGCATGGCCATAACAGGCATTTAGATAAATGCACTCTCCATAACCCTTCCGGAGAATTCCGGAAGGCAGAGGCATGCGTGTGACTGCAGACACATAGACACATGCAGAGCGGAGCCCCAAGATGAACCCTGGGTCTTGTGTGTCATACTGCAACTAAGGGACCCGGTGACGGTTTTCACGGTGCTTTGCAGAGAGGCATCGGGAGGCCTCGGACACGACTCCCCGGGACCAAAGCTCCGAGCACCAAGAGGCGACACGAAGGCACCGATTAGGAATATGACTCACAGTTTCCAGGGCTCTGGGTTTGTGTCACTTAAACACGCACACGTCCCTCTTTGCCCCCACGCCCGGCAGCCCCCGCCATTAGCATGAATTATTGACGCCGTCCGTTTTACGTGGGTAAGCAGGTGCCGTGTTCGCAAGGCGTGATCTCGCTTTCATGAGTCATGCGACAGGTCAGCGTGCCACAATAGCAGGAAAATTGGGCTTTTGCAGAGCGAACCCGACACAATGTCTCTGCAAGCGTGGCACTTAGCCTGGTCAGTATAACTCATCCAGGATGTTGTCTTTTTGCTGCTTTTTTATCACCTTCTTTCTTAGTGTCTGCTGACCATTAAAGCTCCTCGTGTACCGAGGCTGCAATCGTAAGGCCAGGTAACAGCAGCATTTTTTGCTGATCTCAAGCAGGGTCCAGCATCCCTCCTTTCATCTCCTTTCTGAAACCATAAGTGTGAGATCTGTCCCACGTCATCAAGTGAGGCTCTGGGACTTGTCACTGCAAGCAGGTACCAGTGAACATCCATGATGTTCACCCTGCCTGCAGAGACCAGGATGCTCCAAGCCAGAGGTCTTTCTGGGTCCACCAATATGTGCACAAAGAGAGTCCAGCATGTCTTGCTCCAGCTTCATTATATGCTGCACTCAGCTGGCAGCCTCAGCTACACCAGAGGCAGTAAAAACAGTGTAAAATTGGACAGTCTCCTGGGTTCCCTCAGTTCAGCCGCACAGGTTTATGACTTCATTTGCTGCAGTTGTTGGGTTTTGAGGGCTGGGAATAGAAAAGCTGTGTATTAGTGATGAAAGCAACAAGATTGAAGATGGAGGTGTCGAGTCAGTGATTCAAGCAAACTGAGTTTCTGTGCAGCACTGGCGCCCCCCTACTTACGAATGTGTTTGTGAAAATCAGCTCTCAAGGTGAAATCTCTGAAGCCGGAGATGTGACGACCATTATGGCGCAAACTGCTGTTGAGACTCATAAATGTTTCCCCCCGTGACTTTCGACTAATGCATCCCTACAACAAAAACGGCAGCGAACGGAAGGCCCAGTATGAGTGTAACAGGACGGACTGAGGGACAGACGGATGCGTTTTGTTGCCTTGGGCACAAAAACAAAGCAAAAATCAGAATGTGGGCTAGAACTGATATCCTGCCATGGGAAAGGAGAGGGCAGAGGGTGTGAGTTCGCTACAAACCATTCATTCCCATATTTGTCTTGGACTGAAGTGCATCAAAAAATGTGACCACAAATTAACAATCCCTCTACCAGCCAGGGCTCAAATTATGCATTTAGAAAAAGTTCATTCTCTCTTGGTTAAAAAACAATGTAGAATTAAATTCGAACCTCCCATTGTTTTAGTGGGAAAGCGAAGCCCACCCACCAGGCAGAAGTCAGTGATGGGTGTGGGAGATGCAGAGTCTCAACAGCTGGATGGGAGATGGCTGAATCACTGAATAAAGAAAAAGCCTCCACCTTCCCACTGGGTCATTATTTGTTCCTTTTTATCTTGAAATGTTTTCCCAGATGTGTGGCATTGGTTTCAAGGTCCAAAATGCAGAACTAAATTGTTTAAATCACATTTCAATGTCACAGAGTATTCACACACTGCAGGTGCATGATACTGACTTGATCTTTGACATTCGTGAACATTTTAGGTGGGAAAATGGAGCTTGGAAGATGGCAACAGCAGAGTGAAAACCCCTGAGTGTGGTGGACCCCTAGGTGTGTTCCCAGTTTTTTGTAGGATAATAGTGAAGTGGTTTCTGTAACTGAAATGCTGAGAGAAGAGTGGCTGTGATTTAGGCCATTGAAACTCCTGTCAAGCAGCTGCCACTCTGGGTCGTCTCCTTGAACCACAAGAATGCCGACCTGTGATGGTCTGCACCTTGTCTCCCTGAGCAAGAATGGGATTTTAACCACCAATTTGTAGCTTCAGTTTCGGTGAGAGTTCTGAGCAGTTCGGTTTGAGTAACACGGAGCAGTTTTGAGCGTAAAGATGCTGCGGTTGTAGGATGAATGGAAGTAGGAGTTCGGAAGGCTTCACCGTGCGATGCGCTTGTATGTTGTGAAGTATTTAAATTCACTTTCTAACACAGGTTTGGTCCAGAGAAATGGAGAATCCTGTTTGTCGAGAAAACGTTTGATTTCTTCACAACAATGAAAAAAGTCTGACCAAAGCCAAGCCAGGGTGGTTTGGAATCTTTCTTCAGTAAATCGGTCAAGTTCTTCTACAGATCTGTGCCCAGCAGTTGTCGTCCACATATGAAGTGAACACATTGCTTCACCACAACGACCTGCCGCCCAAATCCAGACCGCAACCAATGATTTTTTTTAATCGGGATCCTTTCACGTGTTGGCATCCCGAGAGCAAAATGCCAGAATGTTCTAAGCAAGCCAACGGATGAATCGCAGTGCCTTCTTCCCAAGAGGAGCTGATACCATTGAGGAAGCTTCTGCTTCAACTCTGCCAGAGTTGTGTTTAAAATTAGTTTGCTTTTTTCTTGTTAACAAACATCAGCTTGGCATTCCAACACGATGGGTTAGTAAGATGGGGCAACTTGGAGGAGCTATCGTCACAGTTTAGTGACAAGGTCCCAGGTTGTAATCCAATATGTTGGTTTGTCTATCTAGCAGGTATGTCGGCACTTTGTATAAATTGGTGAGGGATGGGGGTGGTTTAGCCTCAGGGTCACCAACCCCCCACCAACATTGTGCGGGGAACTTTTTCTCTCGCACTCTCGATCTCTTTCACTCTCGCCATGGTTCCTACGAGTATTGTGTTCCCTCCTCTTCAGTCACCCTGCACCTGAGGTGAGCTGCTTTCTTTACAGCGGTTGTCACACACCCCGTGCTCTTTGCCCTGGGCCTCAGCTGCTTCCGTACTGTCCAGAAATATCTGAAGGGGTCAGGGGTCAGGTGTCAGGGGTTACCAGGAGGTCAGGGGGCATCTGCAGTCTAGCCTTACCTGGGCGTACTTCCTCTGGGCCCAGTTAGGGGTGTTTCATCATCTGGCGGCACGGAACAGCTTTCTGCAAGGTGTGCTGGAGGAGAAAGGTGGCGAACCGTAAGCAGGAGGTCCAGAGAGACACTGAAATGCACACATTGTTAAATAAAGTTAAACAAGTTTGCCCCCTCCCTGAGCCTTCAAAATGCATGTAAGGTATCAGTGTCCCACTCAACTAAAACTGATATTATACAAGCAAAACAGCTTAAAAACAAAGTAATCTCATATTCTGTTTAGCAGTGTGCACTCTTTTATTTATAAAGGTTTCCCAGTAAATATATAGACTTCCCTTTTTTCCAAATCACGTCACAATGCCAAAAACACCACAGCAAGATTTAACTTTATTACATTTTCAGAATCCAAGTCCCAGGATGCACTTGTGTGTACATAGTGTTTTAAACCAGAGACATTTCTAGAATATTTTTGATCGTCTGTATCCCTCCAGCTTGTGGTGAGTGACTTGTGTTAACTTTCACCGCAGTGCGCAAGTTGCTCTTCGAAGGCTGCAAATCCCAATTTTACCCAGGATGCTTACATTGGCTTCGGATTCATGGCAGAGTTTGTTTTTAACTGCCATTTATCTCATTGTATAACTGGGAGCCGTCAGGAGCGCGACAGCTGATGGAAAGCATCTTATCAAAACTTGCAAAGAAAAGCAAACAAAATAAAAAAATCGACCTTAAAATATCATCTAAAAATCTTTCAAAGTCAGGGCCCGATCTCTGATTTCTGTAGCAAGCAAACCATTTATTCCCATCTTTTCAGGCTGTAAGTCTTAATTTTAATGACTATAAAGGCCGATGGCCGACTTCAGGCCAGGTCCGGTGTTGCAGGTTGAAGGAGTTCGAACAAAGTTTTCAGCTGTCATTACGCTGCCTGATGCTGTGTGAAACAAAACCACTTCCACATAAAACATGGCGCATAGCGTTGCTTCGCATAAACTCTAATGGCTGAAAAGCGGGCTTTCGGCCATTATTGGCACCGGTGGCTTTTTTGTTCTTTTCAACTCCTTTGCTTTATGTGCTTACAGCAAATAAAGAAACCATTCAAACTGAAAATTTAGACAATTTCAGTGCCAGCATTTCCTGTCTCTTATTTAAGCTCATATAGAGGAATGAAAGGGCAATGAAATAAGATAATCGGCTCATGCTGGAGATACAGCCAGGTTTGTCCCGCTCCTGCTGGGAAAAAGGAGGACAGTTTTGTTTGGCCAGCTAAGAGTCTTTCACATTGCCACGGTGGTCAAATGAGACCCTCATCTTCACTGGGGGATGTTTACACTGTGGGGGGGGGGGGTCCCCTCAAGGTGACTCAGTCTTGCAAAAGAGGGCTTGGTTGGCCTGAGCCCAATTTCTCAAATCCACTTCACTTTACAGATTCAGTGTCTGCCTGTGCCTTTGTGCTTGCGTGTGCTTGTGCACAATAACTGTTTTTCTTGCACCTTTCCACACCTCCGCCTGTTGCTCAGAAGGTCATACTGCTGAGCATTGATCAAAGCCAGGTGAGAAGTTCTCGGCCTGCCTGTGGAAATCCTCTGTGATCAGGGAATCCAATTTTAATTCCTGTCTCAGAATTACAATAAACCTGAACTTTAAACATCAGTCTCTCAGCTTGTAATCTCTTGCTTTGGAAACCTCTTTACGCAAAAGTCATTTGTGACAGCATTTAAAAAGAGGTTAAGTACTCATTTTTACTACGGTGAATCGTTTTTTTATCCATCAGTAATGGCGCAGATGGGCCTGGGGCAAAAGCAGGAAAGCTGCAGAGTGAAAAAATGAGTCGTGTTATACAAACATAATTTATATAAAGGCTTATGCCACATGCATCAAACTATTTTATTTTCCCCTTCCAGTGAACGAGTGATGACTGTCAGAAACACAAAGACTCCATCAAACCTTCTTCGTGCTTTCAAGAAAACATTTCTCTAGCTGTTATGAAAATATTTCATATATTCCAGCACTCTCTCTCCTAAGCACAATTTCTGTGTTAGGTGACACTTATTAGAAAGCGATCTGACTGTAATTGATATCTCTTTTTATTGTTCAAAGAAATTAGTTTAGTGTTCCGATGTACAGCTAGTGACTGCCTGTTTTTTGTGCATTTTTAAATCGGATTTGTTTAGAGGTGTGAGCAGTGCAGACATAAGCTTCGAGACAGTAACAGCCTCCTTCTGTCTGACATCTGTCCCTGTTTCCTCTCCATCTCCTGTCTTCCTGCTGCCAGTTGCTTTTCATCAAATCCTTTGCTTCTGTCTGCTGCCTTTGCAGTGTCTCAGTGACCAACAGCATATGCTTCATCTCTGCTCTCGGCTCATCTTCTGATGCTTCTGGCAGGGGTGACGGTTGGCTGAAGTGGTTTTGCAAAAGGCCAGGTGCTGGTGTTTGACCCTGGTGCTGGTGTGCATGAATTTGGTTCTGATGTTTGACCCTGGTGCCAGTGTACATGACCATGGCGCTGCTGTGTGACCGTGGTGCTGGTGTGCATGAACCTAGTTCTGGTGTTTGACCCTGGTGCTGATGTTTGACCCTGGTGCTGGTTTTTGTGACTTTAGTCCACTTGCTGTTACAAGATGGTACATTTATCCAGTTTTACCAGCTCGTCCTCACTGCACCGCAGTCTAATTATGGAAACAAAATTTGTTTCCACTGAAGTTCATACTTAAGAATTAGATCCAGACTGGAGATTTTTATATTTTCAGTATGTGCCTGACATTCAGGTTGCCAAAACTGGCTTAAAGGGCTAACAGCCTCATGCCATTTAACATTATGGTGCCGTTTTAATAGTCATTAGCATTTCTCAGGCACCTTGTGCGTTCTGGTTCATTTAATTTTTTATTTCTTCTATTTCTTGTAAAACTTTTCAGACACTTTCTTCTTTTTGGGCAGAGCCACCAGGTCTGGCTGTATTTGTTCCTTTTATCTAAAAATTTTCATTTTTCTTCCTTTCAGCTGGTTCTTCCATAGGCTCAGCACCTGGATGAAACATGGGGGGGGGTGTTTAAATCCATATCAGTCTATGTGGAGTTCTCTCTTTGTTTGCATGGGTCTTACTCACAGTCCAAAGACATATGTTTCAGGGAAATGGTCACTCTGAATTGCCCTGAGTGTGTGGACAACTCTGCATTGGGCTGACATCCCATCCCAGACATAGCCAGCATCATGGCCTATGTTTTCTGGATTGATAATGATAATTTTGGTTTGGGTTAGGTTAGGTTGTGATGGGTTAGGTTGGGGTTAGAGTTTGGTTTAGGTTAGGGTTAAGGTTGGGTTAAATCTTTTTGTTTTCTGGTTCTTTTTCAAAGATTTTTTTCATCGCAAACACTGAAACATGATAGGAATTCAGTAGCTTGGCAAGTCTGTCTCTGTCTTTTGCTCTGTATCTCTCTATCTCCTTCTCTTACTTCCTCTCCCTCCTTGCCAGTGAGTAAAGAATGCCTCTGTCGTCTCCTCTCCTGTTTGCTCACGACCCTTCTTACCCTTACACGAGCCCGGGTTCCGAACAAGGCCTGGGCTGTATCCCAGGAGTCTCTGCTGGTATTGCTTACGCTATTTGCATTTGGTTCTCAGACAGGGGGCCCATCCAGCCCATAATACCTCAATGGAGAACCACCGATGTGTAGAGATCCAGTCAGCAAACAGTCAGACTGACACCGGATGCCATTGTTCTCTACCTTCGGAGACACAACTGTGTTTTGTGCTCTGTGTCTTTGTTTTTCAGACTGAAATTCTCATTTCTAATGTATTTGCTTTTATTAAATAACATATTTTATTGCAACTGGTACAGTTATTGTATGTATTTTTCCTCTATTGCTGCAGTCAAACGTGTGAAAAGTTGCATACCTTTATACAATTGTACCCAAAAAAAGTTAAAGTGTTTTACATTGTTTTATGGGGGGAAAGGACCTTGATCACGGTTGCTATAGCAGTTGTAGGACTTAAGCCAGCAACCATCTGATTACAAGCACCCAGCTTAGGTGGCTGCACTCCCAGCCGCCCCATTAAAGTTCACCTTAAGCCCCAGTCCCTCTGAGGGAGCTGCAGTCAGCTGAGCATGACTAAGTGTCTTTAGGCCTTGCAGTATATGTTTAGGTGCAGTTTTGACTTCGGGTGGGCACATAAGATGTGATCGTGTGCATTAGGCCATTGTGCATCTCTGCTGCTGTGCTGCGTGACTGCAGTTGTCTGCATGCGTTGCTTGAACTGCAGGGCAACACTTGGGTTTGTACTGAACATGGACAACTGTGTGACCTTTCAGGTGCTCTCTTCGAACTGCCTGCACAACTGCATGCTTAAATGGGTTCTAGCTGTTCTGGGAGCAGTAATTCGTTTGACCATATAAACATGGAAGCTGTCACATTTGGGTTTTATTCCTCATTCATCTATTGAGTATTTATGCATGTGCAGCTGGATACCTTTTTTGTCTGCAACACCGCACCACCTCGCAGGCCATTAAGCATGAACTGGAAGCAGCCTAGTAACTGGGGAAGATGAAGGTGTGGGTGTTTTCCGGATGCATGGAAAGCATTATTAAGTGGGCACGTGTTCAGACCTAGACACGCAGGTTTCTACTTGGCCTAATCTGCTCTGTCAGTTTCCCCACTGCCATTTGTCCAATTAGATGTGTATTCTGTTGGCTGTGCTGCTCTTGTTAAACTCCTCCTTTTAAGGTTCCGAACCTGTCCAGCGTTAAGTGGTTTTATTCCCTGGGTCCTTTTGGCTTGCTCAGGGTTATTCCATTGAAGTTATACAGGCCATGGACACCCCCTTTAAGACTGGGAGAAAAAAGGATGGCCAGACCTGCCTTCACCCAGGTAAATGTCTGCAGCTGAAAGCAGCTTGAAAAATCTTTGCAAAAATGTTTTCTTTTGTTCTGAGGAAACTTCTCTGTGGGACAGCGACCAGCTGAATCCTGGCTGCTCTGCCTGCATGATCAGCAGCCTCACTAGCAAAGGAATAAGGAGCTACAGGTGGAGCTCATCCCCATGTAAAGGACAAAATAAAAGCTGAGATTTTCAGAGAGAGAGAGAGAGAAAAGTTGGGTAAATGAGTATGATGATGAACACTGCCTGGCCAAAAAAAAAGTCACCACCTGGATTTAACAATGTTATGATCTAGGGTTGCTTCAATTGGTCAGGTCTTGGTTCAGCAACATTATGTGCCCAAAAAATGAGCTTAGCTGACTACCTGAATATACTAAATGACCAGGTTTTTCCCATCAATGGATTTTTTTTCTTCCAAGATGACAATGCCAGGATTCATCGGGCTCAAATTGTGAAAGAGTGCTTCAAGGAGCATGAGACATCATTTTCACACATGGATTGGCCACCACAGAGTCCAGACCTTAACCCTATTGAGAATCATTGGGATGTGCTGGAGAAGATTTTAGGCAGCGGTCTAACTCTCCCATCATCAATACAAGATCTTGGTGAAGAATTAATGCAGTTCTGAACGAAAATAAATGTTGTAACATTGCATAAGCTTATCGAAACAATGCCACGGCAAAAGCATGGCATAATCAAAGCTAAAGGTGGTCCAAAAAAATATTAGAGTGTGTGACTTTTTTTTGGCTGGGCAGTGTATGTGGGGCACTTTAGTTGGTTTTGTGTGGAAGTGCCTTTAGGTTTTTTTGTTGCTTTTTTACATTCTTGCATTGCTCATATATTTGTGAACAGTAGATATGGGAAAAAGAAATACGAAAGTTATGCAACCCTCCTACACTTGGTCGCTGCCTGGTCACTCTCTGGGCCTCAAACACCCTGGTGTGCTAAAGGAACAGTTTTCAACGGGCCTGCAAATAAGCATTAAGTAGAAAATGAGCAGACTTTGCACCAAGCAAAGCCGTTACTGCACTATTTCACACTATAAGCTGTTTTAATCTTCAGGACCCTCAAACACAGCCCTTTCAGCTGGATGGACTCTGACAGTAACTCCTGCTGTTGGCCCGGTGTACACATTGTACCGTGAAGACAGTGCTACAAGTCCATGTCCATCATCACTTCCCAGACCCACTTTGCCGAGCAGATGACGTACACTGGGGGTTGTGGTGGGACAGTGTGACAGTAGGGCAGCAGGACACCACACAAGCAGGACATTAAAGAGGTGTGACAGGTCCGTGATGCGAGATGGACTCTTCCGCAGCATTCGGCGGCCCGCTCTTCCGTCCCCAGGAGGCCCTCCTATTAAAAATAAAACAACACATGTACTTACTTACTTACCGTTCCTCTGTCCAGGGCCAAAGGGTACGAATTATTCATCAGGGCATCTCTGCTGTTCCCAGGGCTCTGCGTGTGGAAGGACAGAAAGGGGACTGATCTCAGAGGACCTTGTCTATGTGGCCCAGGGAGCTGAGACGTCGCTGACACTCTTGGGCCCCCGGTAGGACTTGCCTGTGGCCCACTTTTATAGATAAAAGTAGGAGAGGGCTGTCCCATGTTTGATGCCCACCAGCACATCCTATAAACTTTAGAGGCTGCTCCACAGAGCCCTGACCACTGGTGAGCAGCAGTCTGTTGCCATTACAAAAGCCAGTCGAGGATTATTCATCAGCAACGTACATAATATTGACTGAATTTTGATGCCGTTGCCTCTCAGCACCGAATCCCCAGCGATCCGCTTCCTTCCAGTATGCTTACTTAGGAAGCTCCAGTACATCGCTGGACGCTTTGTCTTATTAGTGGACAGAACTGGCAGTGAGGCCTCCATCCCATTATGGACGGAGAGAGACAAATGAATGGATTCACAGAGGAGCTAAGGTCCAGTTTCCGGGCTCCGTTTTGTTATACCGCAATAATCAAATTGATCCTGGCTGTCGGATGACTTTTTTCCTCTGCAGGCCTCATTTGCACCGCATTAACGGAAAGGCCTGCATGATAGCACATCCTGACAAATACTCACAAATGAATGCTTTGCATTTTCCTAAAATATCCAAAACTGCTCGAATGGAAGAGATCAGATTCAAGTGACCTTTTTTCAGCTCACTACAAACTACATTTTCGTATACAACTGTAAAATGAAACCCAAGTGAATTACTTTTGCGCACGACGTGTCTGTCTTTAAATTCCTGAGTCATTGGTTTTATAAAAGAAACAAATCCCAGTGTTATGTTGGTCCAAGGAAGTGAAGACAAATTCTGTGTCTTCCTCCAGGAGATGATGCTGAACTGCAGGGTTGTGAGTAGAACCAGAGTAATTTCAGAGTAATTGTGAAACATCCACGAAGAGCTCAAGAAGGTTCAGTAGGTCAGAGCAAAAAAGGAAGCCAAGGCCAAAATAAAAGAAGGAAGAGGTTGGTTTCTTTGATGAAATAGCATTTGGACTGCCAGGACATGTGGGCCTGCAGCACTGTAAATAAATAAATGTGTTGCGATGGATCTGTTGCTGTTGAATATCAAGTGAATGAAAATCTGTGCACATTTCTTCTGTTCTCATGAGGTCGCACTTAAAATTCTGTTGTTATTCTCTGAGCTCAACAGCGTTCCCAGGCTCATCTCTACTTCTCTTTCACCTCCTGTCATTAATGTGTTGTTTGCTTGTGTTTGCTCTTCAGGATCTTCAGTATCTTCTTCTTCCTTGCATTCCACCCATAACATCCTGTACCCACGGTTTTACTTTCACTCATACGGTGCTGACATTGACTAAGTCATCCACTCAAGCCTTTCGGCACTTCACCGAGCCAGCAGCTTCGACCTAATTGAGCTTCTCCTCGGTGTGCTTTTTTTTGCTCCAGCACGAATGTCCTCATGCTCTCCATTTGTAGGTGCTATAAACCCTAGCTGTATAGAGGAACCATCTTCTCAGTATCTGATCACTTGCTGCTGGTGGCACATTTGGACACCCTTTCCCTTTCAGTCCCTCCAGCACCCTGGTAGCAAGTATAAGCTTGGAGGTTTTGGCTCCAGAACGAGTGTGACGTTCGTGGTTTTCATCTACAAGGAGTTTGTGTTCCCACACAGCGAGTGGTGTGCATATCATGCAGGGTTAGAAGTAGGAGCTACAATTAAGCATGATGGTTTTCACCGCAATGACAAGAACGGACACAGACAGAGTTCCTGGGAACTTCTAGTCAGATTTTGTTCATTCTTTTTCTATGGTTTGTGGAGGTCTGGACAGCGGTGCGTGATTTTGATCATCATTTACACATTCCTGGATAATTTTATTCATTCAGAGCCTTTTAGGAGCAAGAAGTGGTTTGTGAACAACTTTTATAGAGGAAAGTAGGAGAGAGATGAGTATGCGCGCACGCGTGTGTGTCTGTGTGTGTGTGTGTTTGACATAAAATCATATCAGCTCATGTCACTGAAAATTCCAGAAGCAGCAGAGGTCTTCATGATGAGGAAAAATCACCCTGGAAAGAGCATGTTACTTCTTTCCCACCAGCTTACGGCGCAGTAAAAAATGGGAATGAGCCGACAGCGGGCTGTTTCTTTCAATGTCAGGAATCTGATCTGTCTAATTTTGGTGCTGCTACAAATTCTGAGCGAATGACGCAGGAGCAGCAGCAGGAGAAGAGGAGTTAGCCCCTGAGTCACTCATAGGCACATCGTACTTTTCTTTTTTAGTAGAAAAATGTACATAAATTAAAACTTTGAAATCACTGGGCGCAAACTTCAGAATTTTCATCAGCTTTTATTCACCGCCATGTTGTATTGAACCTCCAAAACTGTTCCTGCAAGTATTATTAAAATCGAGAAGGATCCCGCTGTATTTTATCACTTCTTGGACAGCGGACTACTTTGAAGCTGCACACAACATTCACAGTTTTTAATGTTGTTGCTTCTTTTATGACAAAACACCCAGATGATAATGGAATGCAAAATGCCATTGAATTCATGCTGATCACTGGTCTGGGGGTCAAGGCAAATTGGAACAGAAGAGGTTTTCCACTGCCTTCTTCCAGCATTTTTCCTTAGTGGGGTGCAAACATTGAGGAGAGCATGCAAACTACACACGCACACATACCCCTGAGCCAGGCTTGAACCCCACCTCAGGCAAGCAGACCAGGAGCTATGAGGGACCAGCTTACCCCCTGCATCACCGCCATCCCCCCACCCAGATGATAAGGAAGATATTGTTTTTTCATGGTTGCTTGCCTGGGGTTTCAATTTGTGTGTTTTGTTGTTCGGTTAAAATATCAGCATGCATGTGACTGCTGGATGTGGAGGTTGTTTTCTGTCATTTCCATTTCCAAGTCAAAAAATGTTTGTGCAGGCACATAAAAAACAGCTTAATGATGCATAATGGAGATGTTTTTCCCTGTTTAAAATTCCATGTATGAGGGTATTTGAGAAGGCAAAGGTAACTGTAAAATCGGGCATTTAGCAAAAGTGGTGACAACTACCTGAGGAAAATCTACTGCACCTGGATTCTTTCAGGCTTAAACCCACATCACTGCAGTCCTCACCTTCATCGCAACCACTAAGGCTCCTCAAGGTTCTGCACCGTATCACCTGGTAGTTTGCTCTAATATTGAAGCACAAAGCATTGTGGGTCAAGCAAGGGTTCCGATTTATATTTTCCAGACGTGTTGAGTGCTTGTAGCGCAGCTTAAAGCACGCAGGTCAGCAAGAGGCTCTTGCTCTTCACACACAAGATGTCAAGCAGTCTGTCCCTGCAGAGAAGCTCACGACTGGGGACTTCCACTGTGGCTTTCCCACGCATGTCCATCGGAGCTGCAAATACGGAGCAGCTGTGCTCATTCACAGGAGTCTATGTTGGGAAAGGTGGGTTGACGCGAACTCCAAGTTCTGGGCGACAAAAGGTCAGCAGAAGTTTATCCTTCAGCCCGGCTGGTTTTGTCAAATAAAGTAATCAAAAATTGCAAAGCAAAAAATGAACATGGACACCTATTTGATTTGGCTGAAGAAGTATCTTCAAGCATCCGGCTGAGAACAGTTTGCATCTCCTCTGTATGAATTACTGAATCACTTTGTTAGCCAAAGTTTTATCTTAAAATTAGAAAATGTTTTTTTTTGTTTCCTTTGAATTCTTTATCTTCCTCTTGCTGGAGAAGCTTATGAGCACATCACTGTCTAATGAGGCTGCTTTCCGCCAAGTTCTTTTACATGGGGTGATGTGATCCTGGCTACCATCCCCGATCCTGAGTACACACTGGTTCTAATAGAAATGCCAGATGTTTTCTGACTCCAAACCCTTCTGTCCAGTATGTGAAGCTTCCCTACTCCCTCCAAGTGAAGACCTGCAGCTTGCAGAGGCTCTCGAGCCTGGGAACAAACCAGGTAAAATCATTTAAGTTCCAACTGCATGGGACTGTTAAGAGTGGCCAGCAGAGGAATTATGGGAATTTCTTCATGGTGTGTGTACCAGGGTAGCAGGTCAAATTGTAGGTACAGAACTTCACACAACAACTGTCAGTTAGAAAGGTGTTTTGCTGTGTGGTGGAGCAGAACACTGAGCAGCTCAATGTTGTGCTAATGTAACTGAATTGAACTGCACCACTGGCCATGTGGGAGGTTATGGGAGATTATGTGACCTTGCCGACTAGCAAATGACTCCCAGGAGGCCATGGAAACTCTCCTAAACATTCAGTCTGGATCTATGAGGAACATTAACATTGTGGCCGTTCTGTCCAGATCTACAGCTTTGACAGAGCTGAACCTCATAGATTTTATGTACGAAAACGTGCGATTCTGCTGTTGAAGCTGGAGTCAGCACAGTGCTCTTGATCGCAGGCATTCACACATTTCAGACGATGGGGACGTCCGTGATTCCCGTAAACCCGCAAGATGTGAATTTTTGGGGTTTTTCAGCAAAGAAATGCCATCTCAGTCTCTAAATGGACCCCTGTGTTTATTGAAAGATCTGCATGATGGCAGCACCACCAGGCAGCAGTTTATTCCTAGCAAATTTTAATGCTTGTTTTGCTGCAGAATTTTATCCATAGTCTGAAAAATACCAATGTTCTCCCACAGAAGGAAGGTACCTTAAGAATTTTACTGCTCACTGGGCTTTTAGTCATTTGCAGAAAGAAATGTATTTATTATTCCCAAAATGTGGAATTCGGTTGTCCAGATGAACTGGTGTGACGTGGCCTTGTGTACCACTCATTCCCTTATGCTGAATGTTTTTCTGGAGCATAAAACAGAGAAAGAAAGTCTAAAATCCATTTTAAACACGACATTTTGATTTTATAGATGAGAAACCGTCCCCTTCCTTCATGTTCAAAGTATGACAAAGTGTGCAGTGCCCAGGTGGTGCACGCTGAATTCATGACTTCTTGATCTGTATTACAGAAGACATAGACAAGCGCTTCTTCTGAACATGAATGAACCCTCATTCCACTTTTAGAGGTAAGACTGCACGTACTCACTGGGTCTAGATGACAGACAATCACCATCATTTACTGTAGATGTTTTAGGCTCCCTTGGCCTCCTTGTAAGAGCCGATGGTCCCTCCCAAGAGTCAGAATTGGGAAGAAATAACCAAGTTTCGTTTGTGCTCCTTTTATTTATTGCCGTACGGTTGTGAGAAAGTGTAGGACGCAGATTTCCCCTGAGATGGAAGATGCCCAGATAGCCCGTGCTCCGCTGGGCAGACCTTGTTGTTATGACTGGCGCTCAGCCCTGTAACGCATGACTCCTTGGAAATGTCCCAAGGGGCAGTTGGGAAACCACAAGCAGGGAAAGGTCCCTAGTAACCAGATTTGTGGTCATTGATGTTTTGGGCTAGATGTCAGCAAGTTAGTGGGGCACCATGATTTGCAATGAGTTTTACTACTTTTTCATTGTAGTTTGTCATTGTTCAGCATTTCTCCCTTTCAGCAAACAGGGTTGCAGTGCACTTAGGATGAAGTTTTAGGCGAGAACCTCCAGAGCGGCAGGCGCCTGAGCTGGGTGGCAGGTAGCAGACCGAAAGCAAACACGACCGCAGACACACAGAGATGGGAGAAGGGAACCTTTTGTGGTTGCCCTTTGCTCCAGGGAAACATTGAACTGGCGCGCCCTGTCCGACCCCCACACCCAGCTCCGTTCCCACGGGCGTAGCGCTTGTCAGCAGGAGTGTAGATGCCCCCAACTTAACCCAGTTGGGCTTCCATGCTCAGCTCACTGACACTTTTTCATTTATCACCAGGATCCAGAAATGGAAGAATACGCTTTATTTAGCCACACCGTGTGTTTCAAAATTGTCTGACAGAGCTGCGGGTTCAGTGAGAATCTCAACAAATGCACCTTTGTGGATCCAAAGCCTGGAGAAAAGTGCCATTGTTTACACTGGTGCTTAAAAATGGAAAAAAATATACAAGACCTTCATTTTTTTTTGTTTTGCATCATCAACTGTTTAATCCAGATTTGAAAAACATTTTGATATACAAGAAAAGTGTAGCATTTTATCAGACAGTCCATCCTTTGCGTAGTTTACTGACTGCAGTTACAATAGAATCCTACTTATGAAGCATGAAAAGAATCTGTGAAGCCCAAAGAAAGACTCATAGTAACCACATCTGTGATTAAATAATAGCTTTTGAACCACTGACCTCACTTGTGTGAACAGCTGTGAGATGGAAGCTCTATGTGGTTATGGAGAAGGAGAAATTTGTCCAGGATCCACTCTGGTTTGCTCTCTTTAAAGCTGTGGTAACAGGAGGACGTTGGTTCACCTGGGGCCGTACTCCTCTCAGGGCTTTTCCAGGCGTTCTTGTCACGCTCGGCATTCATCATTCTTCATTCCTTCTCTCACTCCGCCTCTCAACTTCAATGCTTATCGTTCCTGCGCACCAAGAGCAGTTGATGCAAACTTCATTTAAGCCCCGTTCGCGTTGCCCTCGTATCTGGAGTGCTTTGGTGGAGAAACCCGTTCACTTCGCTTTCGTTCAGTGTGCAGTGAAGTGAAGTGACCTGCAGGCGAACATCAGCGTCAACACGTGACCACCTCACTCAGATCTGTCCAGAAACACCCAGAGTTGTCCAGACCTGCCTTTCTCTCAAATGTTTCACATTCTTTGGCAGTAAAAGAACAGGAAAGGCCCCTCCATGAAAAGGCTGCACCATCCTTCACAGGATTATTTGTACCATTTATTAGAACATTTGTGTAGGCAGTTGTTGTTCATTTCAGCCCACTGTGTGTCTTTACTCTGCCGTACCGTAGTAGTGATGGTGATGTAACCACTTGGCAGCAGAGCCTAACCAAACATGGTAATATGGCTAAAAATATGTCAGTGAATGGAGCTCGTGGTACTACTTGTTCGGTCAGCAGCGGGTCTGTTCCCCCACAGGCCACTGAGGTTTTACCTCTGCTGATCTGTTTGGCTGAGCTGTCCTTCACCTCAGTGTGTGCTGTCACTTGCTGCACGGGGACTGTCCCCAATGCCCCCTGTACATTAGGCTTCACCTGATGGGGGGGGTCCTTTATTCTCCGCACGCAGAAGTTCTATGTTAGCCAATGAGAGGGGGAACAGCTACTTTCCTGCAGTTTCATGTTCATCTCGAGGAGTTAAGTGCAATGCTGGACAGGGAAATGCCTGCCTTCCGCACGGGTCCACATGCAGTAAAATCTGCTATCGGAGTGGTAGTGGGTGGGATGTTTCCGTGGACCAAAGCAAATAACCATGGAGTGAATTCCAGCCACGGGGAGTTCGTCCCCAGCAGCAACCTGTCAAGGGGCAGCTTCTTTAGCAAAGGGCTCCTTAGTCTGTTGGAGATCTACTGAGGAGAGCAGACTAATATGCTCTGGCCAGTCTTTAGTCACCCGGGATTAAAATAGTGAGTGTGAGAAAGAGGATGAATGTACAGTACATTGACAAGAATTTAAACTTAAATATGCCCCCCCGCCAGTGCAGACTGAGCACATGGGCTTCAGCCAAATGCGATTCAGCAGCATTTTGGAAAATGAGCTCCATGGCAAAGACCCCACAGTTGGGACTGATCCAGACCTCGTGGTTGTCTGCAATGGAATGCTTCTATACAGAGATACTCTGAAATCTGCACAAATAAGCTAAAAAGGTGATGGTCACAAGAATCCCATTTCTGAATTTGTACCTCTGGTGATGAAAAGCACCGTTGTAAGTTGTACTTTGTTTACCTGAAATGGCAAACAACTACAGAGCATTTCCTCCGATCAAGAGGTTTTACATGGAGGTGGAGGATGACGGGAAGGTGGGCTTCACTGGTGGCTCAGAACTGCTAGATGTAGAAGCCAAGGGATCATCTACAGCTTGGTCACCTTTTCCCTGCTTCTTCTTCACCTGCTCCCTGTGCTTACTCTTGGTGATCTCTGTCTGCTTGTCTTCGCTGTCTGTTGGCACATCAGGTGAGGCTTAGTTGTGGGGTTCAAATTGGTCACCTTTTCTTAATAAAATTGCTGGATATTTCTCTAAAAAGTTTCTATCCATGAAAAGTTCTTTAATCAAAATTTTTCATGCTGGGGACCAACTATATATGACATGTATGTATGTGTATAACCAAAGTTTCTCAGATAACCCTGATATAAGTAATACTAATAGGCAATATCTGGGACACAATGAAATAACACAGCACAGTAATGTTCAGTGGCACCAAAACAGAGACTCAAGGTGTAGAGCCACAGTGCATCAACAAACCACACAGTGGGTCCATGTACAGCTTCACTGTCTACACACAGAGTCAGCAGCTCACCTAAACCATAGATCTTTGCAAGTGAACCAGAGCACACAGACAGAGGGAGAATATGCAAACTCCACACAGAATGAACTGGATTCAAACCCACGTCCCAGGAGCTGTGAGGAACCAGCACCTTCCACAGCACCACAGTCCAGTTTCAGTACAATGTTAAAATATTCAGATCAAATGGTCCTTAATGTGAAAAACAAGGAATGTGAATTTACAATGTTTAAGTCACCACAGATCTTAATTCATTTATTAATTATTATTTATTACGTTGGACTGGTGAGCCGGTTGACACTTTTTTGCTTGTTTCACTGAAGTGAGATGGCCTGGCACAAAGCCATTACAGGAAAATGTACTACATGTACACACAGCCTTTGTGTCCGTTCCTCTATCTCATGACCAGGGTATAATTTTATAACATTACACAAGCTAGGAGATTTTAGCATTTTGAAAAATAGTGTGTTTTCTATTAGTCACATTAAAAGTTTTGGTATCTTGATATCTTGTACCATTTCTGCTGTTATTTATCTCAAAGGAGCTGCAACATTGAAACCTTTATAGTCAAACACCCAACGGGCTTCTCTGTTGCTGCTGGTTGTTTTTTACTGTCTTACATAACTGGCCTTGGAAAATACTCTTGCTTACCTGCTTTTTACCCTATGGACATAGCTGGTTGTATTGTACAATCTCAGTTTAGAAGCTACTGTATGATAAGAAGAATTTCCAACAGGCTCATCCTTCATCGTGTCAGTGAATGACCTGGCCTCACACTGCATTACTATCAGTCCAAGTGATATAATCCAGAAGAATTTAGTTACGTGGAACCTGTTTACTATTTTATTAAAACAGAAATACTGTTACTGATAACCACTTAAGTGCATTTTCAACAAATATAACTTTACATTTAAGTCTTACATTGCACTTTTGTATCCTTCATGGGATATGGGTAGAGATGGTGCATATTTTGATGGTGGCTGCAGAAGTACTGAGGTGTTTTCTGTGGTCCGTGGACAGAACAAAACAAATATCTCTGACTTCACCAGTATAATAGTGAACTTTTTATTTTGGCAACTTTTTATTTTGACAACTTCACCTAAGATAGCTTACAGTATTAGATATATGTGTGTAGGTCAGAGCAATGGACACACACACACACACACACACACACACACACACACACACAGTATAATCAATCGATATTGACCAGTTCACCTGGAGGAAACCTACAGAGACACATTGAGAACAAACATACAGACTCCACACCGACTGAGCTGGGAATGAATCTACATCTTGCTGCACAGCACCATGCCGCCCAGTATGAAACATTACATTATTAATCAAATTAATAATTCAGACATCCTGCAGTTTATTTGCAGTTCAGATTCCATTGAAGACTGGAATATAACCGTTCTACAGTAAATAAAAATACTTAGCAAGGGTAACATCATTTACTAACTTAGAACTACATTAAATTTAAAACAAATCTAAAACACCTTGTGTCCACAAACATTTCCAGCTGTTGATGCATCCCATGAGTGCATCATCAACTTGTTATCGATCACCAGTTGAAAACACTGTGGAGGTGAGTTGAACAGAGGCGGTCCCACACTCCTGTTTTCTGCTAATGACAACCAAGTGTGGAACCAAAGTAAGCAACAGGGTTTACATAGTAATTCCTCATTATGCTCTGATTTGTACTGGTGAGGGGTGGGTGGTGGGGGTTAGGTTAGTGTAGTGAAGTGTAAATGTAGTCTGGACAGAAGCTGTATCACGGCACATGAGTTGCTTTGTGGATGTGCAAATGTAATACAGAACAATGACATTTGTGACAGGCAAACAGTTTTACGCTTTTCATGCTGTACTTTCTTGCTGTTGTAATAACCGACACTGACAGCAGCTACCAACTTACTCAACAAACCAAAGACAGAGGGTGAACAACCCCCCCTATGACTTCCCACAATGGATAGACGCCTAAGGATTTACACACATGCAGCTGCAGCGCATTGTGGGAGCCAAACTCCAAAGGTTGTGAGTTTGGGTCCCGCTTAGATCATTGAAGCATGTGTTCTCACAGTCTGGTCTCCGGTGCTTCTGTTTGTAACGCTGCAGACAGGGCTGGCTGCACTATTATTTAGTACATAAATGTAACATAGTTGCTAACTGCGCTTCTTTTTAAGCCATTATAAACATTCTGTACATAAGATGGTAACCCGTAGTTACTGCACATAATTCTGCTGGACAGGGGGGTGTCCGAGAAGGGATCCGCAATGGGTGCCAAATGCCTTGGGTTTCCGTAGGTAAAATCAATTAAATTCCATATTTGATCCAAAGTAACATAACAATATGCTGGTTACCATTTACACAACGGAACCATTAACAGACTGCCCGGCCAAAAAAAAAATGTCATACACTTTAATATTTTGTTGGACCGCCTTTAGCTTTATGACATGCATTTGCGTGGCATTGTTTCGATAAGCTTATGCAATGTCACAACGTTTATTTCCATCCAGAGTTGCATTAATTTTTTTTGCCAAGATCTTGTATTGATGATGGGAGAGTCAGATCTCTGCGTAAAGTCTTCTCCAGCACATCCCAATGATTCTCAATGGGGTGAAGGTCTGGACTCTGTGATGGCCAATCCATGTGTGAAAATGATGTCTCTCTCATGCTCCCTGAAGCACTCGTTCACAATTTGAGCCCGATGAATCCTGGCATTGTCATCTTGAAAGAAAAAAATCCATTGATGGAAAAATCTGGTCATTCAGTATATTCAGGTAGTCAGCTGAGCTCATTTTTTGGGCACATAACGTTGCTGAACCAAGACCTGACCAACTGAAGCAACTCCAGATCATAACATTAAGTTAAATCCAGGTGGTGACTTTTTTTTTGGCCGGGCAGTGTATGTGATATATTATGACGTTCATGTAGGCCACTGAGGAGCAAAGGGGGAGCACAGCTGATCAGGTAACCCAAGGTCCCAAGGGTGTGTTTGTCGGCTTTGGTGTTGGGGATTGATTTGTGCGTGCAGCCAAACTGAGATTAGCACCGGAAAGTTGGCCTCCAGCCACACCCAACCTGAGTCTTGGAGACACAAGCAGATCCTCCTTTTAGCTCCTCCTGCTCACCCTCTTCTCGCAAAAGACAACACATACAGATTCCAGGTATGGCCCAGAACTGGATTTCTGGCTAAAATCCAAAGTGTGCTGCTCCTTGTTTCCTGCAAGCAAGAGCACAAAACTTAATTTTCCTCAGGAAATTTCCCACCATACAAACTGTAATAACATTTAACTGTCAGACACATAAATTGACTTTGGGTCAAAGTGTTTTCGCATTGACTGAACCGCATAATACGGTCATTGACCTGCACCTGATCGCAGCTGCAAATGCCGCCCCTGGTGTCTGGAGTGTCGCTTCTTGTCCCCAAAGTTCAGGTCACTTGTACGTGAGCCAGAGGTGTTCCACAGTAATGGATCTGTCCTTCTGCGAACTCTCCTGGCATTATTATGCACTTAAGGGGTTTCTGCTCATCCTGAATGAAGTCAGCCGTGATGTCCGAGACAACAAGAAAAGAATAAAATAACTGCATGAAAGACAGATGTCTTGTAAGTGGGTGATAAGTTAGTCTGGAAAAAAAAAACAGTTTAAAAGTAGAGAAACAGCTACTAAGGCTTATAAAGACAAACGGCAGAATGCAGCAGTAAAGTTTGACTTTCAGATAACTATATAATTTAGAAATACTTATGTGTGCAATTTATATACCCAGTTCTTTAGGATAAACAGTTATGAGCAGTTAAAGAGGTTTCTGTCAAAATGTTCACTGATTCTAAGTGGAAAACTCGATCGCTTATCGCACATTTTTCAGTCCATAGCAGTCAGTTTAACTCCATATTGTACATTCTTCACAAAACCCTGAAAGGAATCACCATCTTTCTACTAGCAGTCATGCTGAGTAGAGGCCTCCCTTGCATACAATGTAGAAATTTTATATAAAAATATCAAAAGCGCACCACATGTACTAAGCTCCAGGTCTCTAGATCCATGGCTGCTAATTTGTTTGGTAACAGAAGGCAGTCGTGCACTCCTGGCCACAAAAAAAAAAGTTGGTGTTGTTGTAGTCATAAAACCAAGACCTAATGGGGGGGCACTTCAGGAGAAAGCGAGAACAAAGGACAGCTTGAACAGACGGGTTTCAGTCTACGTACCTTTAAAAGGCTGAACCAGACAGGGATGCCTCACTATAATAGGCACAACATCCCATAGTTTAGGGTGTCAGTTTCTTCTTTTATTGTCATTTTATTTATTACTCAGTCTCCTACACCTTACAAATATAATCTGTTCCTGAAAAACCCTTCATAACACACAGATGTACACTTTATCACAACACAATAGCACTGCTCTTTTGTAGCTATTATGCATGTTTAGCAAAGCATGTCTTTCCTCCAGGTGCTCCCATTTGCTTCCCCAGTCCAAAGATGTGCGTTTCAGGCAGACTGGTGACTGTGAATTCCCTCTAGGATGTAAAAATGAGTACAGATCTTTTACACTGCCCTTCTACTGTACATAAGCGTGTGAGTGAATGTCAGGAGTTTACTGCACTGTAGCCAACACTGTAAGTCACCTCACCTGCAAATGGTAACAGGTAACACCGTGAAATAACCATCATACATTACTTTTGAGAAGAGTGTTTGCTGAAGGATTAAATATAAATGCAAATGTCTCACGCTGTGTGGATCAGTTCCAAATTCAGGCTTCATAAAGAAGTGCTTTGTAAGAGAAAGTGAATGTATTAAACAAAACATTTATTAACAAAAGTCCAATAAGCAAACCTCATGTTTAATTCTTTGCTTTAGCGTTCTGACTAAAGACACTATTAGCCTATCATGGAGTGGCCACAGTGGGCACCAGGCTGTGGAACCACACCCTGGAGGGGATTCTAGTTTCCCACAGTGTAACTAGCATCCCCCCGCCTACACACACACACACACACACACACACACACACACACACACACTAGGGGCAATGTACAGTTGTGCTGAAACACATGTCTTTGGACTGTGGGAGGAAACCCACACAAGCACAGAGAGAACACAAACTCCACAGAGATTGAACTGGATCTGAACCTACATTCAGACAGCCCAGGTGCTGCCTGTGTTACCCTGTAAATAACAATTTTTACCTTTTTTTAACCCTGCTGTAATTTTCGCAGTAATTTTTCCTCCTGCTGTGAAACTTAACCAGAACTTCACCAAACCACAGCATTTTTACTTTATCTTTGGTATCTCCGCATTCTTTGTGCTACACAGGATCGTGACTCTTGCTGAGCAACATTTCTCAGGTAGAGCTGCATATTTTGGAGATATCTCTTGTCCACATGACCAAATGTTAAAGCCATGACCCTTGCTTGACTGAAGACTGACACAGTAAAAGGGGCCCAGGTCGAGCTTCCTGCTGCACATCATCTGGATTCCTCTGCATGGTACTCGGCTGTTTCTGCTGCCTCACACACATTGTAGATTAAAACATCATTTCGCTGCTCCCGCTCCTCTTACTGGGGGGGCGTCTGGTTCTCCTGGAAGAAAGAGATTCAGGACCACTATGAAAAAATAAGGCTGAAAATCCAGGATTTCCAGTTTGATGCATACAGGTGTTGTCCAGATTGACCTTTCCACCCTTCAGCAAATTTTACTGCAGGGAGGGGATACCTATACCAGGCTTAGTAACAAACTACTGCAGGTAAACCGGCCTCCATTTTCAGACTTTAGCAGCTAAAATCCTCAGCAGAAGTAATGCAGATATTCTATCTAAAAATTTGCATCCAAAATCAAAAAACCTCTGTATTCAAAGAAATTTCTAAGTGCATGATAGGGAAAATGATTACCACATTGTTACTGTAAATTGTACACGAGAGGATGCAGCATGAGAAGAATGTGAAAGTATTTCTTTCAGACAGTGGGGCATTTTGGGAAGTGAATGTAATTCCAGAAACGTGACTGTCAGCCATTCTGGCTGTTACTTAATTGAATAAATGGGAGGTAGAAGGGAAATTAGCAATATAGAATCAAAGAATCAAAAAAGTTTGCCACATACACGATTATACCAAGTACACCATTTACAAAAGTTGTAAAACAGTAAAAGCGGTAAA
The DNA here is from genome assembly GCA_018136845.1 of Heterotis niloticus. Lineage (NCBI taxonomy): Eukaryota > Metazoa > Chordata > Actinopteri > Osteoglossiformes > Osteoglossidae > Heterotis > Heterotis niloticus. Next base: position 15,059,327 of record CM030900.1, read on the forward strand.
CCCAATGGTTTTTCTGATGTATGCATGCAACAGAAAGGGTGCAGTTATGAAGTTGTTTGCAATAAACATGTTCAGTGGATCCCTGCTTTAGTTCATTACTGTTCAGGTTAAATGTAGGAATTGCCCCAGAGCAGCAACTGTGGCCCTGGGGTTTTCAGCATGAAACTTCTCCTAGATTTCTGACCACAGGCAAAACAGGCAGGAAAGACAATGAGCGCGCTGCAGTCGTATCTCAGCCGTTCTCCTCACAGGACCGCATCTTGTGCTCACGTTGCTTAAATGTGTTGTGCATTAAGTGGAAATGTCTTCTAAGAAAGTGGAAAAGTCTGTGAAGAAATCCTTGGTGGACTCTTATACAGGTGTTTGAGTGTTTTAGTGATAAAACTGGTAAAGGGACTTGGATTGGGCTGGGAGCACATTATTGTTTTACCTACTGAAATTAAATATAACTGCATATAATTATAGGCTCCCACTATCTGAAAATTCACTTTCAAGAATGGATTTATTTGGATAATAAGAGATAGCTATAATTTATAACTGAGACTGTAGGTGAGAGCAGAGTAGGGCTACGTTCACGCGGTATTGGTGGACGGTAAAATAACATGCAAGACTGAAACATGACTGAGCATCACAGCAATTTAATCTTGAAGCTGTGAAAACATGAATGAGCGCATTTCTGACAGGGTGAATTCCCAGTAAGGAAGAAAAATACACTCACGTCTCCTTGCCATGAGTATCAGCTCATAGACATCACAGAACTCATCTTCATTGTGTCAGCGGGCTTGAATCCTCCATCCTGGCTATAGCAAAAAGGGCTTCTGGTGCACTCATTTGGATTTTTTTTTTTTTTAAATCTGGTGATTTAAAAAGTGAACAAGAGCTCATTTTCACTATGGTCAGTGAGTTTTATACCATCTGCTGTCTGGTTAAACTCCTGAATGTGAAACAGCCTCACTTCTGAAAGCACAAATTTGGGGTCAAACCTAAAGCAATTAGATTGCTTTCTGTGTAATAAACACAAATACTTTAGCCAGGACAGAACCGGCAATGAACTGGACTGCTGCAAGCAGCAGTAGGAGGAGGTCGTGCTGCCCAACATGGCTGTCAAGTAAGCAACACCCAAAAACTGTACAAAACTGTGCTTAGAGTCCAGTCTGTTGTACTTCTTCTGCCTGTTGTTCCACTCATATCAGCTTCAATACATACTTTCGTACCTCCACCCAAGCAGTGGTTTGGAGAACTCTGTTACACACCTGCCTCTTCCTTGTGAAAGTGAAGGACACTGGAGAGAGCGCCACACACCAGAGAAACATTAATTTTGAACATCTATGTCCAAATGGCTGTATAGCTATTGTACTGTTTCATTTTTTAAAACACATTTAATGCTGTGTGCACACAGAAGTAAAGGTCATGAAACTGCTTTTATTGACCTAAAAAACTGGAAAAATGGAGTTTACTTTTTAAGCCCCATTCCGCCACCTAGTGTTCCTAAATAAGAACTACTAGAAAAACACTAAAGTCTCAAATTCTCAGAATTTAACACAAAATTTTGGTGTAGCAGCAGTTGTGCCAAACTGGATCTGCTCAGTTTAAAATGTAGATTTTTCATGCAAGTGAATCAGCTTGCCACAGGCACCTGCAGGTTGTGTCAGGAACCGCAACCAAGACCCCTCTACATGGCCACCCCCTGGGGAGCCTTTGTGGCCCCTGGCTGGGCACTGGCAGGTGAGGACAGGAGCTCCAACCCAGCTAGTGGCTGCAGGAAGCATCAGATGCCTGAAGGTGACAAACAGGAAATACTGCATTAGGAGAGTGAACTTACACATTAACCCAGATACCCAAAAGCAGAGACTTGACAGTAATATTCCAGGATTTGGTGTGCATGTAGTGCAGAGTATTTTAAGCTGCATTTGGACTCGTGTAATCCTGATCTGCATGACCTCAGTGCGACTGGGGCCACGATGTGCTGTTCGGTTACCTGTTGGCCCCTGTCCAGCAGGCCGGTGGCTCCATGATGTCCCTACAGGTCAAAGTCAGAGAAGGTCACAACTCACTGCACACCTCAAAGCACTGGGGGAAATGAGGCAGCCAAAAAGTGAAGCAGGTTCACTGTTTCTTGGACTTTGAACTTAACACAGCACTTAAGGCCCTTTGCTCCCCCCCTGTGGACACAGATTTGAGCAGCACTCGAACAAACAAGAGCACGTTTGATGCATCCTGAACCATCATTTAAAAACCACCTCTTAACAGGATTCTCTTGTGAACAATTAGAAAGTAGAATGGTACAGTAAAGCACACTATAATTTAACTTTTTAAGGTGTCTACATGTTACAATTCTGCTGGCTGATGCTTCAAGACTAGCAAAACACAGTAAAGGGGGGTTTCAGGGCAGGTTCTGCATTAGTGGGTGGGGCTATACAGGTGTCGCTTAACTGCTATCTGCATATACTTTATACCAAAAGCTTTCAACAGACAACACAGTCTGAATCCCAGGCAATTCTAGCCTATTGCCCATTTCTTTTTCTTTTTTTTTTTTTTTTACAAAATGCATTGTAAATCACTGCTGCCAAATTTCAGCTTTATGTGTGCAGTTAAACTGAAAATAGTCATAGCGCAATGACCTACTGAGTTACTAACTAAACTAAGTCAACTCAGTCTTTCAGCATTTCTTGGAATTAATTAAAACTTGCCGTATTTAAAGGTAAAAAGAACAAAAATGTTGCTTCCATGCAAAAGAGCGTTACAACCATGAAACCCGTGTTTAACCTGAAAGTGCAACTTAAAAAAAGTTCTCTACTGGCATTCAGCGTAAATTTGTACACTCATACAATAGTGGGTTCTGAGGTAACTATAAAAATAGTGCCAGTTAGTGGTTTTGAAGTGCATAATTTTAATAGTTAAATAATAATGCAACCAAACACCACTTAATGTGTGGAAACAGGAAAGCCGACTGTGGACGGCCTCCAAGTGATGACAATGTGCTGATAAAATAGATTCGAAGGGTGTATTTTGCTGAAGAAAATTTTGATTTAAATACATTCAAAATGTACATTAGATAAAAACTGCCTTCAGTTACAAAACTGAAACAAAAACACAAGTGAGGGACATTAGTGCAATTCCTTGAATAGTTTAATCAGTTGCAGCGCAGTGATGTGAAGGTCAGCAAAGCGCACCTCCCATGGTGACGGAGTGCATCGCTCAGGTCACTCAACAGACGCAGTGGAACCGTGGTGCCAGCAATGCCTGCTGGGAAAAAACCTACACTGTCTCACCAAGTCAGACCTGACAGCTGCCATTAAATGCAAATAGAAGGAAACTGCAGAGCAGTTTACACAAAGGAGCAGAATCTTCCAGCGACGCAATAACAAGATCTGGAGGACATTAACAGTGAACACAGCCATGGGGGAGGAGCTTCTCTCCTGGTGCCATGTGAAAAGGTAAAGGACAGTGGGAATAACAGCACACTTGTTGGACGGTCCATCGTAAATGTCCAGTTAAAGTGTGGGGATCTGTTAAGGCACACACTCCACTGGACATCTTTAGGTTACTGTAGTTATTGTAGCAAAAATCCGAGGCAAACTGACATGCGAGAGAAGTTCGAGCATCACCGCCCCCAATACATTGTGCTTTTCCACTTGAGGACACTAAATGCTACAAGATGACATGTTGGATGCATGAGGACACAGATAGTGACAAGCTTTAAAGGGGACTTCAACACAGAGCACGTAGAACAGGCACGTACATCACCCAGACAAGTAAATCACCCATCTCTCACACAGCTTTACTCAGTCCGGTATGTAAAGACAGTTTAAAAAGTGAAGGAAGCTAATTTCACCAAAGATCCTAAGGATTCTTCCATGTGACGAGTTGTGCCTTTAACAGAACAGTGCTGTCAAGCCCCTGTTCACACTGAAGCTCTGCGCGTGAAGAGGATCTGCGCAGTCATGCAGTTAGGATGCATGTTGCTCATCATCGCCTCCTAGTGGTGCTGACTGTGCTGCCAGCAACATGGTTCACAGTCTTGCTCATCTGGGGGAAGTGTATGGTGGGGGTTCGCTCTGTCGGACCGTACAGGCCCAAGTTCCTGGCAGCAGCAGATTTGCGCAGCGGCTTCACACTTGGGAAAGGGGAGAAGGATGTCTGGCAGGTTGTGGAAGGTGCCGTCAGGCTCGAGGGGCTCTGATGAAGGGAGCTGCAACTCTCTGAACTGGAGGAGTCTGACTCTTTGCGGCGGGGAGGCTGGGGTGGTGGTGGCGGCAGAGTGGGAACAGGAGGCTCGGTTTCGGCAGTTGGCTCTGTCGTACCCGGAGATGGTAGCTCAGAACCATGGTCCAAATCCAGGGAGGCCATCTGCTGCTCCACCTGCTCTAAACCCCCCCCAGATATCGAACCAGGGCAGCTGTCTTCCTCATCTGGGCCCGGCTCCTGCACCTCCTCTGTCGGCTCGTCGTCACCTGGCATCTCGAGGGGACTCCGGAAGCCCAGCTGGGCACGGGCACGTGCCAGGTTCTGCCGATGTGTGCGGACATGCGTGCGCCAGGGCGAGTTTACGCGGCGCCTTGGACTACCATCACAGTTTGGGCTGGACTGTGCCCGAGGGAGGAGACCCGGGATCAGGCCATTCCTGGAAGCCCTGGCTCCCTTCAGTCTCTTCCCCAGAAGAAGGTGGTTCACCACGGGGGAGGGGTGGACCTGAGGGGCCAGGAGGCTTGTGACCGGGCATTTACCTGGAGCAAAAACAGTTCTTAAATTATACCAAAGCACACTAAATTTTAAAGTAAAATCAACTGTGCTTTAAGGAAAATGGAGGGTAAAGTGGACCAGAAGTTGGAGAAACCCGAAGCATCGCAGACAGCAACACTGATTTTGTTTGCATGCATATATGAATGTGAATTGGTTTAATAGATCCTGTTTTTTGACTATATGAACTTTGTCAGGCCCCCAATGATTCCATGATACCACCAATATGTAAGTTAGTGCACATTAGCAACCTGCATCTCCACAGCTTCACCCAGAAAGACTAAAGAACAGAGCTCTCAGCCCGTGAAGCACAACAAGAGCCCCAAGGAAACCCTGAAAACGTGGTAGAGTACCCTGGCTTGGCTGTTCATCGGATGTGTCTGCAGCTACGTCAGGACCTAGAGGGGAAAGATGACACTCTAGAACTTAAAACCATTTGCCCCAACAGCACCCCGTGACCATGCACGAGTGGTCACTGCTAGTGATGCTCAGAGTACTGATACCTCCTCTCCACCAATGCTGCCTTTAGGGTACCTGTGCGATCAGTGCTGACTGCTGTGCGAGTGACAACATGTAAACTGCAAACTTAACAGAAGTCTACAGTCATGGCCAAAAGTTTTGGCAGTGACACAAATGTGTTTTGCAAACTTTGCTGCTTCAGCATTTTTTTAGAATTTTTTTTTTACATGTTTCTATGGTATACAACTATAAACATTTAATAAGTTTCAAAGACTTTTATTGGCAAATACATCACATTTTTGAGAATTGACCACAGGTTCTCAATGGGATTAAGATCTGGGGAGTTTCCTGGACACGGGTCCAAAATTTCAATGTTATGATCTCTGAGCCACTTCATTATCACTTTTGCCTTGTGACATGGTGCTCCATCATGCTGGAAAATACACAGATCATCACCAAATTGCACCTGGATTGTTGGGAGAAGTTGCTCTTGGAGGACGTTTTGCTACCATTCTTTATTCATGGCAGTGTTCTTGGACAGAATTGTGAGTAAGCCCACTCCCTTAGATGAAAAGTAGCCCCACACATGGATTGTCTCAGGATGCTTCACTGTTGGCACGACACAGGACTCATGGTAGCGTTCACCTTTTCTTCTTCAGACAATCGATTTTCCAAACAGTTGGAAGGAGGATTCATCCGAGAAAATAACTTTGCACCAGTCTTCTCCTGTCCAATCCTTGTACTTCCTGCAGAATTTCATTCTGTCCTTGATGTTTTTCTAGGAAAGAAGTGGCTTCTTTGCTGCCCTTCTTAACATAAGGCCGTTGTCCAAAAGTTTTCGCCTCACTGTGCGTACAGATGCACTCACACGCATCTGCTGCCAGTATTGAGCAAGCTCTGCACTGGTGGCAACACAATTCTGTAGCTGACTCCTCAGGAGGAGACGGTCCTGGCATTTGCTGGACACTCTTGGACGTCCTGAAGCCTTCTTCACCGCAATTGAATGTCTTGCCTTGAAGTACATGATGATCCGGTAAATGGTTCTTTCAGGTGCAATATGCATTTGATCACTCTGCACAATAATCTAAAAACAATGTGAATTGCCACCACAAAAACTGAAGCCACAAATTTTGCAAAACACAGCATTTGTGTCACTGCCAAAACTTTTGGACTCCCTAAAGCATTTCAGGCGATCACTTCATAAGGGGATGTGATAAGCACTCCATAATGGATTCCAGCTCTCACTGCAGCCTGGCTTCTGTCATGACCTCCACCGAGTCAGACCCACGACAGAACTCCTCACCAAATGAGATGATGTCCCATCACATAACCAAATAAAAGATGAGATTTACAATATGTTTAGCTGATGTCTACTGGTGCCAATATTGCAGCATCCTGGATTCCCACCATCCTTACCTGCACGGATGAAGACCCGGCCAGCCTGCTGCTGCTGTCGCATCTTGATGCGAGAGTATTGCCTCTTCAGAGCGCTGATGTCCGTGCTCATTCGTTCCATCATCATGCTGTTGATAGCGACCTGGTGCTCTGCTCGACCTGCACCCACAGCCCCGGGGCTCAGTTCGGCTATGTTGCTGCTCGGTTGATTCTGCTCCCCACGCTGGTCTGGTAAGTGGAAGAAAAGCAAGGGAGAAGCACCAACTTTGAACTCCATGTTTTGCTCCTTCTTAAGAAGAACAAATAAACGTGTTTTTACACTGAAAGAGCTGCACATACTATGGCACCAAGAGTATTTAACAAGCCAGGCCCCACCCTCACAAACCTTCTCTCTAACCACAGAAATAAGGTGCTCCTCAGGTTTTAAGAGTAAATTCAGATGACCTTTTTAACGCAATAGCTACAAAGAAGTCCTGTCCCACGCTCCCATTAACGGGTAAGTGGTTGAAGCTGAGAGCTCGATGGCACTTCCTGTTTTGTAGGAAAGGAGGAAGGGAGCAGGAAGCACATCTAGGAGGGGCGTCTAAGTGCAGGATATGGATCTGATAACTGAGCCGGGTGGATGTCGCTGCCAACACTCAGGGTGCGCTTGCACTGTTTGAACAGGACAGCCATGTTTTGTTGAAGTGGTAAAAATCTTAAGACCCACAAAGTTAGCAGGTATGTGGAGTGGAGAGAGCCCTTGATGTACCTTTAAGGTGCTTCTGGTACTTTTGCAGCTCAGGAGCCAGCAAACCACCGATGGGACCAAGGCAGCCCAGGGCACTGGCCAGAGCATCTTCGTCATCCATGTCTCCCTCGTCATCGCTGTCCCGTCCATGACCCCCCTGGCTGCATACAGTAGCAGACGCCCATAGTTAGAGGCCGTTGCCCACGAAGGACACCAGAGACTCTGTAGTAGTGCACCGGCTAGGGTCTATACCCAGGTTTTCATCAGCCTGTGTCCACAGAGTCAAATTCCTCCATCAGCTCCTCCCCCCACCAGCTGCCTCCAAACTCGCACACCAACACCCAGCTGAAGAGGGGAGACTGATGTGTACAATAAAATGGGAGAGGATGTTTAAACACTACTGCACAAAATAAACAGTTCACAGCGCGTCCACTTCAAATAACCATTTCCTGTATGGAAAATACTCAATCCTCAAATCGTACTTGCAAAAAACCAGACCTGTTCCTGATCAAACTGCACAGAGGCCTTGACCGGGTGCTGACCAGCCTACCAGTGAAAACACATCACCCCTATGAGGTCACAGCTCTCTAACACCTTGACACAAGGGTTAGGGAGGCAGACCAATGAAACACCGGAGAATGTTAAGCTCCAGCAGCACCACTCCGGAATACAGTCAGAAACGGCAATAAGAAACAGGGGGGCTGGGGAGGGATTACTTTATATAGCAGATCCCCCAGAGCAAGGAAAGGTCTCTAACCCCAACACTGTTTAGCTGTTTGGGCTAAAGCAGTCGAAAGTATTTACTCCTTTACGTGTGCGGTTATTTTGCTCAAGCCTCAACTTTGCTGGGACAAGAAAATGATACCTCTGCTTTCTCTAAGTCCACGTTAAACCATATTGCTGGGCTGTGCAGCACTTTGTTTACACTAGGGGTGTCCAACATGCAGAATGAATATGTGGAATATCTTAATATACACTGTACCTACCACAAATACTCTAACTTATACTGAACAACAACAACACAAAGTTAGATACTTCAACCACATCTAAATAAATTAATTGTCAAATTAGGCATTTAAGATTCAGAAAGCCACTTACTATTATTTTCACATATGCGACCCTCAGGCTGGTTCCCAGTAATGATAGTGGCCCTAGGTCACAAAAGGTTGATCAAGCCTGGTTTACATGGCTGGATACTGTACCTGCCAGTGGCCTTGACATGGGCGGGGAAGGGGGTGATGTTGTAGGTGTACTTCTCACGCAGCTCTGCCAACTGAGGAAAAGGGAAGGCGGCCATGGAGTACACAGTCTGCACACAGCAACAGGGGGAGAGGGTGAGAAGCTGACATTTCATTTTTCACGGATATGTGAGCACACCAGTCCCTAACCTGACGGTCTTTACCGCATGATGCGTATGAGGCATATTCACTGCACCTACACTGGTCATACACTGCTTATAGCACTTGGAACTGAAACCCATAACAGACACTACAGTGCTCTGTGTGCGAAGCAGCCGCACACACCTGCATGAGCTCATTGGAGTCAATCAAGTCTTGCTCCAGCATCTCTTGGGTGAGGCAACCCATCGTGCTGTAAAATTCATCTGCACTCTGGCAATACTCAATGCGCCTGTTGGAGAAGTGGAAGAAGAGACCAAAATCAGGCAATATTAGCAAAAGCAGTATAGTTTCCTTTTTTTAAACAGGTGGCAAAGTAAATTCTCCCAATCCACGCACTGGTGCATCCAAACTAGAAGCAATATTAAAGCACTTTTTTCACTATACATTCTGTCTTGGCGAGGATCTTGGAAGGACTTAGATTCTTACATGAGCACTTTATTACCATGGTAAAATCAGTGTTTAAGAAGGAAGTCTAAACAGCTATTTAAGTCATGACTGTGGAGGGAATGTACCAAGATGGGTTATCAGGAAGCTCCCAACATGGAGATGCATTTAGCACAAAAGGTGCCATGATGTTAATGCATTTAAAGACATATCAAATGACAGTAGCAGTAGGAGCTCCTGCGTGAGCTGCAGTGCTGATCACCTTTATTCTCGGGTTTCATTCATCTCATACAGTTTGATCACTAAAAATGCTTTTTCCAGGCAGACATATATCCTTGACCCTCAATTAAATGGAATGAGACAGCACTCGTGCTCCTGGCTCTATACACGCCTTTGACTATGTGGGGCCTTGCAGCTACACGCTGTGAGAAGTGGGTGAGGAGAACAGAGCCACTCACTCGCCCAGCTTGGCCCAGATCGCCAGGGCCACCCTCAGAAGGACCTCGGAACCTTCAAAGAAGACCGAATCCCAGATCTTGAGCACAGTGTGATGGGGCAAGCAGGTGGCAAACATGGTGAGGAACCATTGCATAGTGAAGACGTTGGTAAGCGGAGGCTCATAGCTCCCTGCAACACACAGCATGAAAGGTCAGAACACTGCTGCTGATGGGTTGAGATATGGTGAAAAGGGCTGAAAAAGAGAAGACACACACCACCCCCCTCGCGGTTAGCTGCCCTTTGGAGGTAATGCAGGTGTTGAGACAGCTCTGGCAGCTTGAGCCGCAACAGCTCTCTGAAGACGGCCATGTCCACAGAGAGCGCACGCAGGTTATTTGCAAAGTAGCTGTCAGGAAGTACTTTATCAATCAAGTAGATCATCACCTGTACAGACATAAACAAAACAAATGTGCTCATTAAACATAACCAAGGCTGATCAATTTTAATTTTATTACCATAAATAAGCCTTTTACCTTGAGCGCATCCCCCTCGTTTCCTTCAGTCACCTCCAAAATAAGGGCAGCCAGTACGTTAAAACCCTGGCAGTAGCCCACAGCTTTGTTCCAACGTGCATACGCCAGAAGGACTCGCTTTAGCACCACTCTGTCCATTTCCCCCTCCTGGCCACAGTAGGAGCTGCATCCTGTCCTGTGAAGGTCCTAAAAATGAAGATAAAAGCAAAAAAATGCAATAAGTTTATGAAAAGATAAAGGGATTTAAGAACCATCCTATATTAAAATTCCCATATTTACATACTGTGAGTGCAGCTACTTGTTATCATAGTGCTGCTCCAACAACATCATTTTTCCTTATCAAAATGGCAGCCAGATAAGTGTCGTGACCAGGGAGGGCAAGACCAAAAACTTAAAAGTCAAGACTCTTGAGCTCTGACGCATATATGGAGCTGAATCACTTTGTGCGTACACACAAGCATGGTGGAGAAACAGCTCTGGCTTCTTTTCCATCATCCACCCATTGTTGACACAGGACCTCGAGCAAACATCCTGAAAGTCAGATCTCCTACGGTCTGCACACGTACACCATGGCTGTCTGAATCAGTCCTCTTGACTAATTTAAGAAGATAATGAAGGTGCAGTGGGTAGAGACCTGGATGTTTGATCATAAAGTTTCAAGTTTTAGAAGGGGCTCATCATCCATGTGCTGCCTGATTCGCCACAAGTTTAGTTGAATAAAAATATGCTGTAAAATCAATACAGAATAAAATCACACTTATCAGGATAATAATCACAGCCAGAAATTTTAACTGCCCTCACAGTAGATACCTTCCCCATAATCTCATACTGGTTAAAGGGGTGTGGCCACAGGAAAATGTAGCACGAAACCTCCTGTTTATTCTTCACATTGAGAAGACACTTGTATCTGTGTTATTAGTCTGAAAGTGTCTCACGTGGGGTCCTTTGTCAATGTGTTACTTCTCATTACCCCCTTAAATCCTACCTTGACAATCTGGATGCCTAGCGAGTCATCATCTGGGTTGCTGCGATCATTGAAGGCAAACCTCAGGGTCTTGTCCCAGTCAATAGAGATGCTGTGGAGATACTGATCAGCTAAGGTCAGCCATACCTGAAGGAAAAACACAAAGTTGGGGTGTGACCACATTCCCCAAGCAACCATAACATATCAAAGGATCTCCTAAATTCATCTGGTTTCTGCTCTGTTTACAGCTTGTGCTTCGTGCCCTGATTACTGTCAATAAAGCTGAAAGTAAGAAATGGTCAACAATCACAATTCAAGAGGAGTTTGTACAGACCAAACATTTTTCCCCATTTAAAATGAATTTTAATGTAGCCTCAAGTTAATAAACTATCCATTCGTCTATTATCATTAACCGCTTTACACTGGTCAGGGTTACAGTGGCCCAGAGCTTATCCTGGAATCACTGGGGTGCTGGGCTATGAAATTACACCTTGGATTTGACACCAGTCTCACTTATTGAAAACACACTCACACACACACTATGAACAATTTAGAGTGACCAATTAGCCTTAAACACATCTTTGGACAGTGGGAGGAAACTGGAGCACCTAGAGGGAACCCATGCAGACACAGGGAGAACACGAGAGCTCCACACACACACACACACACACACACACACACGCACGCACGCACGCACACAGTAAGATTCAAACTCACACCCAAACAACCCAAGTGTAGTGAGATGGCAGTGCTATTTGTTGAACCACCTTGCCATATGCCACTAAAATATTTAAAAGTACTGTAATTTTTAAAAATATTTTTAGTTATACTTGAGTCTTTGAGAGCCCCTAGCCAGTAAATAATTTAAGGAACATCTGGACTAATAAGCCCTTGTTGATAACACAGCAGCTAAAGTGATTTTGGATTTATGCACAGAATTTTGGGCCCGACTGTGTTCGTAAAATGAGGCACCTATGTAGTTCTGCAAGTTGTACACTAGCTCCAATAATGCAAGTCCATCTGCTAAAGCCAAAAAAAAGAACAGTGTTACAGTTTCTAGCTAGGATTAAAATTTTTTTAAAAAAGGGAAAGATTACAGTGTGACATACCCTTTTCCTCCACTCTTTGGGGATGCCAGTGGGCAGTCGCGCCACCGCCTTGAGGGCATCGTACCACTGCCCAACAATATAAATATCACAAGATTCACAATCAAAACTCCAGCCAAAGTTTTACAGCTTTAAATCATTCGGTTCCTTTCACAGCAAAACATCTCCTGCTGTGCTCACAGTAGGAGACTTCCAAACTGCTGCTGAAAACAAGTCTCACCTGTTGGAAGCCATTTTTACCCAGGGAGGGTTCAAGGGTAAACTTCAACCTTGTGTCCACACCTAGAGTTACAAGAGATAGCAACCAGTTGGCACATAAACACAAACAAATTTTCATGTGAATTATTAAAGGATGCAAACATCAATATTGAGCACTTATCAGATGTTCTCAAAGTGTGCTTTCTTTGAAGTGGAAGGCGACAGCACTGCTCTCTGAAACCTAACGTGGCTCTCGAAAGCATCGGTGAACTTCCCCCCCGACCGCTGCGGCATCACCAAAGCACAGACGGGTGTTCTGACCCGACAAAGGTTCATCTGAGCTGCTGCTGCTCCTCCCGAACCAAACATGCTGGCGTTCTGAAGGGAGGGCTGGCGACAAGGGTCACCTGGACTGAGAACTAACCTGGCAGCTGTGAGGAAGGAGCTCCTCATCCCCACAGAGGTACCTCCACTACATCTTTTGGAGCCACACCGCTCCGACTACAGCAGACAGAAACACAAACGCCGCAGCAAAGCAAAGCTGAACGCTGTGTCGTTGTGTCACGTGACGCCATGTTGCTCGGCTCTTCGGTCGCTGTTCCGCGCCGCGTGGTGCTGATTCCCGTCATTAAAGTCGCTAAAAAAAACCCCAATCGCGCTTTTATCGCGAAATGGCGGCTTAAGTCGCAACCCTGCGCGTTTCTCTCCAGACATCCCATCCGCAGCGTTCACAGCGGAGCGGGAGAGTACGAGCCTGTGCATTCGAGCACATTTACAGGAACACGAGCGTCCGGCTGCTCTCCAGCGGCCATTGCCTGGCTCTCCTCACACGCCGCGGGCTTAAACACGCCGGTATTCGCGTCAAAACAGCGAACGGAGGACGAAATACAACCTGCGCTGGCGTCGCCCATGTTGCGCAACGGCCTCGCTCCGTCCACCATATTCCCGCCTCTGCCGCGCTCACGGGGATTAAAGGATTACCGTGCGCGCCCGCGAGTCCTCAGAACCCCCCCACCAAGCTTAAACGCCACGGAATATGGACGGCGCCCGCAGCCTTCGTCCATCACCCAGCGCGTTGCTGCAAAGGCCCCGGCACGGCGGCCAACACCCCATCCAGAACGCGGTGACAGAGCGGCCGCACTCCACCTGGCTCTAGCGTGCACAGCAGCCGCGGCGCGCTCCGCGAAATGCAGCTCCGCTTCCGGAGGACATTGCTGATGATGCTGCCGACGCCGCCCGAGCTCTGGCGCCTGGCGCAGCCCGTGGACCTCCTGCCGCCGCACAGCCGCTCCTGCTTCATGGAGGCGCCGCTAAAGCGAGGCTGCGTGTGCCGGCGCCCTGCTCTCACGACTCTCTCCGGAGGCCGCAGGCTTAATAAACCGCCAAGACTCCCGACCGGTCCCACCCACGGGCTCCTCCTCAGCTCATCTCGACAAAAGAAAAATGTTAAAATAAGCTAGGAAAAAAGAAAAAAAAATTATGCTTCGAGGAGTCGCCGCGTTTCCTTTGCATTCGTCAAGATCAAAAGAAAGCAGCGGCTGGCAGCGTGACTTCCGAAAACACGAAAATAACATTTAATGCAGCCATGTGGAGGTGGGTGACGCGTTGCTGCGTCCGGAGATGCGCGGTTGCTCCGCAGTGGCGCTGCTGCTGCTGCGGCGGGGGCGCTTGCCCCCCCCCCCTCGCCCGCGTGCGTACGTACGCACGCACGCACGCACGCATGAAATACACGGGCGCGCGAGCTCCCGCAGTTCGAACCCTGAGTTTAAGTGCGACGCAAGATGGGGCTGTGACCCGGCAGTGTAAACGCTGAAAGATGCTGGCGAAGAATCGGGAATGTCAAAGGAAGCGAATGAGAGCGATGGTGGGAGGAGGAAAAAAAAAAAAATTCCCTCAGGTAGGCGCTGCTAAAGGTCACCGAGGGTCAAGAGACTGAACAAGAAGCGACGAACCTTTAAGGAACCTTTACTGGCAATCCGTCACAAGAAAAGTTCACAGGCGGCACAAAGGACCTGCAGCAACTTCACCTCCTGATCAAACTCTGCCTTTTACTCCTAAACACGGATCTGCTCTCCTGAATGATAGGAAGCTCAATTTTATTCTTTGCACTGTATTATTATTGAATCAACAGTACACATCAAACTTCACCCAGAAGCAAACATCAACAAAAACATTAAAGACAGGAGCCCCAGGCCACAGCTCTCCTCAGAACCCAAACACACACTTTTCTACCTCAAGATGAGTATCTGACTTAAAGCCAAGAAAGGACAGCGAAAGGTGCGAGTGTGAGCAAGTATGAAAACCTGACGTACAAAAGGCCAAACTGCCACATCAACAGGCACCCACACTGAAGGACAATGACAAGTAAAAACTGACACTTTGTGCCTCCTAGAAGGAGACTGTGCATGCTGGTCTTCGGTGAGATGCGAACATGCTGCATGGTCCTCCATTAAACACCTGGGCTCTAGGTATGACCCATTCACAGCCAAAAATACCCTGCTGTACAAATGGGTTAATCGTGGTCAACACCCCAGCACTGTAAGTTGCCTTGGAGAAAGGCATAAGCCAAATGAATAAATACAAAAATAAGAGGGCACATGGTCCACAGGATAAAAGCAGTAATAAAAAATTCGTCACAATGACTTTATCCACCATCAGGGCCTTTGGGGTGGGACAGCATTACTGCAAACATGCAAACACAAACAGCATGCAGTTGCAGTTGTTGTGTTCAGGGAGCGAGGACTGCCTAGTGACAACATACAAATCGCACGTCATTCATCTTTGAGATGAAATAACCAGGATTTCAGGCCACATTTACCACACAAATGGCACTGCTTTCAGTACAGGACGAAGACAGCAGTGAACACCAAATCCGTATGCCAACAGGATGGGGTGGTGAAGATACTGTACCTGCTTCTTCGCTGCCACCAGGCTGCATGTGGATGAAAATTAAGAAGAAAAAAACAATCATACAACGCAACAAGACTTCATGGCTTTCAGTTTGATACTGTAAACCGTACACAGGTGTCCTCCTACTTACGAGTGTAATGCATTCCTGGAAATCGGCGCCTGAGGTGAGGTTTCACTAGTTGGGGATGTAATTACCATTGATCTGAAAGGCTGAATTTCTAAATGATCCTGGGCCCACAAAGTCATCCCTTTGCTTGGTCAAGTACCACCAAATCCCATCAAAATGTAGGTAAACATAGTGAGGTCCACTTTAGCGAGACTAGACCTACAGTACCAGTTAGGTGCAGTACGTTCTTATCTGTAGCTGTGTTTTACATACTAGAAATTTCAGGTATATTCATTTAACTGATGTCATGAACACAGCAATATGGGCTACAGGACTGGAAAATTTTATCCACTAAAGCAGTTAATCCACTTGTGTCCATTTGAAGCAAATTGAATGAGTCGAACCATGGAGATGGTATCCAGTTAAGCAAATTATCCGCTTATCGGATATCCACTTAACTGGACTCAACTGTAGTAACATTTATATAAAAAAAAGACATTTCTTTTCATTAATAATACATGGTTGTGTAATAGTAATAATATAGGTGCTCTCTAAAGAGAGGTGAGGAGACAGGATGGCACAGAAGAAGCACAGAGCACAACTTGAAACGGAGATGTGGAGGCGGTGACTGCGGCGCCACCACTGGGTGAATTGGGCGGCTGCTGTATCCTCGTAGGTCCCTTGCAGCAAATAAGAAAAAGGCCTCAGAGAGTAGGGCTGTACGTTTTCAATATCTTTACTGAATTTTGAAGACACACACACACACACCACACACACACACACACACACACACACACACACACAGGTCCAGTCAGGAGCGAATTATAGTGGTGCCATCGACCTCAGCAGACACAATTAATCTTCCAAAGATGTGCGCATGCACATACACGCATACCACAGTGGCTGCTGGTGTGAACTTTGTAAATTTCCCTCACACTTGGCTCCTGTTACTCAAACACGGAAAATCAGCCCCATACTTGGTTGTAAATCATTAAAGGGTATTAAATAATTTCACTTGTATACGTGAAAAATCACAAGTTAAACACTCGTATCTCAGGGGACGCCTGTACTCCGCATCAATTTAAAGACAAAGCTTTATAGATAAGAAGAAACATTTTCAACAACAGTTCTCTGCTTTCCTACGTGTGTTCATTTCACTTAGTGGGAAGTCCATTTTGAAAACAGAAGGTCTGAGGCTCATTCTCAGGGTTGCCATATAATTTTATAGAAATGCACTATTCAGACATTGAAAAAAAATTACAGTACTTAGTAAAAATTTCCTGTCAAGAAATCCACTTGACTTCGCATTTCATGGCAAAACAAGGTTACCTCTGGGTCTTTAAAGCTAACACACGTATTTGCATGGGAAGGAACTGCATGTTGTCTCTGTGTGTGGCCTCACGATGGAGCAGCTCACCTACACAGCGGTGTTTGGCGGAGGCAGTAACTGCTTTAGCGTTGTGTTTGAATGCAAGTGCAGCACTCATTATGTTCAAAATAATTCATATTCATTTTATTCCTATATTTTGCATAGGGTGCCACAGTGGTGCCTCACCGCTCCTGGGCTGGATTTAGCTCAGTCTGTGCAGAGTTTGCTTGTTTGCTTCTGTGTTCACTTAGGTTTCCTCCCACAGTCCAAACACTTGTGTTTCAGATGAACTGGCGACTCAGATTTGCCCATGTTGCGTGTGTGCATGCGCCTTGCCTCACATCCTAAGCTTCTGGGACCCCAAAGTGGACAAGCGGTTACCAAAATGCACGGCTGGATGTTGCACTGTGCAATTTTCCACAGCCTTGCTTAATTCTCTCAGTAATGTTCACCCTGTCGAGTGTCTTCAGCAACATTTCCAGTTACACGGCATTTTCCATAACCATTCTTGCTCATCTTTCTTGTTTGCCTTCCGTTATACAACAGGGCTTATTAAAGTGGCCACCAGCGCAACTGAATTAGCTGCTGGTGTCAGACTGCAAGTGTGGAAAGCCTTGAAGGACGCAGCACTTAAGGCTTAGAAGGCAGTGGTTCACCAGACCCACGTGGCAGAGGAAATGTGCACGCACTTGCAACGCTGTCCTTCCACTAATCTGTCATCTCCCTTTATCAGAGGCCTTTCTGCACTACACCAAAAGCCCCTTCTGACGATGAGCTGGCAGGAAAGGTCAGAGCTACAGCAAAAGGAACGACAGCTCTCCAAAGCCAAACTCCTGACATTATTTACTCTGCTGACATTTTTCCACCAGCATCCAGCTTTAAACAAACTCATTCAGCCGGTCAAGCTTGAAACAGAGGGCTACTTGCAGGGAACACTGACCTGGCAGGTGACACACAACACAGATGATGGCCTGGCGAGTCACTGAAGGGATAATAATGTTTAATTCTCAGCCGTGTCAGACTGATGCCCTGCATCTGCACTGGCCTCAACACCACCACAATCTGAGATGGGTCAAATTGCCCTCCAGCTTATACTTGTACCTAGTAGAGCTCTCAAGAAACAAGTTAGATGTCTGCACCTGACCAGTACATCACTCTTGTGCAAGACGTCTGTGTCGCCAGACATTACAGGGGGTACAAGAACTTTTATCCACGTAAAGAACGGCACGAATCCAAATTGTCTTTCTTACGTCTTTTCTGAGACACAGCTTGCAGGCAGGCCGTCACGATGTCACAGTTCTTCTGCAATTTGTTGTGCAGACGGTCCTTCCTCTTCAGCTGCCGCACCAGCTTGGCAGACTGGACCCCGATGCGGTAGTTCACCTCCTGGATGATCCACTTGAGCTCCTCGGCATCTGGGATTGGGATGTCAGACAGAAGCAGATCTTCACTACTGTCCACACGGGACGCTAGAAAGGCCTCGCCGGAAGCCGTCTTCCGGTCCCATTCATTCAGCAAGTTGAGAGAAAGACAATTATAAGAATTTTTAAAGGAGTCATCGCAATTCTCACGGACTTCAGGCGACCAAGAAAATGTACCCTAGTTGCGCAGTACAGCAGCACTTAAAGATGTTAAATTAAAAGGGATTTTGTCCATTTGCCAGAGCTCTACCACAGGTGTGTAGCTTCCCTGTGGATGGTATTGGGGTAAAATGTGCACTGTTTGGCATCGGAACCACACAAACTGGGACGAGATGCAACGGTGCGTTCGCTCGAAAGCGCATGTGTGGTTAAACAAATTTAAGAAAAGCGGGGAGCTACTTTGCATGTTTTATCATAGTTGCGCCGAGCGGCACTTTGGCGCTTAAAAAGGGGCAAAAAGCGCCACTTAGCGCTGTTTGGGGACCGTGGGAAGCGCAGGGTCGAAGAGGGAGGGGAGCCGAGGCGAGCGCACCTTTCTGGGACAGGTAGTTCTCCTGGAGGCGGCGAGTGTGCTTCCCCTGGAGCTCCTGCAGGAAGCGGGAGCCCGACGAGCTCCTGCCGAGGAAGGCGTCCGAGCTCGAAGCTTCCGTGGAGCTGTCCACGCTGTCCACGCTCCGCCGCTGGGAGCTCGGGTACGAGTCGTAGAGCTCGAACAGCAGGCAGTCCACGATGGACGCCCTGGACACGCACCTGAAGCCATTTCCCTCCGGGACAGGGGAAGCAGCAGAAGCAGCCCAGTGGCCAAAAGGCGCCAAGCCCTCGGCGTAGGACGCCGCTGAGTTGAGGAAAACTCCGCTCTCCTCCTCGGAGCAGATGTCGTCGTCGTCGTCGTCACATATGTCGACGTCCAAAAGTTCGTTTCGCCCGAGTTCTACCCGAGACGCCATTTTGCCAGTGTGTGCAGCGCGGTAGCCGCTCGCATGTCTGCGTGAGGCGGCCAGGACCAGGTACCGTGTGGAGGAGCCGAGGAAGGGGCAGCCCAATTCCGGGTGGCCGGCGGCGCCTGGCTGCTCCTTTCCTTCCTGTGGCCAGCCCCCCCTGCAGCCCCCGCTCGGTACTACAGCCCGGCTTGCCGCGCCGCTCCCGCTCTACCTGTAAACGTACCTGCGCTCGCGCCCGTAACCCTAACTACGCGTGTGCCCGTGGCTGAGTCATTGTCCCTAGAAGGTGGGCTGCACTGCGTGTAACTGCGCCATTGTGGCGGTGGACTTGCTGCTTGCTGGCACTTCAGCGAAAGGCACCAAACGAAGTCACGCTGTTACTGAAACATTTATGACCAGCTGAAAAGTACCAAACAATGCCGTTTGTTCAGTTTTTTTTGGTTCGGTGTTTGTTTTTTCTCAGTCTTTGGGCACAGGTTTTTAGCTTATTGTCAGACTTCCCGTGTTAAAAAATAGATAAATATATAAAGTATACACATTGTGGTGCCCCGTATCTGTCAGGTGAATGTCACTTTGTTGTCTTTTTTTCGAAAACGTTTAGCAGAAAATATTAGCATTCATTAAACTTGGTTGGACGTCAATGTGCATATTTTCACGGTCAGCAGCATGAGAACGTGTACAGCACAGCGACGAGATGGCCGAGTGGTTAAGGCGATGGACTGCTAATCCATTGTGCTCTGCACGCGTGGGTTCGAATCCCATTCTCGTCGTTTATTTGTTTGTTCCACTACGCAGACAACCCCTCCCAATATAAACCCGACATCGCTGTCAGTCTCTCTGAAGCTGCTAAACATCTCAGGAGTTCACGTCTCTCCGTCGAACGCAGCTACAGTTTGCAAGTGCATCGTTCATGTGAGCACGACCGTCAAGCTTTTTCTCCTTATTGCTTGCGTTTTCAACGTCACGTCTCGTTAGTTTTATCCGTTGCACGCCCGGTTCGACCGTCACATTCCCACACGTCACGAACCCCTTTCGCCACGTCATTACTGCCCCCCCTCGCCGCACGGGCGCTGATGTCACAGTCGAGCGCGGACGGGGCTCGATCAGCTGACCGGCTCTTCCGGCCCGCGGGCGCACGTGATAGCGGGCCCCTCGCTGCGTGCTGGGGCTCGCGAACTGCGCTTGGCGCGGCCTTCTGGTGCAACGCTGTTCCGCCGCGAAAACATGGGAGCCGAAGGCGCGCTGCGTTTTGTTCTCATGTGCGTCACTGCCGCCGCGCTGGGGCTGGAGTATCGCCGACCCAACGTCGTGCTGGTGCTCACTGACGACCTGGATGTTGCCATCGGCGGCTTGGTGAGAGCGAGACTGTTGCTCCTCCTGAAATACAGAAATACGCCCTTTTATTTGAGGGGGTGCGCTTATTTTTTTTAAATAAAATTATAGCGCTAGAAGAAACTTTAATTGTCATTTATTACATTATACCTTCATTTAAATGAAGTGCAGAAGCTGCGCGTTCGCGTTTCCTTGCAGCAGTCAGGGTGACTCGCTTATTTGAATAAATACAAAGTTCACGGTTTAGTTAGACTAAAGTAAATACTGAGCGTTTTTGTGCATTTTTAGCCAAATTACTCTCCTTGCACAGAAGCGTTGCTGGGGGAGCGACTGATCACATTTTGTTCAATTTGCAGATTCCACTAAACAAGACGAAAAGGCTGATCGGGGATGCAGGAATATCCTTCACGAATGCAGTAAGTGAGCTTTAAACTGCACCTCAGAGAAGGGGAGAATGTGAGGATGAAGGACTGCGAATGTGTTGCTTTGTCTGCGGTGTTATTTGCTGCACCGTCCAACCTGGCTGTGCCCTCAGGTCCTCCTGAGTGCGAGAACCTTCAGGAAATCAAAGCAAGACTTTTATTTGTTTTTGCAAACCAAATATATCCCAGTATTAAAGGTCAAAGAAGTGGCTTTATATTTGTTTTTATATTGTGTTGTGCTCATAAGGAGCCGTCAGATGAAAGAAAGTGTAATAAAACCCGTAAGGTTTCTTTATAATTTAGTCATGGTCCTTTACACTTGGCCATTTATTAGGTACCCCCCCCCCACACACACACACACACACACACACCTAAACTGTACACTTCAAGCCCTGCATCACCTGACTGCAGTGTGGGTTATAAATCAGGCAAGCCAGCATTTGCAGCATTCCAGTTGCTGTTCAGCTGTTGGATCAAGCGGAACAAGTGAAAATAGCTGTGGATCAGACAGGACAAAGGAGAAGTTCTACATCAGTGAGCAGTACTTCTCAGAATTCACCATGTATGGCACTTTTTCTTGATGGCTACTGCAGCCACGTACAGGTACTCAGGCTATTAATGAAGAACAAGAAAGTCCAGTGGATACAGGAGTATGAGAACTGGATTGTTGAGGAGTGGAAGAAGGTTGCCTGGTCATATAAATCAAGGTGTCTCTTGCATTGGGCTGATGGAAGGAATTTGGCAAAGACAACATGAGTCCATGGAGCCATCCTGTTTGGTGTCATCTGTACAGGCTGGTGGTGGCAGCGTGATGGTGTGTGGAATGTTTTCCCAACTCACATTGGGGTCCTTGATACCTACTGAAGAACATCCGAACGGCACCACATATCTGAACATCATTGCTGACCAAGTTCATCCCTTCGTGGTCACAGTTTATCCCACTCAGCCTGACACTTCCAGCATGATAATGAACCGTGTCACACAGCACACAGGACCTTAACAGCAAGTTTTCACTGCTTCAGTAGTCTGCACAGTCCTGGGGTCTCAGTCCTATTCAGCATCTTTGGGATGAGAGGAAAGAGCTGTTTGCAGCAAGACTGTGCAGCTACCCAATTTGCAGTCACTATGCAACTCAGTTCTTTTTGTTTAGTACAGCGTTCCTGTGCAACACATCCAACATCTTATAGAATCTAAGCCCAGACTAATTCACGATGTTCTGAAGGTCAAAGGAGATGCAACTCTACCAGATAGGTGTACCTAAAAATGTATAAACAATCCAGAATCCAGTGGCATGAACTACATATTAAATGAGGGTAAAACGCAATGAAGCAGTAGATGCAAATGGTGTTGTGTTCTAACTCCCAATTCTGCCTCTTAGTTTGTGGCCAGCCCCTTGTGCTGCCCCAGTCGTGCCAGCATACTGACTGGGAAGTACCCCCATAATCACCATGTGATCAACAACACCCTGGAGGGCAACTGCAGCAGCCGTGCCTGGCAGAAGAGTGAAGAGCCAGGGACCTTCCCTGCTCTGCTCCAGCAACACGACTACCAGACCTTCTTCGCTGGGAAGTACCTGAATGAGGTGTGCATGACGTGGCCACCTTTGCCTCCTTTTTCGTTCACATGACGAGGCTTAACGCCTGTCTCTTTTGGGACCTTTCAGTACGGGACATCAGAGGCGGGAGGTGTGGAGCATGTGCCGCCAGGCTGGGACTACTGGTTTGCACTGGTAAGACACCTGTCAAGGGGGGACTCTGAAAGTCATTGTTCTTAAATGTCAGCCTAGTCTGAGTCCAAATTCACTGAGGTACCTTATGCATCTTTAGCAAACGGCTCTCAACTTACCCCCACTTACGTAAACCAGCAATGTTTTTGCATCCCATGCACAAGTCCACCACTTAATTTGAGAAACATTTTCAGTTTTGTGGGTTACTATTCACAGCAGATCAGTTAGTGCTGTATTATTAGTTTTTTTTCTTTTTAAATAAAATTTATATCTAATCTGACATTGAAGTAAAAGATCGATGCGGGTTGCTGTTTATCACTGCAAAACGGGAAAGTTTGGACAGGAGTCTTGTTTTCCTTTCCGTCTGTGGGTGGATCACAGTTATCCTTCTTGCAAAGTGAGGGCAGCAGATTGGAGATGGAATATCAGTCCTTACAAGGAGACCATGTCTTGATTTTTGTCTGCAGTTGCCTCATGCAGTGCTTCAGTCAAGGATGGATGAGCACGCATTTAAATATAAAAATAGGCAAATTTGTGGCACAAAAAGAAATGCAGATGTATCTGGACCTTCTGGGATTTAGGCTGCATTTTTACACCGCGCAACCATATTTTGGTGTTCCTGACAGTGTTATAACCCAAAATTTCAAAGTGCGCACAAGTCTGGGTGAGAGGCTGCAGTGTTCGGAATGTAGAACGCATTGCTGTCAGAAAGTTGGGCATTATGGGAGGTAAATGCAATACCAGAGACGTGTCTGTCAGCAATTTTGGATGCGTCACTCAGTTGTGGCTAAGTGGGAGGCAACATAGCAACAGTCGGTAAAAGTTACGCCACTGGGTTTTCTGATTCAGGTATGCATTTGACGGAAGGTGCACAGTTTTACAGTTGTTCGCAGTAACCAATTAAGCTTTTGTATTATAAATGGTTTGAGGTAAGGTCACTTCTGAATAGAACAGAAAGACCGAAGTGAGCTGGAACATTAATGATGTTCCATTTTTTCTGCAGGAGAAGAACTCTAAGTACTACAACTACACCCTGTCTGTGAATGGGAGGCCACAGACACACGGACAGAACTACAGCGAGGATTACCTGACTGATGTGTTGGTGAGCACTTGGCCATGATTCCTGTGCCTGCCCTTTCTGGGACATCTTCAGATCTTCCTCAAAAGGATGTCTGTCTTTCACCGATCTTCACTTCGAGTCTCTGCTCCTACAGGCTAACGTCTCTCTAGAGTTCCTGCAGTACAAGCCCAACAAACCCTTCTTCATGATGGTTTCCACACCCGCACCACACTCTCCTTGGACTGCTGCTCCACAATACGAAAACAGCTTTGCCAACGTGCAAGCCCCACGAGATCCTAGTTTCAACGTCCATGGCAAGGTCAGGATGAGAGACACAACAAAGTTAAGACGCTGCCACAACAAACAGTACTGGATTACCTCTTTTCCCTCTTCCAACAGGACAAGCACTGGTTGATCAGGCAGGCAAAGACACCTATGTCAAACTCTTCAGTGGAGTTCTTGGATGATGCCTTTCGCAAACGGTAATGTAATCCTGCTGCTGTGGAATATACCGTTGGCCCAACTATAGGACAGAATTCTGAGAAATGGAGTCATTTTTTTTCTAAGACTAGACGTATAAAGGTCATATACTGTAAAAATCCAGTAGGTAGAGTCAATTATCCACAGAAATGATCAACTAAAGCTTGCAAGTGTGAAAAATGGTAATGCTGAAATGGTATGGGGGAAAAGTAGCTCAAAGTTAGGCCAAATTCACCAAGGACTGAGGAATTATGTCAATTTCAGGATAATGGTGATCAATGAGACATTGGTATCAAACATGTCTTAAGCAGCCAAGAAATATAAAGTTACAGAATGTCATGTTTGAAGATGGAACATCCAAAAAGTCTTCAACACGGAAATGCAGTAAATATGAATAAATGAATGTTGAAAAAGAGGGGGACATCTTACAATCAGACCAATACAGTCATACAGGTATCCACCTACTTATGAACGTAATGGTAAAATCCAAAGCCAGGCAAGTGATTACCATTATAGCTCAAAATTCCCCAAGTTTGTCTCTTGGTACTCATTAAGTGCGAAAATTCAGCCTCACATCTGGTCATAACTCTATCAGGGATACTAAGCAATTGAACCCATATGTGAAAGCTTATAAGTCAAACACTACAACCTCGAGGAGTCCCTGCGCAGCTACGAGCAGCAGTACGCAAATTCTTACCCTGCATGTCTTGTCCACACCAGATGGCGCACTTTGCTGTCAGTAGACGACCTAGTGGAGAAAGTCGTCAAGAAGCTGGAGAACACCGGAGAGTTGGAGAACACCTACATCATCTTCACATCTGACAATGGCTACCACACAGGTGCACCCTAGAGCAGATATAAGTGGAACGGAAAGCTTAATTTTCATATATTAATATCTAAAAGGAAACCTGCTGATAAATGTAAGAATTATACCTCTCAAAAAAACAGGAATGTAAACTGCTGGAAAGTTCAGATGTCCTCAGTAGACCTGAATGGATGAGGTGATACTTTTACGAGATGCCACGGGAATTGATTTCTGAATAACAAACAGAAGTATCTGAACAAATTTTATTTATTCTCACGTCAGCATTTGCTGTGTCCTTTAGGACAGTTCTCATTGCCGATGGACAAGCGCCAGCTGTACGAGTTCGACATCAGAGTGCCGCTGCTTGTTAGAGGACCTGCTGTGAAGCCCAACCAAACATGCCAGGTTAGGCTTTTCTACATGCTTTCTTATCCACTTCAAACATCTCCTTTACATGTTGGCCATCATTTGTCCTCCAGTGTGTGAGTAACACTGTGCCAATCCATTGCCAGATGCTCGTGGCCAATGTGGACCTGGGGCCAACCATTCTGGACATTGCGGGGTACAACGTCAGCAAGACTCAGATGGACGGCATGTCCTTTCTGCCCCTCATGGTAGGCCACCGCAAGACAGAGTGAGCCACACTGGGAACCGTGGGTCATTTACTGATGTACAGTCCCAGTTGTGCTCAGGGTAACCTGCACTAAATACAGTGCTATGTCCCCCCCCCCCCAGAATGGTAAATGCGGAAACGGCACCTGGCGGACCGACATCTTGGTGGAATACGAAGGGGAGGGTCGGAACATCACAGACCCCTCCTGCCCCCTACTGGGCCCTGGAGTCTCAGTATGCAGAAGACACCTAAAGACTTTGTTCACCATCCCATCTCACTGAAGCTTTTGAAGGCATTTCCGATTTGTCTTTTTGCTTTGCTTTTTAGGAGTGCTTCCCCGACTGCGTGTGTGAGGATTCCTACAACAACACCTACGCCTGTGTACGCACAGTCTCCCCATCTGGAAACCTGCAGTACTGCGAGTTTGATGATAGTGAGGTGAGCTGAACCTGTTTTGTGATGCAGAGCCTCCATATAATGCTGTTGTGCCTTTGTATTGTGGGAGCAAAAATTCTGTTTGTCATTTTGAGTTAATTCAGGAGAGTAGTTCGCAATTTAAAAAAAAAAAAATGTTAACAGACGTAACTCATGCGAAACTTTCCATGTAGGTCTTCGTAGAGGTGTACAACCTCACGGCTGACCCTTTCCAGCTTAACAACATCGCCAAGAGCATTGATCAGGAGGTGTTGGAGAAAATGAACCATCGGTTGATGATGCTACAGTCCTGCGCTGGGGCTTCTTGCCGTACGCCAGGAGTCTACGATTCGGGGTGAGGAGTCAGTGTGGCCACGGTACATCACGTCCACCATCACGAAGCACCTTCTTATTTGCTAAATATGTCCTTGTCTCCTCTGCTCTCCACTACTTTACCCATCAAGTTTTCTCTTCATTTGGAGAGAACAAACAGTATAGTGGGTCAAAGTTCATTACATTGAAATTACTTTAAATTGTACACTTTTTTTTGTGATATATGGGGACTTTTTTTGGGGGGGGGGGGGGTTGAAACATTACAAATTATCCCATCTAAATTAATGAAATAGGCTCCCTATTTACAATTTCTCAATTTTAAGTCTGATTTTCAGAACCTAAACCTCAGGGTGTCACTTCAGGTCAGTCGGTTGAGGCTGAATGAAAAGTGACAGTTTTATGATTCAGAATGCAGGTGCACATGTTGCTGAAACGGGATTCTGTCAAATTGACACAAATTCCAGACAGGATTCAGAGTGCTCTTCTCCTGCTGCAGGTACAAGTTTGACCCACGCTTGATGTTCGGAAGCCACAACCATTGGATGAAAAGGCTGCGCCAAGCTCTGAAATAAGGAGTGAGACGGGAAGAAGCAAAGGATCACAGCTAGTCTGTCCTGTTGCCTTGTGTCCTATGGCATGCCCTGTAGCTGCCATGAACCCTTCTTTTCCCAAGATGGGTAAGGGGTTAGGGTCAGGGGTGGCAGGCTAACATGGGGGGTAGATTTTATATACCTGGGCAAGGCCAGCCATCACTACAGCCACTTTTAAACTTGGTTGCCTTTGTGTGTGAGCAATATTCCTGTAAAGCCCCCCAAAAATGTCTCAATGTTATGGCACCTACTTGTAGGCTTGTGTTTGACTGTAAATGGTTATTATGGAGAAAAATGGTATTCCTTGCTTGTTTTGTAATATTTAAACATATTTGTCTACATTTGTCCTCGCACCTAACAGTAAATTTATCAAGTGGTCACCAAGTAATGTAATTTACAGCAACAACATGACAAAATCTATATCAAAGTGTTCAGATTGATTGTTGTGAGCTCTTATGGTTTATTGCTATTATATTTTTTTAAAAAAGATGCCTAAATATTTATTATTCAGAAAGGTAAATAACTTTTCAGCACTGAAATAAGTTTTGATACTGGGATTTGGAATCATTATAGGGAAATATTTTTGAATTTGACAACTCAAAGTTGCCACATTAAATGTTGAGAAATATTTTGTTAAACCATGAATGATTTCATCAGTCTTCACCTTTAGTCAACAGATATTCTCAGATAATTGACAGATATTCCTTAAATACATCTACACAGGGAGTGCTGAGGGTGTCATATACTGGTGTGAAGTTATTGCGTGGTCTGTTTTTCCTGCTCCTAACAGCAGTTGTCTTGTGTGAGAAGTTGTATGAACCCTTCCTGCCTTCCCACACAAAACGAGCACCAGCCATTCTAACAGTACTGCTGTGTACACTTCACGTGGACACGGAAGACTAGAACAGGTGATAAGGAATCACATGTTAAGCTTCATCTTAAATGATATTTTTCAATTGTAAAAGAACCTTTTTAGATTACTCTTCAGATTGTACAAAAGTACCTTTTTTGGATAGGATCCCTAATTATGACATTTGAGTCCATCCAATATTTCCACAGTATACAGTATAAAGCCATTTAGCTGTTGGGGTTGTGGGGGGGGTTCCCTAAACTGACTAAACACTACTGAGCTCTTAAACACACAGTATCAAGTAAACTGGTTGGCTGTGCCATCAGTCTTTCCCGATAAGGAAAATTAGAATTTATTTAATGAAAAAACTGATTTTGAATAGTTCACAGTGGTTATTACATAAATGGTAAGAAATGGCATTTCCTCACTTTTGTATCTTTCAGGTTACTGTGATTGGGAATTTTATGAGGGATTTGAGTTATTTCACGCCGCTGCATGTGGTAGCTGTATGCTTACGTATTAATATAGGATTCTGAAATGACTGAAGTCCATTTTTTTAGCACAATGGGCTGAGATGGCAAAGGGATCAGACTGAATCTCAGTAGCACAACAAAGGCGGCTAACCCAAACACTCCTGTGTGTTCTGCAATTCTGGAATGGACCATGAGGGAACAGGCACTGAAGTGAGCAGCACTTGTGCTCTACACACACAGTCTGCAGTCCTACTTCTGCAAGTAAAGTCCTTCATGTAGTTAATTCACTGAAGCACTTTTCCCCCCATCTGTCGTGACCTACTGAGTTTTTGCACAGTGACCCCCTCCCTGTTTCAGCAATAGTGCACTTGTCACAGGGTAAATATATTGGTCTTGCTTGCCTGTTTTGCTGAAAATAAAAGCATTTTAAAGACTACATTTTCTTTCCAGTGTCTGTTGAGTTCCCTATGTATCCTTTCTTGTGCCCTCCCCATTTCTAGCCATTTTTAGAGCTTAAGCTGAGAGAACATTATTGTATGTGTCCTGGACTGCATTCAAGGGGGGGTCCTTCAGTTTCCTCCAACATGTATGTAATTAATTCCAGGAAATCAATTTGAAAGTGAAATAACTTGTAGACTTAACATGAAAGTACTGCTTTAAGAGAGAGGGACATTATGGGGAGTGCATTCCAGAGAAGAGTCAACCATTTTGGGTATGTTCCTCAAATGAATGGGAAAATTCCCCCACATGGCTCTTGGGACTTGTAAACATGAAAAGTCAGCCTCATATTTGGTGATAACTCCGTAAAGGAGAAATTTCACTTGTGTATGCAAAAACTCAAATCTTGGGGGATACCTTATGCTGCCATGTTGAGAGGACAAAAATTAAACTTTTAATACAAATCAATATGATTCAATTTTATTTGATATTTTTTCCAATGAATCATGTATTGGTAAACTGAAGATAAGCATCAAATGTTGTGTTTGGTATTAATATAACTTTACACTTGTAAACGCTTCAGAACAATACTATGTTGCTTAAGTGTTAAGATTAAAACATACTGGTAAATTATCACCTTCAGTACATAGTGCATCCCCCCTTCTTCCAGTGACTCTCACAGTTAACTGAGTTAAAGCCCCCCTTTCATTTCAGTCAAGGGCTCAGAAGTGCAGTGGTACCAGGCGATGCCAGTTTTACCAATGCTGTTGGGAGTATGGCTTGCACTGCACCTTTCCCCTCCAACCTTTGACTATCTCAAGCCATCCAGGACTGGGAGAAAAGGCAGGTCAGTGCTGCCCAGGTATATGTGCTCACCATACTGGAAGACATCACTAACAGCCCAGGTGAGGCTGCCGTCCGGGTCATGCAGGCTGCCCACAAGTTCACCGTTTAGGCTGAGTTCCAGAACTAGGCCATACTTTGGCAGCAGAATGCTGTACCAGCTCACAGGAACCACCTGGCAGACAGAAACAAACAGCGTAGAAAGTTATTCCTTACTACTTCTCTTAAAAAGTAGATAATTTACAAAGTAATGATATTTTGAACCCTAATGAACTGAAGCATTAAAATGTGTGTTAAATCTGGTAGGTTTGTTAAATTTATCTTCAGACAATAAAAGCATCTTTGGACAATAAAATGAAAGCCCCCCCCCCCCAAAAAAAATTGTACTTAAAATCTGCTATGATGAGGATGAACACCGACCTTCATCATGAAGCGCTTAAAAGCGGGGTAAGGCCCTATCAAGTCCAGGAAGGGCGGGAAGAAACGGCTGGGAAATCGGACGGTGGTTATGCCAATGAGGAATGTGCTGCGGTCGCTCACTCGGATATTGTCAGGGTACCCAGGCATGTTATTCATTAGGATTTCCTTGGTGCCAGCTTTCGGCCCCTTGAGCCAGAACCTTCCAAAAGAAAGAAGGTACTGATGGTGGAATATAACCCCGCCAACAGCAGCATAACTGCAGAATTGGCTTTATAACCTCAGCACCATTGAGCACTTATCAAGTGCTTGTATTTTAGAAAACTAGTAAAAACCTAAATGTATGCAACTAGGTTCAGATTACAACTTTTTGACATTTAATAAACACATCCTTGTGTTAAATGTAAGTAATGTTGCTATGCTCTGCACAACCTGCTTTATCTCCATAGATCAGCAGCTCACTCACTTTGACTAGTTGCTTGTCCTTGTCAGGGTCACAGGGTACAGACCCCATCCCAGAATCACTGGATGAGACTCCAGTCTATCACAGCATGGCCAAACATTCACACACAGTCACAGGCTATGGGCAATTAGAGCAACCAATTAATCTGAAAGGCATCATGATGTAGCAGCGCTACCCACTGCGCCACTGTACCACTCCTCCAAAGATTGACAGAATGGAGTGTTGAGAAATATCAAACCCATTTTAAATAAGAAAGACATCACTGTGAAGCAGAGGACAGAAATACTTCAGAAGAGAGAAACAATTTCATTTGTCAACGTTAATCATTATACCTGAGAATACGGCCTATGCTGGTCTCAGCCAAAACCAAGAAGTCTTCATCAGGTGAAAAGGCAATGCCATTAGGCATGTACAGGGAGTCGAGCAGCGTTGTCACATGACCAGTCTCTGGGTTGTAGGTTAGCAAACGGCCAAGATGATTGGTCTCAATAACCTGCAAAAAAAGAAAATTAAGAATTGAGAACAAGAGAACAAAATGGTTAAAGGGCAGAGCTTGCAACAGCTTTAACAGCCAATGGGAGACACTTCCATTCGATGTACAGCAGGACCATAAGAATCATTGCTCACCTCGTAACGAACATGCCTCCTACCCCAGCGGCTGCTGGAGTCCGTGAAAAACACAGTGCCATTCTGAGAGATCTCCAGGCCATTCAGGAACCTGAACGGTATCCCACCAGCACCTGGAATCCAGAGAAACACATCAACAATCAATCAGACCATTCAGGTGGAAGTGACAACAACACAATGTGTGCCAGAGACATAGATCTTTAGCATTCAACAGGCCTTCCTGGTTGGAGAGCAGCAGGGTCTTCTCTCCAGTCCGTGGATTAACCCGGAACAGACCCAAATACGAGTCTGCCACTATGAGCTGCCCATGGCGGTCCAGTCTTAGTCCATGTGGACGGCCGCAGACCGGCTCAAAGTCCTGGCTGTAACCTAGAAAAGCATGAAAACAGATAAGTCTTCTATAGGAACAAACTGCTCCAGAACAAAGTACTACCATTACCATAAATGGGAGCAGGAGGCTACTGAAGCTCCCGGACTCTGATACACACTACACAGCTCGGCTATACTCCTTTTTTTCCCTACACAAAAAAAAAAATCTGTGCTTCATAGCTTTTGCTGTCTCCATCTCAGCCTGTAGTTATTTAAAACCCCTGGTGTCCACTTAAAACATTCTCCATCAGTCAGGCTACCCACCACAGCAATTCCACAAGTTCCTTCCTGTACCCTTCCTCTCCTCTCCTCCTCATCATGAGGTTCCCCAATTCTTCCCTTTGCTCCCTGTCCACATCCTTTTTCTTCTTGCTATCCCAAGCAGTGGAATGATAGCACTTTAAATACAAATGTACTGAAGTCAGTTATACTGTCTACCAACAGTATGATTTTTTAACTTCTTTTCTGCAATACTGAAGTCATTACAGTGGAAGCCCTGTCCAAACAACAAAAGCAAGGCACAAGCTCGATTAAATATGACTAGATGATAATTATAAAAATCCAACATCATTTCTATTTCTGTATTCACTGTTAAAGAGTCATTTCTAAAATGTTAATTTCTAATGAAGGAATTTGCACCATTCCATATTTAAACTGCTGTAATGAAACTAAACCTGGTGCAGCATTTAAAGCAGCATCTACAGAAGAATTGCTGTACTCACGCTGCAGTTAAGATTGCCTTTGTTATGTGAGAATGAGTTGTGCAGCTTCTTGTCATACTGTGCAACTCCAGCTGTGTTTCCATCCTTACTGCATACAGCCATTTAGACTGAGTCCACAGCACCAATTCCACATCTAATAAGGAATCAACACCAGCAGTTCCCTGGGATTTGATACTGACCACATTCTGGAATGTTCTCTCCAATCTGGGTGATGAAGTGAAGTGTGTCCTTATGGATTTTCCAGAGTTTTCCATCCACAGTGCCTGTGTACACATTTCCTGGGGTGATACCAACAAGAGACAGAAAAGCATGAAAGTGTAGCCAAAGACATGCTACACATGCCCAAAAAGCAGAAATTTTTCTCTCCTTTTCCAGCTTTCATGCCTAGACATTGACTGAACACAACAAAACATCCTGCAACCCCCTCAGAGCAATAAAACTGTAAAAT
The DNA here is from genome assembly GCA_018136845.1 of Heterotis niloticus. Classification (NCBI taxonomy): domain Eukaryota; kingdom Metazoa; phylum Chordata; class Actinopteri; order Osteoglossiformes; family Osteoglossidae; genus Heterotis; species Heterotis niloticus. The sequence goes on from CM030900.1 coordinate 15,091,846, forward strand.
GTTTTGACACCAAATGAGTAACTATAAGTCATTAAGAGTTTGCTGGCTGAATTGGAACTTGTCAACCACAGAGCAAAACATGCTGGAAAGTGGGCCCAGGAAAGCGCTCACCTTCCCTGTCTGCCGTGAAGGATTCAGGCCCTTTGAGCTGCCCAACAAAGAGCCTCTTTCCCTGCTGGAGTCTGGTGTTGACAGCTAGCGGGCCTTCCAGAGCTGGTGGGGGGCCCTCAAATCTGCAAGACACAATACACACTCTTCACCTCACACATTCATGTTAAAGCTGTACTTTTTCTGGTTGAGAGCCAGTGAAGGTATGCATGTTCATATCCATATTAATAACAAACTTAAAATTTTATGTGTATAACACTTCACTATGGGTGTGACGCATGACACACTGCTTCATGTGACCAGACACTTAACAAATGCTGATGCGTAACTTTGAGGAGGACCAGCTTGGTCCACCAGTGTGCCCAGCCTGTTAATATAGTCACTTTCTCAGCTGTACTTACATGAATGGCTCCGGATCAATAGGAGAGGGCAGAAGGTAGACCCCCACAGCAGCTGCGATTACCACAACGACCATGGCCCGTGTTAGCATCCTGAGCAGAAAGGAGGGCAGTTCCCAACAACGTAATATTTCTGAATCATAGTTAGCGGGTCATCAGGTTAAATGTGTGTATGAGCACGTATTTCTGCCACCCACCTCTGCATAACCTCAAAAAAAAAAAAAAAAAAAAAAAAAAACTTCATGACATCTTTCATGCCGCTGCACTGAAGGGATGTGCTGTTCCACGCACGTAAGTAAAAAAAAAAAAATACCTACAGTAATACCTTTTCTAGACTATGCATGGTCATGTGGGCTTTCCTTGTCTAGGATGCAGTGCCAAAAGTCCAAACCTGTTGACTTCTGCTGTGTTATACTGCTCTCACCATGGCCACAACACCCTTAGCCAAATCTGTCTCAAAATAGTAATGTGATGTTCTCCATTTTTGTGGGTTGAAGGTGTATCGAAAGTACCAGTCCATTCTCTCCTCACATGGAACTTGTTCAAACAAGGTCAATAAAAAGGGCAAGAGGATGGACTGAGGAACAATTTTTTTAGGAAAACGTTAGTAAGTGATGGAGCTATTGCCACAAAATGAACACATAAGAAAATAAAAGTAATATTAAAACTGCGGTGCAAACCACATCAGTCTGCATCTTAAGACAACTAATGTCATGCTAGCTAGGGTATTTTTTTATTTTGATGTGTTTAGAGGGTTGGATGGTGCTCATGGAGATACTGAAGCAGATTAGATATGTTTGAACCTTTGGCAGCTGCTGTTTTTTTGGCACTTTTTGCAAACTATACTATATGGACAAAAGTACGTGGACCCCCCTTCTAATGACTAAGCTGAGCTCTTTCAGCCACACCCACATGCATAAAAATTCATTCTAGATGGGGAAGAAGAAGAAGCTCCTTTCCTGCTCCAGCATGACTGTGCCCCCCCCCATGCACAAAGTGAGCTCCATAAACACATGGTTTGCCCAGGTTGGTGTAGAAGAACTGGCTGCACAGAGCCCTGACCTCAATCCCACTGAACAACTTTGGGATGATCTGGAATGCTAACTACACACACTGCAGATAATTTAGTGCCACCAAAAAATCATTTGAAACACAAATCTTTGGACTTGTGAAGGAAACCCCACACATGCACAGGAAGAACATGCAAACTCTGCATGGAGGAATCTAAATAAGCTTTTGGTCCTCTTCCAAAACTGCCATTGAGCCATTTACATAAGATTCCCAACTTCTTTGACTGCTAAATTCATTCATAAGTTATCAAGAACCTTCACTTACATATTCACTTGCTAAGGACAACTGACTGTCAACAATTCAAACACGTCTTTGGCCTGTGGGTGGAAAGCAAAAGGATGACGTGGAAGAAATCTATGTGTTTATCAGGAGGTCATGCACTCCGAACAAACCGAGCTAGAGTCAAACTCAAGTCTGCATCCACCGTGCCACCCTAAGACATACCATGGTAGAGGGGAGGTACCAGCTTTGCAGCCCACTATCAAGACTGGGAGCGAAGGAGGAACAAAGCTACACAATGAAGTGAGGGGAGTTAACAGTCCTCTGAGCTCATGTGTGCACCAATCCATCCTCCTGTTGTTCCACGCTGTAGTTGCCAGGGTCATCTTTTATGCAGTGGTATGTTGGGGAACCATTACTTCTGGTGAGAAGCACAGACTAAACACTCCCATAAGGAAAGCAGGTTCTGTTGTGGCTTGGCAGAGCACAGAAAGAGGAGGAAGGTACAGTCCATCATGGACATTGGTCCAATTCCCCTGATAAAGTGAAGAACTTTAGTTTCTACCTCAGGTTGTTAAATGTGTCACTTCACTTTACTGGAGTTGGGAATATAATGCATGTGCTAATTTCCCACCTATCGTTGTGTGTGCATATTCTGTTTATTATACTGCAATGTCCTATTCCATCCTAATGAAACTGCAGGGATGCAAACTGCTGAGTTCTGATTTACACTCCTAACTGAAAGCAGATGTGCTCCGATTTTGGGCGGCCGCAGAAATGGCAAACACTTTCTAATTTAATTTAAGTTTGGATGGTTTCTGTTCCAAAATCTCTCCGGGCTTCATGTTTTTATAGTGAAATGGTGTTACCATATTTTACCATTGTACCACGTCTTACCTACCTCTCTCTTCAAACCAGGGGGTAGAATAGTTACCCTGGCATTACCTTGTTTACTCTGTTTCAGCATCTTGCTGCAGGGACCAGAACCACGTATAGATGCTGGAAAGGGGCTTTCAGTCCACAGCGGTCACACACTGTCACTCAGCAGATGAGTACGTTCAAACCCGAGGGGGTCCAGCGGAGAGGAGGCCGAGGACTACAGGTCAAAAACGTTATGAAACGCGAGGCAGGCGCCTCACACCTCCCCAGTTCTGTGAAACAGCCCCATTTTTCTGCCACTTTCGTCGTGCTGTCGGACGGCGGCCATCCCGCCGTGGCCCGGCCGAAACGCCACAACTCGCCCTTTGCGTGCGTGCATGCATACACTTCAACCGTCCTTTTATTCAAACACGTTCATTGCTTCACTTTTTACACACACTGCAAAAGCGCTTTCCAGCGGTAGTATTTCTGAAGCGTCTAAAAAAAAAAAAGTGTTTTGAGTTGGCATTTCAGACGCGGAAAACAGCTCACACACAGGCACGGGACGGCGGGGTGTGCAGCCTGTTCTTACCTCACGGAGTGTTGGAAGGCGGCTGAAGATGAACAAGTTCAATGGCGACGGCGTAACCGCGCCCTTTTTTACCACACTTGTACTCCAATTTAGTGTACGGCCACTACGGCGACTTCTCCCCTTTGGCTTCACACAAACATTTGCGTCCGCTCCGCTGCTTGCGCTAAAGACCCAGGAGGGAGGGGGGGCGCCTCGGGGTTTCGCGCGGCGCTGCTCTTCGTTAGCAGCTGCTCACGAGACGGGTTCATGGAAAGGTCACGCACGTTTCACGCAGCCGGAGGGTCACGCTGGGGGGTCCCCTCTGTGGATATAGTATTTCACGCTGGTTATACAGTATCTTTTCACTAATACTTTATTATAAGTTATAAAATGGTCTCTGTATAACCGTCAACAATAAACTTAGTTTAGAGCGATAATTCGGCTGTGCCCTTCGTTAAAAGCTCAGCTCAACTGAAACGAGAGGCTGGCAGGCGCCTGAAGCCACGCAGGACAGGTGTGGCGTTATTGGACCTGTCATCCGTGGCTATAAGAGCCGCACCAATGACGTCAGCAAGCAGGGAAATAGACACGCTGCGCGTTTCACACCCGAAAAAAGGACACGCGAGACAATGCTTTAATAATCTCTGCTTTAATAGAGGAATCTTGGGCCTTTTCACAAAGCCACATTTGGTAACGATCTCCACAGAAATATCAGTTACCTAGAAACAATAAATCAGCATAAAGAATGGAAAGAGCCGTCGTTTGTTTTTGTCCCTCCCGGATCTGCGCGGCTCCTCTGCAGGCGCCACACTGGGAACCGCAGTACCGCAGCGCACAGCATTGCAACTGCAGTGTTTTTGGCAAACAACATAGTCAGTCCATGGAATACTGGCCTACAGAAAGCATCTCGGTAAATACAGTGCATGCATTGTGTAAAACACATTTCAGTGGCGTCCTTCCATCCAGACGACTTTGGAACCATAAATATCACTGACTGTAAAATCATGACAATCAACTGGCTTTCACAGTGCTACTTTGACTAAACTCAATAGACAGTTGATATAACTCAAAATCTAGTAATTGAATCTTTTAATTGTGTAAATTCACATTACATAAATATATAATATGTAATACGTGTTGTTATTCAAGCTATAGGTAACTGATAAGACTGAGAAAAAGACAATCCCTGAATAGAGGTAAAGTGTCCAAACACAAGCTTTCTGCCCCCCATGGGAGCAGCAGCAGCAGCTCCGCACACTTGGCCTACAACATGCTGCTCTTACACAGACCACACAGACCTCTTATAGCAGGTATTTAACCATGACATCTTCATGTCACTCCTTTATCCAACACATCATAAAACTTGGGCAATAATCTTTCCACCAACTAAAAACACTGCCCAGTTCTAAAATAAAGCTTTTTACTACAATATTACAAAACGAGGCCATCTTGTGTTTTTTTTTATTTTTTTTTTTTATCCAAAGTAGACATATACCTGCTTGGACCAGGCAAACCTTACCATTGCAAATTAAGCTCTGCAATTTTATAAAATCTTTGGTTATATCATTGTAAACAAGCTAAAGACAAAATAGTACGTCAGCTATGCGTCTGCTAATAAAGCCACACTGCAGTTAGAGCAGAGATCCAGCAGGTGTCGCTATATGCTTTGAGCTGAACGGCGCCGCGCTCATAGGCTTTACATGGCATTGCAGTACCTGTCGGGAAATCGTCATGCAGTACTTAAGTGCCAGACATGAACGTGAGAGGCACGCAGCTACTTCTCTGCACTAATGTTTCCTCACAAGATGATTGTCTACCCCCTACTTTTCTTCTCCTAGTTCCTGTGTAAATAAAGCCATCCCCGCAACGTTGGACAGGCCGTCCTGGCACCATGTCAACCCAGGACATGGAGGATTTGTCTTACTCTCACTTTAGTGCTGCGGTCATCACAGTGCTAATCTGACTATATGGCACACTGCTCACCTGCAGGGCCATGATGGAATGGACAGCGCTTGGCCATGCGCTCCCATCACAGCCAGAGCCAGGTCTGATCGAACGTAACAAGTCATTTTGAAAGCAGGAAGCCAAGTGACTTGACAGTTCCAGTGACCCTCTATGTCCATTTGATACCAATTTCTGCCCACTGATAATATACAGAAAAGCTTTGTGGTTACAGCTGAAGGAGGACATCTCAGTCCTGTCTGCGGCCAAGGAAATTCACCCCTCCCAAAGGGCGCGTGGCTTGGGATCAGCGGTATGTGTTTTATTTTAGGTGTTTATTAAGTGCCTCAGACAAGAGACAATGTGGGCCACAGCCATCAGTAAGCACTGACAAAGAAACCTGAACAGTAAAACTAATTAAAACACGGTAGACTGGATTCCAGAGCTGTTCCTTTCTGTTCAACATTCTCCTGCACCCACCTGACAACTTCTCACTACTCCTTCCATGCATGCAACCAGCCCTCCAAACACCACGGAGGTCCTCATTCATCAGTAGAGACTTAACTCTTTCTGCTCATCTGCAATTGTCACTACATAATAAAGCCACTTTGAGGAGAACCAATATTCATCACTGTGCACTTATCTAATCCTTTATTCCCTCTATCTTAGCCTCTTGATTCATTCACGCTCCCTCCAAGACACAACTCAAACTTCTCCACGAACTTTGCACTCTGTTATTTGCTAAGCTCCTGAAAAGTGTTAGTGAGGAAAGACAATCTGCTTGAGTTCCCATTCGTCTTTTTGATATTCAAAAACCTAATTTCAACTCCAACCCTGATGAGGGACTTATTTAAAAATAATTATTTTCTAACTCCCCATGAATAAAGCAGTGCTCTTTGCACCTCTTAAATAAAAAAATAAAATGCCTCAACCACATAAATTAAAATAAGAAAAAAATATTTACAAGCCATTGCATACACCATTTAAATAAAAATAAAGAACAAGACTCAAGTGTTTCAAACAATTCATATGTTTAAAAAAAGATGTAACTCAAAAATCACACTAGAAGATGAGACAGGCAGAAAATGTGGCTGAAAGAGAGCATGTGGGTGACCATGTGGTGGCCATGGGGTAGTCCTGAGGCGCTTCAGGACATGTTGCTCTGGAGGCCTCCAACCACTGGGTGTTTCCCCAAGTCTTTTTCTAACAGCGTTAATAAGGCAGACAGTAATAACGCCTTCATGCGTACAACCTGAGCACTCCATACATGGTACAGGACACAGCAGTCACCGCCACTGCAGTAGCAACAGAAAATAAGGCGAGTGACTCGTACTCCAGTCTGGTCCTGCTGCTAGCCCCCATGCCACTCCTACCCAGGGTGGCCTGCTGCTCTCAGCACTTCCTCCAGTTTCTGCTTGTAGGAGCCATAGCGACTGATCAGAAGCTGCACCTGCTCCTCCTCTTCCCTGTCCAGGATCCGCAGGAAGTTGTGCAGCTCTGGAATAGAAAAGGCGTCCCACTGCGGAGAGAGGTACAAGGTAAGGAAATGAAATAAGGCATGACTGTAAAATAAAGCTTTAAAAAAATGTAAATGAAAAACAAGCTTCATAAAGATAATCAGTTAAGAGGCCTTCATGCTGCATCATCCTTTAAGACAACAGTTAAGAGCCTTACTATGACCTCGCCGGTGGGTTGTTCCCGCAGGACAAAGCTCAAGGTGTCCGTGCTGGGCCCTGCCAGCAGACGCAGGAACAGGGGCTGCTCGCCATCCGCCAGCTTGCATACATACACTGCAGGGACATGTAGTCAGGCCGTGAGCAATACAAGATACACACTCACACATGCATTACAATCAATATCATGCAACCCAAAAACTATTTCCCCCCTTACTTCTAAGGACAGGTACAAGCTCAGCCACAGAATCACTACACTTTTACATTTACCGTAAAAAGAGTTATCAATTAAATACAGCAATAGCTATACAGAAAGGACATCTGGTAGAATGGAAAACTCCAGGATACTTTGGGTTCTGGATTGTAGCCAAATAACTGACTCGCTCATTCAAAACATAAAGCCCTGGAGCAGACAAACAAAAACAGTGGCTTTACATGGAACTCACTGCAGACTTCAAAACCAAATCCATCAGCAAGAAACAGAGGTGATGGAGCTTTAACAACATGAGAGCACTAAACGCAAGAAGAACAGTTCTATAAGGGTCATAGGCAAACAACCAGCAATGGGGTCTGAAAGTCTGGGGCTGCTAACCAAAAGTCTTTGTACTCCCCACCCACTTCTTCAGAGGAAGCTGCAGTATATTAAAACAATTATGGATTAAGCAAAATGTTGGCTCCCTGTGGCAGGGGGGCACGTCTGTGGGTTTCTCAGCAAGGAACGCATTACTGTGAAATTTCTCCCAAAATCTGCTCAGCCTGTCTAGACAGCACATTTAATTAGGCAGCTTAAATACCCTGTTGCTAAGCAACCGTCTAACAAATGTCATGTCAGATCCTGTGCCAGTGGGCCACTGTGCCCACAACCATTTTTACTCCAAATCGTTGCCGTACTCCAGGTACCAGAGAACCACAGCTCAGCGGTGGGAACTGATGTGCCCTTTTCCAAGCATCCTCAGCACCATTCTACATCAAGAATTTGCTGTACATCCTGGCTGCATTTAATCATCAATAGAAGTTAGTCATAAAGACCAGAAAGTCCAATGGAACAGAAGCAGTCACAAAAATCCTTGATGCCTTCCGCTGTATTTTCACTACTGGCTTTGAAGGCTTAACAGGGCAGTTTGCATCAAGGGTTTGACATATAAAAACTTTATAAGGTACAAGTATAAATGGCAGGAGTAGTGCATTCTTCCACAAAAGTTCTGTTGCTGTATGGAAAACTGTGTGTGATTGGGAGGAGTAACTGGGTTAGTGAAAATGTGACAATATTGTCTTACATGCACCAGGAGTGGTGACAGATTCAATGTGCACATGCACAGAAGCCCTGCACCAAAAAAAGAACCACATTTATATGTGGGCATGGGACATAACTATCAACAGCTCAGCTGTGTGTGTGTGTATATATATGGGGGTGCGGAAGAGGGGTGCTGTGGCAACCAGCATCAACTTGGATCCATTTGCTGTTAAGGTAACATTGACTGGCCATGCTGCCACAGCACACGGTATTTATTATTGTTTGGCTCTTTGGCCATCTGAGTGTCTCTCAGCAATTATTACTGTTTTATATTAGTATTATTCAAACATTAGTGCAGCATATTAGTCTTCTCCCTACTTACCAGGATAATGTGTTCCTTACTCTTAATTAATAACATGAACAGTTATAACTCAGATGTAATAACCATTAGTTGGAACGGTAAAAGTTTGTGTTCTAAGATCCAAAACTGAAGCTCATTTATGCTAGAATATCACCAACTACCAAATTCACTTCAGTAATTAATGTTAGTGATAACATAAGGCAGTTTTCCCTTCATTAACTACTCTCTCTCTGTGTGTGTGTGTGTGTGTGTGTGTGTGTGTGTGTGTGTGTATTGCTTTATTGTAGAAACAAAAATTGATTTAGACTGACTAAATTGCTGAACACTGACTATCAGCAAATAAATCCTTTCCAATATAAAATCACATTTGTAATTCCATACAAGTCCCTTTTTCACAATGACCAGCAAGCAAGGGGGTGAGCAGACTTGGCATAGATTTAGAAACAAAAGTGAAAACAATGAAACACATTATAGTATAGTATTATTAGTAGTAAAGTATATTATTAATCTGTATTTGTTATAATACAGATTAATCATAAATCATATGAAAAATTAGCCCTTATTAATACAAGATTGCATCATGTGTATTAACTGTTTATCTGCAGACGCTCCCCGAGTTATGATGGTCCGACTTACAAATTTTCAACTTTACTATAGTGCAATAGTGAATAGTGCACATTCAATAGAAACCGTACTTTGAATTTAGATTTTTTTTCCCCCCCAGACAAGCGATATGCGGTATGACACACTCTCATGATGCTGCAAAGCAGAAACAATGCACATCTCTCAGTCTGCCACGCAGTTGCTAGCGTATACAACCAATATGCTAAAGGGATACCCCTCTTGTATCTACGTTGTATTTTGTGCATCCGTCATGTTTACAAAATGCCCATCTGCGTCTGTGTCTCCTGAAAGCGGCATGAAAATAGAAAGCCTGTAATGACTTTTAAGGTAGGCTAGGCTATGATGTTTGGTATGTGTTATGGTGGGTTGATGGAAGCAATTGTGAGACACAACGGTAATTAAGTTTAAGTTACTGTTTCCGTCAATGTGTTCCCATTACCCGGGATTTAGCGATTGGCAGTAAACAAAAACCAAAGATGCCACAATTCAAAATAAACAAAATATGAGGTCTTAGCAAGACAGTGGTTGCAGGAGAGTTCACAAGGGGCAGCAGAATCTAAGCACTGACAGGAAGTCCAGGTAGGAACTGAATCTTGTCAACGATTGGTTCCTATGTCAATCAATCAATCAGTGCGCAGAAGACGGGGGCAGAGAGACCGCCTACGTTCCATTGCTGAAGGGGTTGACAGTAGTAGGTTAGGCATATTAAATGTATTTTCAACTTAAGATGGATTGGAACGCAACCCCATCGTAAGACAGAGACCATCTGTATATGATTTATATACGATTTACAAGCCAAACTTCAATTGTAAATCGAGGAACTCATTTCTCTTTCGGGATGGCAGCAATTTTTGGTTTCACAGCTTTCCAACATCACTATGTTACTGCAGTGAGGCAGATGTGAATCAGATGTGCCTGCTGAGATAGCAAGGTTGCATCCCTAACAAGTACAAGTGGCAAAATATCACAGTCACAGCATGCCTCACCTTGGTCTTCCCGCCGGCAGCGCTTGAAGAGGGCGAACTTGGCAGGGTTGTCTGCTACAGTGAACTTCTGCAGCAGGGCTTCAATGACTTGCTGTACTGTGTGGGTGCTGCTGATATGAAGTGTGTTGACTGCTCCACAGGGCAGGTAGAAGGCCTCATTGGCACGAGGGCCCCCCACCCCACCCCGCACAGTTATAGGCCGTCGCAGCTCCAGCTGAACTTTGATGAAACCAGTGTACTCTCCATTTGGATTCTATGGGGGACAGAGAGCAAAATTTGGTTCCAATATAACAGTAGTTATTAAATTGTCAAAACACCAAAGGAAGACTAGAGTTGCTACCTTGTTCTAAAAAAAAAAAAAAAAAAAAAAAAAAAAAAAAAAAAAAAGGTACAATTAGACTTGCTTTACAATAGAGCAAATGCAGATAATCATATAGAGATGATGATTCTGAGACCACTAAACAGCATTATGTCTAAATGGTGCTGGCAGTACAGCACTACTGTAAATAACCATAAACAAGCCTTGTCAGTATTTGTAAGCAAGCTTCAAAGCAGAAATGACAAATAACACAGCTTTGTACACATGCTAAATGCATATTGTAAGCAGTAGTACCAAAAAGCACAAAGAAAATGCCAGGGATATGCAGGTCAAGACTCAGGAAAACAAGCATATAAAGGCAGCCATAAAGATTAGCTGTTCAGAGCTCTAATCTCATGGGAGTAAAACCCAAAATAGACAACAGAAATTGTGTTTTCAACATCACATTTGAAAGCATCTGTCACATCAATCAAGGTTATGTAAAACCATTTCAAGCAGTGAAGCTATGGAAAACTCAAATGAGAGAAACAAGTTTTATCCATAAAATTTCAAAATGGAAATTCCATAGGAAAAAAGAAAAAAAAAAAAAAAAAGGGAAAAAAAAACACACACCACATCTGCGTAAAAAAACAAGGGATTAAAAGGAACGGCAAAGGAGCCTTAAAGGTATATGTTCTACAGAGGATTTCACAGAGCTGGTCCAAATGAGTTGGGCTGCTCCATAAACTCAAAATGAGAGGCACACACACACCAGGGTCATTTTGAGATGGTCTCTGACAGAGGAGTTGTACTGTTCAATTTTGTGGCCAATCTCTTCCTTGCTGAGCTGAGTACGCAGTTCCTTCTCATTCTCCACATCCTGCAAAAATATGAATAAAAACAACAGTCATCAATGGTGAGTCATGTCTCTCTTCACCAAGACACCATTTTGGCATTACTAGGTGGCTTTTCCATAGATGTGTCCCTAAAAATACCTGCTGTATATGATAGCCTGAGACATCTCCTTTAAGGCAGATCCAACTTCATACTGGATGATTCAAACAAAACTAAACATTCTGTTTCCCAATACGGATTATGATTGCAATTGTTGGTTATGAGTTCCCACACTTCAGCATCAAACAAGATGGTAGTTGACAGAGCATCCCTAACCACAGGACTACTGATCTCTCACACATTATAAAAATGGCAGACCACTAAAAATGTCATGCATTTAAAACAAGCTAAAGAGATGGGAGCCCAACAGAAGGGGGTCACAAAATAAACTACATACAGAAAAGAACTTTTACAGTTCCACCAAAACATCACACAAACAACACACTCCTTTCGCAGAGTTTGTTTTTGAAACATCAGTTGCACTTGCTCTCTTGTGAACAGCTTGAGGCTCCACTCTTTGCTCTTACATGGTCATGTACGAGGCCCACTTTCCCCGCCTACGTCAGGAAGAAAGGGAGTTGAAACTCTCCCAAACTCCTCACAGGGTACACACAAGCCAGTGGCTCCCCCATATACGGAAAAGCGTCACCTTGGGTGAGGTGCCTGCACACTCACACATAGGCATAGTCTCATATAGGCCCAAAACAGAGTCTATCCCAGTTACAGCAATAGAGCTAAGCGAGGGATTGTTTGAAAAAGAATCACCCCCCCGCTCTGGGAATCATTGCAGATCTGAGAAACTCCTTCAAAACTGGAACCTACTTAATGAACAGTCAGATTCCATCTTGTCTATGGAAATGTTTACTTGAGATGGAATGATTTGATTAATGGAATGAAGAACTGGTATAAATTGGCTGCCTATGCATCAGGTCCACTTTGCAGCACCATAGCTAACCAAGGAATGAACAAGATGTTTCAAGAAAGCAGATGCCACTAACTATGGGATTACCAAGTACAGCAGCCTGACTGAGATGATGAGTTCTTTGAAAGTGGTCTCACCAAGGATGCATATGCCACCTTTTCAACAACACCACACTTCCACAACCTAACCTCACGTCTGCTTCAGACTGTATACTAACTGAAAACTAATGGTGCTCAGGGTCCAGAATACAATTATACCTCCCACAAAAATAAGCTGGTGTGACTCTGTCATTTGGCAGATAAACTGAAGTGGCGAGACAACAAATCAAGTTCAAAATGGTTAATGTCCTTGTTTTTGACATGGATTGAGCAGTGTGCCCACAATGACCTCTGACCATGAAAAGCTTATTTCTTTCTTAGCTCCTCACCAGATTAGACCTGACCCAGTACCATTTTCAGTCATGCAGCAGCAGTACTAGGATAAATGAAAAACCCTATCATGAAAAAAAATATACTGTATATTACTGTAAAGGCCCAGAGTTTCTGTCTCTTCCATGTTTTCCTATTAGACCCGTGGGGACTTCAAATTAAGACTACCTGCACTAATGGATTTCAATCGGATGACCCCATCTCCTGTGCCTATAAGAACCCCATAGAAGAAGAGGACGATGTGGAATTGTTGAAGTGTGAATTCTGTAGTTTTGGCCTTGCAATTTGTGATTAGCTGTATGTATTTTGAAGTGCGATTTGGCTCGTGTGAGTTATTACCTTAGGTGTGTTCTTGTTGATCTGTATGAAGAGCGTGACATCCTATTTCAATTTGTGTGCGTTTTATCAGATAGTTTAGATCAGTGTAGTGAGCCAGGCAAGAAAGACCTTGTTTTGGCTTTGTCACTTTTTCTTTCTGAGCTTAAGATAAACAGTTGGTCTTTGGTTCACATAGAATAGTTAGTTCATTTTCACTGACACCTTTGAGCACATCACTTTTTTTTGGTTAATATTCACTATAAATAACTGGCGTTTGTCACAAGAAAACCCTTCCACAAATATCTCTTGATTTGGTTCGGTTCCTGGAGAGTTATCCAGACAGTAAACACTTTTAACCCCTTTTGCCATTTACATGCGACCCCATTGTCTCTAGCCTAACTAAAGGTGTCAAAACATTACACTTTCAAACAACATTCAGAAGTAGGCACTTTCGCCCAATTCTTCCACTATATAGTACATAGTTGCACACCATTTCCCCATTACTAGGAAAATAAACTGCAAGCATAAAGGGATTAACAGGTGCCAAATTAGGATGATATTAGTAATTCTACTTTCTGTGTCCATTAATTCTTACAAGTAAAATCAAACAAGGACTGAAATTGAAAATGTAGTGCTTCTTCTGGAGTCATTTTACAGCAATAACAGCATTGTTTCATGTTGCATGTGAACACTGCAACAGCACTGCTGCTGGATTAACAAAGAACCTTTATGCTGTCTCTTAGAGAGGAAAAAACAAAAGCTGGAGGGGAGACTGAAGAGGTGCTTCATGGAAACAGTACAAACATGTCAATGAAGCATGAACAGCAGGTGAAGAAAAGCGGCCCACAGTCAGAAGAGCAATCTCTATCCAACTGCCTCCTAGTCCTTAATTAGGGTTCATCTGCCACAAGACCTCAGCTTCTTGGCACAAACCATGATACAATGGGGTTACCCAAAGTTCTGCAATTTATTCATATTCAATAAAAACATACTGATTTTTGGAGTGATCAAACTATACTGTTAATGCTATTAAGTTTTTATGCATGATTTCCAAATGTCCTGTTGCTAAAACCACAGATCCTCAACTGAGATGTAGAAAGAGGCTCACACATCAGTTCTGAAGTGCTTAAGCAATACTGTTAACAGTTTTGATAGATTACAGCACTTCCCTAAAAAAGGAAAACACTAAAACACAAGTTTTATTCAACGGTTATGACCTTCAAACAATTCACTCACATTCCGTACAGCAGTAAAACAGCTCATACACTGGATAAGACTGAAACAGACATTAACCCCTCATTGTCCATTTCAACACCCAAAAAAGATGGTGAAAACTAAATACATGTTGTGACCCTTGATTTGTTATCTCTGGGGACAAATAAATGCATACAGCACATGTGACAAACTTAAAGACTTGACCAATGAACTTCCATGTGTATGTGTGTGTGTGGGGGGGCGGGGTACACTAGTAAAGCATGATGGCTCAATCACATCCTGAAGTTATTTGTTTCTTACTGCAAATGCTGCTTATGTAATTTAAATTAAAAAAAAAAAATTAAAAAAAATCACAAGGCACGTGGCTCCATCCAGCCTTCCCAGCAGCCTGGCTAGAAACAATCGTCACTCGGCACACTGATCAAAAAGGTTTTACACAATTCACAGGCCTATGATTGGCAGAGTTAACCAATTAAAAACTTCTTAACAACTAACCTCACTTAGACACAAATACCAACGTAGTCTGACAAGCCAACTCAGTGCAAGGCTTCCTACCAGTAGAGGCTACAACTTGTGATCCAATGAAAAATAAGCAAGGAAAATCATTTTGAACGGGGTGACATCCACAAAGTGGCAGAAGCATAGGCTGGCTGAGCAAGAAAGGTGTTAAAAGGAAGACTACGGCATGGTAGTGCGTGACAGGAGGCAAAACCAACAACCAATGAAGTAATGTACTGAGCAGGGGAGGGACCCACAGCTACTTCCTCTGATCATTTGTTGTTGTTAGCCTGTAAAATTGTGCAGCACACACCAAGTCACAGTCAGAAAACCAAGAAAACAGGGCACAGGTCATTCTAAGGGTAACAAGCCTAAGTAAGATAAATATGCACAAAACTGCTATATTTAACATCATGCATTTGTGTCCAAAGCAAGGGTAGACTCCAGGCACTGCTGAAAGGCCAGAACATTACATGCTAAGGCCCAAACAGGGAATCAATGACACTGCAGATTTGGTGATTACATACAAACAGGGCTTTTGCGGTCTTTCTCAGACCGTCACATGTGACACTTAACAGCAGGTGGTTGGTGGAAGAGATCCTCAGTGCATTGCTCCAGGACAGAGAGGAAAAAGCATAAAAAGAAACCCCATGCCTGACTACAGGGAAGACAAGATGGTAGATATAATGTGCTAACAGACACAGGAGAAGCCAGACAGCCATATCCTTTGTCACTGCACAAAAAGCCATAGTCAAAACATTCCAAAATTAACCAACATATTCAGCACAGATGAGATCATTTGAAGAGTCCACATGTGAGCAGCTGTTCACTTGGCCATGCTAAATAAACCCAATGTCTGTTGTTGTATCCTGAATGTGCATGTGTCAACCTGAAATTTGGCCTGATGCAACAAGTCAATCCCATAGCTACCCTGCTTCCTCTTAAACAGGCACAGGAAGTCCCTCATGGCCACACCTTTCCTCCACTACTTGCATTCCTCAGTAAGTGTGGTGCGCACACACACAGCCAGGCAGGCCCATTTTATACAAGAACTGCACAAATCAGCTGAACAGACAATATAAGGAAAAATGTCGTTGCAGCATTAAGCAATGCACTGTATGGTAGACAGGTCAGTCCTAGGCAGCACATTAGGAAGAGATTACACTTCCTGTAAAATAAGAGGTCTGGGACAGAGGCAACTTCTGTTTCTAGTGAAACTGGAATTTACCCAGACTGTTTAGTGGGAAGTGGCAACAAACTGACAAGATATCCATACACACAAAATGGTTAACATAAATAAATAAATGTTAATAAAACTAAAGGACAAGAGCCTATGTTAATAGATCTCCTGATAACCATCTTTAGACTAAAAGTTTTCATCTTTGCTTGAAAAATTCTGGAAGGGAGCTCTCAAAATCTACTAAATCTAATGACACCTTAAAATAAAAGCATTCTTTACTGGTAATGTTTTACCTTCAACCTCATTTCTCAGTCTACATGTACTAGACCTCAAGGACAGAAGTAGTGTGGAAATCAATGGAGCCTTGAAGAGACCTTTAAGAGGCTAATCAGCCTGCAGGTGTGTGTTACACATCACATTCCTTCTTGTAATCCTCTACCGAGCGTCACCCGGGAAATCCAGATAATGCGATCACCTGTCTACCCACATACTGCAAAAGAAAAGCGAGAGGGAACACAAGTTATGAACACCAGGTATTATAAGAGTGTTTGCAGGCCAGGTGACTGCCTGTGTTTAAACAGAATGGCAGGTCTCTGATTAACAATGACATTATCATTATCTATCGGAGGCAGAAAGCATGTTAGTGGGTCTAACCTGCCTCCATCCCCACACCTGACGCATCTGATCAATTTCATCTGGCATTGTTTGTCTACTTCCCCATTTCCTGAATTTCACAACAGCTGATTCATTGCTATTTTGTCCTTCAAATCCATGTGATAGCTGGATGTTCATTCATGAAGTGCAACATAATAAAAAATGATTTACAAACAAAACTAGGCTAAATTACAACCATACCCAATTGCAGGTGAAACGGCCAGTTTCATTATTACACAGTCTACTAGACATAAAATCACAAGGCAAACACCAGCCCCAGCACCATTCCTGCCACACCCTTCTTTAGGTGGCAGGCCTGGGAAAGGGAGGCTGAGTTGAGGGTACAACACCTAAAAAGGAGCTGGACTCCCCAGTGATTAGGACAACAGCCTTCCAGTCTGCACACGAGGAGTGCAAGGAGAAACTCGCATGTGCAGGAAGACAAAAAAACAACTGAACTGCACTTC
The DNA here is from genome assembly GCA_018136845.1 of Heterotis niloticus. Classification (NCBI taxonomy): domain Eukaryota; kingdom Metazoa; phylum Chordata; class Actinopteri; order Osteoglossiformes; family Osteoglossidae; genus Heterotis; species Heterotis niloticus. The sequence goes on from CM030900.1 coordinate 15,108,764, forward strand.
ACTGCTACCCATGTACATGCACAAGGCCAGACATAACCAACTTGATTAAATAGCGTACTTCTCCAAATCTATGAGTGTATAGCTTTGTGTTCCCAAATGGGGCTGTACTGGTCATTGCTCCAGGTGATGTGGTACACCAGGTTATAGAAAGGAGTGGAGAGGGTCATAGGTCTAGTCTATTCAGTGCAAAGCTCTTTCACAAAATGGAACCATAAAAGCAAACATGTAGGAGTTTGTATAGTTCTAACACACAAACAGAAAGAAAACACTTTATTTCAACATAAATCATAACCACTTCAACTGTGATAATCAGCCTGAATATTTGTTAACAAAATGGTGAAAAATTGTAACAATGCAGCCATCAGAGAATTCCAAAACTGACAGTCAACAGGTAATGCCTAGCAAATCTGAATGTTTCCCTTATGTTCATCTGGCCTTCTAATGGTGTCACCACAACCAGAAAATACAAATTTAAAATCCTCTGTGTGGCGCAGCTTGACTCTCTACCTCAAGCTGCCGTTTACATGAATTTTGCAACCAAAACAGAATAAAATTCAACATAAGCATCAATATACATTTCAGGTCACCTGTCCAACAACAAAGACTGTAAAGTGGAAGTCTGGAAAGTTTAAGAAAAGCAAGACATCTAAATTTTAATTTGCAGAAGCACTTTAGTCTAATGCCAGATAGGTATTCACAGGGGCCTAAACATACAAGCAGAATACAAACTTACCAACAGGAGGTCTTTTTGGCCTGTCTAGCCTCTGACAGTTTGCGTTGGCTTTTATCCTCTTGGTTTATGAGCACCAGGTTGAGACATACTGTCACGTTTGAAATCTGTCAATAACCTTGACCATAAATGTGCTTTTTGTTTTTTACTGTGTCCATCACTATGAAACTAATCTCAGTCTCCCATCACAGGTCATTTATGCTTTGAACCTCATCCCAAGAATGAACAGATGCTAATTTGAGACATCATCCCAAGGCATTGTCAACATAATTCAATGCATTATCATTAAATAATGAGGAGAGCACAGAATGTTGTCATCCCCTACCCATAACCCTGGTACAAGAATAAGCCAAATAGATACAGATATTGCTCCAAATTAAGATTTTAATTCTTCCAAACTCTAAACAGAACTTGAAAGATACACAAAATAGCAAACTAAAAGACTTTGTCGTACACTGCGCAAATACCAAAAAACATGAATTAAAATTCAAATAAGCCTTTCTGGGGTCTTGAAAAACTTGTCCACTTGAGGGCATTTCATACCATTTTCCTTGCAATTTTATCACAAAGAACACTGAGATAGCAAGTTTAATCTGGCCAGTGAATATCCAGAAAAGATATGGCCCTGTGTGACCACAGGTATCAAGAAAAGCAGCTTTTCATGATTGTGAAACATTCCCAGACAAATAAAACTGCAGTTAATACACACAACACACCACTCTTAGAGCCATAATGAAATGTGTTTTTTTTTTTTTAATAAAAAAAAAAACCCTTTTCAACATGAACAACCCATAACAAATCCAATGCATAGCTTCTGCAAAACATTTTGTTTATGCTATATGAAACAGATACAAGACTTATTAAACATTTATCTTCCACGTCTGTACGTGGCAAAGACACTCCCTGAAATAACTGTGCACATGCAGTCCTGCCTACGTCAGTTCTTAATTTGAGGGCTGTGAACCGAGGCAGATAACATGCTGCAGTCAGTCTTCAGATGAACTAAAACGTGCTCCTTTTAACCACACACCATTAGGGAAACCCACACCATGTCAAGCAACCATTTTTCATCTTTTCCTCCTTAGTGGCATCAAAGACTGACCAGGGCTGTAGCTCAGAGCCAGCAGGCTGCACTCATGGCAGTGATTACTTTAAGGCCAATCAGATTAACAGTGCGCCTGCCATGTGTTATCATCTTACAGAAGGCCATGCATCATTAACCTACTAAAATCCATGGCTGACCTGAGAGAGGTGCACATGACCTCTGTCAACTACAAGGTCTTCTGTCAAAAAAACTGAAACTATATAGTCAGAATTTTCCTTCTTCAAGCACTGTCACAAAAGTGAATGTAACAAGTAGCTGGCAAATATTGGGGGCTAAAACTTTTACTGATGATGTGACATACTGTGCCTCGTCCCTCTTCCAAAAGGGGGAAAAAAAAAAAAAAAAAAAAAGTGTTTAGTCTTTGAAAACCTTTTCAGAAATCAACTGCCTTTCAGATCTGGGATTTTCCCACCATCTACTCTAGGAAAACTTCAAAAATCTGAAGAAGACCTTTTCCTTGTAATTACAAATCCTAAGAGCCAGGTGTTTTTGCTTGTCACAGTTCACACAGATTTTTCAGTGGGGAAGTGAAACATCTGGGAGACCAAAGCAGAGTAACAATCAAGAAGAGCTGCGGCAACCTTTGATGTGGGGACAGAACCTAAATCCAAGCCTGACCCGGAGGTGTCCACATCTGAGATACCACAACACTGTAATCAATCCTGCACCTCTTTAAAGCCAGAGACCCTAAAATCCAGGCTTCATGCACATGGGTATTTTGTTGCTCAGGTTCCCACTGTGGGGTGACTGATGTGATGACATCTAATCGTCATTCAGGGCTCTGAATCTGGGTGAAAACATCTATTATCTTGGAAAGGATGAGCAGTCCCTTCACCTATCTTCCTGGTGGTTCCCCACACAATAATAAAAGTTTTCTGATCAGCAGATGTGGACAGTGGCTTGTCACTGGCAGTTTAAATTTAAAAATCACACTGGTTTCACCAACTACTTGTGTCATCTAAATCAATTACACTCAAGGCCAAACTTCATCTATAACTTTGAGTGAAAGACCTGTAGGTGATCAGACCAGATAGTAGTTTTTGGGTCATTCCAAAGAACTGCTGCTTGGATCGGTCTCCAGAGCTGAGACAGCAGCAGGCTTTACAGAGGGATTCTTTTAAGTGTTTCAGCACACATTTTGAGCAATGAAGACCAACAGCACTTTTTTGCTCCAAGCACTAAGACTCCCTTCTCCATAAGAAAACAATACACTGTTAAGTTCATCCCCGTGTGCAACTGAGAAAAAATTACCTGGTTAACTTGAAACATGGTAATTCAATATTAGGCTGAAAATCTGAATCAGAAGCACTGATTTTTATAAAATCTACTGGGGAGCAGGGGACTTTCTATACATATCCGCACATTATTCAGTGCAAAAAGTCAGTCAGAAAAACAAGACCAAAAAAAACAAAAACAAAAAAAAAAAAAAACAAAACAGGTCTTGCTAGAAACAATGGTGGGCTCAGACTGCGGGAACAGAGGAATTTAATGTGCTTTGGAACAAATAACTCCTACAAAGTGTTTCCTACTACAAAAGGCCAGATTCTGTGCTACAGCAAGATTACCAGCAGGAACTGCAAGGGCCTGACCAGCTTTCAAGGCCAGGCCTGTTGGCCATAGTGCTGTTGGCAAAGACTTGTTAAGCTCCGCTGAGTGAATAGAGCAGGAGAAACACTGTGGAGCTCCCGCTTTAACTCAGCAGCATGTCCAGTGTTTGCTGACACTGTGCTTCATCTCCTCCTCAAACAGATCTCCAAACTGCAGTTTCAGCCCTTCCAACAGAAGGAAGGAAGTGGGTCTGTGCTGCATGGCGCTGTACTTTGCTTAACAGACACCATGCTGTCCAACTGTAAACACACGAGACCCACTGGGGATCCGTCTTCAAAGCTCTTCTTGGCAGCAGCACAGTCCACTCTGCCTGCCACACACTTTTCCTGTTTCTTCGTGCCACACTATTTCCCTCAGATCAACAAAGTGCTACCCAAAAATATCAGACAGTAACCACAGGATTACACCAAACGAAGACTTCAAAGACCTCCCAGTAACAACCCCTCAACTGTCCAGTACACAGGCACCACTCCATTTAAATTGTGTTGTTTTTTTTTTTTTTTTAAACATTTTACCAACAGCATGGTGACGTTCAACATTTCAAACAACTAATGAAAGATACTTAAAACTTTAGCGGCTCTTTCCATCTTTGAACATAGACAGGGCATGCCTACACTTTCAGTTCCTTCAACTCTTGTGAGGTCAACCAATAGTGAAAATGTTAACTCTGTGCAGGTGTAGCCCATTAAATTCCAACATGTAACACATGTCAAGCATTGCCAGGATGCCTCCACGGTAGAGCTGGGGCAGAGCCCCGTTTGAGCAACATTCTGAAAGAGGACTAACAGGTACTGCAAGGCTTTTACTAATTTTACACCATTTACTGCTGCATGCAGAAGCAAGAATGGGGATAAGGCAGCTTTTGAATTTTGTATTAGTAATGTGTCCCCTTTCATAGATAGTGAGGTTTACAAAATCTGATGACAAAAGGTCTTTGTTTTTGTTGATCCACATACAATATATTAAATTTAAAGACAAAGAAAAAGCAAGGCACATAAACTACTAAACATTGTGTCTTTCTGGGTCCCGCACACAAGATGACGAATAAACAAATAAGAACCTACTAAGTCCGAATAAGGGAAATAACTTCAATGAGAGCAAATCAAAGCACTTGCTTATACAGCAAGTTGCAATATAACAAAACAGTAATTGTTTACAAGTCACTGAACTTCAAGACCCGATTTGAGCAACTGCAGATGAGGACTAAAATAAGAACAGAAGAAAGCAGAAAACACAAACATTCAGAAATGCTGACACAATGGGCTGGAATGCTGGGCGGGTGACAACAGGAGTGTCATCATCCAGTGGATTGTACAAAGGCCAAGTACAGTTTCCCTGTGGCTCTGCATTCTTCACACAGCAAAGGTTCCTCCTGCAGTAACACCAAGCACATGTTGAACTGTCCAGCTGCACTGACTAGTTTGACCAGAATGGGAACAAATAAGAACACAACTGAAACCCCTTGCCCACTGATAAATAACAGGAAAAACAAGCAATTCCTGCAAAGAACAGCAATATCACCTGAGGTAATGTGTACATAGAACAGATAATGGCTCAGATATGTGGAAGTTTTTCTCCCACTCTACAACGGGTTTTCACTACATGAAGAGAAGACACAGTAACTGCTGCCTGTGAAGTTAACAGACCCACCAAAGAGCTCCTTGCCACCAAGACACCACTCATCCGCATGAAGCAAACAAGACTGCTTCAAGTGTTCCCAGGTAAATGCCTACTGTCCTGGCTGGAAAAGAATAGACTCATACTGCAAACATGTCTACCTTCACTGACCCTTACATCTAGACAGACACAAAGTGCTCTGCTGTGAACACCAGTGATCCTCACTGTCAAACAATGCATTCCAATGGCATACTTCACAACAGCACAAAACCACCTCACCACTCCATAAAAACGATAACAAAAAATATATATATTTTCTAAAAACAATGAAGCGCTAACTTCAGACATCTCAGCAAAGGTTTCACAAAAGGAACAATGGAGGCAAATATTCGAAATATATTTTTGTGAATTCAGAGCTGAGAAATTATGTTAGGTCACACACTGTCATTAAAGTGGAAGTTAAGAGTGCATTGATTGTACCGTTGCCTGGACAGGAGAACAACGACAGCGAAGAGTGACTCAAAGTAAACTTCCTGAATGATGACAGCATACACTGAACCATAGAAAACCGGCAGCAAATGCAGACATTCATTCTATGTTTGCGAGGCACACGACTGCAAAGGCCACTAGACCTTAAATGACATCAGGGAAAAAAGGGCCCTTGACACAGAAATTCTCAAACATTGAGCTGACAGTTTAGAGGCACACACACAAGTGAATGAAAGGAAGCTGCATTTTTACTAAGGGGGGTTTCCAATATACAGAACTACCGTTAAAACATAAAAAAGCAAACATCGAACGGCTCATTCGGATTCATATTTTGTTCTCACCAGTGACCAATTAACATCTTGCACAGCTGAATTTTAATAACTTTCCATAAGTGCAGTAGCAAAGAAGGGGCTTTTTCTGACGCTGATATTTCACCAACAATACTGCCCATTGACTAACTACAGCAAGAAGTGCAGGGGGAGGCAAAACCATAAACGCCTCTTCAGCAAGATCTGCCTTGCAGCTCCCATTCTAGCATAAGAACCACTCCAGTACAAAGTCTTACCGCATACACACAAACATACTATATCTCCTTTTTTGTGCAGCTGTCCTTTATAGAATACTGAGCAGGTGATGTCATCAGGCTTCAGAGGTTTTGGCACCAAAAGGAAATAAGAGTTAAACTGATTGTTCAACTTACTGAAAGTTGAGAGGGAATCCAGCCCAAAGGCAAAGTCCTGACTTCAGTTATAACCAGACAACAACGTAAAGGCACCACAGCAAAGGTCACCATGCATGTTGCAGACCTTTACTCACTGTTAGCAAGACAACTAGCAGAGCCTTATTTTAAAAATCTGCTTCTGCAAATACACACAACTATGAAGTCTCGCTTCCTGTACATTAAAACTAAAATGACTCGTTTTCCTCAGAACATCCACCACTGTCCAAAAAGCAAGTGTAAAACACTGAGTTCTCCTAGGCCGTGACCTCCGTGTAAACGAAACGTGCAGCAAGGCTGGAAACCAATTTCCACCATAAAATATATGCCGTACAGTCTCGCATTAAACAAAACACAATGATATTGTCCTGAACTTGAAAAGACATTAACTTGTCAGGAAAAGGGCACTATCTTGGACAAGATAATCTTAGCAATGGAACAGCTTGCTCGGCAGGGTTATTTGCGCTAAGTAGTGCGACCAACTGACTAACCGAAGAACACTGCTGAAGTCGACCAACTTAACAGTGCAGGCAGCAGCCGGCGCCGCTGTGGCCGGGCTGTCGGCGGCCTCACCTGCAGCTCGGGTTGCTTCCCCTGCGGCTTTCTGATGAAGGACGTTCGGGCCGTGAAAAAGAACTCTTCCGAGTCTTCCTCCAAGCTGCTGTAGCCGCTGCTCATCGTGCTCGTCCACGTCATTTGAGGTGAAAACGCCCGCGTTCGCGCTTAGCCGCTGAATCCCGCTTCGTCAACATTCACACAAATTAAAAACGAAATAAAAAAGTTTTCGGCGCCTCAGCGAATACCTGTTGGACAGGACAGACGGGACCGCTGGAAAGTTCGACAGACGGGGGCGTCTACCTCCACCGTCTGTACCACGGTAAAACCACTCGAGTACAGCAGCACCTCAGCGCGCAAAACGCGTCTTCCTCGCTCCCCTACCTCAACAGTTCACGAAGTTTCTCTGACCATCTCGTCGACGTTAAACACAGGGAGCCCGCCATTCCTAGTAAAAAAGTTAAGTTAAATTAAATTTTAAAAACCGTTTCCGGTGTAACCGACGACCTCGCGCCGGGGGCCAAGAGACAGCGCGAGCGTCCCCTATCCCCTCTGTCGCACGCGCGCCCGCCCGCGCCGCTCAGCCACCGGACCTCACCGGAGAGCACACCCACCGTGGCGATGAGGTCATCCTTGCGCCGTCCAATCACCGCGCAGATACGGTCGGAAAGGTAACGAATAACAATAGTGCTGACGTCACATGAGAACCACTCAGAACGTGCGTCCGGTAACGCGGAAGTCGGGCTTGGTTGCTAAGAGAAGACCTCTTACAACCGTACTGCAGCACATGCACAAGCCATACGTGTCTGCGCGCTTCTAAGGAAACGCGTTAAAACTTCCGCTGTTCCCTTAGGTCAGCTCAAGATTACAGGAAGGACGACGATTTGATAAGCATCATTATGGTCATCTTAAATAAACTAACAGAACCATTTACCTTAGTTGTCGAGATAAAAAATGAGGCCATGCAAATAGTTTCTGGAAGGCGGTCGTGATCCTTTTTAAGCGCAGGTTTGCATGCATGCAGTCCTCCTCACACTTACCTTGAAGAATACACAGCAAACCAGCGTTAATTTGCTTATTTTCCTTGTTTTATGCATACCGTCTGAGCGCTTGAGCACAAACCAACTAAAGTATAGAATCAAAAGCTTTTCAGTAAATGGAGGGGGGAAAAGATGTAAAATCCGCCCATGGTAAAGGGTGTGACTGGGCTACTGAAAAAAACTGAAAAACAGGGTTTTAAAATGTGGGTGCAGAATGTGAATGTGTGTGTGTGTGTGTGTGTGTGTGTGTGTGTGTGTGTGTGTGTGTGTGTGTGTGCACGCACATGCATGCATGCATGGACACACAACTGGTGAAAACATACTGATTTGTTCTTGTTATCCAAAATCCCATTTTACATTTATTATAGAATTAACTATAAATAGTGTAGTTCTTCATGTCACCAACATGTGGGCATATTTGTACCTTGCCTCAGTAACCTATATTTCCCAGCACATGATGTATGCAAAACATGGATAGCTTTATTGAGTCATGAAGACACACACACGCACACATACATACACTTGTTGGAAACCCTCTAATTTGCGGCTGCCTTTAAGCTAGCATTTCTCTAATTCACCAGACCTTAACACAAGCCAAGACCCAAAAATGCAACCAACGGTTTCCACCAATTTTTATGGCAATTTTACATTTCAAGCAAAAATAGAGTTTTAAACAAAAGTCACTTATGCCAGGCTTGTCCAGAGCCACGAGAGAACAAGTTGCAGATGCCTTGTGTGGGAAGAGGAAATGGGGAGGATCCAAAACCAATCCCGAATTACAAGGCCTGCACTTGCTAGCAGCTTTCTGCTCTAACCTGCTGATAACCAGCCATATAGGGGCAAGTCTCTTATTAACCTGTGTCTGCTGGGTTCCTTTCTGCATGTGGAATTGCAAACTGACCACTTGCACTGCTATTCACAGGAAAATACTCACTCACACAGTGCCATTAACTGCTTGTCCAAGCAGGGTCACGGAGGGTTCTGTGTTCACAAAATATCTAATCAAGAAAAATGTTATATTCATCTTAATAATCTGCCTGCTCAAACTGTGTTGCTGTAAATAAAGAGCTGTTCTTGGTCAGAAGGTAAGTAAGCAGAACATATCCTGGGCAGGACATGCACACTTGCCCCAAGGCCAGCTCAGTCACACTTTCACATAAATTGTATGCATTGGAATTGTGAGGTGAACACATAGAGAACATGCAAAGTCCAAACAGACAGGACCAAGGTTGGTGTTGCAGTGCTGGCGCTAACCATCATTGCACCACCTCACCCAAAAAGCAGTAACAACAGTCAAAGTCTCAGGGAGTGGGGCAGATCCAAAATCAATCCCAAACAGCTCTCGGTCAGCTTCCCTCTTGTGACTTTATTAGTCTGCTCTACTTAGTTTGGCTGGAAATAGCAAAAACCTGAACTGCTCAGCACTTGAATGCCACCATAATGTACAACAGCAAATGGCCAGAAGGTCTTCTTCAACACGTCTGCATATATTTCTCTTGCATGACCAGTTTACTGCACACAACAACATGGACCGTTAAGCGGAGCAGAAAAGAAAATGGTTCAGCTGCATATATAGAACACAGGCGCAAGGTCAAATGTGTGTAACATCTGCAGTGAATGAGAGAAAGCGCAAACCACACTGGGGTTTTGTGGGGGTTTGTGGAAGGAGACAGAGCACTTTTTTTAAACCAAGCTCTAAAAATAGTTTGCCAGCAGCCAGCCTGCCCAAATCCTGCAAACCCAGGACTGGCACAAAGTACAAATCTCACCCTATGCCTCAAGTTCACTTCAGTTCTGCTCTGGTGATGAACAGACAATCCATCTTTGGTCAGTTTCTACAGCACAGATTTGCTTTCCCAAGTAAACTCCCTGTGAATCTACCAAGCTATTAAGTCATTTGGTGCTCATTTATTTCCAGCCAATAACACAACTGTTAGGTACTTCAGACCCTGAAATGAAGCCAAATCTGCAAGTTCTTCTTCTGCACTCCTGCAGTCACACACATTCATGTTTTGCCTCCCCCAGACAGAACCGAAACAAAGAGGAAGCACCTCAGAGATGAAACAGAGGACACAATTGTCTGAGTTTTTATGGCAATGTAGGGTCCTGAGATACACTGGCATCATTAAGTGCAGACATTTACAATTACAACCACTGAATTTGTCAGAAAAAAGGTAAAGATGTTTCTCACCAGGCGGTGAAATCAGGCAGCAAAGACCCTGGAACTGGGGGGGCATATCCACAGGTGACAACAGGTACTGTATGTTAAGTATAACAAAAGAGACATTTTTTGGACCAGGACCAAGACATGCTTAAAATGTATATTTTAAATACCTTAAAATGTATCTTCTTCTGCTAGATATTTGGGTGTCCTTCAGTTTTCTCTTTTACACACCTGGATACTCATCTTAAACATCTTATTTAAGAGAAAAAAAATCCCTTTGGGAAACTCAAAGCTGCGCTGTTAATTGCAATTCCATTTCCTTAGCCGGACTCCCCTCCGTCTTTTTTGTGGTTCCAGAATCCCTTTGTGAAGGAGTGTGTAATGTGTGCTGAGATGTGTGAAAGGTGTAATTTTATAGCTACTTGTAGGTCATCATAATTCGCAAGTCCTTGACATTGAAGGCACAAAAGGAAATGATCAAAGGGACTGGAATGCGGTGCGTAGTAACTCGGTACTTTGTCATGCTTTTCGAAAGTACTATTCCCTAGGATCCAGGGTAGGGTTAGATATGTGGTTTCACACTAAGTGAACTCACCAAAACCCTTAAACGTATCCCACTCACTTCAGATGGTATTACAATATATAAAAATGTATATTGTTCCAAGGAATGAAATTGCCAATTGTGTCATACTGTTTGCTCTTAAAACTGTTTCTTGTCAACACTACATCACTTTTTTAAACCAAAGTTATTGAACATATGTGCCTTAAAAGTACACTATAAACCATGAATACAGGCCACTTACGAACAGATCTCAGCCAGGCTTTAAACCATACATGCCTGGGAACGTTATTACACACCAGGACCAACCCATAATGCAACACAAACACACACTCAACCAAGCTTCTTACCAATTTATCTGTTATACCATAATCTGCCTGGGCCTGGTGGCACAGGGACAAGTGAGTTACTGAAGCTGAAGACTAAATAGGAAGTAGGATTGAGGGCTGACTGTCACTTCTGCAGGACCAGATGATAGCAATGCTGGCCATGTTCAAGCAGAAGTGGCTGAGTTGTGACATGTTATTCTAAAGCACCTTTAGGTTGCGGACAAATCTTTAGCAGACCTTTTCCGTCAGCCCTGCCATTCACCGAGACGTTGGGGCTCACAGAGTGGCTGCATGAATGTAATGAGCAGAGAACAAGCAGTCATGGCTGCGTGATCTCTTATCGCCAAATAAACATCAGGTAGAAAAAGTTCCACTTTCCAAGATTAAACCTGAGCTCTCAAAATGCCGGAGCTCATTCTTTTCCTTGTGCGATTGCTATTTCTGGGTCTCTCTTAGTCCAAACAGTCTGAGGTGGCTCTACTTTAAGTAACAAGGAATGCCTACTAAGCATCATGTACCTGGCCTGGAGGTAACCTGACAGTGACTGAGGACATCTGAAAATCACTATTCTATATTCCTTAAAAAATGTCAAACGTGAACAGAGGACTTTTTGCCTGGCCGGCGTTTGACTGTCCCTGTGGATAAGACATCCAGCTGAAGAGTAACCACAGCTTCCTAACTGCAGTGCTGTACAGCTGTGCTTCCTTCCACAGTACAGTGAGATATGTTACAAATGGACATTACTTGAGGATCAAGTGAAGTGCTTGGCTTTTCAAGGTTTACATTTCTTTTGTACTGTTCACATCACATCATGACAAACAGCATCCATAAATGCAGTAAACACCATCTCAACATTACAGTATGCATCATTCACTGCAAGTGCTTCATTTTTTCATTTGTAAGAGAAATTCTTGGTAAAAGATAGCGATAGAGACAAGTGAACCAATGATAGCGATGGACGTCAAGAGTAATGGGGCTGAGGTTCGAGACGGGCCTCGGTGAACAAATTTAGTCAAAACCTCAGAGATCAATGATTAATTTCAACTGAAGCAGAGCTGTTGACCCAGCCTGTGATCCTACTAGCTGTGTGACCCTCCGCAGTGAGCTTTCCCTACAAACGTGTAACTTCAGGAAAACAAAAGCATTTCCAGCACAACTGCAGCAATCCTTTTCTCAGAATGCCAGCAGTTACATTTACACATTTACGTGCTTAATTTATTTTATTTTGCTTTATTTACCTTCTCCAGTGCTTTAAGACAGTGGGTCACTATAGCAACAAAATACCATCTCTCCATGAGGAATCTCCCATAGAAACAGTTTTCATTAAACCAGCCAAAGCATTTTTCCTCCATGTCTGATTAAATATGGGACGTTTACAGCATGGGCTGTATTGCTAGAGAAAGCAGTGCTGAGGGGTTGTTGACTCAAGTCAAACATTTCAGTCTCACAGAGCCTCTTTTACTGGGTTTTCCCTTTCTCTGTATTAACCAAACAACTTTAGGAAAAGTTTACAAAATAACCTGGGTCAAGAACAAAGACTGAAATGTAATTAATCTTCCAGAAAGATGGCAGCACACAAGAAGTGCAAGAATATGACCTAAAAGAGCAAAACCTAAGCCAAACAATGGGGAAGGCAGAAAGGGGGTTTAGGCTGATCCCGGCTCACAGGGAGGGAGCTGTTGGCTACTTGTTCATTTCACAGATATAGACATTTGAGTTTTCATGTGAAGCAGAACATTAATTTTTGAGGAACTAGTACTACATTAACTAAAAGCAGTATTTCATTTATATTGTCATGTGGTATGGCTTCATCTGCTCTGAATACAGGTAAAATATGCAAATGTTGGTGTGACGAAAAACATTTTGAACAAAAAGCTTTCTTTTTGTCATACTGGCTGTGCTGCCACCTGAGCCCACCTTCAGCTTAGAGAAAAAGCACTCCCGCTGTGTTGTCGTGCTTGCGTTGCAGAAGAATGGGAGACGTGTCAGGATTACGTCACCTGTCTTTCTGCAGGTTAGGTCACGCAGCAGAGTAGCAGGCAGGGAGAGAAGGAGCAGATGGTCATTGTATTTTCATTGCTTAACCACACCGCTCACCACGGATTGCAAACTTTAAACAAGCTCCCACATACATACTCACACAGATCCAGTACTGCCATCAGGAGGATCTTTGTAATGCAACGTATATTTTGGGAGCACAACTTGGGAAGTAGAAGGCAGCAGAATGGGAACTGTCACACTTGTGTCTAAGATTATTGCAGGAGAGGATTTTTACACAGTTTGGTGTTCAAACTGTTCCATTTGGCTGTGGGAACGAGGCTGTGTACTTACCCCTTTACACCCACACCATCCTCAGGCAAACACTTCTCAAACTGCTCATGCTCTCCTTCTGAAACCGGCCAGTATTTAGGACATTAGCACACCACCACATTTCATCTGCCCGAGCAGCTGTGTAGCGAGGGCCGTTGCCATGAAATGGATCGAGATCGGGCTTCACCCCACAGGGGTTTGCACAGAACCTCGGCTGACAAGCCATAATGGGAAGGCCGTCACTGTTGGCCTACGGCTACATGCAGACAATGGAGAGGAGTAGATCACAGATGTCACCCTCCTGCTGACAGCAGACTATTAAACCAGAGTTTTAAAAAAAGGTGCCTGAGATCTCCAGGGCATACAGTGGCTTTCATACTGGGTAAAGGCAACAGAAAACTCGAGCCCAGAAGTCAAACCCTCAGACGAGTTGTTTTTTAGTCTACTGTACCCATCATGGCTTACCAGCAGTACACCAAGTCTATGACATAATTTACGCTCATAATTTTATCATCAGCGCTGGCTGGTTTTAATCCGTTTTTACATAGACGGGGTCTGGTGTTGCTTAATAACTTCATGTAACAAAATATGTCTGAAACACTTGGTATTAGCACATAGCTGGCTGTGTAGTGCAGTATTAGTGCTGCAGAAAAAACTGGGTAGGTCAGGGTTTAGAAGTAGCCATGCGCGTTTCACATGATATCTACACAGTGCTCTTAGCAAGAATGATTTGCTTGGCAACAGAGCCACACATTGCAGGCCTTTCTACTCATGTAATGCCAAGGTTTTGCTTGGACAATCAGTAATGGACTGCATTATCAGTAATGGACTCTGAACTGAGGTGAGGTACACAACCCAGTGCATTCCCACCCTGCACCTACTGTAGCAGCCAAAGTAAAGAGATATACAATAGCAACAAATAAACAAACCAGACAATAGCATGAGCATGCTTATCCAGCGGTGGTTAAACAAAACCATGGATCGGTGTGTGCGTCACACCCCTTCAGGCGCATGACAAGAAGCGGGAGCAAAAAAAGCAATGACAGCAGTAAGACAGGAGAAATGCCTGGATTTGAGAATGTGAAGGAAATGAAGAACGATGGAGACAGATCTCTGCGTGAAGCATCTCTTAAGAGTATAATAATCAGTGGGAAGGATCATTTCAGATAATGAATAACCTGACGTAGGGCTTCTAAATTATTGCTGGGGTCACGCAAACCGCTAGATAATTTTCGACAGTGATTCGGCAGCCAATACGCAGAATTTGTGGAGTGCTGTGAGAAAATCTATGCAGATTTAAGGAGCTACAGTAGCCACTTTGAAATGTTATGTCAGTCACTGTTATTCCTGGGAGCACCTAAGCGCTGATGGTTTTTTTTATCACAAGTACAAAGCAGCAAGAAAACATTAAAGACGCCTTTGTGCGAGACTCGATGAAACCCCACATCCTTCCTGCGGGGAACTGTGCTGCCCTGCACATTCCCCGCAGACGGACGCCTAGACTCTTGCAGTGAGGACAGACTGAGGTCTATAGGGACTTGTGCTTCAGTCCTCATGGCATTCAAGGGCAACTGATGTTGAATCTGGGTGCTTGCAGTCACCGCTCCCCATTTGTCCTTCACATACTGACATTAAATCAACATTGCGTGTTGGAGGCAAACTGCTTTTGAGCCATGTTTATACCATCGGCTGAGGTCAAAGAACATAACTTCTGTCCTCACAAGAGTCTGTCTCACTTTACTGTAAATGCTGTCTTCTTTATTGTTACTGACTGGTTACTTACATTGCACCTTTTGTGTCTTATGTTTAAGGTGCTGCCTCCTATCCTATCCTAAAAATATTTTGGACATCTAGCCTAACAAAGTGCAAAGCAAAAAAAAAAAACATTTAAGTATCTTAAAACTTTTCTACATCATAATTATGTAAAGATAAATTTATCTTTATTCTTTAGGGCAGAACATGTGAGTGAAGTGTGACAACGCACTGTTCAGAAATACCTTACAATAGCACACAGCAGGAAGCCGCCCCCAGCAATAGTCACAAAAACCATCAGAAGGACATTGGTAAGCAAATAAAACTCCCATACAGCCACCTCTTCTTACCCAAATCAAATTCATTCTTGAAAACACATTGGGTAGCAAATTGTCAGATAGCAGGAACTCATATTCCATTATTTTACATGGAAACAATAATAATGCTTTCCCAGAACCTCCTAAAACCCTCAGCCAATTTCCCCAAACATCACTAAAACTCCCTTAAATACTGCTATAGACAAGGATTTTTTTCATGAGCTTTTCCACTTTCTTTCATGTAAGACATTTTCAAGCAAAAATGTGAGGAAGATGACAGCTATACTGCACAACATATTTAAAGAGCGTAAGCACAAAACACAATCCTAGTGGGAAAACAGCTGAGATATGACTACAGCACTCCCAATATCTCTCCTAGCTTCTTCTGTCCATGAAGAAAACTCCAGGACTGGAGTTACTTATTGTCGTAATTCCCACGTTTAACTTTACCAGTAATAAGATGAAGCGGTATCCACTGAGCCCGTTTTGTTTACCGCGAACAACTTCATAACTGCATACTTTCTGTTGAACGCATATGTCAGATAAACCATTGGATTTACTGTTTTTACTGTTTTACAACTTCTATTACTAATTGCTCTGCTGCCTCTCATTTATTCAATTATGTAACACACAAAAGGGCTGACAGTCACTTCTCTGGAATTAAATTCACCTCCCATAATGCCCCACTGTCTTAAAACAATACTTTCATACTTAAAACACATTACACCCTTTCGCCTGGTTTCACACAACTCAAACATTTTTGTTGGCATGCACTTTGAAATGTTTTCGGATGCAGATTCATTACACTAGACTAGGGGTCTGCAACCTTCAAAATCAAAAGAGCCATTTTGGCCTCTTTCCCAGCAAATAAAATTCACGTGGAGCCATAAAACCTATTTGACCCCTAAAATGAAGATAACAAAGCATATTAGGTTTAATACAGTCATGCTATATATAAAAGAACTATAGTTTGTTACATTTATGAAATCATAGAACTACAAAAAGAAAACGATTGACATTTTATTGCTGTTTGTAACAAAGCAAAATACCAAATTCTTATGAACACTAGAAAAAAAAAAAACACTGGCACGTATAAGGTTACTTTCAGATAAAATACATAATACAAACCTGTTGGAGTCCTTCCCTTATTTGTGGAAAATAAAAAATAAAATAAAAAGCTTTAAAATTAATAAAACATATCGCTGCAGATTTATCCATGGTTAGCTTACCGGGGGTTGAAAATTCAAAATTAGTTACCTGGCAGGTGGCGACCGGTGACACATATAGGATGTGTGACGCATATTTTGATCGACGAAATATTAAAACACTTTATTTTTATTTTATAACACTTTTTATTTTATTTTTATTTATTTTAATGTTACCTCGATCACTTCGATCTCCAAAATAAGAAGTATTCCATTGGAAAAAAAAATAAAATAAAATAGTGATTATTTATTCACATTATTTTTTCCAAAGCTACAGGGAGCCACAGCAGAGAGATGAAAGAGCCACATGCGGCTCTAGAGCCACGGGTTGCCAACCCCTGCACTAGACTTTCAATTTGTATAGTGAATTTTGGGTATGAACTTTTTCAATTTGTTAGGCTAGTGACAGTCTAGTGATAGGTGTATAAAGAATTCACTCTGTTCTTCCCAACTGAACATTTGTGAGAAGAACCAAACCTCAAAATGCCAAAGAAGTCGACACTGAGGAAATCAACAAAGCATTTTCTCAACCAAATATAGAATAAAATTGCTACATCATGCTCTAGAATACCATTGCATGTTGCCTGCAGCCAAACATCGGTTTTCTGATTGACATAAACTGCTGTGACCATCCTTGCTGCAGACCTTGCTTGGGGCTTGGGTGTCTGTGTTTCCGCATGTGGCTTCAGAGAAGAACTTTGACAAAATCATCATATGTGTAAGTGAAAGTGTTTCTATACTATGTTTAAATACAGTATTGGAGGGTATGTATGTGTCCGAATGTGCACATGGGAATACAGCTTATTACAAGTAGCAGACACCCTGGTGTGTATGAATGTTTTATGTCTACAGTATATGTACAGATGTGTATGGTTGCTCGTGTGTGCATGTGTTATTGTGCCAGAAAGTGTGCGTTTCAGTTTGTATACAGTCTAACCTGCCAAAAGGGCTCTGCCATCCCACACATCCTCTCCTTATTTCCTATAAGGAAATTTTCTCTCTCTCCTCATCTGAGCAACATTTTTTGTCTCCAGGTTGGCTCCATCTCAGGAGCACATTTACACTCAGGGCTTATGTTCCAGTCTTTTTATCTGACTTTCTTGGAGCAAAGTGCTACACATTGGCAGGTGGGTTCGCTATTCGAGGCCAGGTGATTCTTACAGATAATCTGTACATCTGCAGCAGGCAGGAAAATTCAGCAGCGACTTCCGTGGTGTGATGTTGGTTTGCATTCCTCCATTACAAAAGGACTTTATTGTCAACCATCTCTGCCTGAGTTCCTTTCAAGTAACCATAGTAACCAAGAGAGTTTCTACAATGCTTCACAGTCTGAGGTGTCCAGTAGTTCCTGTGACCTGGCTGGGATCTCTCGACCCCACTACTCTGTGAAGCCTGGGACTCCCCACCCTGTGGTGGGGCTGGAATGCCAAGACCACAGCAGGTCATATTTCTCCCTGTGACAGCTTGGGAATTTGCAGCCCTGACAGATTCAAGCAACTGGGGGCCCTCCCAGTCTTCCCAGCAAAAAGCCACCCCCAGTTGATTCGGAACGGGTTCCAAACAAGTTCTGTCTGTGTGGAGTTAACATGTTCTCCCCATGTTTGCATGGATTTCCTAACAGTGTTTTGGTTTCCTTCCACAGTCAAAAGACTTGTATTTTGTTTGAATTAGTAACTCTAATTTGCCCACAGTTTGTGTGTGTGTGTGTGTGTGAGAGAGAGAGAGAGAGAGCAAGCATAGGCATGCACATGTGTGCGTGTGGCTACCCCATCCAGTGTTTACCCTGACTAGCCCATTGCCCAATGTTCCCGAATTGGACTCCAGACCACCACAACCCTGACTTGAGAAAAGCGGTTAACAATATTGACAAAGTGAGTGTGAACACAGGGCTTCAACACCTGAACATTATGGGAGGTCGACAGAATGCTGGGAACCAGAATCAGGCTAGCATGAACCCCTCAATGACACCAGTGTCCCTTCAATGTGTATAGAGAAAGCATTCAACACTCCTGTGACACCCTCACAATGGCAGGTTGGTGCAAAACAAACATTGTCGGTTAAGTGTTTTTGCGGCAACCTCCAAAATGTGCAAAATGACACTTGAACCACAGCCCTGTTTGTGTATATATGGTCTCGAGCTCACTCGCACCAGGGCTTTGGCTCATTTACATGCATGCAAGAAACTAGCCTGAACCTAAAGGGTTGCTTTATGAAGTTAAGAAAAGCAGATTACAGCTGGACTGCATCCAGAGCAGGACATCACTGGGTCACATCTCCTGAGCCTCAATGCAGATGTATATCCAGTTGCCCTGGACACATGAACAGCATGTCAAACAAGACAGAAAAATGTCTCAAAATGAGCTGCCAGTGGAACCAGCAGAAGCACACCCACACAGAAATGTGTTTAGGGGTTTGGAGTGGTTAAGGCCGCAGTTAAAACTGTTTGTTTGTATGGACTGTGTGGCTCTCCATCTTCTGGTTCTCAGACTTTCGCAAGGCGATTTCTGAATTTTCATTTTTTGTTTTTATCTACAGCATGGCACAATGTGGAGCTCGATAAGCACTTTGAAATCATGGCAGGAAGCTGCAGATGTAGGTCAGACATTGGAGTCTAAATCCAGCACCATGGTGGACAGGGGCAGTGAGTGTTGGGGGTCATGAGGGTCATGGGGGGCCTCATGAGCCACTGTCCTTTCCCCTGAAGGAGGGACACAGATCTCAGAGCAGCCTTTGTTTTCAAAGGCTGACCTCAGGCGACTCGTGTTTCGCTGTCTGATTAATTCTTGTCTTAGAATCGGCCAAGATGGACGAGAGTCACTGAGGGTCACAGTGGGGTCAATCCCACGTGAAAGACAACTCAGTGCATGGAAATATGTTGTGCACCTTGTTCACCCTGTAAAGGGCCCTGACCTCAGCTCAAACCCACTCCCAGCACGTGCTTGAAAAGAGGGCATTAGAGGGACACGATAGTCAAGTGCTAATTGACTTTGCATAGGGTTGGGGAGAGGGACCCTTCCACCGACAGGGAGGTAAGTGGCCACTGGCAGCCACCCAGCACCTACTGGCTCCTGCTGACAGACTGCCTTTAAGACAGGTGGTTTTGGTGGTCTCTTTGTACAGAAGTTTGTGTGTGTGTGTGTGTGTGTGTGTGTGTGTGTGTGTGTGTGTGTGTGTGTGTGTGTGTGTGAGAGAGAGAAAGAGATGGAGTCCCTGTGAACTTGAGTAATCAGAAGGAGACAGAGAACCGCAGGTTAATTGTCAGGGAGACTCTATAATGGCAGTGTGTCATAGCCACAGACCAGTGTGTGTGTTCACAAAAGGCTCTGACCGGGTCACACTCCTCCTGACATTGTAAATCACCACTGCTGGCTGGAAATGTTAACTAGGAAAAACAAACATGACACTCACAGCTTCTTTAGCTGTTGCTACAAGAGGTTGTGCTTTCTACTGCAGCAGCACATACCCATCATTGCCTCGACTCATGCACCCCCTTGTGGTACATTAGGAGAGCCGCAAGAAATAACAGCGCCCTCCCCTTTGTTAGAATTTGCTATGTTTTTGGAACTTCTTTGGGGAAAATTTCAGGGTTCTGCAATCAAACACACACACACACACACGCAGACAGGGTGCAGCCAGGAATTGCTTACCGACAGAAGGGCATTGTTGTTGTTCAGATGGTCCTGGATGCTGGGCACTTGTGGTGGGTCAGCTGCAGGTCCACTCTGGTGGCAGTCCAGGGACACCTTGCCTCGGCAGTCTGTATGGCAGGTGTACTTACATCCTGTAGTGTGGACGACCACAGAGGAAAGGATCAGTTAGGCCTGTTTTGTCTACACTCTAATTCACATGAAGGACAAGGTTATCACATGCACTAACTAAAACAAAGAATAATTTATTATTATTATTATTATTATTATTATTATTATTATTATTGTGCAGTAACTCAGGAGGGTTTCCATATACAGTAAAACTGCCATAATGTGATAAATGGGACCAAAAAATTCAATTATGTTTATGAATTCACATTATTGCTAGGTTAATGCAAAAACATTTTTCAGTCCTTCCTCTAACTACATGAAAAGAAAAAAGTAAAACAATGTTTTAATTTATTAGATATGTGACAAGCACTAATATGATTTGCAAACTAAACATGCATTTGTCAGATAAAATGTATACAAATGCCATAACATGGCATTAGTGGAGCTAGGAAGAGCGGTCAGAAGATTGGACCTTGGGAGCATGAGTTTTGTTTCTCATTATGTTTAAACACCGGCACTCACAGAGCACAACAATATGGCCGCCACAAAGCTCTCTACAACAGTGAGGGTCACCAGCCCATTGCAATACCCAACAACTGCTAAACACAACTATTTACAAACATGGAGCAATAGTGCATAATGGGACAGCCATGACTCATCCTGCCGCTACAATACTAATAATCCTGATAGACAGAAACCTTAACCCAAATGTACATCATCTTTAATAAATACTTTATGTTTGATGCCATCAAAACGTGTCGGTTAGGGTGGGAGCTAATCGGCAGTTGCATTATTCACTGAATTCATCTTATTGTGAGGTTTTTACAAATGGCAACCTAACAAATACAATAACAGATATAATTACAACATATTTTCGCAAATCTCTAGCTATACAACTGCTGAATTGGTCTCTGAAAACTACTGTAGAGGTGACTCAGGTGATCTGTCACACTTGCTCCTGTCCCACGATTAACAGAGTGAAGTCTGAATTGAAGGATGCAGGTTTTTCAGCACTTTAAACTCCCACACAAACTCCTGCTCATGAGGACATCTACTATAACGTCCAGTAAGACTGATCAGCAGAAGACGATCAGTCTCACTGGACGTTATAGTAGATGTCCTCATGCAGTGAAACAATGCTTGTAAATCACTTCAAATGGAGGAAATGCTCCGGTGCCAAGAACACACAAGCCCCACACCACGTGGTATTATTGTGGGAAAGGCATAATATGCAAACCAGAAGTTAAAACATGCAAACACGCAGTATGAAAAACACCTCTGAAACCCCTCAAGTGGAAGTGCTTTCAGGACATTGCAGCCCGGGACACAGCATTTAAACAGCAAGTTTTTGAAGCAGTTATAATCTCAGGCCCCATAAACAGCATTCACAGCACTCATATGAAAACCTTCTAAAGCCATGGGTGTCTTTAAAGCTTCGCTTGCTGAGGTATCTAACAAACACCAACTGACAGCCACAGTGTCCCATGCAGCAGGGGACGGGGAATGGGGGACAGTCAATCATTGCCACTACTGCTGTACCTTGGAAGACAGTGGGCTAAAAAACACGAAGCGAAAATGACTCGGCATCACAAGGTGTTCCCCAGGCTGTAGCCACAAGCTACTGTCTCACTTGGAGGTTGGAGGAACTCTCAGCCACCAGCACCCCTCGCCTGAAGATCTGGATTCTCTCATGTCCCTCAGAGACCCAACAGCACCTCCACAGCCCACAGCAACAGCGTTACCTGAGGACCTCCTCTTCACCTGCTTGGTGATCTTGCCGGACAGCTTACAGACAGCTGTGCCCATTCCCAGAGCACTGCCCGGCATGTGATCCTCTGCCTGCTGTTTCACGCCGCATCCACCGTCCGCCAATTCCTGACCACTCCTCACTGGCTGCCCGGCTGCCAGACTGATGTGCTTACTTCTGCTCTCTCTCTCACACACTCACTCTCTCACACACTCACTCTCTCTCACACACACACACACACGCACACACACACACACACACACACACACACACACACACACACACACACACACACACACACACAGTGAACCCCCTCCCCCCCTCCTGCTGGGGGGTTATTTGACTGTCAAACAACAGGCTTTTCCCTGGGCAGAGATGGATTGGAGAAAGAAGCTCACAGTCTGACTCACTTAGTCACCCAGAGATTGTACACAGGTGTGTGTGTGTGTAGTCAGGGCCAATAGGACCCCCAGAGAAGAGAAGAAAACACATGCACTAAACACATTGTGATGGGAACCATGTAGATGGTGTGAGCCTCTCAGGCACTGGGGGTGACATTAGGGTTGTATGAACACTAAGGAACACGAAAACACACACACACACCTCCTTTGTTACACTCTTGATTCTGTCACGCTGACTTTGACACCAGGCATCCCAGCGCTCCCACCAGACATCAGCACTCAAATGCCTGCACCTTCAGGATGTCTGAGGTTCTAATGAGCAGTGCTGGATATTTGCTTATGTGTACAGTATTAAAAAGTGGGTCACCCTTCTGTACCACAACACGTAAGCACCATGGTATTTCTCATCTCCACTGTTGCACCCACCCAGAATTACGGAGAGATCTACCCCAGTGCCAGGTGTAGTTGTATCTGTTTGCCCTACGAGCTCCAGCTGCCTGGGCCCCCACCACCAGGATGCTTCCAGCTCCATTGATCGGGTGCTTCAAGTGCAGCTGGGGAATTGATCCCACAAACAGACTGACACACCCACTTCTGCATCGCATCAGCTGTCCAATTTCAAAGCTCCTGACAATAATCTCATAGCTGCACATTTGCACGCAGAGAAACAACTTGATGTTTCCGGAACTGCTGCAGGCTGAGTGGCTTTTTAACTAATTTTCTGAGATTTGAACCAGCAACCATTTGAGTGCCCATTTAGCTCCTACAAATTCTATCCTGTACTGCAGTCCAACCTCATATCTTCACACAACCAAAAGCAAGCAAAACGTCACACAAGTGAATAAATCAAAAGGAAATTTATTTTTCAGGTTGTCAGTCAGTATCACATCCCCAGGATTTTAATTCCTTCAAAAATGCATCTCACAGGGATGCAAACCTTCCCCAACGTGCAAATGTAAGAAAATGCACCACCATCATTTTTTGTGACATCAACAAACTCCATAAATTTCACTCTACACTGTGCGAAGATAAGCTTTTTCCAGAATAACTTATTTTTTAAAATGTGTTTTCTGTAGAATCAAAGTGCCCTGTGTCTCTGTAACCAGCCATTAACTGGAAGTAAAATGCATTCAAACAGATTAATGGTGTGGACCGCGTTCATTCAGCTCACTTCCACAGTGTTTAGTTCTGCTTCATATTTAAGGGATCAGATGGTCTACAGTTGAAGCAAAATACAATGTGGATGAGGATGCAAGGTTTGCTCTGTCCCCGATAACATGGTCCCACATAGCAAAAACAGCTGCAATGGCTCATAAAAGTACCAGCAATTCTTCATACTACATCCCTGCTTCTTAACTGTTTAACACAAGGCTGTTTTGCCCATTTACACTGACATTTTACTTCTACTTCCACTGTAAACCATGGCTTGAATTCATTCATTTCAGTTCTTTTGTTGACATTGCTTCCAGAGACGGTTTGGAAGTCAGTAGTGAGCGCTGAGGACAGACAATTTTACGTGCAATGTGCTTCAGCACTCAGCCTCCCCATTCAGTGGGCTTGAGTAGTCGACTCCTTTAGGCCGAGCTGCTGTTGCTCCTAGAGGCCTCCACTTTGCAATAACAGAAGTAACGGCTGACTGGGGCGGGTGTAGCAGGGCAGAAATTGGACAAATGGATTTGGTACAAAGCTGGCATCCTGTGCCAGTGCCACGCTGAAGGTCACTAAAGTTTTCAGAACGAATACATTGGTCTATGACTGTATGCTTGATTTTAGGCCCCTATTATTAATGGATGTGGCTGAAATAACCAAACCCTTTAATTATTAGGCATGTCCACATACAGTGGCATGCAAAAGTTTGGACACCCCTGGTCAAAATTCCTGTTACTGTGAATAGTTAAGTGAGTAGAAGATGAACTGATCTCCAAAGTTCGTAAAAGTTAAAGATGAATCATTCTTTTCAGCATTTTAAGCAAAATTAGTGTGTTATTGTCATTTTGTACAATTTGAGTGAAAAAAAGGAAAGGAGCACCATGCAAAAGTTTGGGCACCCCAATAGATTTGTGGTCTCAGATAACTTTTATTAAGGTCTCAGACCTTAAAGACTTCATTAGGGCTTTGGCTTGTTCACAGTCAGCATTAGGAAAGGCAAGATGGTGCAAATTTCAAAGCTTTATAAATATTCTGACTTCTCAAACTTTGTCCCAACAATCAGCAGCCATGGGCTCCTCTAAGCCACTGCTTAGCACTCTGAAAAATGAGAATAACCGATGCCCAAAAAGCAGGAGAAAGCTATAAGAAGATATAAAAGTGTTTTCAGGTAGCCGTTTCCTCAATTCATAATATAATTAAGAATTGGCAGTTAACAGGAACGGTGGAGGTCAAGTCAAGGTCTGGAAGTCTGAGAAAGCTTTCAGAGAGAACTGCTTGTAGGATTGCAGAAAGGCAAATCAAAACCCCGTTTGACTTTAAAAGACCTTCAGGAAGATTTAGCAGACTCTGGAGCGGTGGTGCTCTGTTCTACTGTGCAGCAACACCTGTACAAGTATGACCTTCGTGGAAGAGTCATCAAAAGAAAACTTTTCCTGTGTCCTCACCACAAAATTCAGTGTCAGATGTTGGCAAATGAACATCTGAACAAGCCTGTTGCATTTTGGAAACAAGTCCTGTGGACCAATGAAGTCAGAATAGAACTTTTTGACTGCAATGTGCAAAGGTACAGTATGTTTGGAGAAAAAAGGGAGCAGAATTCCATGAAAATAACACCTCTCTAACTTTTAAGCATGGCGATGGAAAGATCATGCTTTGGGTTTGCGTTGCAGCCAGTGGCACAGGGAACATTTCTCTGGTAGAGGGGAGAATGGATTTGATTAAATATCAGCAAATTCTGGAAGAAAACATCATACCGTGTATAAAAAAGCAGAAGATGGAAAGAGGATGGCTTCTACAACAAGATAATGATATCCAAAACACCTCAAAATCCACAATGGACTACCTCAAGAGGCGCAAGCTGAAGGTTTTGGCATGGCCCTCACAGTCTCCCGACCAAAAAATCATCCAAAATCTGGGTATAGACTTTAAAAGAGTAATGCATGCAAGACAGCTAAAGAATCTCACAGAACTAGAAGGTTTTTCCAAGGAAACATGGGCAAAAATTCCACAAATAAGAATTGAAAGACTCTTAGCTGGCTACAAAAAGCATTTACAAGGGGTAATACTTGTCAAAGTGGGTGTTACTAAGTACTGACCATGTAAGGTGCCCAAACATTTGCTTTTTTGTTACTTTGAAACTGTAAAAGATGGAAGCAAAAAAGTAATTTTGCTTAAAATATTACAGAAATGTGACATCTTTAACGTAATGCCTTTTAGAAATCAGGTCTTCTTTTACTCTTGCTTAGCTATTCACAGTAACAGAAATTTTGACCAGAGATGCCCAAACTTTTGCATGTCACTGTACTTTTTGCCACGTACTGTGTATTACATGAAATTTATAAAACCTACATCAAAAATAAATCAAAAGTTGACTGGAATACTAACCTCATGATAGTGTAGATAAAAAAAAAATTGAAAGTGCTCATTAGCAAACAAACTGAAGGAAGATAAATCGATCATGACTTTGTGGTAAAAGTGACTTTGCACTTTAGAAAAAAATGTTCTGAATGTTATGAAAAAAATTATGAACAAACCTCCAGTATCAGTTGTTAATGAGAGTTAAGGAGTCAGTGTGCCATACAGACCAATATGCCAACAGGTGGTGCAATTTTTAAAAAATAAATGACAGCAGATGCATACAGTATTTATCAATAAGCTGAAAAATATACTCTCTTTAATTTTGAATTTTGTCAGTAAATGTCCAGGAGTATAAATTTACAAGCACAAATAACCTTAGTCTGCTGCATAAAATGGAATGATCTGTCAACCGATGCATTATCATTATCTGCTTTACCTAGTGAGGACCATGGCAGTGCAGAGTCCATCCTGGAGTCATGGCACCAGACTGTGAGACTATATCCTGGATGGGAAGCCAATCCATCACAAGGTGGACACAGCAGCGAGGGCCGCAGCCGGTCGACTGAATGTGGTGACGTCATCACTGTCGCCAAGTCCGATGTGCACAGGGCGCTGAAGTACGCTAACATCAGGAAAGCGCCGGGGCTGGACGGCATCTCCGGGCGCCTGCTGCGCTGCTGCGCCTACCAGCTGGCCGGAGTTCTCACAACCATCTTCAACGAGTCTCTGGCTCAGTCCACAGTCCCTAGGTGCTTTAAAACATTCAGCATTGTCCCGGTCCCAAAGAACAATAAGCCCTCATGCCTGTTGCACTAACCTCGGTAGTCATGAAGGTCTTTGAGAGACTCATCAAAGCCATCATCACAGCATCCATCTCCAGCCATGCAGACCCACTTCAGTTTGCCTACCGCCCCAATAGATCCACAGATGATGCCTTATCCCATGTCCTGCACACCACCCTCAGTCATGTGGACAGGAAACAGGGGAACTATGTGAGATTGCTGTTCATTGACTAAAGTTCAGCTTTCAACACCATTGTCCCCCACAGACTGTTTTTTTTTGTTTTATTTTATTTACTGTTTTATCTATCTATCTGCTGTGTGTTCTTGTTTTCTTGGGTTTGGTTGTTTGTCTTACTCGTCTTAAATTTTTTGATATGTAACCACGCACAGTCTCCTGTCGAATCAAAGCACATTTCACTACATGGTATACTCAGTAACCATGTAAGCGACGAATAAACTCTTTTGACTCTTGTTTGACTTTTGACATGTGACTAGTGACTCAGACATGCACACACTACTGCCAGTTTACTGTAATCTGAAAAACACCTCTTTGGGCAGGAAGCCCACAGACACAGAGAAAACATGCAAACTCCACACAGACTCTGAGGCAACAACTTGCTCACTGCACCACTATGCTGCCCCAACATGAAATTATCTGTTATTTAAATTGGTATTAATTTAGCTGTATTTCTGTTATTAGTTTTAAGTTACAAGTCTGGTTTTTCAGGTTAGGCATCTGTGCCTTTGGCACTGTACTACCTGCTGCTCTTAAAGTCAACTTGAGGCTGCATCAGTTTGCCAAAAAAGGCAAACACAATGGAGAGTGGAGAGACACCCAGACAGCGGCTGCTGTGTGCAGCATTCAGAGCTCCAGTGCTAATGGCCTCTTTGTGTGCATGGACCATGCAAACACCAGGAGGGCCTCCCTGAGTCTCCAGGTCTCCCAAAGCAACACAAACTGCCCAGCTACCAAACCAAGGTGAGCAGAACTTGGTATTAATCTCCGCATCTTTAAAGGCCAATCTGTTTGTTTGACTGCCTGTTTGTTCTTTATGCACAACTTCGTTCTTCAAACAACAAATTTAGCCCCCAGGTCCAACCCCAAATCAGAAAAAGTTGGGACAGCATGGAAAATGCAGAATGTGGTTTGCATCATTTTGTTGAAAAATGCATGGACGTCCATGGAAAAGATGTTGTCTTGAAGGCAGCATATATTGCTCTAAAATCTTAATGTACTTTTCTGCATTAGTGCTGCCATCACAGAAGTGTAAATTACCTTTGCCAAGGGCACTGACACAACCCCATACCATGACAGACCCTGGCTTTTGGACTCGTTGCTGATAACAATCTGGATGGTCCTTTTTGTCTTTGGTCCAGAGCACACAGCATACGTTTCTTCCAAAAAAGATCTGGAATATTGATTCATCTGACCACAAAACATGTTCCCACTGTGTGATGGTCCATCCCAGATGCTTCCAAGCCCAGACAAGTCGACACCACTTTTGGACATGGTTAACATGAAGCTTATTTTTTGCACCGTAAAGTTTTAAGTAGCATTTGTGAATGAAACTCCGTATTGTAGTACTTAACAAAGGTTTGCCAAAGTAATCCCATGCCCATGTGGTTGTATCAGCTGTTGATGAATGACGGTTCTTGATGCAGTGCCATCTGAGGGATCGGAGAGCACGGGTGTTCAGCTTAGGCTTGTGCCTTTGCCCTTTACGCACTGAAATTTCTCCAGATTCCTTGAATTGTTTAATGATATTATGCACTGTAGAGGGAGAAAAATGCAAATCCCTTCCAGTGTTTCAAGAACATTGTTTTTAAACATTTCAAGAACTTTTTCACGTATCTGTTGACAAACTGGAGATCCTCCGCCCAGCTTTGTGCCTGAAGGACTCGGCCTTTCATGAATACTGCTTTTGTGCCAAATCATGATTACAACTTTTTGGCTGCACGAAGCCATACCCTGTACAAATGGCACAAATGATAAAAACCTTATGGTTCGTTAGTGGTACATTTGTGCTGGTCTGTGCTGCAAAAATTAGGATTTGTGCCGTTTTCATTTTTGAGATATAAGCCTTTATTTTTTGGGGGGCTGTGACATCATTCAGCCCCCCAACAACCACCAAAACGCATGAAACCAGGTGCGTTCATTAGTGCTCTGTTTTTGTCCTTCGCAGCTGCAGAAGCAACTTTCTATCTTTTCATTTCTGAGATATTAACAATTGTTTACATCATGCGTGACGTCACTGAGCCCTTTCTCGGTCGTGCAAAACCGAGCGCATTTTTTACAACCGCTGCCACTTTTACCCTTTAAAGTGCTGTTCTCTCCCTCTCTCTCAGCTGATGAACCCCGTACCCCTATTTGTTTGTTAAATGCTGTGCTGCAAAAAAATGTAAAACCAGTACAGTTCATTGCTGCTGCTTTCGCTCTGTTCACATTGTGTGTAAAGAAACAAGCCCCATACTTTACACCACAAAAACATGTTTAGTGAACAACTTGCCTTTTATTAAATACAATTCCCATTTCTTTTTCAAAATCGTGTTCACTGCATCCTCTGTTTGTATTTACAAATATACACTTGTATATGGCTGTCGGTAAAAAAAACAAAATAAACTTTATAAACATTTTAGTTCTGTTTGTTTTATTTTTGGAGATTTTAATCGTTGTGTCTGTTGTTACATCTCCCAGCCTTATCTATTTTAGAACCCTGACGAGGGTCCCAGTTTATTTCCTAGGGCAGTTTTTTATCATTATATATTTTTTATTTCTTTATATATCCAATTTATTTATTAGTGATAGGAGAGACTACTAAAAAATTCAAATTATATTAATATTTTAGGTCTGTGATGTCACATTTCACTGCCCCACCTAGGATGAGGGATTACCGTTTGTATTGTGTGGGTCTGTGTTTACCAACACAGCACCATCTTCCTTTGATTTTCTTAAACTTACTTTAAACTGTAGTGTTGCAGTCAAAATTTGATGTAACCTTTCCTCCAAGAACTTTTAACAACTGGGTATGTACTTTTGTTTGAACAAATTCAAATAAATAATATGTTTTCTGTTTTATCAACTCTGTCTTCAGTATCGCCTTTTACACATGCAGTAAATTCACTAACAGTTTGGTACTATTTTTTAAAAGTTTATTTACATGATAACTGGAATTGAAACAAATTTTTTTCAAGCCTTTCGAGATAAATAGATTAACCAGTTTTATTTATTCTACAGAAATTTCTTGCAAACCATCATTTGTGTCCTAACATACATTTTGCATCACCGGTATTATATACAGTACGGGAAGGTAAAGGTAAGAAAGAAAAACGTTAAACTTTTTTGTATAGAAGCTTGTCGAACTGTGGTTATTTATTTGTTTGCTTGTTTGTAAAAAAAAAATCATATTTTCCTGTAGTGAACATGCATAAATTTTGCATTAAAATACAGCCTGCATTTTTATATTATAATTACTTAGCTCATTAACGCTACCTCTGGTTAGTTCTATAAGATACGAGCATACAAAATAAATTGTAAACTTTTGGATGTGCAAGTAAATGGAAACAGGACATACTAGTCGTAAGTTCATTGGATGCTTTAAATGCACTTATATTGTTTTGCAGATTCCACGAGTACCAAAAGTTCCCAAAGAAGATATTTCCACTTTGAGGCCTCAAGAAGCAACTAAAAAACAAATTAATCTAGACACATCAAAATGTCTGTCACGAATCCTCAATGTTGAAACCATGCCCAAGGAAATGCAGGTTTCTGACCCCTCTGTTTCTGAAAATATCCTCTGCAATGGCACAGTGAAGCACAGCCTGACAACAGGACAGCACCTGCATGTGGACACTGACATGGGGGTGTGGGCAGAAAGACTTTGAAAATCACCTTTCGTAGTTTCCACATGACCTTGGGATAAATGAGGACCACTCCATTTTAAGAGGCATTGTTGCATTTTATCAACCAGGAATGAAACATTCTCTCTGTCACTGTGCAGCATACAGGAAAAGTTTCAATTTCACATGGAAAAAATATGACGATTTGTCAAAGAAAATGACAAAGGGAGATTCCCAAATCAAGATTTGCCCCCATTGTGTTCTTTACACGAAGGGGTAGCTAAAGTCCTAGCTAAAAATAATCATGTTAAGCTACTTTTGCTCTGTTTTCCTCCACAAAAACATATGCAGTATTGCATGACTTTGATTCAGTTTTGAACCTTTTGAACATAAAATGTATTCTTTGTAAGTAAAATGTAAGTTAGTATTTGTTTTTTTTTTTTTTTTTTACCAACAGCCATGTACAAGTGTATATTTGTAAATACAAACAGAACTTTCCAAAAAACAGTTGTAAATTTGTACATTTTGAAAAAGAATTGGAAATCGCATTTAATAAAAGACGAGTTGTTCACTAAACGTGTTGTTGTGGTGCAAAGTACGGTGCTTGTTTCTTTACACACAGTTTGAACAGAATGACAGCAGCAGCAGCAATGAACTGAACTGGTTTTATGTTTTTCTTGCAGCACAGCATTAAACAAACAAAAAAACATAAATAAAAGCATCATTCAGGGTACGGAGAGGTTGCTCAGCAAGCTAGGTTCAGCTAAGAGACAGAGGGAGAGAACAGCGCTTTAAATGGTAAAAGCGGTAGCAGTCATAAAATGTGCGTAATGTAAACAATCGTTAATATCGCCGAAATGGATTGTGATAGAATGGCAGTTTTCGCGACACAAACCGGCACAAATGTAGCACTAATGAACGTGCCCGGTTTCGTGCATTTTTGTGGTTGTGGGGGACCAACTTCGCAGGTTGGGTGGGGTCACGAATTAAAACAATTGCTAATACCTCAGAAAATAAAAAAGGTAGAGTTTCTTTTGCAGCTGCAAAGGGCACAAGCGGAGCACTAATGAACGTGCATGGTTTTGTGCGTTTTTGCGGGTGTGAGGGGGCTGAGTGACATCACAACCCCGAAAAAATAGACATATCTCAAAAATGAAAATGGCACAAATCCTCATTTTGCAGCACAATACAGCACAAACATAGCAGTAACCAACCATAAGGTTTTTTATCATTTGTGCCATTTGTAGGGGGGCCAACTTCACGCAAGCCAACTTTTGTTGGAATGTGTTGCAGGCCTGAAATGCAGGAATGGATGTATATTAACAAATGAAATGTTAGTTGACCAGACAAAGCATGAAATGTCTTGGGTTCATACTGTCTGCAGTGAAATAAAAGTGAATGTAAGAATCACTGTGTTTTTTTATTTGCATTTTCCTTACTGTCCCAACTTTTTCTGATTTGGGGTTGTACATCTCAGCCACTGACCAAAGGACACAGACATGTACGTCAATGTGTAGGGCAATTCATCCACTACATGCAAAAAGTATAATGGCTATACAATTTGGTATATAATACAGATGCCAATATAAACATATAATTTATTACTTAGAGCCCTGAACACAACTCTGTATCAGGCTGCATGTAAGAATTGGGGGAAGGTGGAAAATATGTAAATTAATAAGATTCACATGACATATGCAGCGCTACACATACTACTGAAGTAAGGGGTAATATGGTGTGAGGATTTATATTTTGTTATTTTTACTGTTCTATTTCAAGGTAAAGGGAGCACTGAATTACTAATGCTTACTGAAGCACACTCCTCTCCCATCTCAGACTCCGGGTTTGCACTGTAGCAGTTAAACTTCAGGATTTCTACACTTCCCAAGGCCAACGGGTGGCTTAAAGGTGAGGGTGGGGTTGGGGGTGCAGAGATAGTGTGGCTCTCTGAGACTATACTTTCTGTTGGGTCCCACAGTGGCTCTGTGGGAACGGTAGGGTTTGACCCTGGTCTGTGTGAGGAAGCCATCTCTAGCTTTCTGTCTCACTCCTCTTCTTGGTACTCTAGAATATCTGGGATGTGACCTACTATACCTTGAGGTGCACCGTTCCACTCCCTTGCAATTAAAGCATTCGTAAAGCAGGGGGTGTAGTGATTAAAGCTGCCTCAGGGGAGAGAGGTTCAACTCCCACCTTCTATGACAGTATTTCTGAGCAAGGTACCAATCCTGAATTACCACAGTAAATTACTGTATACATGGGCAAAACACTATAGTTTAACACTGTAACCTGCTTTGGTGAAAGGGGTTTCATTAATTGAATTAAAATTTTTGCCTTTGTTGAAACAATTTGTGCATCACTGTGATGAGGAGCTTGTACACAGATAAATTAATAAAAGTTCTAATGAAAACAGTTCAGTTTTTTAATGGCGTAAACAAGTTTCTGAGGACAACTGAGACGGAGTCCACGCCTCCCTTTGAAATGCACGTTTTGCTCACTTGGGAACATTTGTGGGAATTTTTTTACGGTCTGACCTCACAGCTCAAGCTATACCACCATTACCACCCTGTTAGGAGAAAAGGTGACTTCTCCCGGCCTCATTCTTTCCACCATCTCAGAGCGGTCACTGACTCAAGCCCGGTAAAAAGGAAGGTGAATAATGCAGCAGGACACAAAATACCATGCTGACTCCATCCACACTGGGTTTGCTTTGTTTCACAATCTGTTTTTGCCTTTGTGTCCAGCACTAGTGGTCAGAGCACCTGAGGCACTGGAAGCTGAAGGACCTCGCTGAGCTAATGATATGAGGGGACCAAAACATTAACCCAAAACACTACTTACAGACTAACCCAAACATTTACTCATCTGTAATGTTGGACAATTATTACAGCAGTAGGGCTTGAACCCTGGGGTCCAGTTCTTTAAACATTGACATGGGTGCCCAACAATATCTTTCACACAGAGGTTAGTAAGCTGTGTCTGTTTATGCTGAAATGCAAAACACAGAATTAAAAACAATAAAAGGTTGGAATTAAATCCAAAGTCTAACTATCAAACTGGACTTGTGTAAGTCCAGCTGTAGGTGAAGGGCTGAAAACTACAGAGGGCAAACAGCAAAAGAGAAGCACAACAACTCAGCAGGTAACATACATATGCACATACACACACATCTCTGTAGTAAAGAGTAGGACTCACTGGTACGTCTCCAGAGGGGGCTCAGCTCCAAGCAGCCCGAGTGCAACAGCAGAGTGGGACCACGAGCCACCAGGTCCACCAGTCTGTGCACCACACAGCTCAAGTCCCTCCCCAGCCCCATGGCCTGCAGTCCCCTCGAAACCAGCTGGCAGCCGGTATTACTGTATTCCTCCCACAGACACCAGTCCTATTCTCCCTTCTAGATCTGTTCCACTCCCAGTGTAGTCCTCTTGTTTGACTCCTCAGACTGCCCCATGTCACAGGTGAAACCTTTTCACTATGACACACACTTTGTACCCTACGTCCTCCATCCCATCTGGCATCCCAGAATGCCTTTCTGTGCGCGTTTGTGTGCGCATGCATGTGAGAGACAGGGACACAGCCGTCTGCATTCTCAGTGCACTAATTTAAGCTATGCTCGTTGTTTGGTGTCATCAACCCATCACACATCGGTGTGTTTTCTCTGGCCACTCTGTCAGTGTTGCGGCACAAACAAGCAGCTAGAAATTAAAAGGCAAAGGCATATAGGTATCAGATGTCAAGGGTCAAATTGGACAGGAAGGGCTAAATTTTGACATTGTCAATGTACTTATATGAATTAATGAGCCATCAAAATAGAAATCATGAACATCCTTCCTGGATAAAGACATAGACACGATCACGTAGCTCACTGGGAAACAACAGGAGAGTCGCTGCAGAGGGTAATTCAGGTGGAGGTGCGGAATGCTGCTGTTTTGTAATGCAGACAGGTTATGAGAAAAACCAAGCACAAAGGATGGCAGTCAGCAGACAGCCACAGAGCCACACAAATAGGGTTGCAGCTATCAGCTGCAATGTCATCTGTGGGTAAAAATAGGAATATGCAAAACACTGACCTAAAAAACTAGCACGCAAGCATATACACCGATCAGCCACAACATTAAAACCACCTGCCTAATATTGTGTAGGTCCCCTTCGTGCCACCAAAACAGCTCTGACTTGTCGAGGCGTGGACTCCACAAGACCTCTGAAGGTTTCCTGTGGTATCTGGCACCAAGGCGTCAGCAGCAGATCATTTAAGCCCTGTAAGTTGCGAGGTGGGGCCTCCATGGATCACACTTGTTTTTCCAGGACATCCCAGATTGAGATCCAGGGAATTTGGAGGCCAAGACAACACTTTCAACTCTTTTGTCATGCCTGAACAATTTTTGCAGCGTGGCAGGGCCACTGCCATCAGGGAATACCGTCGCCATGAACGGGTGTACCTGGTCTGGAGCAATGTTTAGGTCGGTGGTACACAGGGCACTAAGCTAGTCAGGGTCCACCCCTAAACCCTTGTTTATTTATTGCAGAGTCATTTCTCACTCTTTGTTCTACGCCCGCTGCCATAGCCAAGCAGTTTCCTTCAGGAGTAATTTAATTTGTATCTACCACCTATTCAACTGGCCATCATGTAAATATAAGAGGCCTCGATAAAGAAGCCGCTGAACTCAGTACATGACTGTAGAGGTGTTGCTGTGGTATCACCACAGGTGCTGTCGTGGAAAACCGCAGCAGATCCCACCTTTGCCCTCTGGCGTTATTTTACAGCAAAGTTCGGCTCAATATTAGCATCTCTGACCAAGTCGGGCCTCGGTGGCTGGGAGCCGCCATTTTTGCGCGCGACGTTTACACCGTCATTTCTTTTGGTTTGCGCTCCATAACACGACGGTCCCGATCATTTCCAGCTGCTGTTTTGTGCAAGAGGTGCAGTGCCACAGCGAGGTCGCCGGACGCTTCGGGGAAACTCGGCGAAACGACTTCTGCCGAGCGCAAAACATGCAAGAGCGCTCATTCCCCGAAAACCGGTCCGTGTGCGTGCTTCCCGGACCGGCGGGCAAAGAGAGGAGGCCGTCGCCGTGGCAACGGAGCGTGACGCCCGCGAGCCGGAGCCCAGCGGCCATGGCGCGAATTCAAGGCGGAATGAAGGGAGAGGCGGGAAGGCGCAGCGCGAGGAATGCGTGAATCCCGCGTGCCTCCGTCCGGTCAAACCGGCTTAGTGTGTGTGTGTTGTCGTTCTTATTCAACACAATGGCCATTAACGACACGAAACGGACCTTTACGGGTGTCCGTCTTGCACGGCCCACCGTGAGAAAAGCAGTGTGAAACAGCGCCTAAACGACGGGTGTAAAACGAGGCGAAGCCACCGGCCCTTCGCCACGAAAGCAACGCGTTTTCGTACAGCGGGGACACCCGCGCCGCAGCATTTTGGCTCATCCCCTCGTAGTGTGAAGGCTGCCGGTTCCAACCCCACTCCGGGTGCAGTGCCCGCCACCCAAAATAACGCAGGTTGGAATGACAAGAGTGAAACACCGCACCGCGAAGTTGTGCTCATTCTAAACCGCCTTGTATCACGGGGCGAGGAAGACATGAAAAACAGTGAAGTGAGCTCGCAGTCACGGGGGACCGCCAGCGAGTCGTGAGGTGTTTGTGGACCCAGAACTCGACCGCAAACAAATAGACAAGCCAGCGTCGGAGGAGTCGAGCCCCACGCAAACGGACAGCGGGAGAACGCGTGCCCACCTGTGCAGGTAAGGCGCCCGTGCAGGATCACCTGGCAGCACGCGTCGCACCAGCCGCCGCTCTCGTCCGCCGCGAACACGTGTCCTTCCCCGCTTTCCTGCTTCACCCGCGGGTCTCGGCTGCCCTCAAAGATGGTGCGAACGTCGGGCGGCCGGTAGCCCCTCTTCCGGCCGCGGGGCGCCGCCGCGTCGCCCTCGGCGCCTCTGTCCGGCCGCGCACCCTGGATCTCCGCCGGCGGGGCTGCGAACACGTCGAGGCTGCGCTTCGGGGGCGAGTGCTGCTTCTTGATCGCCTTCGCCCCCTTCGCTTTCGAGTGCCATATTTTGGCGTTGGAAGGCGGGAACATCTTTTGCGCGCTTTCCTCCAGCTCGTCCGCGATCGCCCTCGGCTGCTCTAGCGCCGTTACGGGCGGAGGGACAGGCAGGTACCGCGCAGGCGAGTACTTCCTATTCACTGCGAACATCGCCGCCACGCGGGTGTCACCGCAGGGAACCGCTCGATCCCCGCAGCCCTGCGACTCGGGACTGCTGACGTTTGGTGGCTGCAGACCTGCCGACACCGCCCCCCCGCACCGCCCCGCAGTCCAAGAGGCGCGGGTGACAGATCGGTTTTCAGTTTTCCGAGGATCGGGCGGTGCGAACGGCTTCCTCCCGCGCTCGATTCGAGTTTAAATAAGCCGACATCCCCACTCCTTCCTTCAAGCGGACTTACACGGTTACAGGGCAACGATTCACCTGTTCATACAGCAGGGCATTCTTAGCCATCGTCTGAGGGTAAATACCAGAGCCACAGCACGTGCTACAATTTTTTGGAAGTATTTTTGTGAGCACATGGTTTGACTTCAGTGATGCATACATACTGTACATGTGAAATACACTGGGGGTTCAGAATTCATTCTCAGCACCGGGCTGTGCATAAATGGCTTTGGATCCTCTGAAAAATGGATTTCAAATATCATAAGTAATGGCAAGTATTGAAATAAGTTCTTTACAAATAGGTCTAAGAGGGAACAGAATCCAAACTGCTGCTTAAAAAGGTGAAACTCAGAATGGGATTTGTGGCAGGTAAACAAACTGGACAATCCCACCCCACACACACACACACACACACACACAAAAAAAGCTCTCAGGCTGCAGCCATCATCTGCTGAACTTGGTACAGATTGCCTTTCGGTCCATTTCCATCGTGTTCAGCGATTTCCAGAGAGGATACAAACTTTGACAAGGTTTCTCCAAAAAGAACATTTATGTAAACAATGCTCAATTTGTAGTCCATCCTTGGAACAATTAAAAGGTCAATAAGG
Organism: Heterotis niloticus; assembly: GCA_018136845.1. Classification (NCBI taxonomy): domain Eukaryota; kingdom Metazoa; phylum Chordata; class Actinopteri; order Osteoglossiformes; family Osteoglossidae; genus Heterotis; species Heterotis niloticus. Next base: position 15,146,333 of record CM030900.1, read on the forward strand.
GGAAAAAAAAAAAAAGACACCATTTTCTGTTTTTATAAATTTTTTATTGACTAATACACATGGGATACAAGAGGAAAAAAAAAAGTTTCTGTATCAAGACATGAAATTCAAAGCAATTTCCTAGAAACAGGCTCTCAATTTCCTCCCAATGAGCCAGTTGTAATAGTCTTCAATTCTGTGTCAGAATTTGACTTCCAAATCCCATCACATCAGTTATGGCTCCCAGCGTTTCCCCAATGATCACACACCCAACTATCGGATGAGCGGCTCTTGGCTAGCACACCTGAGATCTTAAGCACAGGACTGAACTGAGCTGCACCCTCCCAGAATTAGAAAACAAACTGCAGCCACTAGGACACAGGATTACAACCATTAAGCCTGAGTAAATGGCCCAGAGTCTCCCTGAATAGTCTCTCACACACACAGGAATTCATACAAATGGACATAGAGTTATATAATGCAAAATTCTGGAAATTACCAAATTAAACATGCACTCATTGTAGTGCACTGAATTGCATAGAGTACCTAAGCTGCAGAGCATCAGAGGTAGAAACTATGAGCACAAACACACCTGAAACACAGCACTTTTCAAATCTGCAAAGGTCCGTGTTCCGATAATTACTTCTTGCATGCTGTACAGCTGATGTGCAACACAGATTAAAAAGCAACATGTGGCTTTAGGCGCCCCGAAGGCGGGGCAACGGAAGAGGACAATGCAGATGCTACAACCTGGCGACGTCACATCAGCTCATATCTGCACTTCCTTGATGCAAACATGACACTTATTTCCCATGATGGCATGGCGCGAAAGACAGTTTGCACACACGGCATCCAACCGGGTCGGGGCCAAACAGACAGGCATCCAAACTTACTGTATAAACCTTTACAAAACCTGATGGTGATGTTTCACATTTGTGATCAACACAACCTTACCCAGCTACATTCAGTCATTTCTGCTTACTGTACCATACAACACTAAGTACTAATACTCTTGACTTGCATTTACACCAGCATGTTCACTGAGCAAAATTTAAGGCAACATCAGAGGCAAAAGTTAGAATTTCCTTCACCACTGTGCTGACTAATGCTTTCAAGAAATTATAACATTGGTTGAGTCACTAAACTTGTTTTAAAGTTATCTTTTTAAATTTTAAAAAAAAAAAAAAAAAATCAGCTCCCAAAAAAGGTCCCTGGATTGTTCACACACAACAGCCTGGATCTTCATACCCCACAATTTCTTACGCAATTCTGCACTGCTGTTACTAGAGTTTTAAAAACAACGCAAAGGACAGCAAAAGAGGGGAAAAAAAAAGAAAAAAAAAAAAGCACAACATTTTACACAAGAAAACGATAAACATTGCACACTGCAAAACAAAAATAATGGTGGTTTAGAAATACAAACGTCTTTGTACGGCTCCATGATTATCAAAGCTTAAAAATCAAACTGACAGCTGACTGGACCAGTTTTTTGTTCATCTTCATCTCTGGTGTGTGCAATAAACCGAGCCTTAAACATTTTATTCTGAATTCGCTGATGCAAAAGTGTTGCAAATCAATTCAAAGGCAATCAGCAACATGGCTGTATCAACCAACATCACTTTTGTCAAGTCACATTAAAAAGGTCCACATTTACGAAGAAAATAAAGGCCCCCCCCCCCGCCGTATCACTGGACTTCATCGTTGTCTCCTGTGTCAAATGCTTTCTCCTGGAGAAAGAAAAATGGAAAAGTGAGATACAGTTATGCGGAAAACTGGCCAAGCAAGGTTTCAGTTTGCTGCACTTGAAATGTTCAATGAAATTGTGATTCTCAAAGAACTGAACTCTTTCATAACATTATTAATATAATTTTATTAACCTTATTATGATCTCCAAGTGTGAAATCAACTTAATACAAAACAAACTGCAAACTGACATCCAAGTTGCATTTAAAATGAAATAAAAAAGTTGATACTATAGTGTCCCTGCCCGGCTAGCTCAGTTGGTAGCACGTGTGACTCGCAATCTCAGGGTCGTAGGTTTGAGCCCCACATTGGGCATAGATGCAAATCCACCCACAAGGGGGTGCACCTCTGTGCCAGTCCCAAGCCCGGACAAAATGGAGGGTTGCGTCAGGAAAGGCATCTGGTGTAAAAATTTGCCAAACCAAATATGCGGACTATCTGCTGTGGCAACCCCTAACGGGAGCAGTTTAAAGGTTGAGACTGCAGGACCAGAGGTCATTTCCACAGTTTTTAAATAAAATACTGCTCATTAATAAAAACCAAATGCATAATTCCTCTTTGTTATATTTAATTACATTGGTGATATTTGCATTATAAGGGCCCCACTCACCCATCCTCCGTGCTGCTGTGCCCAGGTGGAGAAGTTGTCCTGCAGGTACTTGGCTCCAAAGCCCATCAGCATGTTCATGGGGTGGTACTGCACGGCCGTAAGCCTGCGGGTGACCTCGAAGGTCAAGGCGATCTCCACCCGCTTGCGTTTATCCAAGTCAGAGGCCTGCGGGGGCTCCATGGTCTTCACAAACAGGTTGGCCACTACTTTAAACAACTCGTAGTTAAAGCTCCGGAAACTCTCAGATAGTGTCTTGTTTTTCTTTATCTGGTCACACAGGAACATAAGAAAAATGAAATGTGGAGAATGCATGCTTTCAATTCACATCCTAAAACAAAACAAAAATTACAGACAGGAAAGAAATATGATCTTGCTCCTTGATGTGGCACAAGTTAGTACCAGGAACGACTGCCGCATCCCACCACAGAGGAAAAACTCAAAACAAACTTAATTTCCACCAAACTGCAGAAGAAATACATGGATAAGGGCCAAAGCCGATGCAAACAACCCAGTTGAAAGTTCTTATTAAAAGTTTAAATGAAAAAAAAAGAAAAAAAAAAAAAAAAAAAACCTGAAATGCACTCACTTCCTCATTGAGTCGGTCACCAGATTCCCTCAGCAGGTCTACTATTGTCTGGATGACATCTGTTGGACAGTAAAGCAAATTATCATTGCTGACCAATACCTGCACAACTTCACACCTTCAAGCAGTTAAAGTCCCAAAAAAACAAATAAACAATAAAAAAATCTCAACTGTGATTACATCAGAACTTAATTCTAAAACACAGTGATAAACCCAAACTACTTTTTAATATCCAGCTATAAAAAAAAAAAATCATATAAAAATGTCAGCTGCGTGGCCTAATAACTGCACAAATAATAATGACTTCCATCACTGTGTTTTCAGACATTGTACATTAAGGTGTTGTTTGTCCGGGCTGAACAAATTTATAAAATTAATGTTTACCGTCACTGCTGTCAGACTCGATGTCTGAAGGAGCAATATGCAGAGACTCCACAATCCTGGCCAGCCTGTCCACCACATCTATCATGACAGGAGAAAGCAGTTGTGAGTGTCACTGAGGTGGAGGGCAGGTCCCCCACTGTGGCACCTTCTTGCAGGTTGTTACACTTACCCCTCCTATACCTACACTCCAGCCTGCATCTTTCCCCAACTGGCTGCTCTGAAGTCTCAGTCTGTGACAGAACACAACTGAAGATCTTCTCCAGCTTACCCTTCTTCTTTCTCATCTTCTTTGACACGAGGGCTGCTCTGTCCGGTGTTCTCGTAACACTCTTCTTAGTGTAGGCCATGAGGAGCTTGAACTCCTCGGTGACCTCCAGAGCTGTGCTGCATCTCCAGTCGCCATTCTCCATCTTGCCACACCTGCAGAGACGGGAGACTGCGACTGAAAAATGCAAACAAGTGCAACGCGCATGGAACGGAAACCACCTTCTCATTACATAACACTCCAGTGACCTAATAATATGGTGTCTGCTAAATAAAAACATTTTAATTTAATTATACCCAGTACCTTAGAAACACCAAAACAGTTTTTAAAGCTCAGTGAGCTAAAAATAATGTTATCAGAAATCAGAACTTTGACCAGAAATCCTCCTGTTATGAAAAAACATTTGCAGAATGTTTGACAGAGTAACTTCCTTATTGTCACCTTCATGTTCAGCTCCTCTACCTACTGCCTCCAAATACTTATTTCAAAGATTATTCAAATCCTTCTCACATGTGGCAGCGCTCTTCTAATTCACTTTTTGAAAATTATGAAATAAAAGGTGGATCCAGAAAGAAATTAGCACTTCCCTAAAGTAACTATCATATGAACACAGCATATAAATCAGTCTGTAGTTGCCCATGATATTTTCCCCCACGCTTTGATACTTGAAAGTTGCATGCATTTCCGCCTCCTGGTTACTAATAGCATTTATGAAAGTGAGTTGAATCAGGTTGCATAATCAAATATGCACATGATTTTTTGCATATGCAGAGTTTGACAGCGTTGTGAGGTGAATGCCAGCAGTGAGTGTGTGAGCGGTGCAGAAGCGATACTGGAAGGGAAACCAGAGGAATAAACCTGGAGCCTAGAGGGCACTGCAGGGCAAGTCAAGGCATGTCAGTGCACTGCAGCCTTTATAGTCCTGGGATAGGGGTGGAGGGGGCCATCTCCAGCCATTAAAAGCCCACTGAACTTGCAGACTTTCTGACCGTCATTCTGCATCCAACATCCTCAAGTCATTCTTTTGGTTGCAAGCCTTAACCAATGTCTGCTGGTGGACAGTTGAGAGATGCTGTGGGACACAAGGGCTGTATTTCCACAGCTGCTCAGTGCTGATGGTGCATTTATTCAGGGACTTCCACCAGCACTGTCTGGTCTTAATACTCATACTGCTTTACTTCATTTTATAACCCACATTAGAGTAGGATATAAAAGTGTTACTGTAGTACACAGTGCAGAACTGGACAGCACTGAAGGGAAAAAAAATTACACTTAAATTTCGCTTTTGGTTTTCCAGAATTTCTGTATGTAGGCACCCCCTCTCCCCACACAGAGAAGAAAATTGAGGAAGAGCTAAGATTGGATCGAAAAAGGAGAGGGCATATCTATTTTTATAAAAATACAACTGACTTGCATTTATTGGCTCATCATTAAAGTCAGTGTAAAATATCAACAATACAAGGTACTGCTATTATTAATATTTCTTCTACCAAAAACCTTTACCCAAAGTAATTTATTATGTCACTGTATTTACACTTATTTATCAATTTATATTGCAGGCCTTTCCTACTGCATCAATACAGAGTCAACACCTCGCTAAAGGGGGACTACAGCAAGAGAGGAAATTCAAGCCAGAAACTTTCTAGTGATCACATGACAGCAACAAACAACAGCAGAAGCCAGTTTTTAGGTTCTCGCACACGGGACAGTAGGAAGGTCCCTAGTCAGCATGGTTGTCTTTCAGTCTGATGGTTGCTGGTTCAAATCCCCCTCCGGGTAGTGCGCCCTCCTGAACTTAGAACAGCCACTTGAATAAATTGGAAAACCGTTGCTGGCTGGACAAAGTGCCAACGGACGAGATTAACAATAGTAGTAATTCTAAAAAAGAGAGAGTCACAGGCAAGCCGTCCCGCTGCCGCGGCCAGCTTTCACTTTCGATTCGGTCATTCATTATCAACACGGCAGAGAACAGCCTTTAAAAGGTAACAAAGTTTCACTGAAAGAGCTTCATTGCTTCGCAAAACGACATCGTTTCAGGCGCCATTTAATCAGGAATCCCCAACTTTTACAAAACACTGCCGTCTTCTGTTTATTAAGAAACACCTCGACGAAGTGCTGCATCGCGCAAAGTTGCCACAACTCCTTAACCGAACAAGGTGTTGACTAAATAATTAACATGAAACAGAAATACAATAAAAATATTAAATAAGTCACTGTGAGGGACACTGTCGTACTTACATCAAGAAGCTAAAACTTCGGTCGTGTTCCCCGCCGTATCTTCTCTCAATCGTCGCCCGTCCGTCCGTCCGTCTGTCCGCTCGCTCGCTCGCTCGCTCGCTCTCAGAGGCGTACGGGCCTCGTATTTATGCTGTCCGGTAGCGTCGTCCTTTACGTCATCCTGATGTCACAACTTGCAGTAAAAGCAGTCGGCGGTTGTTTCCGGAAACACACAGAAAAATGGGTGCTTGCTTGTAAGACGGTTTTCTGTATCATAGAAGGGTGCGTGGCCTGGATTCTATGATAGCGCCACAGGGAAAGAATTTTACTTTATTTTTTTTTTTTCTAAACGAATGAAATGTTTCACGAGTAAACGTCGTAAAACCCCTGGCCGTGCTGCTTCTCAGGGTAACGTCTAACCCCTGTGCACAGCTTTGAAAGAACTGTTTATGCATTTCAAACTCTTGGTGCCACTTGTTTTTTTCCTTTATTCTTATTCCATTGTTTGTATAGCATTTTTGTTTTAAGAACTGAATACAAACACCATTTATTTTTCATGTTCAGTTTATTTTCTGTAATGAACGTGTATCCCATGACATGCTTTTCTTCGCCGTTTCAACCTGTACCACCCCGCACACGGGCTCGCTGACAGATGGCGTCTTCGCGGCTGTACAAACCAGTCTTTACCCCTTAGCCCGATGCGTGTAGAACGGCAGCGTGAGCTTTTCTCTTCTTCTGCTTTAAAGTGTGAAATTTCAACTACCATACGTGACATATGGAAATCATTTCCAGTGTATTCCTCCTGCAACCGCTGTAAAAAATACTGTAAGCTGACCTCGGGGATCTCACATCTCAGGCAGAGCTTGCGCAGGACAGTCTAACACTCGCCATACGACAGACTATTTGCAGCTCTCACTAAACTCATGTTATCCAGACTGACAAATGTCACCAAATTTCTATTTGACAGTCAACAGGGATGACTGACAGGGGCTGAAATGGTAGAAAGAAATGTAGCTAAAACAAAATATCATCTACTGACATGGACATTCAAGTAATCCCAAATTTCAAAAATTACATAAAGAAATGATGATTAAAAGGGAAAGGTATCAAGCCACAGTCAAGATCCATGAAACAATAGTAAAAACTTCATACCTTTTCTGGGGGAAGACAACCTAAGAGATAATAAATACCCATGCATCACAATGTTTAAAAACACAAAAATGATATAAAATAATATATTCTATCCATACAAATATTCAAACATAACTCAGATTTTAGTGGCTTTTCCTTAGCTGGTATCCGCATGCAAATATTTCCTTAGGGATGACAAACGTCTAACAATATCTGGCAAGTGGAAGAATCGGACGATTTTACGCCAGAAGGTTGACCTTGGGTTCAGGTTCGGCTGCAATACCCAAAACAACTGGCCAAATAAAGTACTACAGTTGAGGTTGGTAATAATGTCACAAATGACAACAGATGCCTTTACCACAAGCCAGGGAGTTTCACAAAGTCACAAGTGTTACCCTCTTCAAAAAAAGGTCAAATAACTCTGTATACTTTGAAAGAAAATAAAGACAAAAATATACAAAAATCAGATATTTTCACTTTTTTAAAAAATGCACATTCCACCACAAAGTTAAGTGGTGTGTCAAACAACCACTATACAGTAAAACATTAATGTAATGTAAAAATGCTCAAATATACTCCATTCCTATTGCATTGAATATGGCTCAGATTTTTTTCTTTTCATCAGACAGCTATGCACAAAAACATCAGCACACTCACCGTAGTATTTTAACCGAATACAAGGAAGGTCTCGAGCAGAGCGAAGCGCTCTTCACTAGAAGACATCTGGGTTCGATTTTCACTTTAAAACAAAAAAAACTGCATGATCATCTAGAGAGGCAGATACAGCAGAATACAAACCCACTAAATACCGCTCACAATTCAGAATATTTTAAAACAGCAGGAAGTGTCCAGTGTTGTCTGGGAAACAAGGTAATTTGGTTTTGAAAATGACAGTGTACACCATGGGGACTGGTTAGAGAAATTAGTACAAACTTTGATAACTGCTGCCATCAAATTATCATCACTACTTTTGTGAAATTCAGTAAATTGGTAACCTGTCAAAATGAGAATTATGTGCAAAAAGGCGATAAAGTGAGATATGCGAGGGTCTGTATAGCAATTAAAAATGTACTGTGGTGGAATACATGTGTCTTGTGTGTGAAATACGGTCATGCAGTATTATTGACAAAGGCATTGTCCTAGCCTTTACATAGTTACTGTGTCTTTGGCACACAAATGCGTTCACTACTATATTTTACAGTCTCATTGGAGGAGCCTTACATTTTAGTCCCCATTTACCACCACCTTGTAAATAAGAGCCACTCTTCACCTTTGCAAGAGAGTCGAGCTCTCGTTCTCAGACCAAGGCATTTCTGGGATCCTCAACCATTTGGCCAATCCTGCTACAATCATTCATTCAATAAATAAATCAATAAATAAGTTCACAAATAAATATCAGACAAATCAGAAGTAAACATTCCCATAGCCATAGCAACAGAAAGAGTCAAAGGAAATGTGAAGAAAGCGTGGGCCTCTCCAAGCTGCTGGCTTCTTCCACAAAAGCCAATGGGAGAAACGACCCCTCCTGCAGCCACGGACGATACGTCCCCGTACAGGGGCTGCCCTGTCCAGCAGCACGCTCTTGCTCCAGAGCGGCCACATCCAGCGTCCAGCGGGTCGTATCCACTTCCAGCACTGCAGTCCAAGACCAGTACAAGGCCCGGTCAGCAAACCCTGTAATCCCAGTGCTGTGGGGGAAGATGGAGGAAGCCAGGCCCTCATACTGCTGTCTCCAGGTCCTCATGCGAGATGGTCTGGTACTGTTGCTGGCTCTCCAGGTAGGAAGCCAGCTCCAAGTCCCCAGATTCCTGGGCCTTGTCTTTTGGCGTCTTTCCCTGAAACGCACGTGCACATTCACTTGGTGTAAACACGAATGGACTGAGACTGTATCAGCAGATCTCCGTTTGTTGTGCCAAAATTAGCCCCTGGGCTTTTGCTACGATTCATAATTAGTCCTATTTACCCAAGTAATCACTTGTATTTACCTGAAAAAGTACCTAACTTCACCTTGAAGAACAGGAAGCACAAGTTTTACAGAAATGTCTTATGAGCCATGAGCAAAAAGCAGAAGAACTACCCCGACCTGGAAGTTTGCCTTCGTAAGGGACGCTCCGGCTTCCACCAGCAGTCGACAAACAGTGTGCTGGCGCTGGGAAGCTGCTCTGTGCAGTGCCGTTTCCCCTCTGAACACACATACACATAAACACACACAAAGAGGAAGCTAATATGAGCTGCAGTCACAATGTAACAATGCCAGCGGGACAGTTTCCATTTCATTATGCAACTGTTTATGTTGACACCATAAAATATTTAAGAAGCCAGCAAATGCCTCCAAAGGTAATTAATTTTATGTTTATACATTTCAAAGCACTTCTAAGGTCTATTTTTTTTTTTTCCACACTCACACCTCCCCTTAAGTAAAACAAAATAAATCAAATGTACATACGTTTCATTGTCTGTTAAGTCCAGGATAAACTTGGAGCCTAAAAATAAAAAGAAAGCAATTTCCTTCCTTTGTCAAATATTTACATGTTTCTTTACCAATTTAAATGAGCAATTAGATATTTTAATCACATAATATTCCATTATATCAGTATCTTTCTTTCACATATTAAGAAATGTTTTGCTCCCTTAAAACACTTTTCTTCACCCTGAAGTTGCCTGTGTTTTCAATGTGGGGGGCTTTCTGTGAACTCTTACCCTGCTCATGTGAGTACTTTCCTCTACCTCTCAGGACTATGAGCTGCATGAGACACAGGAGGAGGACACTCACCATGCTCCAGAATGAAGCGCACCACAGCGGCGTGCCCATGCTGCGAGGCCAGGTGTAGGGCTGAGCAGCCTCCCAAGTTCCTCACCAACAGGTTAACTCCGCTGCTCCACGAGCCTGAAAACTGTGTGTGTGTTTGTTGTGGGATGCAGGAGGATGGAGAGACTCCTTCACAAAAGCATCCAGGACAAATTCCACATGACCCAAGACAGTAAAACCATTTACTGATACTGACTGCACAATTTCTCAGCAGGTATTTCCTTGTGCTTCATCATCCACACACACACACACACACACACACGCCTTTGCTGCCCCAGTCACATGTTCACACGCAGGATTTGTGTATTGACTCGGTATCTTCTGTGAAAACGCATGCATTCATTTTTACTAAGTAGGTCTGTGGTTTCCCCAGACAAATTTAAGTACACAAAAGAATGTTTGAGAATTTCTCTTCAGATGTCCATTTTCAAACGCAGTAGGAAGATTAGCAGGAACTGCTACCATGTCTATGACTGCAAAAGGGGTATTTGGTAGGAGCTGTGGAGTAAAAAGGTAGGAGTGGCGCTGGTGGGACAAGAGCACAAGCACATAGGAATGGGGAGAAGGAGAAGCAAGACAGGAGTTGGGTGGAAAAAGAAGAGGAAAGCAAAAAGAAAAGGCAAAAAAAGTACCATTGGGAGGTCTCCGCAGGAAGCAGCATCGAGCAGAGCTGTGACACAGAAAGTAGCCGTTAGTAACCTGTGCCAGATCCTATGAATCACTAATCCTGCACAAACTTGCAAAACAGACCCCTGAATCACTAACATTTTTTCCTCCCAGTAAATCCATCAACTATTGTACTATTCTTTTGTTTTACTGTTACTATTTTCACTGTGCTTTTAGAGATTTCTAAAGAGATTTCTGCCAATTTCCCTTCAAAATTTGTCATCTTCATTGTATTAGAAATGGCTAAGCAAGATCAAGGAAAACGATACCTTGTTCTTCTGCAGTCAGAGGCATCCTGAAGGGCAAGAAAAAGTAAAGTGAGTCATGTTTCTCATAAAAGATATTAGGTGAGGTTTGTACCAAAATGGTTAGCAGTACTGCAACACTGACTAAAACACGGCACTCGTATTTCTTTGTTTGTACCAGAAGGGAAGGAGTCCTTAGAATTATAAGGGACTGAAATGAATCTAAAGAAATTCAATTTAGATACTTGTGCTAAACACTACACACCTCAAGGAAGTAAGCTTCAGGGTTAGCAGTGTGGTGATATTGGCCAACAACTGGACATTTTGACTTAAGAGTGTGAACCAGAAGATTATCTATCATGGACGTAACCCTAAGAGCTTCAGGAGATATCCAACACAATCGGTCTGGAAAAACATTCTTAAATACATCTGAAGACATTCACAACTGTAAGCTAGGGCTTAGAGAAAAGTGAAGAGGAGACAGGGACATGCTCACACTAGCCCAGTGGGTGCCCGGAATAATGTTATTTGATTTGCGTTAGCCTTGTCACTTGCATGTCAGAACATCATACATGAACAAAACTGTGATTCATTAATCAACAACTCTTTAAAATCTGTTTTAAAGAATTTTTTATTCTATGTACAACTTCCTTCTGCTCTGGTATTAGTGACAGCCCAACATCAGTTAAATGATAGCATGTAGCACAGCGACTGGAAGTAATCAAACCAAAAAATACGACCACATCTCAGCAGTACTCCAATCTCTGCACCGGATACCAGTCAAATTTAGAATTGACTATAAAATCTTATTACTAACATATAAGGCAGTGAGGGGGACTGGTACCTCAGTGAAATACTTGAGGATTACATTTCGGGTCGAAGCCTTCGATCATCGGAAGCAGGTTACCTTGTGTTTCCGAGGATCAACAAAATGACGGTAGACGGACATGCATTTGGCTACATGGCCCCTAAACTTTGGAATAGCCTGCCAGATGAATTACGTTCTATCACCTCCTTACCTCTCTTTAAATCTAGGTTTAAAACTTACCTTTTTGATTTAGCATATCATGCATGATGCCTGTTGTGAAGCCCCCTGAGTATGTACCTTGCCTGATGCCCCCTCTGTTTTTTTAAGCCGTTTGTGCTGCAGGTCGCCTCGCAGTGTCTGCTACGTCAGTGGACTGAAAAGACTGGGACGGATGGGAAACAGGACCGGAATATATGCAGGGGACAGGCAGAAAGCCGATCAACTCGATCACAACGAATCGGACGCTGCGGACGCGGGTGGCCGTGCCTGACTGTGAACCGAAACCATACCAAACCCCTTATACCACAATAACAAAAACCTACAATTCCTATTAACATTGTTATGAACTGGCTATTAACTTTGTATAGAATTCCCAGGAGGGGTGGGCTTCCACTGGCACATGGACCCCCAGACTTTTATTTTTCTCCTATTCTCTAGCAGAAAGGAGTTTTTTTTGTTTTCCTCTTCTGCATGGCCAGATACCAACTGTACATGTACTGTATACTACCCTTGTCATGTCTGTTCAGCACTCTGCGTCACTACAGTGAGAAGAGCACTATATAAAAATAAAATTGAATTGAAATAACCCCTACAAAGGCTGCATACTTAATTCTGCAGATCCCCAGCACTTCATCTTTGAGCAAGTCACCTGAACTATAATTTTTAAATAAATTCACTGAACTGTGTCAATGGGACAGAAGCTAAAATTTAAGTAAGGGATGTTGCACTTAATTTACAATGTGTGTAATGCTTTTCTCTTGGTTTTCTTGTGCTCCCCAAAATGATTAATAAATAAATTACAGGAAAAAAGTGTCAAAGAAGAAGGGTGGTGATAAAATATCACATTTACTGTATATCATCTTTATATCAGCTTTAAGGATTGAAAATAAGTTTGAAATTATCAAGCGGTTTCAGAAAAACAAAACATGCGGTATTGTTCCAATGATGATGACAGTTATCCTCCATCATTATCTCCAGAACTTCAAAGCTTCAACTCCATCTCACATCCTTTCATCTAAGTTGTCTTCACTTATTTTAAAGGCCCTGAATTTATTAACTTAAGATGTTTTTTCATTGTGTAAGTATTCCATTAGGACTATTTATTGTGTTTGGCTGTGTTTTGATTATGAATGTCACCCAACCTTATTTTCCCATAAGTCCTGTTACTCATATGGCAAACAACTATTGTGCTGTGCAATAACTGGCAGTACTGCAGACAGATGACAGTGTCGTACCACCTAACCTCCAGTTCACTGGTACATTAGCCCTTCACCAGGATGCATGGACCTACAGACCTGGGCTCCACAACCACATCAGGCATTCCTGGGCAGCTGCCCTGCTCTGCTGTTTGGGCCTCATGATCCAGGATGAACACTTCTTCCTGACAGATTTCTGTCACAAAGTGCAGGTGCTCCTGGAAATGCAGACAGGTATTTAAGCACAAATGTGAGCCAACATAATGGTCCAGCGATGCTCAAGTACTGTTAAGCGTCACATGATCAACTATCACTTTAAAGGGAAATTATTAGCCCGCTCACCTGAGCTTTGTCTATACGGTAAAAGCGGTCGGCTGACGTTGCTGAAAAAGTGACACACAGAACAACACAATTTACCGTGCAGTGTTAAAGCTGCTCTTTTCAGCACTGTTAAAGAAATTGTTCACTGCAAAAAATGTTTTCATGAAACTCTTATAAATACAAGGAACTAAAAAAGTAGAAATGATTACAGTAAGGCAACATCCAACTCACAGTCCAGGAAGCTCCAGTTAGGGGACAGTCTGTGAGCGGAACCGGGTCGACGGAGGCTGCGGGGCTCATCCTGAAAGATGAGTGGTGAAGGGAAAGGCTTCATCATCCCTTTTCAGAGGCAGGTAGCAGATGGGGTACTGAGAAGAGCAGTTACCTGGTAGTGGACTCTGTGGGCTCCAGCAGGGGCCTGATGAAGGTCCTGTAGAGACAGGTAAGGGTCAGGTCAGGAGGTGTGCGGGGTGATGAAAGGAGAGTGGGCAGCACAGAGTTGAACCAATGAACCGCTGTATCTGTGCACCTCTAGTCTTTCATTCTGGTTAACAAAACAAAGTTTATGCTGCCAACAGAAATGTGTGGAAAGCTGACCACAACAACCAGAAGTAGAGAGTGAAAAGGAAAAGGTTCTTAGCAAATACACAGCTCCTGGAAAAATCTCAGGCAAGCTACAGTATGTAAAGCATAAATTGATCTGGTTAAGTTTCACTTTGGACTTCACACTATTTTTGTTCAGCATTGTTCACGTGCTGCTATGCTCAATGTGAAAAGGACTAACAGGGAATTTTCCAACATAAGACTGTTGAGCTATAGCCAGAATAGGAACAAAGCACAACAAGCTGCAACATGGCAAGATGATGAGCCTGGAGAGTCCCAAACTGTATGTCCATTACTAACAGAGAATACTATTCCCGAGAACTAACCTGGCATAAGCCTCAAAGACTTTTATCTTGGATAACTTACCACTATCTACAACTCAGGTCCTCCTGCTGAGAACTCACCAGTCAAACTGGACAATTTACACATTTCTCTTGCTTCATCAGTCAAAACCCTGGGAGTAATAACTGACCCAAGTCTCTGGTGCTTCTAGCACACTGAAACCATAACGTGATCTTGTGTATTACATTTGCAGGATCCACCTATACGTCATTATGCACAGCTCATGGTCTAGGCTGTTTTGATATCCCACTTGGACCGCTGTAGCTCCCATCTGTGCGGTTTTCTGGCCTCCATAATCATTCTCCAGCTGAATACTACAGCACAAGTTGTGTTTGACCAGCCAAACTGTTCCCATGCATCCATCCTCTGCTTCTGTCTCCACTAGCTTCCTCTACAAAATGGTCGTACCTCGCCTCAATATCAACAAGACGCTTTCATTTTGTACACTGCAGCAACAACGCAACACTCCATCTCTGGCCATCTCATAAAGGCTCTCAAAACGCACATCTTTCCAACCTTCTTGTCATCATCTCTCCTTAGAGCAATGAAAACTTTAAATGTATAAATATACATCACACCACCACCATAATCATGTTGTACTTTGTGTTTTTAGACTCAGGTTCCACAGCTATTCATGTAATGTCAACCAGCAAAAACTGGGGTACTGGACAAACTATGTGTCAATAAGCCTGTACATGTATGTAAAACACATTGGTATGAAATGTAAATATGCTTACTGCAAGATCTTTTTTCGTTTTTTTAACGCTGCTAAGTGACTTAATACAAAGTAATTGGTTGTTGGAACACTTAAACATACTTCAGCTCGCTTGAATACACTCAAAGAGGGAGAATTCGGGAATGTTACAGTATAAAACTAACCATGCATCAAATTTTGCTCCATGCAAAGGTGAACTGAAGGTTAATTAAGCTTGACCCCGATGAGAAACAGACTCACCTCCTGTAGGCGGTCAATATATAACCGACAGGTCTCCAGGTCACAGTCACCCCTCACCACCACGATGCCGACAGGAATGGCTGCACAATAAATGCTGTTTGTCAACACTCGACAGGTACTTCCTTTCAGATTACACTGGTTATATTGGCATTTGGAAAGAACTCAACACAAACTTAGCAGTTTCAACTGTTCCCTTTGCTTTCAACTCTGATTCGTGTCTCAACGCACTGAACAATAAAATAAAAAAAAATGCCAAGAGTTGCAAATGACACAATTATGTAAAGCAAAAAGAAAAAAAACCCTTATAAGAATAGAGAGATGAATCCGAACGATGCCAGCAAACTTTATGAGTGCAGAATGAAACAGATGCTCACAGATATCTCGAAGTCGCTCCTTGTCAAATTGGAGTTTCTCATACTCTTGCAGACTGATGCGGTTCACCCGGAGTCGCAGTCTGTCTGGGACAGAGTGGGGGCTGTGCACACAAACAGATGGACAAATACAAGCTGTTACTGTGGTAACAGCATTACCAGCACTGCTATAAAAACTGTGCGAGTACAGTAAATCTACTGGAAGCAGAAGGGAAAGCGGCAAATCCTATTTCTTTGGTACAGCAGATGCTTTAATAAAAAGTGACTACAAGGCCCTATTTCCGCAAGTACCAGCTTCTGGAACTTTTCACAGCTATTTCTTAAGTCAGCCACCCCCACCTAGTGATTTTAACCGCCACACTTTAAAAGTTCATTTCCAGTGGCCTACATCCACACTCCCTGCGCTACAAAGTCCAACAGGGATGTGGTTCCCATGCTTGAGGCACCTGGTATTACAGATCCCAGGTTCACAAGTCATCACTGTAGGAGGCAGACCAACTGGAGTTCTGCCACCTTCCGAAACAGGGCCTGCCCACAACCACAAGGCCAACACACAAGCAAGGCATGCAGTGTACACACAGGAAGAAGCTGGCTGGAGCACGCAACACACTGAGAGTGCGTACATGCACACATTTGTCCTGTGCAAATGTGTGGCATAAAAACAGGGTGCCAAAGCAATTATGTCTTCTCCCTCCATAAAAATCAATCTGCACGCCTCAAAACTATTACTGTCAGTGCAATATTAAATCATTTCTCTGATCCTGAAATATGGTACCAGTACAGCACACTTTATTGTGTGATGAAGGCTGAGGCAAATAGTCTGCACAATACCATGCATTTTCAGAGCTTAACAGTGAGTCCTACAAAAAGAAACATGGCAGTTGCAATAGCAGAGCAGTCAGACTCTTAAGCACAGTGTGAGACTCATCTCTGCACACTCTTTTTCTAACTGCTCACTTATACAGGCAACGTGCTGCTCGACTTGCATCATAATGGGGGAAACACATGACAACCCATGGAGAAACCCCCAACCTCATCACCCTGGAATGGGTGTGGGAGGGGTGGTTAAAAGGCCAGGCCAAGAGATACTTACACGGAGAAGGAGTCTGGGGGGGCGGAGAGGCGGCGCAGGTCGGCCGCGCACACTTTCTGAATGCTGTACAGGCCAGCGGCACAGTCACAACCAGCACAGGCAAGGCGATGAGAGCGCAGCACGCAAATGGAGGGGAGCAGGGGAAGAAAAGGAGTGCATGAAGGAGGAGTAGAAGAGAGGTAGATGGAGGGAGAAAGAGATGCGGAGGAGGAAAGTGAGAGGTGAGGAGGGACAGAGAGAGTAACACTGGCAGCTGCAGACCACATCCAGATCTGCAGCTTCTAGTGAGACAAGTAAAACTCACAAGCAAAGATAAGAACCACTTGCGGATGTGCCCACAGGTGGTATCAAAGCAGAAAAGATTAGATAAGGGGCACAAGTTCTGCTTACCTACAGACCTACCTACAATCTGAAGCATTGAAAGACCCACCATAATGTATAGCAGGGTACAGCTGCCAGCAATGCTATGCTGCTGGTTTTATTTTAAACAGACACAGAATTTCCTGTATGGCTGTGTGTTTGTGCAGTTTTCCATTTAACCTTTGGTATCAATCTCTGCAACAGAATGTGAAAATGTACCTCTACTTACACATGCTTTGGGGAGAGTCCACATGGGTGGAAACGTATAACGTAATATAACTGTGCTGCTGTTTAATTTATGACTGTATTAATGCATATTTCTTTTGCAAATCAGTTTGTGAATACATGACTGTGCGGCTGCGTTTTGCGCAACTTAATCCTGTTTTGTTTTAACAGGAGGAGGTGAGTTCTTGTACATATGGGTGCTTTTTAAGTGCTTCTGTATCAAGAGGACTAGATACAAGGGAACAGACGCAGGTTTACGTGTGATTTTGTATGACTGTTTTCCATGCTTTGTGTTTTATTTCTGGTTACACCTGAGTACATACCTGTGTGTATGAGTGTGTGCCTATATTGCTGTCTGTGTGCCCGTGCATACTCACTCGTTGAGCAGTGGGACGGAGGTGCGTCTCTTGCTTTTCTGCACCATGTTGGCCTGGTTTCTGAGGGAGATGCGCAGTGTTGAGGGGGCCAGACGGCACGGCTCCCCATCCACCTGCACAGGCAATGTCTTGAAAGTGGTCAGGATCACCTCGCGGCACTGGTGCAGCCTTTCTCCATGTCCTCCCACCTGCAGTGCTGCCTGTGGACACAGAAGGAGCATGTGATGCAGCCGTAGTCATGTGAGCCTCATGACAGCACCGTTGTCCTACTTACCAGAGATGCCATGGTGAAGCCGATGACTTCGATGCAGCCGTCATCATGGCGCTGAGGCTCAAAGTCGCGGTGGTCGCCCGTGTTGCCCCAAGGCATGGTACCTGCACAGTACCTTTAGCAGAGCAGTACATGGCCTCTGTCATACAGACACGAGCGCAGCAGAACTTTTGCACCGTTGGCTCTCTGTTAGTCAGTAGATGGCATAGTGATTAAGCAAAATAACTCACAGGACTACGTGAGGGTATTTCCAAAAAATTTTGCCTCATTTTTAGCAAAAGGCAAAGGTTGGAAACTTCACAGAGATGGGTGGGTGTGTATGTGAGTGTGTGTGTGAGAGAGAGAGAGAGAGAGAGAGAGAGAGAGAGAGAAAGAAAAGAATATTGCCTTGCCTACAGAATGATGGCTAAGGGTCTGATTAAGTGCTCACTGAACAATTGTGCAACTTCTTTTTCAAGGGTTATTGCTGTACACAGATCTCTCTCTCTTCAGCACTCAAAACAGTTTTTCTTTGCCTGATATTTTACTGCAAAGTGATAAAAAAAGAAGATAGATTTAAACTGCACTTAATGATATGGATAATAAATCTGAATGAATGAGACTTCAACAGTAGCGTGTGGAGGTGGGCGGCCAGAAGAAACCAGCATACATGAGATGGTGAGCGTGGCATCAGAAGCCACTGTTTGCTTTGAGTGGTGCCATAACAGGGTGGAAGCGCACAGGCAGTAAAATATCTGCGAGATAACGGGGAAAGACTGTATGTGGTTAGTGCACTCTACATACCTGGGAATGTTTAAGAAGACAATACACTGGAACTTAAGCTCCTGGATCTTAGGTGTGAGATCAGTGCCATCACACTGTGGAAAACAAGAAGGAGAGGCAGGTGGAGAAAAAGGTAAAAAGAGACACCAAACAAGACCGGGAGTGTCACTTTCAGAACTAAAAGTCGTGCAACATGCTTGAAGATTTTTTTCCACAGGAGCTCTTAAAATATTAAACCACTGGGGCTGCTGCCGGCTTCTCCAGTAAAACACAGCTTTTTCTCATTTGGCTAAACCTGCTGCATTTACAGTAACAAAAAAAAAATTGTGAAAAAGCTTCAAGAAAAGATGCTTCTGATGGGCTGGACTATGCTTGGTGCAACAGTGACAGGTGAAATCCAACACTGTTTACATTAGCTGGAAATTACTAGCAGAGCACAATCGCTAGTAATGTTTTTATAATGACACAATGGTAAACTCCTCTCGGAACAGTTTCTGGTTTTTGTGGCATTTCTATTTCTCTAATTTCTTCAGGATGTGTACCGACACAAAGTGTGAGTGGTGTGAGCGCCTCCAAGTGGTACCACCCCCACATAGCTCTGCACTCACCACCACTCTGACATGTTTGGACAAGTCCCTGGAGCTCCTCTGGAGGAAGTCAGAGAAGGCTGCCTGTGGAGACAAGGACAGGCGCATCATGCTGTGATTCTGCAATGCTGGCACCATCACACTGTAACTGTAACTCAATCAAGCTGGACGTCTGTGCTTATTCACGCCCTGCTCACCCCTGCATAGAACATCTTGTTGCGGAAGCGGCTGTTGAATTTCTCAGGGTTGGCTTCTGCACATAGGGAGAGACAGAAGTCAAAACAGTCCCTAACAGCACTGGTAAGCAACATTGACAGGAAAGAAGGTCCTTCAATCATTTGCACACTTGACTTGTTAGGATCTTTTTTTTCTGCCAGTAAACTGTTGGTTACTAGTATGACAAGAGGAAAAAACACAAAATTGGACTAAAATATAACTTTGAGCTCTTCAGTTTCCACTTACCTCTGGACTCATGGAATTCCAGTGTGACATGGGCATCAAACCCCAGGCTGAAGTAGTTATTGAACACATTAAGAGGAAGCTGGAAACCAGCACACATTCAAATTAAAAGAGGTGAAAATGTTAAAAATATTTTATGGAAAAACATTACACATCTTTATTTTGCCATGCTCTCTGAATGCACCTTGTGAGTGCCCTCATCACTCTGGGACAGGCTCCTCTCCACCTGGAGGTTCCAGCGGTCCAACTGCACCACACTTCCCTCCTCCACTTGACACAGGATCTTAGACACTGGTTCATCTGTGTATCCCTGCAGCAGGACAAGAAGCAGAGCATCAGCATGTGAAGACGAAAGGAAGGAAACCCACATGACCAGTAGCTGAGCAATGCTAACAGGAAATCCTGTTACACAAAGGAATAATTCACAGCTAAAGCCACAACAATATCTAAAACAACAGTGATTGTGTGATTTGACAGTTATGGCACTGTGCATTCATCCTATATAATGCAAAAAATCAGTTTCAAGGGCAAAACAAATGGATAGAGTTCTTTGATAGTAAAGTCCCTAGAATAGCAATTCAGCTTGAACTTGAGAGGGAGAAAGAGAGACACACAAGAATATAGACATCAAGACCTCCAATTTCCACCTCCACAATGAGGAGTAATACAGGGACTGTGAGAGCATAATTAAGGAAATTTCAAAAAGCCTCAATTTAAAAGGCATAAACTAGAATTCATTATGGCAGAGTCCACCAACTGACATGCACATCATGTCTTTTTCAAAGGCTGGTGTTATAAGAAAGAAAAAAAAACAGAACAATATTATAGCGACTGCGGAAACATCTCAATAGCATATCCCATCCCACATAGAAAAGATAGAAGAGAAAATAGCAGACATTCAGAAAAGAAGGGTCAGATTTCCACAAGATCCATGGGTGCAAGGCTTTGGCATCACACAGTAGCAAACGCACCAGAATAAATAATGCTAACCTTCATAGCACCCTTCGTGACCAGGGCCAACCATGCTCCCCCTGCTCCAGTTTCAGGAGCACTTTGATACCAAAGCCATGGAGAAGTTGACACTAAGCACGAGAGGCTTGCTAGCACAGGTGTTAATCAGGGTTGGAGTGATGGTTTAAACAGCCGGCAGTCACTCCCTTTCTGTACCATCTCCTTCATCACAAACCTCAGCTAAGAATCCTCCTGTTATGCATCTGATCCCAGTGCTACTCACCCCTCCCCAGTTCAATGTGCGTGCAAGGTCATTTCCTGTCCCAAGAGGCAGTACAGCCACAGGGGGCTGAGGATTCATCTGCAGCTCATCCAAGGCTGACAGGATCCACCCCACCTGGGGACACAGAGCACAGCAACATATTAGTATGAACCACTTCAGTCCAACCTGTGGTCAAAAAGTTGCCACCTGTCCTCAAGCAACACAGATATGCTAGACAACAAAACATTTTGTGAACAGTTTATACAAATGGGTATAAAATGGAGCAATTCAGTGGGAGTGCCCTAGTCAGGGAAATGGGGTATGAGCCAGGAGCCACCATATTTTGGCTTAAAGTAAATAACTTCAGTTGCTATGGAACCTGTTCCTCTGAAAAACTACAGCGTGAAAATATTCTATGCACACAAGCCATATCAAAGAAACCTATGCGTTACTGTAACTACAAAAATCAAACTCTCTCCTTTCTCTGTCTGCCCCCCCCTTCATCTGTCACTAGGTGGCGGTACATTCAAAAGCATAAATCCATCAGTGTAGGCGCAAAATCTGTAGTGTCTTACCGTCCCATCTCCTCCACAGGCAAGGATCCGCAGATTTGGCACTTTCCTGTACAGGTCCAAACTGGAAGAGCAGCAACAACTCCAGTATTAGTGCAACATGACAGTTGT
Organism: Heterotis niloticus; assembly: GCA_018136845.1. Lineage (NCBI taxonomy): Eukaryota > Metazoa > Chordata > Actinopteri > Osteoglossiformes > Osteoglossidae > Heterotis > Heterotis niloticus. The sequence goes on from CM030900.1 coordinate 15,167,810, forward strand.
CATGGATACTACAGGTGGTGTAGACCAGTGCTGGATGACAGGATGATGGGTTCATAGCCTTGTGTGTAGCTCTAACTGAAGGATCAGAGCTATGTACGCATGCAGTTAACTACTTTGCTTGTGAAAATTCAACCTTCAATTGCTCTGTGAAATGTAGCCCAGTCTAAGGGTCAGATTAGGAAGCTCTCTCACAGCAACTCACAAAAACTGAGCTGGTTGTCCTGGGGAAAAAATGACCAGAGGAGGGAAAAAAAAAAAGAAGGGGGCAGTCAAGAGCAAGAGGATGACAAGGAGAAGAAACAGTACTTACGCCTCCCTTGGCCCTCCCTGAGAGAGATCAAACACCTGTCGTGGGTTCAGGATCCACATGAACATCTGCAGCACTTTGGTCCCCTGCAAGTGCAGGAGGAAGACAAGAGCAATCAGGTGCTGTGCAAGTAGGGGAGGGGGTTGGAGCTACCACCCTTCTACCATGCTTACCTGGTTCCCACCACTCTTGGGATTCACAAAGACTAGCACAGGCTTCATGAGCGGAGAGGGCAGTGGTTTGATTATGAACGGACGCCACTTGGAATCCTGTCAGGAAAGAGGAGAGTGGGTTACACACACATCTCCCACCAATAATGTGTACATCTCGGCTGCCTCAGAGCACACATTAGGGGAACTGAGACATGGACATGGGCTGGTAATTTTTTGCAAAGACCAAGGCTGCAACCTTCACACCATGCCTCCATGGGGTTTACAGAAGCCTTTTCTTTGGCAAAGCAGAGAGGGGTGTGGCCTAATGGACACAAGATGGGCACAGGTAAAAAGGGCGTGGCCAAACAGACACAAGATGGGCACAAGGAAAAGAAGCAGTCTACTCTTACTCTATACAGCTGGCCGGTTCCTCACCATCTACCTGCCTGAGAATGTCCACTTGACTTCAGTAGGGGTTGGGGTAACAGGTTTACTCACATCAGTTCCCTTTTTGCTGGTCCTTCTTTTGAACGACGTCCGTTTTTTCCTCCGGCTCGAGTTTTTAAAAGAGCTCTGAAGACAGGAGAAAGATGAGGTGCTGAGTCTTGCGATACATGAGGACTCAGCCTCCAAAGCCGGACCACCGGCGGATACGTGGAGTGGGGCCACATGTTGGGGAGGGGCATAGAGCTTTAAGTATACTACTTGAGCTTCTAGCACTAGAACCTGACCATTTAGGAGTCTTTTACCATACAAGTAAAAAAAAGTGATTTCCAACAGCAGTATAAATATAGTCAGGTAATACATATGGAGCTACATCAAGCTTATAAAGGGCTCTAACAAAAAATACCTAGAGTGTCAACTTGCTAGCCATCTTGTGGTTTGTATTAGCCTGTCTTCAATGTTGTGTCGAGATGAAAGTTGACTGTGTTTAGTATTCTGTAAACTGAGATGCCCTTCTCTTAAATCCTATGTGGAAGTGGCACATGAACACACTAAGCTCACCTTGCCAGTCAGACTGTACATCCCTGCCCTTTTGCAAAAATAGCTAGATGCTCTCCAGTGGGTGGGGAGGAAGTGGCAGCTTCCACTGGCAGAGGGGCAGGAAAAATAGGCCATTCACAAACCCAGGTGTCGGCCAGGTGAGTCAACGTTTGAGGCAGCCCAATGTCCTGAGCAGCGCAACACTGCAGTGTGGGCTGTGAGTACAGCTGCTGTGGTCCTGTGTGTGTGCGCAATCTCGGTCAACAGAAGGCGTGTACAAATAATGCAGGTAATGGTAGAGACTGCCACAGATAAAGGCGACGGGATACAGTGTGCCAAGCAGGAAACAAAACAGAGCTGGGGAAATGTGCTCACACACAGAGACTGAGAGCAGGGCCCACTGCCAAAAAGCCCACCCTTTCAAAGGCCAGTGTCAGAGCTCATTACAGTCACCTGCGGTGAAGTCAGTGCTCCGAAATAGACACGAGGGCTTCATGAATCCTTCTGAATCCTAGACTCTCCCTCTATCTCAGACACACACATGCATGCACACACGCACGCACGCACATACATTTGTACTCACAGCTCTAATAGTGATGTGTGCTGGGTATGCTGTTGTAGGTGTGGGGAGTTTGGGAGTATTGTGTACCTGTGGCTTCCTGACTTTAACAATCCAGGATGGTGGTACGATGACACCAGCATGAGCTCCCAGGGAGCATGGCTCCTCGATCTGATGCAGCATGAAGCATGTCACTTTGTTGTGGAACTGGGTGAAGATGGGGCATAGGAGCAGGTTAGGCCCACATTGCAGCTCTGTTAAGCTGGGCAGCATTGGGTGGTACAGAGCACTGTGGGTAATGGTAGCCACACTCACTGCTTGTTTGCACCAGGAACAGCTGATTGCCACAATTTCTTTGCTGTGGAACAGTTTCTGGAGGAAGCCCTGAAGAAGGAACATGAGAAGAATGCAATAACCCACTCAACTTGCAAGTGTTTTAATTCTGAGCTCCTCATTTGGTCTGATTATTATCATTATTCTTACAAATCTGAACAAACATTTCTCGTGTTATGCAGAACATACCTTTCCACACTGACGACATTTGCCCTCTTGGCGGCGCCGATGAACCCAGTGGTGACGCAGGATGTTCTGCTGCAAGGCACAACAGTATGACACGCTGCTAACCCTGCCCACCACAACCACCACCTCCTAAACCCTCCCAACAGGAAAACAGGGGAATAACAGGGGAATTTGTTTTTTTTTCAAATATGCAGAAGAGACAAAAACACTGCATGAGACACACAAAATACACACTGTAATTTGTTCTCCTGCCTTAGTGGGAATTTCACACCAACTCCCACTCTAATGCAAAAAAGTATTTCCTAACTCCACTCCAAGAAAACTTTAAGATAAATGAAAATGTTTAACCACCAGAAATCTTAGCCTGCTTAACAACGGAAAAGGTTTCAAAACTGAAAAAAGTATTTTGCTTTGTATGGATGACTGATGGCACTATTTTAAATGCAACATTTTTCTGGAGACATCTTCAAAAAATGTGTCTTTGAAAGTATAGGAACACAAAACATCAAATATACACAAACACACACATACTTACATCCCTCAGCGCACAGCGAGAGCCCCCCTCTCGGAATGTGGGTTTGCATCGGAAGTTGATCTGAGGAACAGGGGTACATATGTCACCCACCATTGTTCTTTTTATGCAGCACTATAAACAAGGCTGAGTAGCATGTAGATCAGGGCCCACAAGGTGTTGGTGAGCTTTTGGGTGAGGGTCAGTGTACCTACATGTCTGGTACGGTACAAGGAACACTACCTTTTCCAACTGCTCCATGCAGGCCGTGTGCACCACAATCTTACATGCTGCACACTTCCTCCGGGATGCCGACTTCTTAAAGGCAAAGATACAAACAGGGTTAACAGCTGGGCATGCAGTGCCAATTAGCTCACTTCCCATCAGCTGTCTCCTATTCAGACAGTCATCGATCGTCTGCCGTCATCGCTCTCCCTCTCCCAGCGTCTGTCTCTCAATCTCCTCCTTCACTTCACAGAATTAAAGTATAGCTGTCAGTTTTAAAAGCTCAGAAATTAATCAGCAGTCTGAGAACATCAAGCAGTAGTACCGGATATACTAGACACTGAACTAATACTAAAACACAGGATTTTAAAAAAGTCCATTAACAATAGCATCAAGCTGCATTTGTCCTTTCACAGATTTCGCTTGGTTTAACTGCAGTGGGTAACCGACATGGAAGGAGATTTCACTGTCAATTCAAGTCTTTATTCATCGTCCCACTCTCTCTTTCCAAACATGAAATAAAACGCCACCCTTCCTAACTGGCAGGAACTCACTGCGATCTTCACCACACACGTCTCCTCTCCCAAGTAACACAGGTCCCCCGAACAGTTGGTCTCCAGCCACAGGTGGTCCCCATTCACAGCATTCTCCTGCAAATCACATGCACACGGTGGCAAACAGAGACGGCAAATGCGCAACAGCAGCGTGGGGTTGATGTGACAAAGCAAACTCCAGCGCTGAACTTTTAACCCCACCGGCAAACTCAGCACACTAACAGAGCTACATACTTGTATTTTATTTATGTTCTGGGTTAGGGCTATGGTTTGGGCCTGAAAGGTGACATACACTTACAAACCAACAGTAAGCCATATGCGCAAATGCAGATAGATGAATGCACAGTGCGGCTGTGTGCTCAAAGGCATTTCTGGTTTTTAATAGGGCCACGTTAAATTTTAATTGCAACGTGCTCTGAGCCGTGGCCCCGCTGGGACGGAGGGAAAGGCCAGGGATGACGTTCAGGAAGTGCCCTGCATGGCAGGCAAACGCCCGTCCCCAACCACATGACACCTGCGCTAATGAGGGGTGCTGAGAAGCCTCTATGTTGCCATGGGAGATGCACCCCTCCCCTTCCCCAGGGACAGGAACACAAACCTGTTTATGTCTGCAGAAAACAATTAATAACCCCTTGTCACTGCCAGGCACGTATGAAGTGTCAACAGAGCAAAGGGGTGTTTGTCTATGTGTGTGTGTGTGTGGGGGGGGGGGGGGGGTAAATAAAGTGGCGGTCAAAAGTACAATACACTGTGTTTTTAATTGTCCAGAACACTGTAAATGTCTTTATGAAAAGACATTATCTACTTCCTGCTGCATGCTTTTCCTTCCCTTTTGGTTTAGAGTAACTAATTTTTCTGTACATTATAGAACACAAGTCAAGTCCACAGATGCACAAAAAGCCCTAAAGCCTGAAAGGCATTTCTGAACCCAACCAACATTCTCAAAATGAATGGCAGGTGGGTCAGGTCACAAAGGTCATGTGTGATGGGGCTGTAGTTCCTGTGGGAGTGCTGTAAAGTTGTGGTCTACAGGAAGAAAGGACTGAACAGCAAGAGTGCAGTTACAAGCAGGGACACTCACACTCCAGTCCACAGTGGTGCGCAGCTCCTTCGTTGGCCCATTGCTCAGTGATGAGTAGGCGCTCTGGATCGGTGCCAGGTGTTGCAAACCAGACCGTGAGATCGCCTTCCTGTGGAGCGAAGGAAACATGAGAAGAACAGCGGTTGCTTCAGTATGCCTGGTTGGAGGCAGTGGATGGAGACACAAACAACTTCTGCCATGAACTAAATTCTGTCAGGCAGCGCTTGAACCAATCCCACTGTGAAGCTCACACACCTCACACCACAACTTCATACCTAGCCCCACAGGTGTCCATTATACGCTATCTGAGATAGCACAGCGGAAAAGAGGAGAATATTGAGAAGGAACCATCCACCACTCAAAAAGGCGGTCTGCTGTAGTGGTGTATTTTAAGCTGCTGACTTTAAAGGGATCTGAAGATGAACAGCGTCCTTGTTCCACTGTAGCTGACGTAAGACCTCCTTCAGCCACTGTTAGTGGGGCCAGGTGCCAACATTCTCTCTTTTCAAAAGCCTCCCATATCCACCAATTCCCACTGACCCTTTATCTTTTGAACTCACAAATTTGTGTTTCCATGCAGTTCAAAAACTCCTCCAGACCCCAAATCCAAATTGTCCACTCACACCTGATCACTCTATCGCAACATAATGGAGGTGTGCCTCTACTGAGGAGTGCAATGCGTACCTGGAAATCGGTTTGTAAGGTAAAATCTCACAAGTCCTGGACAATAATGACAATAATTACCATTAAGGAGAAAACTTTGAAAATTCCCCCACACTCCGCTCTTGTTATTTGTAAACATGAAAAGAAAAAAAAAATCAGTTTCAAATTTGGTCATAACTCGGTAAAAGAATTAAATAAACTGCATACACTCATATACGTAAAACCTTTAAGTCAGGTTTATATCTCGAGGGATACCTGTACTCCAAAGCCACAATAGACACATCACTACCCTTACAGAAGAATTGCATAACATACACTTACCAGGTATTTAGGCATAAAATTTGATTTATATTTTAAATAAAGTGATCCATAAAACCTTAAGCATAAGGAAGACTTTGAATTTAAAAAAAAAAAAAAAAAACAGGTTGAAAAGAGAACAAAGTCTAAACAGTGTTATGTTCACCTGACACCCTAATGAAAGTTTCAGCCTTTCCAAAACGGATCGCCTTGAGGAAACGGAGTGGGCGTCATGTTACAGGCCCTATGCCACGACCCGTCGCTCAAGTGCCTCTAACCTTTCCAGATAAATATAGAAATAGGGGGCGACAGTCAAGCTGCCTGTGCTGGGCTCATCTTGAAGGGCTTTTCCTGACTGACACAAATCGATTGCAGTAGGCTTCGGGTCGCATGTGAGCTCCGCACATGTACTGAAATAAACAATCAAGTGAAAACTGTAATAAGTTTTTCAAGCAACAACAAAAAAAGAGCTGCTCAGATTTCTGCCCACAGACATGGCGAGGGAACATCATCCTCCACATCAGCATTCTGTGTAGCTGCCTGAACAGTTGACATCGTAGAAAATGCATCGGACCTTAGATCTGCTTGTCATCATTATCCTGAGGCACCACTGGATATCAGCAGCTTCAGGGTTCTCTAAAGGACTGGGGAGGTCGGCATGGATCCGCTTCTTCTAGATGCTGCTAATGGGGATCCACAAACACAGCACGTTTTGCTTTACATTTCCACCGACAGAAAGGAGGGCAGTTTTCCTACCAACATCAAAGCCCTCCAAACAATGAAGCAAGGGGGGAAAAAACAGCTCACAAGACACATGTTTAAGCAGTACATAACTACCAAAGACCCATCTCCCTGCAGCTTTGGGACTGTGCTGTATTTCTGAGCTCTCCTGAAAGAGGCCAGATGACTGTTTACTTGTAGACTGAACATGTGTGATTGTGTGTTTAATTTAGCAGCCCCCCCACCGACACCTGGTTATTAATGTCACCCTTCCAGCATTGCCATGGAAACCAACAGCTTCAGCCATATATTTAAAGCTTTTAACCAGCTTTACCCACCACAACCAAGAACGTAAAACTATAATCTTCAACTCCATTAAAGTGATGTTACCCCAGTCTTACAATCTTACCTCTTATTTACGTGGTTGAGCAGAATGAATAATTAAACACTCTGTTGTTATCCAAAAACACTAATGGTAAAAGATGCACTGAGAGTCACCCACCCCTCCCAAAAAAAGAAAAAAAAAATAGCCATTCATTGATTTTTATATGGAATAAATGTTCAAGGTTACAGGAAAAATGTGCTGGGATGAAAGGTGAAAAGACTAAAAGAACTCGATATAAAATTATGCTTTCAAAATGCAAATTGTACACTGTGCATGAGGATGCTGCAGAAAAGCATTTGTGGCCTCCCTAAACTTTAAAACATCAGCCTTTTTTTTCACCGCTGTTACATTAAAGAGAGTCAAACTGCCTGCTAATGCCATTAGTAAACCTGTCTGAGAAATGGAGCCAGGTGGTGTTTACACACCTCCCCTCCTGTCCCACTCAATTCTTGAATGAGATCCAAAATCTTGACCCTCCGCAAGACTCACTGGTGTAGTCCTTTCGGCAGATTCACCAGAGCAACACTGACCAAAGTGCTCTATGGGGAAGATCATCTGCCCCATTCCCTCACCCACAGCCACTGAGCGACCAGTAAAAACACGCAAACGCATCCGCATAAAAACACTGACTGGAACTGGCAAAGCTGGATCACGATAACCAGTCTGCAGTGCAAGATGTATAACTGGAGTTAGACTAACCCTGGGCTCCGATGAAGTTCAGAAGTTCAGCAATCCATCTTTAATCAGGACTCTGAACTTCTTTCTGAAAGCTTTGTTCTATCCTGGGTGCTCCAAGTAAACAGCGACATCGTGAGCTTCTCCACGCGCCGCACCGGTGTGTTCACGCTCCGACCTGCGGCAGAAAAGCCTGCCTTTGATGTAGGATCCCACGCAGATCACACCAACTATTAATAGCAACGGATTTGCAATGATTTAAAATTCAGAAGGTCAGAGATTACAGTGCTGCGGACACAAACATCAGTCAGCCGCTCCCGGTATTTTGCAAGTCCGCCTTTGACTGCAGGTTGTATTCAACATAAGTGTGATTATACATGATTTCCACATTGTGGTCAATGAGAGAACACCTTGCTGGCAATGATTGTGGAATCTATTTGATAGAGGCTGTATTCAGCATTGCCCAGAAAGAAAAGGAGCAGAAGGAGGTTTTCCACTCTTTGTCTCTGTGATTACGCTGACAACATGCAGAAAGTCTGACACAGAGGGTGACAAAGGCTCACTGCGCAGCAGAACAAAGCCCAATCAGCATCACTTTCACAGTGGCAGGTCTGTGTGTGGTGCCAAGGTCTCCCTCTACCTCCTACTGGTGTGGCTGTACGTTCTATGTTAACTGTGCCAAGGCCTTTCCTCTCAGGCGGAGGGCACTAATTCTTTATCTGTCAACACAGCCTGCTCAGAAGGGGGCGTCCAGAAGTCAGGCAGCTGGCAGGGGGGACTGGGGCAGTATGTGGAATAGTCCTTATGGAAGTGGACCAGCAACCCAGTAGGTTACTACTTAGCATATGTATGAAAACTTTGTCAACAGCTATAAATAAGAGCAGTCGTAAAGAGCAAAAGATAGCCGAGATACAGAAGGAAAGAGTACAAGTGCTTTCATAAAGCATGTTGGGGGAAAGCAGGGGTGATGACAGTTGGACGGAGCAGCACCTGTTGCTCATCCATGGCACCTGTCAGAACAAAGACAGCATATCATGTGTTCTAGTGTATGCAGCACAGATTGTTCAGCAGAGTTATTTAGATGGGTGGAAGTGAAACAGATTGGGGAAAGTTACTCGTTTCATTTCACTATCCTGTCTGAGCAATAAAATTTCACAATTCGGCTATCCCATGTTATCCAAATTTAATCTGTTGCTGAAAATGTGTCTGATAGTAAATTTTCAGATAGCGAGGGGATATGTTCCATTATTTTCAATGGGGAAAAAATAATAATGCTTGCTCAGCACATCCCACACAAGTTCCTGAACCAATATCACTACAACATTCTTAAACACTGATATAACAGCACACCTAGGATTTCTTCACAAGCTTTCCCACTTTCTTAGAAGACATTTCCCCTTAATGCGGGGAAGATGACAGCTGTATTACATGACATTTAAACAACACAAGCATGAGACGGGATTCTGTTGGGAGAACAGCTGAGATACAACTGCAGTGCTCTTTTTCCTGGCCGCTTCTGACAAGGTTCAGAAATCCATGGGGAATTATGTACTGAAAATGTGATCCAAAACACCTACCCAGCATTCCAGGTAGTGCCCTGTGGTGATTCCCACTTTTAACTTGATCAGTAATGAACTGAAGCAGGGACCCTCTGGGCATATTGTCTTTAATGTGAATGCATACATACTGTATATCAAAAACCCATTTTTACCACCAATTGCTCCACTGTTTTCTATTTACTCAATTTAATCGCATGGCCAAAATGACCAATAGTCACTTCTTCAGAATTACCTTCACTTCCTATAATGCAAAAATTTCACATTCCACTCAAGGTCAACACTTTAGATCATTTTTCTGACTAATACAACCTAAATAATTTTGCTAGTGTGCGCTTTGAAATTATTTTTGATGCAGAATTAGATTAATGTGTTTTTGAATTGGAATGAATTTTGGGTACAAATTTTCAAGAACTGTTAAAGTGAATTTCCCCACAATAATAATAATAATAATAATAATAACAACAACAATGGTTAAGTGTTCATTCATTATAACTGATGGTTTGACAAAAGACTCAGTCTCACCCCCTGCTCCATCCATCATTGTACAGGGCGCACTCACTCAGGTGAACCAAACCAGTGTGCAAAGGCATATCAGATGCTCACCAGCAGGAGTGTAAACATATACATTACCTCTCTGTCTGCACGTGTGTGCTGATCTGTGTCTGGACACCAATCAGCTGCGAGTGTCTATGAATATCAAGCTCTGTGCATATGTGTATGCTGCAGGCTGGCAGAGATGCTCGGCTCTTCTACCGTGTAATATGCCCTGAAGCTCACACAAATCCACAGGGAACAATGCAGCTCTGCATGTCCAATGAATCGCCACAGAGACATCTGTCTCTCAGACCACTGAGAATGGAGGGCAGCATGTCCACATTTGCCACCAAGCCCAAGGGATCGCTGCTGAGGGCACACCTAACAGTGTGACATCAGCAAAACACAATTCACAAGCACACACGCATGCATACATACGCACACACACCACTCCAATGCAGAGGTCATTCTAAAATGTCACAGTACATTAATCACCCAGAAGACAGAAGTCAAAGTACTGCAGTCTGGCACTGCGGCAGTTTGAGTCATGTCAGCTAATGTAATGATCAATCCTAGTCAGGCTAATCTTATTTTTCTTCCAAATACCTTGTCTCATGCTAATAACTTAACTCGGTTTACAGCGAAATTTGGAATTTGTTTTTCCTTTGGTTGTCTACCACAGACTGACTTTATATCTCAAAGATACAGCCCTTAGCATCACAGGACTGGACCTATGGGCACTGAAAGCAGAGCAGGCTTACAGACAGGTCTGCGTTGACAAACTGACTGGCCCCTCCCACAGACCACGCCCATAAGGCACTCACCTTCACTTGAGCAGGAAAAGGAAACCAGCAGCCAAGGAGGAGCAGAGCCATAATATCGTGAGGGAATAAGGCAGAGGACACATGTGGTTTTATCTGGGTTTGAGGCTCCAATTGGGAAAACAGCTGGCTTATTTATGTCGCCGTTTTGCCACGCACCCCGGCACATGCACCCTACACAGTTTCCATGCTTTTGAAAGGCCTTGTTCTTGAGGGAGTCATGTGACCAAACAGCATCCCACAAGGTCAACATCAACATAAAGCAGGAGAGGCACTACTAGTCTACGCAGCCCCACTGGCCCGTTCTTCAAGGCACCACCTGTTATTTGTCCGTAACTAGTGCTATGGTCACAAAGACCATGTCGTCTTCAACTCCCTGTACGGAGGGAGCTTCTCCGCTCCTGTTCCTTGCCGTTCGTGCACTGCCCTGGTGAAAACAGAGTAGTCAGGGAAAAGAGCAGCAGACGTTGTGAGTCACTTCAGCGTTTAATTCTGATAATAATAGTGGGGAACAGCAGGACGTGTGTGTGGTGGGAGGCTGGGGTCGTGAGGGCCTTGTGGTACAGCTGACAGCGGAGGCTGGTCCCTGAACAGGACAGGACGACCATAGGGAACAAGCCCACTAACACCCTCCCCACCCGCCACCTCCACAGCTGCAGAGTTCTCTGTACCATGGCAATAAGCTGCTGACAATGGCAGGAAGACACCCGACTCCCAGCAGAACCCTTCTTCAGCATGCGCGCACGCGTGCGCGTGCACACACAGTGAAAAACTCTTTCTTTGCCTAGCGGTTTGAGGAAAACGTAGACAGGCGCACACAGATACACATGCCAATAATTAAAGTGCCATGTGGCTCCACAACATGGCGGGCAAACACACACAGAGACAAACGACAGAGGGAAGGCGCATCTCAATGCCAAAGTTCACTAAACGCGCACACAGTGACAGAGGCCAAAGCAGTACAAAGATGAATAGGAGGAGGAGGAGGAGGAACAGAGGGAGGAAGAGGAATGTGTGTGCGCATGTTATGGGGAGAGGGTCAGGAAGGGGTTGTCATGGAAACCTCATTCCAACTTCCTTCCCACTTATTTAAATTTAGCATCTCTTTCTCCCCTCCTTTTCTCAACTTTCTTTTACTATGGAATCACAAACCAGTTTCACATCCAACGCAAAATTCTAAGTAGAAAGCAACGCTTATAAATCACAGTGCGCCAGTCAGTCACACATCCGCCCTATAAGCTCATGTAAAAAAATAACACACAACAAACTGCTGCGTGCTAATCAGTGGCTCACTTCAGGACCATTACATGGCTGTAAACAGGAACGAAGACCGCGCGGCACCACAAGACGAAGCGGGAGACGTGCTGCCTTCGGTCTTAACGCTGCTGAGTCATGGTTTTGTGTCTTCCCTTTTTCTAGGACAGGTTCGTACTTGGTAATTCTACAAGACCCACAGCCAGCCTCGGCTGGCAGCTCTCACAGAAGGAATACACCAATAATTACAGCAAAAATAGACCACAATGTGGCTCAAAATCCACAGACAACAATGTGTGGTGCTTCCTGTCTGCTAGCTGAGGTCAAAGAACACCATTCCATTCATACACAGCACATCCAGGCAGCATGCAGGGAAGGGACGTGCCAGTACCGTGGAGAGAGGCCATCTTAGCTCAGGATATGAGGACCTGAGGAAGTGAGCATGTTATGCCTTCACTGCGGTGAACAGGTCAGCCCGACTTCCATTACAAGGCACCTGGGTTAGTGACAACTCCCTCTGTCTGTGGTTCTGTACCTCTCTGAGAAGTACTTGCTTGGGCTTGCTGCTGCATTGGTTTCCTCTTACAATGCCCCCAACTTCAATCTGCCGACAACAAACCAATGAAGGGTAGAGTAGCAAAGTGGAGAAAAAAAGCAATGGGGAGTGAGATTTACTAGAGCAATGACATAAATTTATACGTATTAATTTAGTAGATGCTCCCTCAGAAGCAAAGTACAACTCACAGTAACTAAACACCAAGTTGTCTGCAGGTGTATAGAAAGCAAAGGGGGGAACAAACCAACACTGACAGGTCAAACTGTGCCTTTACTTGAGGCTGAAGTTGCTTGGTCAATGGAATAGCAACTCTGTGGGGATGTGGCCCTCCATTAAAAAGCTGCTTTGCTGCGGTTCCCATTCATCTAGCCTTAGGATCAAAACATGTGACCTACTGGCGAGAAGCTCCGACTCAAGTTGCATGCCACTTGCAGCAGTTCTCCCAGAGATGAAGGTTCTTTGGTTCTGTGCCTCTGAGTCTCCTTGTTGGCCTTGGTTCAGGCTCCTTCGCAAGGCGGGCACCGTGGGCGTTTGGCTTCCCACCTCAGCCCTTCGCTGGCACGCAGTGCTTGCGGTCTCGTTTCAGAGAAACACTCCCTCTCTCCATTTGGCGGTACAGGCTTAAGGGGGAATAAAGGAGTGCATTCTGCACAGCATCCCACTCTTAAGCCTCCCTTTCATCGCGAGCGTTGGAGGAACTTGAACAAGCGGGATCGAAACAGAGCTTCAGGCAGCGTGGATTTGATCGTTATTAAACAGACATGTTTGCCTGTTTCACTGGCTCCCTTGGCCCTGGTGGAGTGCTTGGCCATGGCAATCGCCGGAAACCTCCATCCTCCATCAGGTCTTATCACATCACTGCCACCCCTGTTCAGCACCCACCCGTTAAAACCCAGCCTCCTTGTATACGCACCAGCCAATGCCATACATAAGCTGCAGGTGAGCGATGTGTATCACAACGTACAGTGCATTGGTGTGTCAGTGTCACGCTGCATCCGTGTCGGTTTACAACAAGTGTCTGTTAATTTATGCCAGTGTTTCTGCAGTTTGTGTGCAAGTTCCCAAACAAATGTGTATTATTTTGTATTTGTACTCCTGTGCCAGAGAGGGAATGCAGCAATCCACGTGAGACCACCCACCACCTCCTCCTCTGGCTACCCACACCTCCCTCATTAACCCTTGTGTCTGCCTGCGCTCGTGCACAACGTGGGAGAGGCATCGGAAGTGTGCGTGTTGCCTGCGTCTTGCCTTCCATCAGCTCAAAATAGCTCCACTTTCATAAAAAAAGAAAGGTGGCGGTCAAACTTGGTGTGGTTCTATAAACGGTGTCTGCAACGCCCCCTGCACACAGAAGGCCAAGCGCTCCACATACGCGATCCTTATGCAACCCCCACATGACCAGAGGAGCCGCTGAGCGCTGGGCAATACTCCACACCTCGAGAAGCAGGCTGAAGCACCGCGTCACGCTGCATTTATGTAATAAAAGTGCGACAAAGCTTAACAGCCAGAGTGAAGGTGGACTAACCTAATATCAAAATATCCACAGAGTTCTGCTCAACTTGCCTGCATTCAGTCTGTCTTACAATGCTTACGGGAATTGGGGGGAACCAGGCAAACAAGCAATATACAACATAAGTGCGCTTTAAGTAGTGTAAAGATACAGTACACTACTTAAAGCGCACTTACAAGTAGTTTACCCCTCTCCCATAAAATTAACATACAAATGATACACATTTGCGCTTCACAAGTTCCCATCGCTATGCCGAAAACGATACAAATCAGAAAATAGACTGGCAATCAATTCTGGAACCTTTTTTTGACTTCATAAATTAAATTTATAATCACAAGCATCTCTGAGATTCAAGTATTTGCATATATGAGTGAAATTATTTAATGCTTTTTACCAAGTTACAATCCAATATCCGGCTGATTTTTCACGTTTACAGAACAAGAGCCGAGCGTGGTGCACTTTTCAAAATTTGCACCATAATGGCAATTGCATCTCCGACTTGGCTCTCCGAGCGAATTCCCAGCAATATGTTACACTTGCAAGTGGGGGATACCTGTACTTTCCTGTCAGTTAATAAAAAAAGGAAATATGCTCTGCTTAGAACGGACACCGGAGACTTTTTCGCTCCATTTACACCTGAGGTGCCTGCTGCCTGACTGTGTGAAGCATCCAGTCAGCGAGTTTGCTGCACCGTGCTGCTATTACCCGATACAATGGAGAGGCAGAAAGGAAGGCCTTGATACCAACGCCCTCCCCAGTCTGTACCAGGGGAAGCGCTGGACTAATGAAGATTCATTTGAAAATGATTCCTGACAAATCGTTTGCCAAGATTAATTGCTCAATTTGGGAGCACAGTGGGATTTTCCACATCATTCGCTCAGCTCAGGTGATCCCGTTCTTCGTGTCGAGTTCACATCTATATAAAGCGCAGAATTAATGCGCGCATTTCTCTGGGAGCTGGCAGAGCCGCCTGCAAGATGCGAATGTGGACACGGTTCCGTTTGGCCACGAGTCCGGAGAAGACGTAGACACTCCTACCGAACCTGCGTTAATGGGGTGCCTTGAACGGCAAGCCATATGAAAATCTAGTTCATCTTTGGGAGTTCCTTTAAAATTTACCTCGAGGAGCTTTGCTCCAATACTACAATTATGACATAAGGCTGAGACAAATCGCTGCTGGGTGGGTTGTCTTCTACAGAAGGGATTGCAGAGGCTTGTACTGAGGCAATCGCTACATTCCTAGCTCTTTCGGGCACACACAGGTGGGATTATATCTCTCACCAGTCAAACGACACTGCGTGCTAATCTATTGCTGCATGTCAAATTCAGATTAGGAATAAAATGACACCCCGCGTTGAGGTGGATTAATTGCAGGAGACAAGCAGACGTGGGTAGGTATGGTCACAGAGAGCTGCCGTTCCCCAAACAGTGGATTAGAGTCAAAGATGTGAACATCACCGCTGCTGACCTGGGCCCTTCTCCACAGACTGACAACTTTTTCAGAGCAAAACAGGACCAGTCATGTCGGCCCCAGCATACGGATCCTGATTCAAAACAGAACCCACAAACAGGTCATTACTAAAAAAGACCTAGGGGGTCAGTTGACTGCTCGCAAGTCTGTGTGCTAGGCCTTTCTCTGGCCCCATTCTGCCAGAAGGCTTTAGTCAATGGCTAACTAGAAACAATTACAAAATATATCAACAGCAACAGCAGGGAAGCTTACAGAGCAATGAGCTTGAGGCAAGAGATTTTGATCAGATCAGAAGTTGCTGAAGGCAGTGGACCACACAGACTTTGCTATGACACAAACAATGCATGTTCCTATCTTTCCTGCTCCTCAGTTTCAAGCACCTTTCATTCACAGCCCTCCTTGTTCAGTGCTGCCTGGGATGTTAACAATTATTGATCAGGTGGTCAGACAGACGGCCTGGGGGAGCCAAGATTGCATATTGCCATTATTCAGGACAGCAGGTGGTCCAACAGCTCCAAAACCGGACTCCTGACCAAAGCACTGCTGCTGCAAATTCTGCAACAGAAACTGCTGCTTCATCCAGCACATGAGTCTTCAAACCCAAATTGCTTCAATAAATGTCCTAGTCCTCAAAAGGTAAGAGATATTTAAGTTTCTTCAGACAAATGCATTGGCTAAACAAACTAATCACAAGGGCTGAAGAAACACTTCATGTTACAATAAAGGACAATTTTGCACAACCCTGTCTTTTACCTGCCTGATTTCAGGACTTGAACATGCATCAGCAGCAGTGTCAGAGTTAGCATGACAGAGTCAGTGAATATAAGCAACTTGGCATGGTAACTGTTGTCCAGGCCTCAGCTAAATGCAGCTACCTCTCTCTCTCTCAGGCCAGGTTGGACCATGGCTTCAGACCCCCCCCCCCCCACCCCTCACCCTCCCTCAGAGCAATGTGGGGAGTTTGACTAAACAAAGGCCCAGAGATTGAAACCCAGGAGGTGGTATGTAGATGCCTGCCTGACTGCTCAGTTGTCCTGGCCAAGTTGAGATCTGGTGCTGGGGGGAGTTGCCATCTCCTCTCCTTCATGTTACCCTGCCGCTGACCTGAGAGACGAGTCAAGTGCTTTACTCTGCGTCAGAACTCCCGCCGTCTGCTACGAACCAGCTGACCTGAAGCATCCATCCCATCATCCAACTGTGCTGTTTTTGAAGAAATACTGGAGGACATCTCTGCTTTAACATTTGCAGTCACAAAAGTTTTTTTAAATGTATTTGTTGTACTCCTGCTTTGTAAATAGGAGTGGGGACAACAGGTAGGGCAGCAGTGAGAACTGTAAATAGAATACAACAGCTGCTGTAGCATGCCTGAGCAATGCACTGAACCTGCATTGCTTCAGAAGTTACTAAGCTGTATAAATAGGTAAGTTATTAATAATAATATACAAACTTTGCGTTGCAAGTTGTTTTGGAAACCATCATCAGCTAATTTTAAAAAAATAATTGACTGAGGATATTTGGCACAGAAAGACAGATAGTCCTGAGTAAGGAAAATGGCAAAAAATGGTAGCTCAATGACACTTTTTCCTTAACAAGTCTGGAGTGTCACATGCTTAAGCTGTGGCTGTACTTGGACAGATATAAAACCTTTGTGTATAATCACATTTGAAAAGTTTTAGCTTTCACTTTTATATTAGTAAAATTATCCTTTAGGCATGCAAATGCCTTCAGCCATGACGCAAATGTTCAGTTTGTATGGTTTCATTTCATGGTAATGAGGTCTACTAACAAATATTAAAGCAAAAGCACAATCATTGCTACCGCAATGCACTATATTTAGGTTTTCACCTTATTCACTTATAGCACTTACAATTAATAGTGCTACACAATTCGATATTTTTACCAAACAGCTCAGGAAAAGTACCTTTGTTAGGGGTACAAGAGTGGGCTAGAGCCAGACTTCAACTGGTAACCATTTGGTGCCTCAGCCTCACCTGTTGCCACTACCATGTAGCTCATTCAATGTCACAAGATTTACAGAGTACAGAAGAAGATGTGAGGCCCCATCCCACTTGGGATCCACAGTACAAAAAAAAAAAAAGAGGAAAGCCTCTTAAAGTCATATCCAAGAATCCTAATAAGACACTACTCCATGCAAGGTCTGAAAAGTCAATCACAGTAATGTGCATCATCAGCCTGCGTTTATGAGCAAAAAGATGGCCTTGGTAAGCATGAGAGGACGCACTTCATCACCATTAATCTTCTGAGTTCCCAAGTAGTCAACCTCACCGGATTATTCCAGTTCATCCGAGAATTTAGTGATGTGCAGGAGTGGTTGCACATGTGTGTTATTCCCTTCTCCACAATCCTCAAAGGCATAGTGCATTAGTGGGGTCATAGCAACACAGCTCAGTCATGTACTGTACATGAAGTGCTATGCAGGGCCACATTAAGTTTTAAAAATGCTTTACTGGTCCTAATTAAAACCTTAGAACAAAACAAAATGTTTGTGACTTAATCAACACAGAGAGAAAAAATGAGAGAATCTCAAAAAGCAGCAGGTGCAGGGGTTGACTAGAAGGCACAAATAAAGACTTACTGGTGAAGTGCCCCTTTAATAACTCAGAGGCCTGCTCTCCATGCTGGATTTTTGCCAGCCCCTCCCCTGGGTCTTGGACACCTTTAACTGCAGCTGGCATCGGAAGACCACGCTGTGCCACATGCTAGGAAGAATGACAGGGTGGAAGGTCTGCTGCTGCATCATTGTGGACCTCTTGCTGCCTGGGGGATAGCTCCCTGTCAGTGGGGACCACTTCATGACCAGCCATGCCGTTACCTGCACATCTGTTTCCACATGTATGGAGCAGGAAGCTTGACAAACAAGAGAGGAACATAGGAAGGGATGTATCAACCTCAGAATTACTTTGGCTCGTTTCCATGTGAGTCATACCTCGAGGACCCACGCACCGCATCACATAGTTCCACACCCACAGTCACACTAGCACTGTTCATGTCTATTGCACGCATGCATGCGCGCACACACACACACACACACACACACACACTTCTGTCAGTTATACTCATCCACAGGCACATACTCACATACCTTGCCCTTAGTCCCATAGAATCAGTTTAAGTGTAATCCAGGTTTACAGCTAAAATCAAAAAAGAACCATAATCTCTTCATTCCAATGACAAATGCCAGACCTGATTTAAATATCTACTCTTTTCCTCTGATTTTCACAATTCTTGTATAACAGGTGTCGTCCCACTTATGACAGTACCATGTTCCTGGAAATTAACTCATAAGGTGAAACCTTGTAAATCAAATACATCATTTATCTTTATGGCACAGACTTTGAAAAGTCACCCATGTTTGGCCCAATACTTATGAACACACATGCAAAAAAATCCGTCTCATTTCTGGTTGTAAAGAGTGTTAAATTTCTCTTGGATACAAGAAAACTCATAAGTCAAACACATATCTCAAAGGATACTTGTATTTCAAACTGTGACCCACCAGGTCCAACTTTTTCTCCAGGCTTAAAATCCATCCATCCATCAGTCCATTATTTATAACTAATTAATCCTGAGCAGTTTCACAGCAGTCTGGAGGCTATCCTAGAATCACTTGGCACCAGTATACCCCTGGATGGGATGCCAATCCATTGAAGAGGGCCAAAAATGCATATGCCTAACCATCTACAGTATAGTGGTAAGATGATAAAAAAAATATAATATTTGCAGTAAAATAATTAAAAATATGCTGAACACCACATATATTTGAAAAAAGAAAATGGCTGGAAACAACAGTAGATACTTGGCTGTTGCTAAGTGTAGTTACATTATGTTCCATAGTTCTGAGCTTGCAAGGAGAAATCACACCTGGCCCTTTGGACGAGTTGGTCTGTCAGAACATTGTACTCAGACTGGAAAGGTGGAAAAAGAATGGAAGTGAGATGCTGTAAAATGTGAGAGCACCGCAGACTGAGCATTTTATGCAGCATAAATTATGCACGGATTGTCTAAAAACTTTCCCACAAATTATTCCCTCAAAACTTCAACATGCTACATCGATTCTCATCCGTTCATGTGTCCATGTAACAAAGTTATGGTAACAAATGGTTTTAACTTACATATACATTTACCTTTTTATCCCATACCCATTTATACATCTAGATGGATAAAAATCCAGTACATTATTTAAAGGTACAAAAATAACAATTTTAAGGACTCTGACTTGTGACCATTTGCTCACAAGCATTAACGGAGATTTCCACCTTTGTGTATTTGATGTTTTGTGGGGGACATTCTTGACTTTACTTGAGCACAGTACGCCAACTGCAGCATCAGCATTGGCAGTTCCCACACTATAAGCCATCTTCTTAACCTCTGAATCAAATCACTTTTTGATACTTCTCTGTCCTACTGCCCCAGTGTGTTGTCTCAGTTGTACAGAAGTTGTTACACGTCTGTGATCACTAACTGGCATGTGATGCGTTTATACGTGTTATGTGATCACCAAGGGGTGGCAGTGGAGTAACATTTCCCAGGCCTGAGTGAAGGTTTCCTGCTTGTGCTTTGTTGTGTCCGTACGCAGGGACTCCCGCTGCCGGAACAGGGCATGTTTGTTAATTCGGCATAGAACAAGGAAAGTTAGTTCTGTCTGGCACATTTTGTTTCCAGAAGTTCCCTGAACTGTCCTGTCTAGGCCACTAAAGGTAAAGTTGAGGTGTGGTCAAGATGCCGCTAGAAGCTAGAATCTGGCAGCTGCCCCATATGCCTAACAAACTCTAAGGAGAGCAACGCTGTAGAAACATAGGCGGTTAACTTTTCATCAGCTCTGTGGAGAGACAGGAAAATATGTCAGCGATGCAAAATTCACAATCAGGATTATCATCAGATGTTTAAAAATTCATTGGAGCCTCTCATACCCAACGGGGCCTTGCTGCTCCCATTTATGGCTTCGCCTTCCTCCTCCATCTGATAATAGCCCACAGTGGTTTCCATATCTAGCATTTATAAAAACCTGTATCCCATTTGCTCCATTTACTCACAACACAGAGCTACAAACACAACTGTACAGCGTTCCAAGGGCGTGCAGGAGGAGTGTCGCCCTTCAAAACGTAAACTTGTGTTTGAAGTGTCTGGATTGGGAGCACAGGGAGGAGATGTTTGTTTTTCGACCGACAAACGCAGAGCTCATCTGTCTGATGGCTTGGACTTCAAAGATTTACTTCTGCTCTAGAGAAAATGTGTTCCAGTTTTGTTTCCCCGCTGCACTCTTTTTTCTCCTTTTCAGGTGCATCCAAAGAGCCTTTAAGAGGTTTAGTTTCAAAACAGTACAAGATGTGGATTATTACTGCTCATTTCGCTGCTTCCTCACACTTTTAGTACAGCTATGCCTTGGTAATCGTAACCTTTATATCAGCGTTACCCTCCTGCATATCATTTTTATGACTCCCGAAATTTGAACACAAAATTCATGATCCAAATTAAAAGTTCACCAAGTGTTGCATCTGAAATAAATTCAAAGTGCACGGCAGCAAAAATTATTAAAATGCATGCAAGTCGGGGCAAGAGGATGTAGTCTTAGGAATGTGAAAATATTACTTTAAGAGAGTGGGGCATTATGGGAAGTAAATTCCAGGAAAGTGTCTGTCAGCCATTTTGGGTTTGTTACTTAATTGAATAAATGAGAGGTAGCAGAGCAATTAGCAGTAAAATTTAGAAAGACCGTTTCCCTGAAATATGTACGTTTTCAACAAAAAGTACGCCCGTACAAAGTTGTTCACAATGAACACAACGTGCTCAGTGGATCCCTGCTTCAGTGAAACTCTTCTCGGATTTCTGACCACAGACAAAACAGGCAGGAAAGGCAATGAGCGCGCTGCGGTCGTATCTCAGCCGTTCTCCTCACAGGACTGCATCTTGTGCTCACGTTGCTTAAATGTGTTGTGCATTAAGTGGAAATGTCTTCTAAGAAAGTGGAAAAGCCTGTGAAGAAATCCTTGGCGGACTCTTATACAGGCGTTTGAGTGTTTTAGTGATATTTTGGGAAATCGGTTGGAGGACTTGGGATATGCGAGGAACATACAATTTTTCCCTTTTATCAAAGTGGACTACAGGCTCTCTTTACCTAAAAATTCTGTATCAGGCACATTGTCAGACTCGGATTAGATTTGGATAAAAAGCGGTATTTACCTAGCCGACAAGTAATTACATAGTTAGCAAAAAAGATTTCCCAAGATTTTAAGGCAGCCTTCCTAGATAAATCTGTGTTTAACAAAAGAGGGGACTTCTGTTGCTGCTGTGGCATGTGGGCTCGAGAGCCGATGGCCAGCTGTATGAGCGGCAACCCTCCTACACAGCACGCAGACAGCACTGCGCTCAATATGTAGGGAATTGGGCAGAATGATGGAACGGACACTCTGCAAAAGCATGCTTTGTCCTGTCAGAGCAAGGATCTCTAAAAATAACCAAAAGGAAAACACTTTCTGGTTCTCTAGTGCCATGTGACTGACCTCAGCGGCTGAACCCGAGGCCTTCTGGGACACTGTCATACATCTCAAACCGTGTCTGCTCCAAAGATATGCAATTCCTGCTCTTGCTGCAAATTTTCACTACATTTTCTCTGGTGCCCTTCATATTTAAAAGACAAATATGTAGCATTTACCACTATAAACTGCATACAAATGATGTTCATGTAAGGATCCACTGTGTGTTTGCCATGCATGTAAGGTGGTAGGATGTACACTTACTTATACTTACTGGCATGACTGTAAAACTAGGGTTAAAATAAAAAAATAAAAAAACCCAGCACCTACTACTACTATTATTATTATTACTATTATTAATAACCTTTGTTTAGCTGGTGCATTTCTTCAAGGTGACTTACAGTGCAAGAAAATCAACTTTATAATGATCTACCAATTTATACAGCTAAATGTTCTTCATGTATCAGTTCAAGACAAGTACCTTCTTCAAGCATACTTCAGCAGGTGAGGGGATTCAAACTAGTAACCTGCAGACTGCCTGCTGCCCTGTTAAATATATAATGCTTTTAATAAGAAACTTCCATTTAGCAAGACAATGAAGTAGATATCCCTGTGTATAAAAGATTATTTCACAATATTTCCAAACAATGGGAGGTGAATACATGACAGCGGTCTTGCAAATAGACACTTATTTACTGATAACCATTACTCTTTGGTTACCTGAAGCCTTTGTCCAGGGTCACAATATTAGAAAATGAAAGGATTTATTTTTTTATACAGCAAGGCACCACCACTGTGCCAATTCAGGGTGAGTATCCTGCTCAAGGGCAATACAACAGGACCTGGACTCAAACCTGGGACCTTGAGATTGCAGGACAGGGCTAAGGAGGCCACCACCTGCTGCCCTGGTTCCAGAGGAGCAGTAGAGGGGAAGGAGCCCAAGAGAAGCGTCCTAATGAAGACGGCGCTGTGACAACACACTGTGCCAGTGACCGGGACCGAGCAGCTGCGGGCCTCGCCGAGGAGGTGCTGAAATCCACCGAACGGCGGAAGCCGCAGCCCAGCCGAGTCCGACGCACAAAGGGCGACAGAGGAACGAGGGTAGCCGGCTTCAGGGAGCGTCGCGGGCGGACAGCGCGACACACACACACACTCTGCAGGCTGTGTCCCTTCAGAAACCTCACCGTGTACTGCACTGTACTTTACTCTACTGTACTGTGGGTAAAACTGTCGGGTTCGCGCTCGTCTACCTGTACGAGGTCTGCTTCCTGAACGCCAGACCCCTCAGCTTCTCCTCCAGCGGCTCCTCCGTGTCCGTGAAGCTGCTGAGCGTGTCTGCGCCGCTCGCCGCCTCGTCCCCGCCGCCGCCGCTGCGTTCTCTCGCGGCCCCGGCGGTGGCCCCGGGCGGAGCGCTCCTGTCCGCCGGGAGGTCCATGCTGGGGCACTTGGCCGCCCGCCTCCCTTCTCTCCCTCTCGGACGGCCGAGGAACGCGGGCCGGTGCAGCTGGTCGACGGAGGAGGAGGAGGGTATGAGCGCCGCAGTGGTCCCGACCCTCACGAGCGCAGCCGAGCTGCAGCACCGGAGACGGCGGCCGACGACAAATAGCAGCGCGAGCGGACGGAGGAGCGACGAGCCGCGGCGACGGCGGCAGCACAAGCGTCCATGTCCACCCCGACCCCCATCCCCAACCCCGGCTCCGGCTACAAGGGCATTCTGGGATACTCCCGCTCCTGTCGGCGCAGCATCAGCGCGGTAGGGCAAGTAGGGCGCGCGCTTTCCGAGCGTCCCGGCGCACGCGCACGCGCGCGCGCGCACACACACACCGCCGTAGAGATTTACCTCGCGCGCGCCACGCTCAACTCACCAGGCGCGAGCAGCTTGCCCCCCCCCCCACGCCCTCTCCGCTTGCCGCGTAGTATTTAGGGTTTAGGGTTTAGGACGACGACGAACAATGATCAATGCACTTACCAAGTGCAAATGAATTGTTTTGGTAATACAGTTTAATGCGATGGCTTTTATTTATTTTGTTGCGACGATATAAGTACACTTCATTTGGTATTAAATCATTCCATTAATGGTTTTGAAAGGATGCAGACGGAATTGTCTGGAGCGGATTTATTACATGGCGAAGAAAATGCGTATATCGGTGCATTAAATAATTGTTTTGTTTGATTTTAATCGCGGTGCACGTAGGATTGAACTCATCCCCGCGGTATGAAAATGTCTGCGCAGGATGGGTGGTAAAACAAGTCAAAACGTGTTTATTTTCTTTAACCGACTCCATTTCCACGGGATATTTGCACTCCGTCCCTGCACCCAATGTTTGCCCCGGGTGACCCTGCCTTGTGCCCCGGACCCCCCCGCGACCCGCAACTGGACAGCAGCTGGCGCAAATGAAGCTGAAAATGAAAATGGAAATAAAAATAATATCTGTGTATTTTTACCCTCCTGCCTCACAGTGGAAAAAAAAACTTTTTTTTGAGATGTTAAACAGTACAGAGTATAATACAAACACCGAAAAACGACCACCCTCTTCTTTTTCTCGCTCCCGCTCTGCACGCCAAAATCCCGCGCCCCGGAGTCTCTGTCCACGGCGCATGCTCCCGCACCATCTCCCAGGATGCACCCCGGCGACAACGAACAGACAAACACAGGACTATAAACAATTAACACCCAGACAACTACAGTATTCACATGTACGGCTGTGCCGTTACATTCCCCCCCCTTTAAGAGTCGACCGCCCCGGCGACTCACGGAGTCCCCAGAACGAAGTCCTGGAGATGTGGAGGTTGTCTGCGGTCCCTCCTCGGTGTGCCACCAATGGGGGCGGACGTGGGCTCATAAGGGGAGCAGCATATAGACTCCTTCGAGTGATACGGTGCTAGACGGTCCATATGCAGAACCACAGAATGGCGCCCATTCCCCGGTTGCACTCCGTACACCACATCTGAGAGTCTGTCCAGAGCAACACAGGGTCCGACCCAGCTGTCAGCAAGCTTCGGGCAAGGTCCACGCTTTCGTCAGGGATTGTACATCCAAACCCAGTCCCCCGGACTCAGCGGTCGACCCTGACACTGCATGTCATACGCCCTCTTCTGCTAGCCCCTCACCTCCATAAAGTTGCCCCTAGCAAATGTGTGCGCAGACTCCAGTCATTGACGCAACTGATGCAGATACCCCAAACCCGCGTCACCACTCATCTCAGGCTCTGGTGGGATGCCAAAAGCTAACTCCACTGGGGTACGCACGTCCAAACATGAGCAAGGCAGGGGTGCAGCCGGTGGACTCCTGGACTGCAGAGCGGCATGCCCACAGGACAAGGGGTAGGTGTCGATCTCAGTCGCACTCCAAGCATCAGCACGACTGGGATTGACACCTACCTCTTGTCCTGCAGGCATGCCACTCTGCAGTCCAGACGATCGCACACCTCCTTCATCACCTGCACCTCGAAGTTCCTGCCCTAGTCGCTGTGCAGTTCCTCCGGTACCCCAAAGTGACAAAACATCTCTTCCACTAAGCGCTCTGCCGTGGTGACAGCACTCTGGTCCGGCACAGCGTACGCCTCCGGCCACTTGGTGAAATAGTCCATAGCCACCAGCACACAGCGGTTACCGCGGTCGGTGCGGGGAAACGGGCCCAGGATATCGACACCAACGTGCTCCATCGGAGTGCCAGACTGAAGCCTCTGCAGGGGGGTACGTGAGCGGTTGTAGGGACCCTTTCTTGCCGTACAGACATCACAGCAGTGCACAAACAGCTCCACATCCTGGCGACAACCAGCCCAGTGGAACCGCTGACGCAGTCAGTGCAGTGTCTTCGCCACTCCAAAGTGCCCAGAGCCCACGGAGCCATGCACCTGCTGCAACACCTCCCCTCTCAGGCTACGGGGAACTAGGAGCTGCCACTGGACTTGCCCGCGCATGGGTCCTTCGCACCGGCGGTACAGCAGTCCCTGTCGCAATGCCAGGCTGTCCCACTGAGAGCAGTAGGACTTTACCGTAGGCCCATGAGGCGTGATGGCTGTCCATGGGGGGGTGGTGCCCGGAGCACAGAAATCCACTCACCATGGCCAGCTCCGGGTCGTCTTCTTGAGCTTTTCGGAACCGGTCTGCTTCGCCATCCAGTGCCTCCTCTGCTCCACCTATTACTGCAGCCACACACGTGTCTGCTGTCTCCTCCGCGTGCTCCTCCAGCCGCTCGCAGTGCCTGCAAGAGCCTGTGCTGCAGGGGCGACGAGACAGCGCGTCTGCGTTAGTATGTAGTCGCCCTGGGTGATGCTGGATGTTGAAGTCATACCCCTGTAGTGCTTCGATCCACCGTGTCGTCTGCCCCTCTGGTTCTCTAAAGTTGAGAAGCCACATGAGTGACGCGCGGTCCGTCCGGAGGAGAAACCTGGTGCCATAAAGGTAGGGGCGAAAGTGCTTGAGCCCCGCCACTACTGCAAGGAGTTCACGCCGGGTGACACAGTAGTTCCTTTCTGCATGATTCAGTCTTCTGCTGTAGTATGCGATCACCTTCTCCCCCTCATCTCCTGCCTGTGATAACACTGCACCAATTCCCCGGTCGCTGGCGTCCGTGTCCAGTATGAAGGGCTTTCCCGGGGTCGGAAGTGCTAGGACAGGAGCCATCGTCAGCCTTGCCCTCAGCTGCCGTACACTCAGTGGTACACTCAAATGGCACCCCCTTGACAGTAAGGCGGTGCAAGGGTGCTGCAATGTCCGCAAAGCCACGCACAAATCGGCAATAATAAGACGCCAGCCTGAGGAAGCTCTGCAGCTCCGACACATTCCGCGGTGTAGGCCAGAGCCGGACCAACTCAACCTTGTCTGGGCCAGTTGAGATCCCATTCGCGTCAACCACATGGCCCAAGAATTTCACCTGCCGCTGAAGGGGGTTGCACTTTGCTGGGTGGAGCTTCAGACCGGCTTTGCGAATTGCGACAAACACCTCCCGCAGGTTTGGAATGTGGGAGCGTGGACCAAGAGATCGTCCAAGTAGATGATGCATCAGCTCCGGGGCACGTCAGCTAGCACTCACTCCATGAGGCACTCAAAGGTGGCGGGGGCATTACACAGGCCAAAAGGCATGACTGTAAAGTGCCATAAACCCTGTCCCAAGGTGAATGCGGTCTTCTCACATGCCTCCGGGGCCAGGGCAACCTGCCAGCACCCGCTCCTTAGGTCCAGTGAGCTGAACCAGCATGAACCGGCAACACTGTCCAAGGCATCATCAATACGTGGCAGTGGGTATGAGTCCTGCTTGGTAACGGCGTTCAGACAGCGATAGTCAACACAGAACCGCCAATTACCATCCTTCTTTCAGACCAGGACTGCTGGTGCTGACCAGGGACTGCTGGTGGGCTCGATCACTCTGGCAGCAGCCATCTCCTTTATTTTCTCCTCTGCAATCTGCTGCTTGGTGAGGGCAATGCGATCCAGTCACAGTCTGATGGGCACTGCATTCCCGGTGTCTATTCGGTGCTGCACCAGATCAATTCGGGTGCAGTCCTCATCCCGAGCCGCAAAGATGTCTTGGAATGTTTCCAACAGTCTCCAGAGCTCTTCCCGGTACTGCTCCTCCAGCTGGGCGGTGCTGCGCTGCCAGAGTGCATGCACCGCCTCCCGCATCACAGCGGAGGGGCTACAATCACGCGCAGTACTCACGTTGCCCTGCTCGTATGGGTCATCTCCCTTCTCCGGCGTGGTACTTTGGCTGGCTGGAGCCCCACCCCTTTGCACGTTGCACACTCGACCTGTCTCCTGCTGTTCCACGGGTGGAGTTAGAGGAATGGTCCCCCCCCAGGTGAAGGTTGCCCTTGCTCAGGTCAAGTACTGCCCCCATCTCCATTAGAAGGTCCATCCCAATGATACAGGGGTCCTGGATCTGTGCCAGCCAGAACTCGTGCTCAAAGTGCTGTTTGCCCACCACGAAATTTAGGCGCCGTCTTCCCCACATGCGCAGTCTCCCCAGTGACCGAGCGCAATCGCGCTTGCTTTCCTGTCCAACCCTCAGCGAGGGGCTGGTTAGTGCCTGGCAACACCCCAACTCTGACGATGGAGATGGTGGATCCGGTGTCAAGGAGCGGTTTGCGTTGTATGTCTTCTACTTACAAAGCAAGTGGGGACTGTTCAGGATCCCCAGGCGACCCACTGGGAAGGTAAGTACAGAGCGAGGGGGCGTGTCAGTGCAGGATGAAGCCCCCCTCATGGCATCACCCCGGCATCGTTTCCCTGCCTCGGGATGAGGGCCGGTGCCATGCAGTCACACGCCCGGTGACCACGTTTTCTGGAGCGATGGCAGATGATAGGTGCGTGCCGTCGTTGGGGTGGCGTTTCCACCCGGCAGGTGACCGCCTCGTCCCTTTCCCTAGGTTCATCACTGTCACTAATCTCAGCAGCTCGACAATGTCGCTTTGGCTCTGTCATGCTCCCCAAAGGTATCTCCACACGTTCTGCTTCCTGTAAGGTGGCCCCCAAACTAGTCGGTGCCGCCAGTCTGACATGCAGTTGGAGGCGCTCCGGGTTGAGCACGCGAACGAATGCCTCTAATACCAGCTCACCATGGACGGAAGTTGGAAAGTCAGGATAGGCGCAACGTGTCAGCAACGGGATGTCCGTGGCCAATGCGCCAAGATGCTCCCCTTTTCTACGCTGCCTATTCTCAAGCTGCCCGCGGTAGTGGTCTGGTGCTTTACAACGCTCAAAACGGTGCTTCAGGGCAGCTATCAGCGCAGACAGATCGTCGTGCTGCTCTGGAGGGACGTCCAGCAGAACGGTCAGCGCCTTACCTTCCGGCGCAAGCCCCAGCTGTGTCACTGTTGTCAATTCACTCCATCTGTTGTGGCGTGCTGCAAGGCAAAGCTGGGGTTCGTACGTCTCCCACAGCTCAGCGCCGGAGTAGCGAGGCAGGTGCACTGCCGGCTGGGGCGGCGAATTTGGTGGGGGTTCCAAAACTTCCTGCGTCCTCGATGCTGCCGGCTGGGGGTCTGCAGGCATCACTACACTCCGCGGCGCATCCCGTGGCGAAGCCTCCTACAGCCGCTGGAGTGAAGCGATTAACTCTTCCTTCTGCTGTTGGAGAGTGCTGTATTCTTCCACCAGCATTTTCTTCTGGCGGCGACTTGTTTGCTTCAGTGTGCTGAATCTCCGCTCCGTCCCACTTCTGACACCAATGTAGCACCCGTCAGAGGCGCCACCACAAAAAGACTCGGGAGTCAGGAGTCCAGGGAACTGTTCTTTTATTTCGTCTTCCATCGCAGCAACAAACCTCTCCAAAAACCCCGCTAACAACACCAACACCGAAAAACGACCACCCTCTTCTCTTTCTCGCTCCCGCTCTGCACGCCAAAATCCCGCGCCCCGGAGTCTCTGTCCACGGCGCATGCTCCCGCACCATCTCCCAGGATGCACCCCGGCGACAACGAACAGACAAACACAGGACTATAAACAATTAACACCCAGACAACTACAGTATTCACATGTACGGCTGTGCCGTTACAATACTGTAGTAAATACATCAAAAAACATCGTTCATTAATATTACAACACAAATGTACCTTCACAAAAAGAATAAACGGATAAAAGCAAAGATAAACTCGGCTTTGCCTTTGTGTTTTTACATTTCACCATAGTTTGCAAATGGGCCACTTCATGGCCCATTATGACCCATTTTTCAAATTCAAATTCGGTTAAAAAATATTTAAATATAAGACTCTCGCCAGACTATTTACTCCATGTATACACCCATTACATTGTTAATCTCTTTACAATGGCACCTGTCAAGGGGTGTCAGTACCTCCAGTCGGTACCTCCCAAAAGCGGTCCAAGGAAGGATAACTGGTAAATCGGCAACAGAGTCATGAGTGCCCAAGGTTCATTGATGCCCGTCTTGGTCCGATCCCACAGAAGAGGTACTGTAGCACAAATTGCTGAAAACCTTAATACTGGCAGTGACGGAAAGGTGTCAGAACACACAATGCATTGCAGTTTCTTACGTATGGGGCTGTGTTGCCGCAGACCGGTCAGAGTGCCCATGCTGACCCCTGTCCACCGCTGAAAGTGTCTACAATGGGCATACGAGTATTAGAACTGGACCATGGAGCAATGGAAGAAGGTGGCCTAGTCTGATGAATCACATTTAGATCATGTGGACGACCAGGTGCGTGTGCGTTCTTTACCTGGGGAAGAGATGGCAGCAGGATGCACTATGAGAATAAGGCAAGGCGACAGAGGCAGTGTGATGCTCTGAGCAATGCTGGGAAACCTTGGATCCTGGCATTCATGTGGATGTTACTTCGGTTGGTTTGAATGATTTGAGGAACATAACAAAGAGTTCAAAGTGTTGTCTTGGCTTCCAAATTCCCCAGATCTTAATCTGATCTGTGGGATATACTGGAAGAACAAGTAGGCCCCATCTCGCAATTTACAGGACTTAAAGGATCTGCTGTTGATGTCTTGGTGCCAGATACCACAGGACACTTGCAGAGGTCTTGTGGAGTCCATGTCTTGATGGGTCAGAGCTGATTTGGTGGCACGAGGGGGACCCACACAATATTAGGCAGGTGATTTTAATGTTGTGGCTCATCAGCATATAGTACCATGCTTAAATACCAATGAAATCAATTACAAGCAATTATTTTCCATTATTTTCAGTGGGATTAAAGTTTATCATGATATCCACTTCTTTAATGTCAGTACTGGTCTTTTTCATACAAGACTGTAATTCAATTCATAGTTTTTACCATGGGATGTAACCACAAGCGGAATGGTTTCAGGGCAACTTTCACAAGAGAAAACAATTATTATCCATATCAACTATAAGTTGCTGCACAACAACGACCTTCACTGGGTAAATCAATTTGTTTATTTTATATGAAAGATTTCATAATCTTATTATTTATGGAATATTTATTGGGTGTCATTCCATTTTTCCCACTGTGACTTTTCCAGTCAAGGAATTCCAAAAATACCGTAACTGCCAAGGTGTTGCGAAACTGCTAAAAACAAACACATTCATAGCCCAGAATATCATTTCCTTGCAGTCTTATTCAAACGGTAAAATCTTCCACGTTCCAATGAGAAACTACTGCAATTCTGTTAAAGTCAATACTTCTATGAAGGATCCATTAGTGAAATATTGAGAATTAACAGAACTATTACAGCTAATAAAATATTTTGCCACAAACTCTGATTGTTTAACAGATTATGCATTATTATTACCCATTTTTATATCTTTTTATTTTTTTAATGATGTATGTGAAGACGAAAGTTATAATTATACCTTAGTGACCATGTAAGAGATTTGTAAAAGCTGTTTTAATGGGATTTTCCAAATTCAGTTACACTTAGACACTACAGTACCAATTAAAAAAAATACAAAGTTAGGAATTATATACAATATACTTAGCTTATTTTTCACATAATGTTGTACCTGTTTAGTTTTAAAATACTCTCAGATGTGCTGAAGTTTGGAAAAACAAGTGTTTC
Source organism: Heterotis niloticus (assembly GCA_018136845.1). Lineage (NCBI taxonomy): Eukaryota > Metazoa > Chordata > Actinopteri > Osteoglossiformes > Osteoglossidae > Heterotis > Heterotis niloticus. The sequence continues at coordinate 15,199,127 of CM030900.1, forward strand.
AGGTACGGGCATATCAGCCTCACAGTAAATTTGGACAGCAGGTGATCCAACGGCACAAATGAAGAGTAGAGTCAGCACGGGTCCAACTGGTGTCATAAGAGAAGATTAAAAAAAGACTCAAAGGAGCTTTCAAGGACTTTGCTAGAACTTTTTTCTTAGGCTGCAACGGTGATCCCATAACGCTGCTGACCTGATGTGGGATCTCTGGGTATCAGAGAGGGATGAGCTGCTCCCGCAACTGAGTTTTAGAGAACTGTGAAAGCAGGCAGGCCAAGAGATGAGGAACGCAGCAGCGAGTGCCGTCTTGCCCGTCTTCTCACAGGTCTGTCAGTTCAGTCACGCATACAGCGTTACCCTCCTGCAAAACCCATGTACCGTTGCGCTTTGACACTCATCTCATTTTGCCAGAAGCTTCCTTGAGAGCACACTGTGACTAAATATTGCAGCAGTGTAATATTCTAGAGTTAAAGCACCCAGCTGTGTGTTCTGGATTCTTCTCTCAGAAGCCCTTGGTCAAAATTGAGGACGAGAAGCAAAGGAAGGTCCTTGGTGTTCACCAGCGGGTGCCCCGCTCTACAGCGGGAAAGTAGGACAACAAACCCAAGTTCACCACAAAATGCACTTTTACTAAGGAAAATATTTATTTGCTTCAAAAAAAAGCAGAAACGTATTAAATGTTGCCTGTAACTGGAAGAAGAAGCAACACAAGAAAGCAAAACACAGGTCTCCATGCGTTGAAAGCGCTGCACGTAGGTATGGCAGACCAAACACACAAAAGCATGGACACCTCTCAGCAGAATCAAGATGTACAGGCTACACATCACAATTATAATGTTCTCAAAGAAAAAAAGCTACATTTACAAGAAGAATAAATAAATCATTGGTTTGGGAAGCAGTGCAAGTTCATTCACAGCAGGATTATGGTTTAGATCCTGTTCTTTCGAGAAGAACCGGAGATGAACCCTGGATGACACTGCTAGTGACAGTGGGAAGTTACGCTTTTAAACCCTTGAATAAGTCGGGTTCATCCTCCACCGGCAGTCATTCTTTTTGGTTTCAGAACCCATCGAACACCGTCCATTGCTTTAGTCAATGGCACACTGTGGCTCCACAAACCAAACCTTCCGAAGCCTCATTTGTCCAGGAATCGCCAAACAGGAGAGGGGGTCTTTTGGAGCTGTACTGCGAAACGCTGAACCTTTTTAGAGGTTTACTACACGAGTTACTGCTTCCTTGGGCATCCGGGGTGACCCGTGGCCGAACACCACAGAGAAGCTACTACTTTCAAACAGGGGGCTAGGGTCAAGCTTCAACACACTTGTGACAAAATATCTCCCTGTCCCATGAAGATGACATCAAAACCAGGTGCTATTTCAACCAGTTTGCAGGGTCAGTCCTGTACGGCCGGGACATGGCACCCAGCTTTGCCCAGAGATGTTCCATTTAAAACTCCTCTGAACACACGAGTCAGTACAAACATACACATAAATTTTACAACTGCTTTAAATTAAACATAATAAAACATACTGTCATAAGGAAATGTCGTATAACTGACAACCACTTCCCATCATACATCGTGCCTAGTAAATTTGGAAACATCGAATGAGGTTTTTTCCTTTCATGCAAGCATGATGCGAAGAGCTGCAATTAGATCCTGGAGGGCGGCGAAGAGCACGAAGCGAACGGGATGCTGTCAACAGTCCGCCGCAGGGTTCCCGCAAAGATCCCCACAGTCAGCCGTGCTGCTCGGCTGTGACACGGGTGCATCCGTCTACGATCACGGCAAACCTGATTAACTTGGGGAAAGTGATGAACAACAGTTATCAACGCCACTTCCAATATGGCTAGAGTGCCTTTGTTTTCTACATCGGTTCATACGCCGCTCTATTTTTCATAACAAACATCAATTCTTCAGTGACTCCTTTACGTGGGGTGGGGAGCTCTTTGGCTTTATTTGCAACCCGTCCGATGGTACAGTCACCATTTGAGCAAGGAATCGGTCGAAAGTGTCACAAGATCTGGCAGGTTTCCAGCACAGGAAATTAAATGTGTACAGTTTGTCCTCATCAAATCTGTTCACTGTAAAACAAGTCTGTTTACTGCGAGGTGGGGGAGGGGGTGTGGGGTTGTCCCTGACCACAGTGACTCAGTAGGGTGTGTTTAATACAACCATATACATTAAATTCAAACAAACCCAAACACTCCTCAAATGAGAGAACAGTGGGGAAAGTAAATAATAAAAACAAAACTTTGAACAGAAATTAACTAAGGAGTAATTTATGTTACCGTCTAATGTTGGAATGGAATAAAAATACATATAAAAGTGTACCTATAATACTTGAACAGGATATATAAATACAAAGTGTGGCTTTCCAAGCCCTGGCAATCTGTGCTGGGCCTGGTATCCAGGTAAGACAGAGGTGACACACAGACCTCAGGACGTCTCATTCACTGTCCTCTCCAAATGTATTACTTTTGTGCTTTCGTTTGCCCGCAGTTCCACAGACCTGGGACAGGAGGGTACAGCAAACACACAGACGGTTACATTCATGGCTACCAAATTCAGACATGTGTGAACATTGCATAATGCATTTAAGATGATGCGCACTCTTCTCTCACCTGTGTGAGTGCAGGTCTATGAGGATAGGTTTCTGGAGGTGCGTGTCATTACTGTGCTGGGATTCTGTCCTGTGTCTTTCTGCCTCCTCCATCCGCTCCTGCTCCTGCTCCTGCTGGGACCTCCAGGTTACCATGACGTCCGTCTGTCTGTCCCACTGCTCCAAGTATTCCCCTGGCAGCTCCTCGTACCCCAGCAGACTCCTTGACTTCACTGTGGGCACGGCACAGATCCACAACGTCCCATCAGTCTGCTGCACAGCAGATGCTTTTACCCAAAGGCGCACAATTACTTGTCTTTACCCACCGCACAACAAGCAGCGCCCCCCCCAACACACACACACACACACACACACACAACTCACTCACTCGAGGCAATTGCATGCTCCACACCCAGACGCCGACTGAGTGGGATGGACACATAAGTGAGAGCACAGATCAGCAGTAATGATATCAGGCCACTTGGTTTCTGATCATGACAACGATAATCACGCCAAATGACACATAATGACTTTTGAGAGCAAACACTTTAGTAGTGCAGCTATTTAATTATATGACTATTCATTTGTTTATGAGTTCGATGCAGCCCTCTTTATTGCTGCTGCTTAACAGATTTGAAAAGAATGAAGTCAGGAGAGAGTGAGCAATGGAGAGACCGAGGAGCATTTTTTACAATAAATTATTATTCACTAAACTAAATGGCCATTTAAAGTCTGCTGTATGAAAAAGGGAATGCAGAATGGGGTGAAAATACAGCTAAGCCATCACCCGGGGCTGGGGAATGGGGAAGCGCACTGGAACAACACAACAGATTTTCGACTGGCCGGCAGGTGGGGGGCAGAGACTGAACACCTGCTGGGGGTGGCAGAGGAATCAGGCAAAAACCGAGAGCCTCACGGTCGTGCCACACCCACCCGGGATGTGCGGAGGTAAATCGCAAATCCATCTATTACAGGACAGTTATGGTTCTGCGTTTAAGTACGGATCCATTTCTAAAGCGGCCGCGAAAAACAGTGCTTTCAAAATTCAAGTGTTCTAAAGAAGGCATCATCACGAGCACGCTGATAACCTCTCTCCTGGGTTTTCTTTTTTTCTCTCTGATTCAATTTTTAAAATCCTTTATTTGCTTAACAAGTATGCATTACTTATACTGCTAAACCAGTTTGCACACAACATTTACACATGAATAAATGTAAATACAGGGCATCTTTGATCAGAGACTGTCCTTTTTTGGCTGTGGCAGGAAGAAATGTGCAGAGCTGCTCGTTGCGTGCCAACATCCCACTCCTGATTTAACCATAGCTTTTCGGATGCTAAAACTGAAATTCGGTTCTGAAACTCAGGAGAAAGGAATTTGCTGCTTTACTGAATTCCTTTGAGCTGCTCAGCGTTTGCCTCTGCTGTATGTCCTTTATTGGCCTCTTCAATATACTCATTAGACTGGACATTTCACACCTACTTTCACTGTCACTCATTCACTCGCACAACATGTCCACCTCCCTCAGAGGTCTCCGCTCTGCTCATGTCTCACACTCTCTGCTGGTCTGTCCTCACCTGTGGCTGCGTAGGACTCCTGCATGCCTCCCTTTGCCGGCAGACTTGTGCTGGTTATGGTGGAGCAGGGCCCCAGACCCTGGTAGAAACTGCCCAGGAACACAGCAAAGCACAGCACCAGCACCTAGAGTAACACACAGTCGTAACACAACACTGGAGGGTTAGCGTCAAGGCCATGCACAACCTGATAAACACACCGCAGATGAAATGAGGAGGATCAACAGCCATTTCTCCCCATCACGTGGATTCCCTGACTTTTGCATATTTCAGATATGGTATTTTGTACTTGTGGCATTATTTCTCTTAGTAATCTTTCTAAACAAACATCAGTAGTTACTACAAATACAGCTGGTCCTTGACTTACAAACTTAACTGGGGCCAAGAACTCAAAATGTTTAAAATGGGCTCATTGTCAAAACTACGTACAGCTCCTCATGTAATGTGTGCTGGGAGAAATTGGAGTGACTGTATTTTGAGGACTGTCCATCTTATCTGTATCCTAATCTGTTGGTGAAATGTACTTTATTTTGAGTTTTATGCTGCTTTGGAGAAAACTTTTGGCTGAATGAACCAATGTAACTGTGAGCAAGTTGGACAACACTACAGGATGAGAGTCTACAGCAGGGGTTTTTACGTGGGGAAACAGAGCAGCCCCCCCTGTAATTTCTTTTAGCACAGAGATCACCCAAGTTTATGCTGTTTTTGAGCATAATAAGGGAAAATATACATTTTGAATCAATAATGCATAAAATATTTTAAACAATGCTGATGCTGTCTGAGTAAGGAAGCATCACGTCATCTCCGTTGTTAGTTGTTAGTGATGAAGACAGCACAGCCCCCCTAGACCCCTTGTAGCGGCGCTCTAATGCACTTGTACGGGTGTCTTATTCACTGCTTTGTGCATTTAATTCACTGTACTGTGTGTGTGTGTGTGTGTGTGTGTGTGTGTGTGTGTGTTAGTTACACCACTGAGTGCATTTCAGTTTATTATCCACATTGCAGGTTCATTACACATTACAGTGGAGTATAAAAATGTTACCATGGTACACATTGCACCTTCCCTCTGCTTCTTTTACACCTTCTACACTGATTTGAATTTTTTTTTTACTGCTTTCAATCCATCATACTGTATATCTGGATTAGGTGACACTTAACTAGATGATCTTAATTGGTATGCTGGCCTAAAAACTTTTCTGCAAAAACTTCATCATTAAGAAGATCCTGAATTTGAGACAGACAGTATTATCATTTTTGTTTTCCACTCGAGGGTCATCAAAAAGGTCCTTGCTGCAGTGCACTCCGGTGTACTACTAAGACATATCATGTAAAGATTAGACTGACGGGGTGAGTGGGAGAGGGCTCACCATGAGACAGGTAGAGGTCTGGGTGCCTGCAACCTTGTAGGAGCGGGGAACCTTCCCGGCCACAACCGCCTGCAGGGAGTGCAGCTGCTGCAGAAGAGACCTGAAGGGTGGGGTGGTGTGAAGGGGTACATTCAGCACATGCAGCTACACACAAAACCATAAATCCTCACAGGAAGGGAAGTTATATCCTCTTCCATGACCATGGACACCACTTACAGCAGCTAATGTTCTCACTTTCTTTTTTCTACACTTCTGTTTGTAATTGGTTTTATGTGGGCAATTAATGTCTAATGGGCCACCATTAAATGTAGGTGCTCAAATAATGAAAGGAACCAAAAGGTCACAGGTTCAAGTCCCAAGTAAAACAGCTGCAACTGTTTTATGGTGCTGCTGTTGCCTTGGTAAAATGTACTACATGGTCTACATGGTCAAAAGTATGTGGACACCTGAGCATCACCCCCATCATGTGTGCTTGCTGAACCTCCCATTCCAAACCCATGGGCATTGATATACAGTTGTTCCCCCCTTTGCTGCTACAACTGCCTCCACTCTTCTGGGAAGGCTTTCCACCAGATTTTGGGAATTTGTGCCTATTCAGCCATAAGAGGTTGGGCACCGATGTAGGGTGAGTCCTGACTCCTGGTTGGCATTCGAGTTCAACTCCAAGGGGTTCAGTGGGGTTGAGGTCAGGGCTCTGTGCAGCCATTTGAGTTCTTCAACACAACCTGGGCAAACCATGGTTTATGGAGCTAGCTTTGTGCATTTGGGGGGGGGAGCAGAGTCATTCTGGAGCAGGAAGGGTGCTGTAGCCACAAACCTGGAAGCACACAGTTGTCTAGAATGTGTCTGTATGCTGCATAGGTGCAGCTGAAACAGCTCAGCTCAGTCATTAGAATGGGGTCCACATACTTTTGGCCATATAGTGTATCTAGGGAAAACAGTTGCAAAAAAACATACATTTACGCTAGCCATTTAAAACAGAAAAGTCTTCCGATAAAAAATAGCATATTACTGCTATTCTCACCTTTTTATTTGTCCACACTGCTGCTGAATAAGTCTTATTTTACTCTAAAAAAATAGATCCAGCATTTACATCTTTATTATGTTTATTTTTTACAATTTGCCACATTGTCCACATCGTCTATAACAGACACTACAGCCAGAGCGTGTAGGTGTTTCTCTAAAACACACCAACTTTATTTCGGTCCCAAGTGTTGCTGAATCTTTCAATGAAGTGTGGACACACATACAACTGTTTCTGTGATATTTTCACAGTTCTCCCACTTCACATGTTTCTACTCCAATGTAAGTCATCCCACAGCACCAGTGATACCCAGCCTTCACTACACACATGGTAGCTCACCCATCATCGCTCTCTCTCTCTCACACACACACACACACACACACACACACACACACAAAATTGTGTGTGGAGAGATGTATTACCAGAAAAATCAGCAATCACACATGATATCAAGCAGGACCAAAATCTCACACATCTGCTTGAATACAAAGCACTTGTGGCTGCCTGGTTCACTCACTTGTTGGTACACTCGAGTGTTTCCACTTTCCTGCGCAGTTCATTGTTCTCATTGGAGCAGGTTTCCACCCTGTGGACAACATCAAAACTGCAGTTCCCTCGTGGCTTTCATCGAAATGACTTCAATAAATGGATAGACAGCAAACACGAGGTGGACAGGAGGCCATCAATAATTTATGAGTATGTAACATTTTCTCAGCTTACTTCTTCTCAAGTGCATCCATATATTCTTTCTTCTTTCTTCGGCTTTCCTGAGCAGAGATCTAACAAGAAGAAACTGACTGTTAGAGCTCAACGAGTAGCCATGTCTCTGTTTCCCCCTATTGCTCTGGGGCTGTGAGGGGACTATGGTGAGGAGCAGCTTACCTTGTTTTTGATCTTTCTGCGGATCTTCTTCAAGGCTTTCTCCTCAGCTTTAGACAGGGGCAGTTTTGTGGGCACAGGGTACCCCTCTGCAATCAGTGTGCGCCTCTCTTCTTCGGTCAGTAGGAGAGGCCCTGACCCCTGGAGCTTCTAATTTTGAGGCATTTGAGGATGAGGCCCATGGACCAAAACAAACCACAGAAACAGGAAGCAAAACGGTCATTTATGATACCATGATGACAATTGTCTTTTTAGATTCCGTAAGCTTTCGTTTGAGGAGCATATATTTTACATAACAAAGTTATAAATGAATTATCTCTACGGAAGAGGAAAAACAACATTAAACTAAAAACTTGTATACATAATAATCTGACAAGGTCTCATTATAACTGTGTAGAGGGCCCCCCTTGTCTGCTTGGGTTTCCTCCAGGTCCTCCAGTTTCCTCCCACATTCCAAAAATATTTGTTTCAAGTTCACTGGTCACTCTAAATTGCCCAGCGCGTGTGCGTGTATGTCTAGGCAGCCACTTGTTTGTCAGTGCAGGTCTGTCACCTGAGTAAATCGTGAGAGTCGATGTCTGGAACGAAATTCAGACATAAAATTCCTGCTCCAAACATGGCTCACCACATGCCACACAACTGTACAGCATCTGGGGGCAATAGCCACCCTGGACTTCTCTTGGACAAAATGCCATAAAACAAGAAAGAAACAGAGGAGGTCTCAGCTGAGCGCGGAGTTGAGTACTCAGCTGAGTGGTGTGTGTGTGTCAGCTTGTCAAGTACTCACATGGGGTGCCGTAAGCAAGGGTGAGCTGGCCAGGGATGAGGAGGCTCGTTGTGCTACCTTCAGGGCTGGCTGCCCCTGAGCCTGGCTGGGGCTGGGGGGGCCACTGGGTCTCACAGGGCTCAAGCTGCCTTCCGAGTCACTGCCATGGGAACTGGGGGGTGTCGGGGGGAGCTCCAGACCTTGGAAGCAAAGACCATTAACTCTCAAACTGCTGCTCAAAACAAACTGCATTAAAAAAACTACAGGTATCCCTTGATACCCATTCCTGAAAAAATGTCAGTGAATTTTCTGACAGCAGAAACCCATCTTCCAATCTTTTAAATGAAAAAAACTATTATTCATTCCCAAACTGTAGGCATGGTACATGAAGATATGTGCATAGACAAGTTTTTACGTGTTATATATTCAGCTTTCTCAATACAGGTTACCAGTTCGAACTTTTCCACTAAAATATGCACTTTTCTTAACCCTTTTGCCTCGCCTACCTTTTTCACACACTCTTCTATTTTGTTTGACGCCATCTTCACTTAATAATACGGCAAAAATAATAGCAAAAAATTCTAGGAGTTGTAAAAGTGAATTTTCGAATAGAGAGATTATAAACTGAGAGGATAGCTGCACCCCTATAGAAAACAGTACATCCGAAACTGACAAACTACATCATAAAAAGCAGTACACTGTGGCACAGACACCAATCTTCTCAGATCTGCACTGCTTGCACATAAAGTCAGGTACTCTGTTACAGGAGCTCACGAGTCGGTTCAGCGCTTTGTTCTTCCAGACTTTAGTCAACACCACCAGGGGGCCTCAAGGAGTTGCAGGAAAATCAAGCTTGTTCCAGAAGCATCTTCATCACTCACTTTTAGGAGATAAGTTAAGGAACTGATCCACTTCATGGGGCTCCAGTTTGATCTGTGGGCTGAGACGCCCACTATCCTCTTTCACCTGTCCAGGGAAGAGGGACAGCCTCAGCTCTGACAGCTTCTGCTCATCCACAATGTACCTCAGTGAGCAGCATGACACTACTGCATACCACTACACTGTTTGACTAGGTTTTACACTAAAATTAATTACAGTGTGAGTACTGAAGTTGTACAATTCATAAATATACAAAATACACAAAAAGTGGAGTGATAGCAAGAATACTTTTGCTTTCTCATCCCACCCTTTAACCACAATTACCTCTATAGTCCGGATTTTCTTACCTTAATGATCTTGACCTGCGTAGCCTGGGAGATCACAACCGGGACCGAGAGAGTGGGGCTGGTTGCACTTGGACTGGAAGGCCCATCAGGGCCTTCAGTGGACAGACTAAGGGACAGTGGTGGCAGGAGTGTGGGGGGATCTACCAGCAGAGGCTCAATCTTCAGGCCTTTCTCCTCTGCCTCCATAGGCCAATCCTCAGTCTCAGAGTCCCCTGGGAAATGGCAGAGCAGAAACAGTTATAAGAACCCAAGACAGCACCACAAACAACAAATGAAGCGGCCCAATAAATCTTGTAATGTTGTGGAACCGGCACTGCTCTTCGTACACATTTACTGTTTTTCCCAGACTGTAAGTAATGATTTTTCTCACCTCACAGGCTGATGCAACTGACACAAAAAAATCTGGATATAATCTACTGTTATGTAATGTGTGACCTGTACTCGTAATTTTGTTAGCTCATTACATTAGTTAGAAACATCTGAGAACAACATGGAGACACGCTCTGTATGTTTACATTGATCTACTAGCAATTCTAAGACCTGTATGCTACTGCTGTGAACCACTGATATGCCAGTAACGTTTTATTTTAATAAAAGCTTGATAAACTATCACTGAATGAAGCCGTGCATCCATCGTAGCGACATTGCAAGATCCGTGTTTAACTGGTCGAAAGGGAATCATGAATATGAAAATTATGTGTGGCCTGGTGAACCCGTTCGGTGTATTGTGGTCCTACTGGTAAAATACCTTCTACATGCCCCTTGTACTCTAATGCAGTTTACAGTGTGCAAGATATAGTAATCATTTTCTGCAATGAATTTTAAAGCCAGCAGGCAGTGCAGTGGTTAGAGCTGCTTTAATAATTGTAGTTTAATGGAATCATCTAGCAGTGGAATGGTCACGGGTTCAAATCTCACCCCTTGTTAGAGTACTGTTGGGCCAGGTACTTCTAAATTGCTCCATTAGAAAAATCCATAAAGATCAAACTAAAAATGAGTAAGTCACTGAGACAAGTGGCTTAATATTGTAAGTTGCATTGGGAAAAAAGGGTCAACTTAATAAACTGTGTAGCACTACTGAGCGAAATAATGTTTTGTTGTGTCATTCCAGCTTTTCTGTTGAATCAGTGTTCATATGTGGAGATTTTGACTCTGGAGTGAAATAAAAGGAAGTGAAATTTTTTTTTTGCCAAGGGGTGAAGGGCTGAGCTGGTTATGGTCAGACAGTGGACTCCAGCCTTCCAGCAAACAACCCTGTCTGCCAACCATGTCCCTGACTGAGGAACCACAGCCCCAGCTCAACCAACGTACTGGCTTACACATGCAGCTAACCCTCACTGCAGACAGAACTGCTACATAAATCTTTACGGCGCACAACAAGAAGGAAGTTCAAGTCTTTAATTCAGAGAAAATTCATGTTTAACTCTTCTTTTCTGCCAGAACACTGTGGTGAGTCTGCATTTCTCCTTTGGCACACAGAGACAAGCAGACACACCCAAAAACACCCAGGCATGCACACACTTCTCTCCATGCCACTAATTGTAACCTTTTTACCCTCCCTGCTCCCTCAGTGGGACCGCGCTTGTGAGCTGGGGAGAACGGTGCCAGATCACAGTGACCCCCCAGGACCAGACGGCTCGCCCACGGTCAGCTGGCAGAAGTAACCAAGCTGTTTGCCTGGCTGTGGGCCTGTCTAATTCGTCGTCAGGTTTTGGGGGAGGGGGAGGCTTATGGCAGAGGGCACAGTGACAGTTGGCCTTTGTGTGCCATGGGTCAGCAACTGCCTATTGTGTGACACTGCATGTTTACATGACTGTGTTGTTCCCAATGTCTTTGCTCCTTCCAACTTACTCATGCTGATCTCCTACACTAACATTATGGTTCATTATGCTTTATTATAGGGGAAAGTATAGAAGTTTCATGTGTACCATTGCAGTGTTTCCTCCATCTGCCAAATCCATCCTTCCATTTCCTGTCTCCCTGAACCATAAATCTTTTCCTTCACCCCTTTCTCATCCACCAGCCAGGTGCTTCACTCACCTGCATCGCTGCCCTGGCTGGGCAGGTGTGAGAGTGGCGACTGGGGCCGTGAGTCACCACTGAGGGAGTAGCTGTGTTCTGCTTGGATGGGAGGAGGCAAAGGCGAGGTGGGGGTCAGCTCCTCCTCCATGTCCATGGCCTCACCACGGCCTGACAAAAAAGGGTCACTCAAGTCGCTCAGTAGCTGACCCAGCAAAGCCTCCTGGGACAGGTCATCCAGGAGTCCCGTGAAGTGCTGCAGTAAGACAGAGCACCATGTGCACGTCAGAAAGATTTGGGTGACGCAGTAGTGAGAGAACAGGCTAGCAACGGATCAAAAGTTCAGGTTCTATAATCCTACTTGCATAACAAGAATTTTTACTCAGCACGATTAAATAAAATAATTTCTGGATAATTACAGTGCACACAGATGAGAAATAACAAAATCAATCTTTGAAGCTGTTAATAACAGTTTATAAGTTAAGCAACAGATCCAACCACACGCGCACCCCCCCCCCCCCCACACACACACACCACATTTCCCCCATGGCAGGTTAGAGCCACATGTTGAGATGCGCTGCTTTACACTGCATTTGCTCCTTGGGCACTTTACAATCCCCGTTTACCCCATACCTAAAAATGTGCCTCCACATCTCAGCATGCTGACACATGCACACCTTAACATCTGTCTTTACAAGTTCCAGCAAGTTCTATCAGTCTTTCTCTCTAGGGCACAGCAACACTGCAGTGGTCTGGGTTTCTTCATGAGGAGCTATGCTCCTGCACAGTGTAGACCTTCAGACTCCTTAAGGTGTGAAAGAAACTAAGGTATCTACCAAGGTCCATCAAATAGGTAAGGACACCAGACCTAAAGTACCCAAATGTCAAAGCAGCAGTACAGCTGAGAAAGTTTGTTGAGTAAAGAGCTTGACCATGTCATACTGCTCTGCCATCCAGCGGTATTAGAAGAAGGCCGTGCTCCAGCTAGATTGCTCACATCAAGCACACGAGTCACACATGTAGGTTATAGCAACTCAGAGCTGTGAAGGGGGGTCTTCTGTGGGTTAGACCCCCCATGAGGAATGTACAGCCAGTGGGAGCAAAAATGAATGCCGGGTGGGGGTGAACCAGATCACTGTAGGGTTTCATTGGGCAAGTTGACAGAGTACGGAAGCTGTTTACAGCCGTTGGGGAGGGGGGTTACACCAACAATGGCTCTTTCACTGTATCCTGCAAATAATTCTGCCTTAACCTCGAACTCATAGCAAAAAATTGTCCCGGACATGGTGCCGGCAGAGCACAAAGTGCAAATCGTAACACGTCAGCTAAGTGGTACTTTGGGAACAAATGACCTCCTGAAGGACCTTAGTGCACCCATGATGCAACTGTCACCAGAGGAGACTGGCGAGGAAAGAAGCACCAGCCAGAAACACTACGGACTCAAACTGCAGTCATTACATTTAAACAGTAAAGGAAATACATGTGGTGTGACGTGTCTACGATTTCCATTTAAGTAGCGTTTGTGGTGCCATGCCAATGGAAGCTCGCAGATGTGAGTTTGAGAGAAGGGGGGGCTTTGGTGGTTGGGAGAACCAAGCACCCGCCAGGGACAAGATGGATTATTTTGGACGCAGGGTTGAAGGGAATGAGTAAGCAAAATGGGTGGGGCTGTGTGGTGCAGCCTGGTGGAAGGGGGACGTGTGGATTCAATTACAGGCCTGGAAAGAAAGGCCTCAAGAGGGTGGGAACTGGGAGAGACACTGAGACTGACCGCTTCCTTCTGGAATGTTCTTTTCACTGAATACAGTAATTCCTGCTTTGCAACACATGCTCAGGACCCATTCATGACACCTGGGCACATTATACTTTTCCAGGATTTTAAAGAAATGGGGCATTTACATAACCACAATAACTGGTCTTCCATTAACAAACACTAAATACCAACAAAATTTGAAATCATTCCCTCAATGTTGCCACATCTGGATATTATGTACACAAAATCCTTTTTTATTACTTGATCATTTGTAACAGTCCTCTCAAACACCACAGAAGTCCTCACACCACAGGTAAAGACCAAAAGTGATAATATGCAGAGGTTTATTCCATGTACCGAATGTCAGATGCCACTGACAGCAGTGAACCGTATCCTAGCAACACTCAACACGTACAAGAAAACAAGATCAAAGGGACTAGGCTTCAATCTCACAGCAAACTGTGAATTTGTCTATCACTTTCAAGGAAAGCAACAGTCAAAGAACTGGTCTCCATTATGGCAGTCATGGTGGCTGACATGTAGCCTAGCGCTTCAGAATCTGTACCTGATGCTGAAGATTGAAAGCCCTGGGAATAGCCCTTCTGCTTGACCTTTTAGTAAACATCGAGCTGTAGGGAATGCCAAAGCAAAAATGGTTTGTGGTGAAAGACAATTTCCGCTAAAACTCCCTTTTATTTAGTTTACTACTAAGCAGCTTATGTCATGTTGATATACTAAGCTATTTTGAGTTATTTTACCTATTTATACACCTTTGTCATTTTGTCTGGAGTAACTGAAGGAAAGTACCCTTCTCAAAGGTACTATAGCAACAGGTGGGATTCAAACCTGGGTTTTCCAATTAGAAAGTAAAAGGTGTAACAATTATACCACTGCAGAGTACAGAACGCAACATTGCTACTTTAAATGGTTGGGTATGTTTTGTCCTGCAGGGCTGGTGAGAGTAAATGCATGCAGAGGCAAAGAAGGGATAAGAAGGATAAGAGCAGGGATAAGAATGAGGTACCCCCCTCTGATCCACTGACCCCTAACTCAGGCTCTTTAGTTTGACCCCCTCAAAACACTGTGGATCATCAAAGTGAATCCATTGAGTGGAAGGTGACAGAAATGTAAATCCAGTCCAGCTGAATGCTGGGAGATTTTGCTCTGTTAAAATCTCCCAGCATTCAAATGGTCTGGATTTACATTTCTGTCACCTTGGCTATGTAAAAGCATCAGGAAAAGTTTACACAGAGACAAGTAAATGTAAACTGTAGATCCAGTTCTGAGTAAGTGTCTTCATGTCTTCAGAACATCTGCTTGAACAGGGGACCACTGCTGCAACAGCCTCTGGAGTGAACGTGCAGCTGGGGTCTGAGATTTTTGCTTGGGGCTGGCTGAAGCTAAATGCCTCTTTGTCTCCAGGCTGTAGATGTGGGCGTTTTAGGTGGAGCAGAGATCTGCAACTGAACGCCCCACCCCCTTCGCTTTGCACCTCCTTCCCTGAGCTGTTCTCCAGCTTGTATTGCAGCGATGAGGGATCTGAAGGAATTTCCAAAAGTTCTGTTGAGGCCCGGCATGCCTGGGCCATGGTACAGGGTGGGTTTAACGGGGCTGTAACTGGAGATGGCAGCAGGAGGGGGATGCCATACAGCTGGAAGTGTGCTTTAAACCTGTAACAACCTCCACTCCCCTCCACCTTAAAAACAAGAAAGCAGATGTGCCCACAGAGACAGGAACTAAGGCTGCTATATCCAAACACGTAGAGAAACAAACAAATGTTTCGAGCTTGCGTTTGGATAACCCCCAGATCTCCCTTGGGGCTCCTAGTGTCCCCTCCCTCTATCAGCATGGACTACTTCAGGCTTTTCCACCAGACTAGATTCAGAGAAGCAGGGCTAGGGGTGGGACAAATGTGAAACCCAGATGGTTTTCTTTGGATTTTTTCCACCAAAAAAAAAATGTAGTCAGTTCAGGACAGGAACCATGTCAGCCCTGTTCCCATTGCATCATCTGCTGAAAGCCAGTTTGTGAGAAGCTGCTACTTTTTTTCCAAACTTCTCAGTGTCTAGTACGGCAGGCAGAGCAAAGTTTCAGGAAAGCCCAACAGCTAAACCTTCTGCACTCAAACAGCAATGCAGTATTCCTCAGATCTGTTCTTTCATGAGTTGACAGACACTTTCATCCACTCAGATTTAGCTGTCAAAAACTTGAGGCTGGAATTTATCTGGTGTTATCTGAAGATATAGAGGAGAACTCTATCATGACAAGGGACATTCTCATCCTCAGAAAAGGTTGAACCCAAAAAAAGCCAGAGGTTAGAGCAATGCCACAGTTCTTCTAGCTTAGGCAGTGATGGTGGTGGATCAATACAGCCTAGTCAAACTGGCAAAGATTTGATCAGCTGGAGCAAGATGGGGAACTTCATGATTGAAGAGAGCAGTAACCTTTCAGCAGAGCAAGTGATTTTTTTGGGCAGGTATTTTAACAGTAAGAAACTATGAGAGTGGAACAATATGGAAAATCGATGATCCCAGCATTCTGTACCACAAATAGGAAAAAAGGAAGTTCTTGTGAAAGCAACTGAAGCATCCCTTGCAGACCACTGACCTCACGCTATGCACCTATACTCAACAAAACTGGTAGATTCATAAAGTGCCCACTGATAGCTCAGTTGCCCTTTTGAGAAGGAACTGTGAAATTAGCAGTCAGATATCAGTCCCCACTGATCACACTGGGCCTGGGAAAGATTCCCCAAATACCCTAATAGGTACAAAAACAAGAATCAAAAGCTTCTTCTTAACTTTATTATTCTTTAACTTGCCGGCTGAGCTGTTTACTTTTTCCAGTATACAGATGCTCCAACCCCCATCTTCCACTACTCAACAAATGCCCACATGAGCCTGACTAAAGCAGCAGAGGATAACTGAATGACCTGCGGACAAGGCAGAGAAACAGCAATCGATGTGTCCATGTGTGTGTGGTCACAAACATGTGCTGTCTCCTTGCTATCAGAACCCCACCCCTATGACCCCAGCTGTGGCGGGGGTGTCAGAAAAGAAAGCATGTCTTCCGTGCTCAAAATCACACTGTTGAGACAGCCGAGTCGATAACTCCCGATAACCAGTGGTAGTCTAAACAAAGAAGACGCTCGCTATGCGGTTCATCGTCTGCGACCTTGACTCCTGTGGGTTGCCCTGAGCTCAGCACGAGGCAACAAAGACACACAAAGCAAGGAAAGAATTAAAAGTGTGTGCAAGAAATTTGGCAACTCAGTCACATCACTGCATGCTTCTAAAGTTTGTCTCCCCACTTCCTTCAGGCACTGGTACAGTTAAGCCCCATTTAATACAGGCTGGCGAAAACGGCTCAGGTTGTCCAAGTCGTCTAAATTTACCCACCCCAAGGAGTAGAGCTCAAAGACTCCCCTCTGGTCTTCCTGCATAAGCAGAGGAAGGGAACGCTTCTTTCAGGTTGCCCAAATCCCGAGGGTTAAGCATGAGTTTCTTCAAAGGCAACTATTCATTATCAAAACCCCATACTGAGGTTCAAAAGAATCACTTAATCTCCTCAGACAGTAATTCCAGATGCCCAGCATAGTCTACACCTGGAGTAGAGGTTCTGCACACCCAAGATACTTCAAATGACATTCAGCTAAAAAGGCTTAATTGTATCCTCCTTCCAGGAGTTCCCTTTGTTCCAGACTAAATGTACCTCTCCACGTTGATGCCCCACAGCACAGGGTAGTTAGAGCTGCAAAGCTCTGGCGTTTGGACAAGGGCAGCTGTACGGCATGCCGCGACCCATGGGCCGCAAGCAGAAACATTACGCTCGCCTGGCATCTTTCATACTGTTACAGTGAATGTGGCATAGCTCCAAAAGGGCTGCTGTAGTTAAATTAACAAATGCAGTCAAACAGCTTTGTGAGCTTTGAGGAGACACAAGGTGAAGGAGAAGGGTAGACAACAGGAGAGTGGGTGAGGGAGAGCAACACACATAGGTGTGACTATCCTTACCTCCTCTCAGGTTCCAGTAGAACAAACAGGACCTTTAAGGGCCAGCATGCCAGGAGTGGGGAGAGCAGTGGGGGAGGGAATATATTCGAAAGCAGAACCCCATGTTGGGTGAAGAACAGGCTCTAGCTCTGTAAGGAGGACCAGCGCAGAGAAGAAGGCCAGCTCTGTTTAAAGGCCACACTACCCCACACCCCATCCTTCAAGCCTTATCGTACGCTGGCACAGAGGCCAAAAACATGAGAAACTGTGTGTCTGTGAAAAGCCAGCTCAGTCTCCTACTGACAACCTGCAACCACCCTTAGACATTCATGGTCCATCCATATGAAAAAAAAAAACTGTAATATTCATTATCAAAAAAAGAGATGGTCTGACAACCACAAACCCTGTGGAAATTCGGTTCAAGAAGAAGTGTCATATTCAGTCTTGTACCCTGTATTCACCTTGGAGGGAGGCCATACTTCCTAGACAAAACAGTCAACAGACTGATCCCAGGCTGCAGGACTGTACTGTGGGCCACTACAACAACAACCTATATAGCAACAAGCATCAAACTGTTGAGAACAACAGCAGTTGTAATGCACAGCTAATAAGCCATCACCATATTCAGTGTGTGATAGGACAAAGACCAGAAGTCATTTTCAGATCTCACATCTGCTGCTGTGTTATTACTTGAAATTGACCCTTCTGACCAAAGCAATTCTCCAGGGTAAAATCAAAACACATAAAACCGAGAACAGGTACTGGAATCTTATTGCTGTTAAAAGATGTAAATAAGGAACAGTTTCACATCTAAAACTGCGAAGCAGCATTAGCGCCGTGTTTACCGATTACACCAGCAATTGGAAAGGACATGTAGCTGCGTTGTCTCATTGGACACAAACATTGCTGGCTTTGTGGAAGGGGAGTACGAACTGGCATTTACACTTTTTATAAAAACAAAGTCAGCATGAACATGAATTTTTGGCAAAGTTTATCATATTTGCCCTAAAGAATTAATATCTTAAATAACGCTGAACACAGGTATGGGTTAATAGCAGGGTAACTTCTGCAAGAAGTGACATATAGGACCCAACTCCCAACATGCCTGTGAAACACCACCCTAGTATGGTAGAGTTTAATCGGAGAGGCCTGGAAAGCAAACCACGGGCTAATACATCCTACGGTAAGAACACAAAACTGCTCTTATGCTGCATCTGGCTGAGGTCTGCATTTCAAAAACTCTCAATCCCACACTGAGCAACGGCAGGAAACAATGCCAGCACTCTTCGGCCTACACCCCTGGTGGATTCTCTGTCCAGTCCAGAGGCCACTTAGACCTTCTGTGCAGCAGGAGTTTCTGGATAACCAGGAAACCCAAACCGCTTACATTATAAGACCTATAGTCACTAGAGAGGCTATGGTTAAGAAAACTAACTTTTTCCATTAACATCAGTATGTGCATTGCCTTAAAATAACTTAAAATCTTACCCATGTTCATTCTGAACAGTTTAACCGCATAATTTTAGCAGAACCTACCAAAAATTACTTTATATTTAAGCCCATGTCTGACAAATTCACCAATCCATCTATTATTATTAACTGATTCAGTCTGGTCAAGGTGGTCCAGAACCTGTCCTGGACTCACTGGGCACCCGGCTGAAATGTCACCCTGCACGGGATGCAGTCCATTGCAGTGACAATTTAACGTCATGCAAATTTAGTGAAGATAGGACAGGAGATCTCACATCTGGTCAGTGACAGTTCTCCTCCTCCCCACTGACTTTCATTCAAATACTTGAAGGTTTAACTGGTTTAACAAAGCACATAAATCTTCACCTCACAAAGCACTTGCCTGATTTTCCAGAAGCCAACAGCTCCAACTGGGTTCTGGAGAAGAAAAAATTACCATCCAGCCTGCCCTGCATAATACTTCCTGTTTTAACAGTGTTCAGCATGCCACAAGGCCATCTTTTCTAGATAAGGTGTACAACCAAGACTGGATATTCACCACATTCTCCAAATAAAGATAAACAGGCCAAAAAAACAAGCTGAGTATGTCACTTATTAGTTGTTATTGCTATAAAAAAAATGTTGCAGTATCAGATCTGCAAATGAAAATATCATCAGTATGTACCACCGAGAGGTATGTCTTCAACACTCCAGTGAATTTATTTATTACCCAACATACTGATAAAAAACCCACAGAGAGACTGGATCTTATCTCCTGGTGAAGGTTCATCTTCATACGCAGCACCCGTGACAACTGGTGGAAGTGTGTGGAATTTCATGTATGCAAACGGCAGAATGGAGTGAGTGAGTGTGTGTGTGCTTGAAAAGAACCCCAGAGGGCTAGCAGGGGTGAAACACATCCTAAAGATCAACAGAAAGCCAAACCATCACTTTAGGGTCTCTCTGGATACAATCTCACACGTGAGCTCCTAGATAGTGGCGTTGCTGTACTGCTGACCAAAGCATTTTTACTTCATTACGTACTCAGGTGACAGCAGCAGGCGTCATGTTTACAGCTGTCAGATTGCAACATGATGACTGTTGGTACAAACCCCAGGCCTGCTGTAGTACCTTTGATCAAGGCGGTGGTGAAAGTGCCATTGAGTTGAGACGTACTCACCCGACACCGATACGCTGCTATGTACTCAGGTAAATCAGTGTGAAGTTCATTATTGAACACTGCATTGTTTTTGTGCCACAGCATCTGATCCAGAAGGGTGAGCAGCATCAATAATCGTCATCGGCAGCTAAGATTTGACATCTAGCCACCCGTGTGTAAGGTCCAGGTGAGTTACAACGGCGGGGGATGAGCAGCCTGACCACAGAGCAACTTCCGACACCTGTTGCCATAACAACCAAAGGGGGCGGGGGGCGGGTGAAAACACTAAGTTGAAGGACGTGCAAAAAAGCGCCACTTTTTCCGTTTTCGACAGGCCCTGACACCGAAAGCCGAGTATTAAATACGGTTTCGTGCACGTCTGAAAGCATCTGTGGTTCGCCGTGGGATTCAACCTTCCCCAGGGTAGAGCGGGGTGCCAATACCCTCGCAAGGAGTAAATACGCCAGATGGGGAACCGAGCTACGCAGACAGCACCTCTGAGCCCCGTTACTAAACTTATTATTCGCCCCCCCCTTAGCACCGACCACCGATCACCGATCACTGACACTCACGGTGGTATAGAGGAGGCCGTCCGAGTCTCCTGGCTCCGACAGCTCGCTGAGGGTCCGGTCCCACTGCAGGACCGGTTCGCCCCCGTCCAGGACCTCCATGCCGGTGAGACGTCAGCGAAGAGCAAAGACAGGAGCGCAAAGTCGCTAAAAGTGCCCTCTGTACAACCGAACGACGCGAGCGGAAAGGCAGGTTTGTCTCGGTGAGTCCGGGTTGTCAGGCGCTCATCGCTTCGCGCTCAGCTCGGCCGTCCGCTTCAGGCGACTTTTGCTGCGGCGCTCGCGCTCCTCCAGACACTCAGGAATTCGGGGGTGGGGACACCGTGGCTGTGCGGCGCCGTTGTCCAATAGGAGCTGCCGTTCATGAACCGCGCCGAAGTCACGCCCTCACAAAACAACCCTCGCATTTTGCACCAAAAACTGTTCATGCCGCAGTCGTTATTTAAGCTGGATATGCGTTTACTACGTACTTTCGGACATTTCCATTCATTTCACTAAACGACAAACACAACCGAGTAGGTAATTAGTTCAAAAGTAGCCGGTATTTAAAGGGTCGTGGATACTGGCAAGCTGAATAACCAATGGAATAACGGAAACCGCCTTTCATGACCTGACATGAGAAAGAAACCTATCACGTGTGACTGTCTAAGCTCTTTCAACGAATAGAATAGCGACAAGAATCCCTTGGTCAAGATCCCGCCTATGTCGAACTCCTCCACTCGACTCAGCGGACCAATCAGCGGTCTGCATAACCAAAACATCTTGCCCACGTTGTTTACAAAAACCCGCAAACTTAGTGCGAGCTTCTAAACGGAAATATTTTCAAACTGCGGAACTCCTTTTAGCGTGTTATCACTTACATTAATATTTCGGCAAACATGGTTCTGCAAAAATGCACACTGCACGTGAGCGACTTATTTATTAACCGGACACATTACTAAAATGATTGTTACTGCAAGGTCCAACGTCAGGTCCCTCTGGTCGACAAAAACCTGCCAACATTCGGTCCAGTTCGATCAAGGTTACACCAGCTCCCTATTGGTAAATGTCCTTACATGTACAAAGGAATAGTTACTGAAAAAAAATGAAATAATACACCTTTAATACAAAAAGTACAGGTTTACTAATAGTTATAAGAATTTATGATTAACAGAAACAACTGTGACATAAAAGAATAATGGTTTAACAAACAACTGTGACAAAAGAATAATGGTTTAACAAACAACTGTCAAGTTTGTCATCAATGGAATAAGTTATTTTTAGTTGTGCATTACTCTGGTAACTGGACACAATGCATGAAACAAAAAGTAAAACTAAACACCAAGTTCACATATGGATTCTTCCCCAACATCTCTGCAGGCCTTATCATTCCATAAGAGGCCAAACAAAATTGTACTGTCAGTGTAATTAAACACAACACACAGAAATCAGTCTTCGATCTTCTAATTTGCTACAGGAATGAAGTTTCTATCATATGGTCTCTCGCACGTTTTCGCTTAAAAAGATAATGTTGTCTGTGGAAGGAAAACAAACACAAAGGACCATTAAGATGCAAACTGTAGCCATGCATTACAAAGGTATGCAGTTCTTAAGTATACATCAGTTTTTACAGCATGTGTTGCTTTAACACAGGTAGTCCTTGACTTACAACCATTCCATTAATATCATCATTTTCAAGTCCTAACATTTGATGATCAGAACATCTAACAATAACTGCACTATCTTCTGTATAACAACAGTGGCTAGCCAAGCTGCAATAAGGAACCCATATTTGTTATCATTTGGATCTCAATGAGTGTTTGGGTATATCGGTGATTGTGTTTTATTCAATAAAACATTTACTGAATGTTTGGTTTGTGATTCTATTTAAATTACTACTTTTACAATGGGTAGTAAGCAAGATACTGAGAATTCTGTGGCCGAAAAGAATGAGTAAAAGCTAATAAGATTTAGAAATTAATTGTGGAATTGATAAAAACAACACCTAACTATACAACACTATATTCACATATGTTAACAGTTTATACAGTATATTCTTCTGGTTTATATAGTGTGACTCAAAAAAATTAAAACATTTTCATAAATTTCTTACACAATAAGTATTATATGACCATGTACTGTAAACCAATTTGTAGAATTTCACAATTTGTTTTTTCAGGTTTTGTTGCTTGAAATTGTATGCATTTCTCCCTCAGCAACTTAATTACTAATAAATTAAAGTGTTCAGTTCATTCTGAGACACCCTGTATAATCAAGTATAAGGGGATTTGCAACTTGTGATAAGGCAATTGGAACAGAACCCTTTCGCAAATCAAGAACTACCTCACCAAGTTACCTGCTTAATAAAAATCTTTATTTCCAACAATAACTAACAATAGCTTAAGTTCTCAGCTTTTTAGGTAGGAACACCACACAACCCAAAACTATGAGAACTGGAAGATCTAAAGCAAATTTTTTCTATGCAGCTGTCAAATAGGTATATATTACTATTATATATTATGGGTATATATTTTATAAAAAGTGTGGAGTTAGGACTGGAATACACATGATTACACGGCAGATTTAGATACCTGCAATAATGGTGGTAGCTTGTCTCCGAACATTATTTTTGTCCACATACTCCCCATAGTCTAGTTTTCCCTCCACAAGCACCCGGGACCTTGAACAGAAATCACTGTGATGAGTAGGTAAGCACATCAAGTAATAAGAGACACACCAAACACATATACTCAAAATAATCTACATGTAATTTTATTGTTACCAAGCAAATGCACACAACTCCTTTGGGGACCCTGCTCATCAGCCATGCACCAATTACTCACCCTTTCTTCACATACTGATAAGCAACATCCCTTAGGCCTGGTTTGAACACTGAGATCCGGTGCCAAGTAGTCTTTTGACTGATGTCTCCTGTAAGACAGAGATAACTTTAAGACCATTAAGTTTTGATGGTTACTGTATCGTTGTGTCGACATTATTCTACAAGTTAATGTCAAAAATACCTGACATTTGTACTGGCTAAGTGCAAGCATACACAAATGTCTTCTCATTTACATACAAGAAAACTCCATTCCATGACACACAAATTTCACCTCTGTTAAAAGTGTATTTCTCTATCACTTGAATTTACATAAAATAAATCTATAGATAGAAGCAGAGTTTCTACCTTGTGTGCCCTCTCCTTCCCCTGACCGCCACATTTCGTTGGTGGCCACGGAGAAAATGGTGACGGGATTCCGGCCTTCCACCTGACGCATCAACGGGTCCTGCCCAACCCGACCCAGTATCTGAACCCTGTTTATTGCTAGCAGGAAGAAACAGATAAGGGAACTGGAAGACAGTCTGAATGATGAACCATTACAGCAGTACAATTTTACAACCAGAAGAGGTTCATCCTGGGAGTCAGTATGTTACTTACATCTCTCAAGGATTAGGCTCGAGTCTGTGGTAACATGTCTGACCAGTTGTCTCAAAACCTAGCACAAGATCCCACAAAGCATTAACAAACATACATTCTGAACATTCTTGGAAAGGTAGCTTATTGTTACCATTCAATTTCACCTGTGCTGATGCTGTCCTCAGCATCCTGTTGTTGAAGGGACTTGAAAATTATGAAAGAAATGACGAGGTCTGAAAAGCGGCACAGCCTAAAGCAAAAGCAAAGTGCATCCAAGGTGAGCAAAAAAGGAAATAAACTAAAGGATGTGATACATGCTCGTCCTTGAAGGACACAGTAAGGTCTTCACGTGAGCTGTGGCCAAAGTTAATGCTCCTAGATTATAGTTGCACTTTCTTTACTGCTAATCAATTGCGTCTAATGAGGATTTTCAACAAAATAAGGAGGGAAAAAAAAGAGTTACGTCCCAGAAATGCCAGGTATTAAAATGAGTTCACTACGCAGACACGCGGCATCACTGTTCTAAAGTTACAGTTAAAGCATGGCCTTCGTTCGCTCTCAAACCAAACAAAAAAGACAGATCTGGAAAACAACACCTCTGTTTCTGACACTGCATCATAGAAACACTACTTCATTACATTAAACTAAAAGAATAAGCAAAGTTCACGTTCACTTTCTATCTTACCTGCATGTGTGACTCCAGAAATAATTCTGGCAAAGTGACGTATTTCCGGTCCGTTCCTCAAACTCTTCCGACTGCTTTATAACCCAAAACGTGGGTTTCAACGCCACCTGCTGCACATCAGCAGTCAATGTTGCGTGTTTTTTTAAAACATTTTATTTCTTTAATCATTTTAAATATATTCGTGGTATAATATACTTACTTAATATACAAAAACATACATTTTTGACCTTATATGGTCAGGTAGGTGCAGACCTATCAGGCCTGCTTAAGACCTATAGGACCTACTACACTTATATCTTCTTCTGCATATTTATAACTTCTATGTATTTTTATTTACGTTTTATTTCTTATTTATTTTTTCTTGATTTCGTTATTTATTATTTAAATTTCTTATGTCTTATTTATGTATCTTATTTGCTGAGGATGCCTGGAAGCAACACTTTTCATGGTCACAACACTGCTACACTGCTGTTAGTGCACCATGACAAATAAACCCTTGAACCCCATATGGTCAGGAAGGTACAGATGTACACTGCCTGGCCAAAAACTGTCACCACCTAGATTTTATATGTTATGATCTGGGGTTGCTTCAATTGGTCAGGTCTAGGTTCAGCAACGTTATGTGCCCAAAAAATGAGCTCAGCTGACTACCTGAATATACTGAATGACCAGGTTTTTCCATCAATGGATTTTTTTCTTCCCTGATGGCATGGGCATATTTCAAGATAACAGTGCCAGGATTCATCGGGTTCAAATTGTGAAAGAGTGGTTCAGGGAGCGTGAGACATAATTTTCACACACGGACCCCACTGAGAATCTTTGAGATGCGCTGGAGAAAACTTTACACAGCAGTCCGACTCTCCTATAATCAATACAAGATCTTGGCAAAAAAATAAATGCAACTCTGGATGGAAATAAATGTTGTGACATTGCATAAGCTTATCAAAAGCATGCCTCGGCAAATTTGTGCTGTAATCAAAGCTAAAGGTGGTCCAACAAAATATTAGAGTTTGTGACTTTTTTTGGCTGGCCAGTGTATAAAGACAGCACTTATGTGTATGGAAATAGAAGAGGCAGGATAGGACAAAACAGGACCTGATGTTCCACTGAACAGGTTTTTATCTTTCCCACAGGCTTGAAATCACCCGTAGCTTTCTTTCCCATTCCAATGGCTAACAGCGAAATGGAGCAACTGAGGGCCTAGAGCTGAAAATCAACTTTTTTATAAGTATGCAGTGCATTGGGGGAAAATGATTCCCAACAAAGTTGACTTTGGTGTATGTTGCAAAGCCATTAAAGATGAGCATCTTAATGCAGTTAGATCACTTAATGCAGGATGTACATGAGAGACTTCCAAGTTGTAGAATGTAGAGATGTAGGTTTGCAAAAGATCCCACCTGTTTAACAGGTGGACAGGAGGAGGAGAGTGAAGCTGATGTGGGAACAGTATAGCAAGTTAAGAAAGTGAGTGATGGTGGTGCTGACTTCTGACATTATAAAGAAATTATAAAAGGCTAGAAAGACAAGAAGGGTGGGAAGGAGGTGTACCATCTAAAATGACTTGTAATTAGTGTTTTGAAGAAAGGACTCTGGGATAGCAGGCAAGATTGAAAAAGAGACAAACAAGCCAAAGGAATTTATTTTTAGTGAATGGGAGCTAAGCAAAGAATAAAGACACATCACAGAAAGGGAGGTATCACAAGGCAAAGGAGAGATGGACAGGTTTGTTTCTTTATTAGGTTAAATAGACTGGGGCTAAGTTTAGAATGTCAAAATTTCATGCTAAAATGAAATACAGTGCACTGCAAAAGTATTCAGACTCTTGAAAAAAAATCATTCATTTTACTGGATAATAAAATGATGCTTTAATATTTCTTTCTACATGATAATGTATTTTGTACAAGCTAACACTCAAAATAAATGTTTGTAAGTCAGCATGACATTTGAATTATAACATATTTTTTAAAGAAGAAAAAACCTTGCTTAAGTATTCAAGTCCTCTTTGATGCAAGCAACTTTGGCAGCTATTGCTGCACCAGGTCTTTTTGGGTCAGTGTTTACCACGTTCTGACATCAGCTTGGTGCAGTGTCGCCCAATCTTGTTGCCAAATCTGTTCAGGGGCTCTTGGGTTGCTTGGAGATCACTTACGGACAGCAGATTTCATGTCTTGCCATAGATTCTCAATTGGTTTTTGCATAATTATTTTGATTTAATAAAAATATGAAGGTATCATTTACAGTTCAGTAAAATGTGTGTGATTTTGTCAAAGGTCTTTTGCAAGGCACTCTGTGAGTAGTGCTGTGAATGTTACCTGACATAAGAACTGGTTTTGTATTTAGATGCAGTATTGCTTTTAAATAAAACAAGTGTCTTGTTTTTTACTGTGGCACTTTCAGGGATGATTTTATAAACTATTTCTCATTTGTTTTCCTTCCATTTTATTTGTGTGTTTTATTGATGCATGATTTTAACATTCCTTTATGGAGCACAGCACTTTTCATATTCATCAAACTTTTATGGTTCCTGTCCTCTTCTAATTCACTACATTTTTTTTTACTAAGGCTCCTGTAAGCATAGTACTACTGTTACTGAATGCTAAATACATTTTTGAGGTCCAACTGTAGTTTGTGTCTTCAAACACTGAAGTACAATTAAACACTTATTTATGTCTGAAAAACCATTTCATATGAATATGGAGGATAAGACAAACACATGTAAAAATGTTTATTTTTGATTGCCTAAAAAGTTGAGAACTTTCTGAGCTGTTAATCAACTATAATTTTTAACGGTTCAAGTGCAATGAAAAAGGTCGGCCCTGGGTCTGTCAAGACGTTGAAGACAGCAAGGATGGTGAGGATGGTGGCTTCAGGGTTGCAAATTCTGAGGAACACAATCCGCTTCCACTGCAGGGACCAGGAGGATGTTGGTGGATTTGTTCTCACTTTAAAGATTATCCTCAGACACCTGGGACTTCCAGCTGGGGACATCATCTGCATCCAGCAGAATGGGCCATCATCCTTCTCGATGTCACCTTGCTGACAGGGTATGGCTACCAGAGGGTGTGGGCCATATAAAGTGACTGTGCTTCATCCTATGCTGCTCCTCTAGTCCACCAAACGTTTGCGGAAGACTGTTTGTGGGAAGCGGGTTGTTGCTGCCCATACCTTTGACCCCTTTATGTCAGTTGATGCTATGGGAGTCCTCCTAGGGAATTCTACCCAGTTTATTTAAAAACCAAATTTATATAAAAACTGTTTTATTATTTAGGGTCAATCAAGAGCACAGAAACAACAGCTTTTACTACCTCTGGCAAAAGGGAAGATTGCCAAGGTGTTTTTAAGAAATCCTCCTTTATTGCCCCAATTTATACTGCCCATACAGTATGCATGACCACGGGTAATACAGGCCAACAGAATACATAGCGGACTCTGGTACTGCTGATGTACTTTGGTTCCCCGTACGAGCTCAGTTTCTGTTTCTGTTTAGGGTAACATCTCTGTTTTTTGCGGTTGATGTTGTGCTTTTGGCTTCGTCTGAGTGTGAAGTTCAATGTGCACGAAAATCAGCACCTCTAAGTTCAAGATCTTGGTCATCTCCTGGAAAAGTGTGGCCTTGCCCTCATCGGGTGGAAGGGAAACGACTGCACCTAGTGGAGTTCGGATACCTCTAGGTCTTGATCACAAGTGTTGGAAGTGGGAAGCAGGAGATTGAAAATCAGATTGACGCAGTGCAGGCAGTTCTGTGGACACTGTACTGATCTGCAGAAGCTGACTTTTCAGACAGAGGTCTCCGTTTACAGTTCAGTTTTTGCCTTCATGCTGACCTGCAGACACAAGCTTTGGTGAATGACTAAAACAATAAGATTGTGGATGGAAGTGGCTGAAATGCAGGTTCTGCGCAGGATTTTTGGGCTTGGCCATCTGGGAGAGCCTTGCTAGGTGAAGTTGCCAAAGCATGATATAGGGATGCCCCCTCTTTGACTCCCTCATGAATTATACCAGCATGTATAGCATGGAAGGATACCGAGGATATAACAAATCTCTTGGCTGGCGTGGAAACACCTGGGATCCCCAAGGGGTGCTCAAGACCATTGCAGGGAACAGAAGGGTTTCCACCCATCTTCTTAGCCTGTTCCTATTCTGTCGCTCACCAGAAAAAGCAGACAGGAAACTGGCTGCCTAACTTATTTTCCATATATGTACCACCCATTTTATTATAGTTTTATTATAGAGAAAAGGCAACCACCTGCACTCCTTTATTTTACCAGGTGTAGAAAAAAATAAGAAAAATAGTTGTTGAATTAAAATGTGTCAGAGATGCAAATGTGTTTTAGGACTCTTGGTTTCATTTTCTTTCTTGATGCAGTGAGAGAAGCAGGTGTTATAAAATCTTCACTGTTGTTTTTTCAGTTTAGTTTCAGAAAAGTTGGTGCTGATGCTGATATGGACAAACCTGCGGTTCTTCTTAGCAGCAGGGCCAGATTACTATTTGCCAACAAGCTATTTTAATTTTTTAAAAAATATTTTGCCTGCTTTTTGATCTGAATTATTGAATAAGGAATATTCATGCTTGAGTGGATTGCGGAGGTAATGATCAGATTGGTTCAGAAAGTGGCAAGTCTCTACTCATGCAAGCCATAAATAAGAGATTTATTTTGCATTCTGGTAGTGAATAGTTTCTGCAGCTTGTGGCTAATTGACTTAAGCACCATTTTATATGCATGCTGTTCTTGTAAGAAATGAAGTTCCCTGCACTTCGTATCTATCATGATAGGAAACAAGGCCAACTCCTTTATATTATGTGAACAAATAAATGGAAAATAGAAGTACTAACAACCGTGCTGAAACTGGCTGTTTTATGGCATCTATGCAGTATTCCATCCTACTGTTCACGCTCCCTCTGCTCTTGAGAATGCTGGTAGCAGCAGGGGGTGTAATAGTTTGAGCTGCCGCCTTCTATCCAAAGGACCCAGGGTTTGTCCCCCTTTTGCTATGGTGGAAGGCACTTATGCTAAAAGGATGAAAATTTCCCAGCTATGTACAGTGAATGGGTAGCTGCATTATATACTTTTGTCAGTACAGGTGATCTTCTTGTCTATGCAGGTGCTATTCCTGCCAAAATAGTGAGGGTCATCATTAACTCACCTTCCATTACCATAAGATTCATTCTTATTAGTTAGTAAAAAAAATACTCTTTATCACTACTCTGCCGTAGTAAAAATTACCCTGCTGTACAGATGGATAAATTATTGCTTAGCATGAAAATGTAACGGTGTAAGTCACCTTGGAGAAAGGAGTAATATTAGTTAATAATAGCAATAATGCTAAATGTGTTATGAAATTGATTTTCCCTAAGCACCTTTGGGAGTACCAGTGGAAATTTGTATAAGCTAAACATGCAGTATCTTTCAAAATATGCAAATAAAAGCTATATTTTATTCAGAATTTCATTCATTGTAATCCACTTTAAAATGACTTTCTACACAGCATAAATACTGGAATTCAAACCTATTTATGATGCAGGCATTTGTAACAGTTTGCAAATAATTACTGAAAGTCACTATAACTGTGAAATCATTTAGAAACATTAAGGAAAATTTTAAACACACACTGGTGTGTGAGGAAGTGAGGATATTAAAGTTTTGTTATTTACTGTGTGACTTTGCAGCTGAAGTGCCAGTCAGCTTCATGTATAACTGAGTTACGGAGCTGGGAATTGGGAACTATTTTCAGATCAGTGTGACGGGTATTTTTGCGGCTTTCTCTCTTTTTCTACTTTTTGCCTTTTCACTGTTGACTTTGAAAAGCTGCAAGAGACAAAGATCCTGTGATGCTGGGTGCCAAGCCTCTAATCCTGCAGGATGCGGACATAGGATGCATTCTTCTGTTTCTACAAGGTGACAAAAAAAATTACAAGTCTGAAGCGTGACCAACAAACAAAAAACACATCAGTACATAAATTACATTTATTTTTTTAACAATTTGTTTTTACAAGACACAAACTCTCGCTAAAAAGACAAACAGTCTGAATACCTTGGTTAGCTGTAATGTACAAGAAGAATTCGTATATCTGCTATGTAATTCACCTTTGATTATTTTAATAACGCACTCCTGAAAAAAGTGGTACAGAGCGCTGAAAAACTGAGCACATGCAGTGACAAATATTTGAAATATTGAAATAACTATGTACAGCATCTATGTTTGTACAGGGCATCTTTAGCGAAGGCTGTCAAATGGAGTTCACTGACTGGACCTTCAGAGGATGGCTGAAGGAACTGTCCATTGTACCACTTTAATTTACAAAGAAGAAATATACAGGAAAGCATTTAAGGAAGCATTAGTCACAGTTTTAAAGACCATTGACTGCTTGTGGAACAAACACCTGATCATAATAAAGCCCACATCAGGGCAATAATAATAACCCATCTGGTCATCCTTTATTACAATACTAACTTTTTCTGTTTTACCATCGATTATCCTACTGTATGGGTAGATGTTAAATCTGCTAATGGTCTAACCAGTATTTTACACACTTTGGCCTGGACGTTCATGACTTCATTGTGATCATAGTGGGTTCATAAAGATCTGTGTGAAGAATGAGGATTTTCCCTCAGCGTGAATGTGAACGGAAACAAACATCCCTTTCTGAGTCAACAAACATGCTGAGATTGAAGGACCCTCATAACTGCTAGCAGACATCTCATTTCGACAAGCAGCAAAGAATAAATATCAGCATCACTGAGTCACTGCCCTCAGTGATGCTCAACGTCTGCCTGGCTTCTCTCAACAGCTTTTTCCTAGCATACAAGGAAGAATCTCTCTGTCTAACTTCTTGTTCCCAAACTGTGGATTGAGCCACCTCCCAATATGTGGTTTGCTGCTAATCTTCTGACCTTCTGCTGTCTTCAGAAAACTCTTCACTTGCAATCTTGGATCATCTTAATCACCTTCTGCCACTATTTTCCCAAAGGATTTAACTGTAATTTGCATGTTCGATAATGTGTAATTGCTTAGCTTCATGAGTCTCTTGTATAACCATTTCATTCTCATTGTTCCTGCTTCAGTAGTTAAACTTCATTCTCGGACTGTCATGACGACTTTCCTGTACCATCACATGAATCCTTTGGGAAGCCCATTGGAGGGACTGCACACCGCTTACTGGATTGGGTTGTTTGCGAACTCTGGATTATGGACTCTGCCTTGATGGATGTTGATTCACTTTCAGCAGATCAACTTGTCCTTCTCAGCATTTGAGGCACAGGGGTCTTATAACTCAATGTAATGCCCAAGTGAAGTGAGTTGCCACTGATATTTGGAACCTCAAAGGCTTATTTTTCTTCTATTTCTTTAGCCTTAGAGAGTTTTTTTTTTGTTTTCCTTTCCTCAGTTGTCTGATTGCTTCATCTAATTCAGTATCAACGGTCTGCTTTTTTATCTTTGCCTTTTGCTACTGCAGCAACTGTATTTTTTGAGTTACTCTGTAATGAATAATCTATGAAATGCACATTGAATTATTAAATGATTGTTTCTGGTTGCAACGCTGTCACACCTTAGTCCAGCTTTCCAAACCTTTTTAATGGTTGGCACCTCAAGAACTTTTGAAATTTTGCTGAACACCCCATCATAAGACGCCTGCATATCTACATATTATAATTACCTGTCTTGACGGTGCTGCTGACAGAGCGTTTCGCAGGCAGAACTACAGGACCACAAACATTATTTTTACCTAATACACTGCCCAGCCAAAAAAGTTATACACTCTAATATTTCATTGGACTGCCTTTACCTTTGACTACGGCACACATTTGCCGTGACATCATTTCGATAACTATATGCAATGTCACAACATTTATTTCCTCCCAGAGTTGCATTAATTTTTCACCAAGATCTCATATTGAAGATAGGAGAGTCGGACTACTCCGTAAAGTCTTCTTCAGCACATCCCAAAGATTCTCAATGGGGTTAAGGTCTGGACTCTGTGGTGGCCAATCCATGTGTGAAAATGATGTCTCTCTCTCATGCTCCCTGAAGCACTCTTTCATAATTTAAGCCTGATGAATCCTGGCATTGTCATCTTGGAAGAAAAAAATTCCACTGATGGGAAAAACCTGGTCATTCAGTATATTCAGGTAGTCAGCTCACCAAATTTTTTGGGCACATAATGCAGCAATTATCCAATGAAAGGCTCTTACCTATTTGCTTTGTTAAATCAAGGTGGTGACTTTTTTTTGGCTGGGTAGTGTACGTGTACGTCAATAGCAACCATGGAGCACCACCCAACCCACTATCTGAGAACTCTCAGAGTGAACATCATTAAGGCCAGAAACTGCTCCGCAACTCCCCAGAATGGTTAGAGAATCATTTACATGGCCAGCAAAGCATGATGGGATAGCCATAGCTCCATTTTTTTTTCAACAATTTAATAGGTTTTAAAAGGGATGTTTAATATAGTTTTGCATCCCCCACTGTTGTCTGTTTTAAAGACTTTTTCTGTATTCTGCAGTCTTATTCAACATTTCTTCATGATGTTTGCATTTAAAAATCAGTAAGCGCTTAGAAGGGGAGTACAGAAAAAAATTATGTTTACAAACATTTTTTCAAGGAAATATTTTTGACAGTCGAGTCACATGCGATTGG
The DNA here is from genome assembly GCA_018136845.1 of Heterotis niloticus. Taxonomy (NCBI): domain Eukaryota; kingdom Metazoa; phylum Chordata; class Actinopteri; order Osteoglossiformes; family Osteoglossidae; genus Heterotis; species Heterotis niloticus. The sequence goes on from CM030900.1 coordinate 15,232,216, forward strand.
TCAGTTTCACAAATTTCTTTGATGTTAATTCAAATATGAGAGAAAAGTCAAATTTCTTCATTGCATATTTTAAAACTTTTTAAACCAATCCTTGCCTTGGTTCCAAACTCTGTATTATTTAAATTTTCACCATAACAGGTATTGAAAATTAATACCTATATGGAAAGGAAAGGAAAGGAAAGGAAAGGAAAGTGCCACGGAGTCAACGCTGACTCCTAGGTGACCGCTGGTATGGTTTTCAAGGAAAGAAAGAAAGGGAGTGGTTTGCCATTGCCTTCTTCCAGAATATTTTTTTCTTAAGACGGGTGCACACATGAAGCAAAACATGCAAACTCCACACATCCAGGAGCTGTGAGGCCTCAGCCAACCCAACTGTGCCACCACATCCCCCAATACCCATGTCTTGGTATCCAAAGCTGCAATAAATTTTTATCCAAAGCTTCTCCATAATAAAAAAAGTCAAAACACAAATAAAAATTGAAATTCAGAATAATCAAGAAAAACTGTACAGTACCATACAGCGTACTTTAATAAAAAATACTATTGGTAGTGTAATAAACTGGAGTGCATACAGGCACATGCACGTCCATGATGGTGTATTATCAGCTGTTTCCGCTAGTATACCTTTTCTGAAAACATTTGCCATGTTACCACATTTACTGCACATTTAAATACACCTATTTATTTAAAAGCCAGTTGTTGTTTCAAACAAAGAGGCAGCAGGTTACCTTGACACACATCTTCCCTTTATTCAACATCCTAAGCCACTGAACTTCTACTTCAAACACCATCCTATCTCCCATGTGTAATGGAGTGACTCTGGTGGCGACACTAACACACAAAATGCTCTGTACTGTACATAATGTACCATGTGATATAAACATGCAAATTCATTTAGTAATTTACTGATTATGTAACTGGTGTTTAGAGTATTTTATCAGGCTGAAGTCATGGGTTGATGTCATACAGATGTTTTAGGATGGGCTAGAAACATGTTATTTTTTTCTCCATATAAAATAATGAGAAACAGGAATTTGGTGCCCCCGGTTTCAGCATCTGATGCATTTTCAGGGATGAATTAAATTCAGATACCAAGGGTTTACTGCACTGTATGGAGTAGTCATCTTTCAACACACAGTCTGTTTAAAATACTGTTTCAGGTGTAATGATTGTTCACAAATTGTCCAAATTAAACTTGTGTAAAATAACTCACGCACCTCTCCGATGACAATTGTGCAAGCCATAGAAATTAGGTCCTAAAAAAGAATTTGCTGTCTTTCCAGGAGTATAAAAGAAGGAAGAACCTCCATGTGTTTCATGTCTCCAGATCCATTAGACACTTGTACAGGTGGGAAGTTCACGTGTGATCTCACCTGTGTGAGAGAACACAAATAATGTGGGACTGTTGAGCTGTCTGGTCTTCTTCTGGTGTAACAGTTGGACTGGCTCTCACAACCAGAACACAGGCTGGGTTCATTTCAACAACCTCACATCCAGAGCAGTGCTGGCTTCATCTGGTCCGGTTTATTTACCTTTGATCCTGACTTGCAGTTCACTGTCCAGGAGCTCTACTTGGGAAGTAAAGTCACTCAGCGTTATTTTTGGAATGCTCTCACTTTGGCTGACGGAGCCAATCATTTGCTGCTCCTTCTCATGGTTCACCTCTGCATACACATGGAACCATGGGATTTTTCTGAAACAAAGTAGAAAGCAACCATCACTTTTTTTGTGTGATGTGATATATAAATGGCATTGGTCCAGCTAATACATTTAACACAGAAAACTCAAGGATTTGCAACGATCCCCAAAATGAAGGTGAAACTGAGGAATTCTCTTGGGTTTAGAGTACCAGTAAAGGGTGTGAAGCACAGAGCAGGCGTGCCAGAACTCAGAGGTGGACCCATCACAGAAAGGGTTTCTGTCTCTGGTAGACACAAGGGTCACTTTCGATGCAGTTGCAGGGGTTGTGTTCACACTGTTTTACAAAGAATAGCAACAAAATATAAGATGGCCAGGGGTGCCCTAAGTTTTGGATAGAACTGCGCAATATACAGCACTGGGTATCTGGGAATTATGGGACATTACATTTAGTGTCCCTGATGTTTCTGTCCCCCTCTTTCAGGAAATAAATAAAAGAATGTGTTGTCATGTCCACCTGTGTCCTGTCCGGTTCCAACCAGAATTCCTAGAATCGCTCACTGTTCCACTCAGGCCATCGTACCATATTACCGTTGACTTCCCCACTGGTCTCTCTTGGTCCAGCAGTTACAACACGGTAGTGGTAGAAATTGGTAGGGGTTAAATATGGTAAATAATAAAGCTGTCAGTTCCCCTTCAGAGGCCACACCTTAACCATTTTAAGTTCATATTTTCTCTCATGGGCTGAATACACACAAAACTCCTTTTAACGCTCTTCCAGGTAATAAGCACAATAAACACAAATTAATACAGTTTTGCTCTGTCTTCAGATAGCGCCAAGCACCGCTGACCCATCGTCCTTCAAGTCCAGGCTCAGCAAACACCCACTGGTTCTGCATTACAGGAAGGTAAGGGGACCTCATGTGACCACATCAAGGAGATCGAAGTAAAACTTCCCTCCAGGAAATTGAGCTGAAAGCACACCAGTTCATTTAATGCCATGATGGAGGATTAATTCTAATTCTTCACTAAAACTAGATAAGTACAGGTTTCCCTTGAGATACGAGCCTTTGACATTTCATGTACACAAACGCAATGACTTAATGCCCTTTAGCACCAAATATAAAGCAGCTTTTTCATGTTTACAAATAACAACAGCGGTTTGCACCGTAATGGCAATTACACCTAAGTTTGACAAGATTCCACCTTTTTCAGGAACACATCACTTGTGAGCAGGGGGGTACCTGAACACACACATTCTGTAGTACTGAAGAGGATAATGAAGTTGTATTTTACTGGAGGACAATGCAATCGAGATGAGGTCAACTCTTATTTGCCACTTTCAAGGTTTTCACAGGAAGGAAGCTGCACAAGTCGGTTGCAATTGACTCCTTCCATGCTTCACTTAGACTGTGGTAAAATCCTCCTCCAACATGCACAACATCAGCCGAGTTTCATAACCTCAGGCTAGAACCTGTGAAGTGCCACAGTGTGACTTATATTTTATTAACATTCCCCAAAACTGGTACAATAAGCACTCATAAAAACACAGCACAGTGCCAGGAAGCACTTATTTCATCAAATGAATTAAAAAAACAGGAACTCGTGAAAAGCAAAACCAAATAGTTGGCCACTTTCAAATCAGCTGGATGTCCGGCCTTGTGCCTGGGCAGCTCCGCCGTACGTACCTTTTGAACTTGTAAATCAAAAACAGCGCTAATCCAACAAAGACCATGGCAAGAAGCATGAGCAAAGCCGAGCTGTTCTGTGTGGAGCTGGAGTCCACCAGAGGAGCTGCAGGGGAAACACAGTCAGTCAAACAATCAGTGAAAGTCAAGAAGAACAAACACTGATAGAATCTTTTTGGCATTTGTGAGTGACTGCAACACCCTCCTCTTACTGTAGTCATTGTACAGTGAAACATCTTTGACACCAAGTGTTTCACATTGACTTGTTCGCTGCCTCCACCTTCTGTTGACATCTGCTAATGGATTGTGAGTCACAGCGGAAGCCCAGAGACACCAGCAGGATCAGTTGGGGGCTTTTATGCAGGTGACGATGGGTCCAGTACTCCACCCACCCCTCTATGACAAAACCAGACTGTTGCGCTCACTGGCCGCACTGCGATCTGTGCCGTGGTCAAGTTCAAGGTTTAAGACACAGCAGCAGAAACCCTGAAAGTTGCTTTCAAAGAGTACTCACACAACAGATGGTCTAGGTGTTTATAATTAAAAATGATCTAACTGAAATTAAAAGAATCATACTACCACCTTAACCTGTTGCAAAAGTTTATTTCCAGAGGATTAATTTCCTATGATAAAGGACAGGGTAGGCTGTAGTTCTCTGGACACACATGTACGACAGTCTTGGAAAATTTCTGCTGCACTCCATGCGGTGACTTTTTTCCAGACTTGATAACTTAGGAAACAAAGCGGCAACATCCTCAGAAAAAACAAAGCCAGGAGAGCCAGGGCGGAATTGTTTCACTGGGTCAGCAGTTGGTGTTCACAAGTTCTTCAGGTCCAACCTTCCTGATGTCTGTTTATTCAAACCTGACAGTGCAGCCGTGGAGTTCACGGTGCCTGATGCCAATGCTCTGTTCAAAGGCAGCAAAGAGCCCAGAGTCATCTTGACTGACACTGATTCTCATACATCACAACGTTGGAAACCAACGCTCCAGCAACAAGGGAACCCGTGTGGTACAGTGTGTCCTCGTCCATAATAATCGCGATATCATTTCGGCAATAAACAGGTATTAATGCCTTACCTGCAATCTGTGCCGTGGTCAAGTTCAAGGTTTAAGACACAGCAGCAGAAACCCTGAAAGTTACTTTTAAAGAGTACTCACACAACAGATGGTCTAGGTGTTTATGCACCCTGCTAAGGGTGATGTGCAGAGCTGTAGTAACTACAGAGGAATAAAACTGATCAGCCATAGCATGAAGTTATGGGAAAGAGTAGTGGAAGCTAGGTTAAGAAGGGAGGTGACGCTTAGTGAGCAGCAGTATGGCTTCATGCCGAGAAGGAGTACTACAGATGCGATGTTTGCTCTGAGGGTGTTGATGGAGAAGTACCGAGAAGGTAAGAAGGAGTTGCATTGTGTCTTCGTGGACTTAGAGAAAGCATATGACAGGGTACCTAGAGAGGAGCTGTGGTATTGTATGAGGAAGTCGGGTGTGCCAGAGAAGTATGTAAGAATGGTACAGGTTATGTACAAGGACAGTGTGACAGTGGTGAGGTCTGCGGTAGGAGTGACGGATGCTTTGAAGGTGGGAGTATGATTACATCAAGGATCAGCTTTGAGTCCTTTCTTGTTTGCAATGGTAATGGACAGGTTGACAGATGAGATCAGACAGGAGTCACCGTGGACTATGATGTTTGCGGATGACATTATGATCTGTAGTGACAGTAGGGAGCAGGTTGAGGAGACCCTGGAGAGGTGGAGATATGCTCTAGAGAGAAGAGGAATGAAGGTCAGTAGGACTAAGACAGAATACATGTGCATAAATGAGAGGGAGGACAGAGGAATGGCGAGGATGCAGGGAATAGAGTTGGCGAAGGTGAATGAATTTAAATACTTGGGATCAACAGTCCAGAGTAATGGGGAGTGTGGAAGAGAGGTGAAGAAGAGAGTGCAGGCAGGGTGGAGTGGGTGGAGAAGAGTGGCAGGAGTGATTTGTGACAGAAGAGTACCAGCAAGCGTGAAAGGGAAGGTCTACAAGATGGTAGTGAGACCAGCTATGCTTTATGGGTTGGAGACGGTGGCACTGACCAAAAGACAGGAGGCAGAGCTAGAGGTGGCAGAGTTAAAGATGTTAAGGTTTGCATTGGGTGTGATGAGGATGGACAGGATTAGAAATGAGTATTTTATATGGAGGGTCAGCACAGGTTAGATGGTTTGGAGACAAAGTCAGAGAGGTGAGATTGCGTTGGTTTGGACATGTGCAGAGGAGAGATCCTGGATATATCGGGAGAAGGATGCTAGGGATGGAGCTGCCAGGCAAGAGGAAGAGAGGAAGGCCTAAGAGGAGATTTATGGATGTGGTGAAGGAGGACATGCAAGTGGTGGGGGTGACGGAGAGAGATGCAGAGGACAGGAGGAAGTGGAAGCTTTTGATCCGCTGTGGCGACCCCTAACGGGAGCGGCCGAAAGAAGAAGAAGAAGAATGCCTTACCTAAAGTTAACTGCGTGATGTAAACAGAGACTCGAACACCAGGTTTCAGCTCAAATTCAACCAGATTCTGGTTCAGGACACTAATCAGAAGCTCTGAAATCTAAGGGAGGAAATGAGAATCAGCAATGACCGAACACATTTTCATGCACATACAAAGCATCTAGCATCTATTCCAGAGGCAACTTTACGTCGGCTCCCTCAGGAAGGATTTACACATTGCAGAGATAATGTATGTGTATGTACTCATGCATAAAATTACATTTATTTCCGCAGAAAAAAAACATTAGAAATCTGAATTTTACTCCGAACATTTTATGCAAATATTCAGTAAATTGCAAAAACAATTTTCAATTGCAAATTACAACTGTTCATATTTTTCCATGTTTATTTTTCTATTGTACGTCGCACTGAGCTTCTTCTGCACACAGAACCCAAGCAGATTCTGGCTCCTCTTACCTGAACCAGATCCTCTTGACTCCTCCTTCTGCTACCTAACTGGTCACTGTAAGGCAACAGGAAGAGCTCTGCAGCAGTAGGGACTCCAGGGAACAGCGCCACCAGTAGGTGCTGCTGCGGCACATCCAACACCTACAACACAGGATGGCCGCCGTCGATGCTTCTCAGTTATAGTGTTTGCAAACACACTGAGAACAGCTAAGGTGAATTTAGTTACTGTAACCTGCAAAATTCCCCCTAGCAAACCTTGAGCAATGCGGCCTTGACAATGCTCTCCACGTCCTGCCTCCATTCGGGGATGTCAGGGTTATGCTCGTCCAGATTAGAAGAGAAGGACAGAAGAAGCGATTTGAAGAACTCTGTCAACAAACAAGAAAGGTCATCTTCGGGTTTATCTCCACAATTACGGTCGTGCGGACTGTCGGGAGGCCTGCTGTGCGATGTAAACATTGCTGAACGTGAGAAGCCAAATGAACAATGAACCACCAGCCAGAGAACGGTTGCAGCCCACCTTGGATGACTATGGTCCCTGTGTCCTGCAGTATGGTGCTCCCAGAAGACACCTGCACCGTCATGGTGGTCATCCCCTCCAACGGGAACCGGTGTGACAGGCTGCCCTCCAAGGTTATGATGGGCTGATTTCCAAAGGTAGACATGATCATGCTAGTGTCTCATCATCCTCCCACGAATGCCCGCAGAGATGGCTTCAGAGCGCCATTTACAGTACCTCTGTGCTGTTCCCAATCCACCAGAAGTATGTCATTATCCTGGAGTGGATGGGCCACACCAGGGCTGTCAGGTTGACCTCTGTGTTTTGCAGGGCCACAACAGGAGCTGAGAGACGGAGGCGCTCCACCGGGCCTAAAAAGCAGAACAGAACTGAGACATGCACCTGGCTCACTGCTTATCACATCCATGCTGTTTACCTGGTGCTTAAGCCACCAGCATAAAGTAAAACCTTTGAACAGTTAAATCAGACAAAGTTGCACCAACATGGGATGGAAGTCCCACACGGCTTCTTAACAAACTGTATCACCAAACCTGTTACATTCCTTTATGTTTACGTACAGGTTATGTGCAGATAGAGGGTCGTCATCTCAAAGCCCAAGGTGTTTTCGGCCAGAGCAATGACCCTAAAAATGCCAGCAGTCTTGAACATATGCTTGATGCCTTCTTCTGCCCAGCTAAAGTTAGAGTAGGAGACCGTGATGCCATCTCCAAAATCAAAATGAATGTTCATCTTCAGCAAGTCACCCTGTGTAAACCACAAGTTGTAATTAATTGCCTGTACCAAGCTCTTTGCAGTGATGTAACATTCACAGGGTCGAATCCTTTTTTTCAATTTGGAATAAGTTACCCGCTTAAGATTTCCACAGCAGGGAGTGGGATTCAAACTCAGGTCAATTTAATGTCGCAACCCTAAGGACTACACCATCTCCTGCCCAAATTTCTCTGGACCTTGGTAACATGGACACAGCTATATCCTGCCCATTCTGATCCATAAAACGTTCAACTAGTTGTAGATATTTTCTTCCAGTTCCACTGGAACATTAATTTGTAATAGTGAAGCTGTAATGTAAATGTGAACCTTGTTCATTTTCACCAAGCTGTTTCTTTTAAGTTTCATGAACCCTGAATCCATGAAGAACTCACATTTATCTTGTAGACCTTTCCATTAATTTAAAACAATGATCCAGAAAATAAAATGGAAAGCTTTTAATCTTGTGTGTAATGTGTGTGTGTGTGCGCCTGTGTTTCTTCTTCAACTACTATACAAATCTCAGAGTTTATACCTTCTTCATATGTCTCACAGTATAGAGGCCTGAGTGTTCCAAGTTCTATTGGACCACTCTACTACTTCACAGAGCTTCTGTACTTCAGTCCAAAACCATCCTACTCTTCTCTAGTAAACCATCATCAGGAAAATGTCCTTTAGTTTGGTTCTCAAAGTGTGGGAACATCAGGAAATTGATGATCATCAACATGTGCATTTGACTTACCTCCTCCAGAGAGACCAGGAAGGTGATGTTGCTGCCCATCAAGGCTATCAGCCTCCCATCACTGGTGACAAGGTGAAGTCCACTGGGGGGTCGGGCAGGGCAGGGTTGCCTTCTAGCTGTGTACAGTTCTTTCACTCCTTGCTTGCAGTTGTTGGACATCACCTGCCGATACCTGGTAAAGTAAAACTAACGCTGTTTTAAATGCCTGAAGCCTAGCCAAACTGAATCCACAGTCGCACCTAAAAGCATTCTGTTAATGAAACAATGAGGTACAGCTCTCCCATAATGCATTGCTGCTGCATGCCTATAAATATTTATAATTAACTATTTTAGGATGTTTTAGGGGATTGCCAAGTGTCTCATTGCTTAACTTGTTTCAGACACGGGTGAGTCAGTGCTGGTATTTTTATCAAAACTGGACTGTTAAAGAATAGAAAAAAAGTTCCTTGAATATGAATCCATGTTTCTTTTGCATCAGGCTGATGGAAGGATCAGAATTTGGCAGAAATAAAATGAGTTCATGGAGGACTCCTGCTTGATGTTATCTGTACAGGCCAGGAGTTGCAGCATGATAGTGTGGGGAATGCTTTCCCAGCAAACACTGGGGTCCCTGATACCCACCAAAGAACATTTGCATGGCACGCCACATCAGAACATCATTGCTGACCAAGTTTATTCCTTCATGGCCACAGTTTATCCCACTTAGCCTGTCACTTTCAGCGTGATAACAAACCATGTCAGCGTGATAACAAACCAGTGACAATGGTGCAAATTGTCACCGAATGGGACCAGGACTGTGACAGCGAGTTTTCACTGCTTCAGTAGTCTGCACAGTCCCCGGCATCGAAACCCTATCCAGCATCTTTGGGATGAGAGGAAAGAGCTGTTTGCAGCAAGACTGTGCAGCTACCCAATTTGCAGTCACTATGCAACTCAGTTCTTTTTGTTTAGTACAGCGTTCCTGTGCAACACATCCAGCATCTTGTAGAATCAAAGCCCAGGCTAATTCACGATGTTCTGAAAGCTAAAGGAGGCACAACACCCTACCAGACAGGTGTACCTAATAAATTGGCAGCTTATTGTATAGCTTGCTCTTTTCATTGCATTGTATATTTTTAGCTCTTGGTTTTGGGTCTTTTTGCTGTCATTAGATTCTTGTGTTGTTTGTGAACTGTGTAGAAAATGGGAAAGGGAATAAAAAAACAAATCTTCACACACTTGCTCCCCGCCTGATCACTCTCTGACCTGATACAACCTGGCCTTCTGCACTGCCAAACTAGCAAAATGCACAACTGGAACTTACACGTTTTCAGAGGTGCAGTATGGGATTTGCTTCAGTTACATATGGCTGCTGTTCTCGAAATTGGATTAGCACGAAGAGCAAATGATACAAGCTGAACTCACCCAGTGCTGTTGACGTAACTCTGCCCATGAGTACAGCTTCCAGACACAGTGGTGGGATGGAACCAGAAGGCAGGAGAGCAGAATCCATCTTCACGGTACTCGTACCCATAATCGCTAGAAACCCACAAATTGAGGAGATTCACAGGCGAACACACAGTCACTGCATTCATGGAAGTGGAACGGGGCGATGTTTACTGATCAGGTACACAGAGAATAAGACTGGCACCCAGTACCCAGACTAATACCACAAAGTCAATCTACAGAACTTTAATTATCAGCTGTATTGAATGGAGACCTGAAATAAAATAGAGAAGCATAACAGAGCCAACGGAAATAATAAGTGAAGGTTTAGTTTTTTGGGTATATTCTTACAACGAGTTATGATGAATAAGGAGCCAGATATTCCATAGCTCAGATAAACTGCACACCTCATCCGGTGGGTTAGTGACACCAGAGAACAAAGGTCTTTGTACAATAATCTGCCTTAATCCACTGTAATAAAATCTGGCAACATTCAATCACTTTTTGGATGCAGACAGATTAAATTTTCTCACAAACAAACAGAGTGGCTGGTTGGTACCTTGTTAGTAGCAAATAATAACACATGGCTAAAAACACACCAACACGAGGATACATCTTAACGCATCCAGATACACACACACACACACACACACACACACACACACACACACACACACACTCACTCTCTCACACACCATAAAATATACCAGTCTTAAACTAATTAGCAAACTCATAACAGAGTGATGCATTAGATATCATTTATATTAATAGGATATTATTGGGATGTATTGAATTCTGATTAATATCTACATCATATGGCCTTTAAATAAAAGATTAGTTTAAATAAACCTCAGGTGTGACATGGCGCAGGAAAATTTCTATGCTCTTGTGCTACCAGTGTGAACAGATGTTCCACCAGGAATTTAAGTAATATATGTATTATTATTATTATTATTATTATTATTATTATTATTATTATTATTATTATTATAATTATTATTATTATAACAATACAGGACCTGTCAGTATGCACCAAACCCTGTTATTTCGCTGGAGTCTATGTAATAATTCATTTTTACAAGGAAGATTCAACCTATTCTCAGAGTAAACAAGATCTGACACATTTGTGAAACTTATTTTTTGATAACAAAACAGGACACAGAATTCTGTAATGCCTGGAAACCTTTCTAGAACTTCTCAGATGGAGCTGCCAGACTGTATCTGTGATCTATTGTAATCTTTGTCTCTACTTTTATATATTAGGATTTTTTTTTTTGCATTTTCTTAGTGTGCTATGCAGCATGCATTTTGCTGTGGCCCATTTCTGTTTAATTCAGATAATGCTTTCCAGTTCTTTCCATACTGTTGTTTCTAACAGTTACGAGTCTCCATTGTTGGAGCTCAGTGCTGAACGTGTAGCGGAGACTGGGACTGACTCCAGGAGCTATGATCTACTGAGAGACCAGGGACCCTGTTTCTCCAGCACAGGTTCATAAAAGGCAGGAGAAGGACATTTGCACATGAAGCATGAATTCTGCATCAAGGTGAACTGGCTTATGGACAGAAAGAGATGTGGTGGCTGTTTGAGAGGTGAAGGATCTGCTACACTGTCAGAATAAATGTTGGCACTACTCACCCTGGTGACCTTCAAGTTATCTCTGAAAGCACGTACATTTGATGTTTTCAAGTTTAGATGCACTGGATTTTTCATATTTCTTCGCAAATACTTGTAATTTAATGTTATTTCTGTCACTCCCATCTAGACATTTTACCACATTACATTGCTGTGCACTGTTTATAATCCCTTCTTGGTGCTAGGCTCAGTCCAGTGTTAGGGGGTGAGGGGCCTGTACATAAAAATAGGAAAAGTCGGAAGAAAAGTGTTGAATGTAATTGTTGTGCAGAAAAACCCAGGGGATTTTCAGGAAAGGTTTATTGTTAAGTACGTTAGTGATAACATGAAAATACAATAGTGTTGTGCTGTAAGGGGTCCCAAGTGAAAAACAAACTGACTATTCTGTTGAGTGAATAAAAGACGATCTGCCTACCTTATACAGCGGAAAGAAAAAAGGCAAAGATAAAACAAAGTATTCCACTCCTACTGGCTACACTGCTCTAAATTAACAAACCAAAACACACAAAAAGGAACTTGGCACCGCTCTCCATATCAAACCATACACACACATTGCCCAAGCATACAAACGCACACACAGCAAATGTGGCACAGCAAACACCAGAGTACGGCCAACACGGTGTTATTTCGTTTCACAAGTGATAAACTGCAGAGACCAATCAGGCTGAATCTAACAAAGATGTTGCTGACAGTCAAACAAGTGGACCCACGAAGGTGCAACCCTGGTGTCCACCTCCTGCAGCCAAAGCCACTGTGCGCTCTTCACTCGTAAATAAAGTCAAGGCTTTGCTGTTTTAAATAAGTAGTTCTTTTGAAATACCGAGTGCTGCAGAGTAAAGTTTAAGAAAATATCCCATTATCATACTTACTAATTCATATTAATAACATTACGGATAATTAAATCATTACAATGTTGTCTGCAAAACCCCGCAGCCTTGAGCAACGTCGGGCACAATGTTGTTGCATCATATCCCATACAAGTCATTTAAATGCTGGGTAAATTTTTGATAAGAATAAAACATTAAAAACTACAGGAGAATCAGATTCTCCATCCAGGCCTCAATGGCCTTGAAATGTTATAAATTAGAAAGACAGGCAGCCATGCATGCAGCGGACAATCTCAGTCGGACTTCTGGTTGTCATGGAGAACGACTTCAGCTACTTTAGCTACCTTTTACTGCATTTACTACATTTCGTTAATACACATGTCATAATAAGGAAATCAGATCCGAAATAAACACAGCAGCATCAGCTGAATGCTTGTACCCAGCAACAAGAAACCATTCAGTCACAAAATTCTGAAAGTGGAAAGTGCCACTGAGTCGTGTCTGACTCCTAGGTGACTACTGGCATGGTTTTCAAGGAAAGGAACAGAACTGGTTTGCCATTGCCATCTTCCAGCATGTTTTTCCCTCGGTGGGGTGCAAACATGGAGAAGAGTATGCAAATTCCCCCATCCCCCTGAGCTGGAACCCCAAACAGCCCGGGGGCTGTGAGGCACCAGCTGATCCCACTGTACCACCGCATCCCCATAGGCACAAGATTATCCAGTATATAAGAAACCCTGTGATGCTGCAAGTCTTTTTGTGGACCCTGGTGATGGTGACAGGTCACCTACCACTCAAAGTCACTGGCTGTGCAGATGCAGGACTCGGCGGCGAGCATCCTTGGGTAGTCCTTTCTCAGCCTGCAGCGGTTTCCCGGCCTGCGCTTCATGAAGATCTGCTTCTGTCCCATCACACAAGCGCCTCCCTGAGGCACAGTGGCAGAATGCGCAGTGGTAAATGACAAGAATGAAGTGCAGGAAGGAATGTCTGCGCAGACAGCAGGGTGAACAGGAGTCTGCACAGTCCAGCTGCATCGTTCTGCTTCTCCACGACTGTGTCCCACCCTGTTCCACTGTGCTGTTACCTGGTTGAGCAGGTGCCATGTCTGATAGTCCCCTTCTGTACACTCCTGCGTGAAAACAGACCTGTAGTCCACCTTGATGAGCTGCCATTCAGAGCGGTCACTGAAGTGTCCAAAAAACCTTAAAGAACAATTTGGCATCAAAAGGTTAGGAGCCCATATTTCAGCAGAAGTAATCACTGTCATATTAACAGGTTCATTGCATTACACATGGCTGGACCTGCTCTCCCTTCATTAACCTGTCTCTTGTGATCATGCTGTTGCCAGAGTGAAGGAGATGGTGTGGTTTCCACAGCAGCAGCCCTTGCATCCTGGGTATCCCACCTGTCTCCTCGTGACAAGCTAGCCACTTTGCTCACTTACATCATGATGTGGTTCTCGATCCCAGGTTCAACCAGGACACCGTCCACAAATAGAGGAACCAAGGAGAAGCTTTGTCTCTCCCACCGCCGGCCTTCGTCGAAGCTGAGCCTGCGGTGTGACAAGAGTCTCTGAGCCTGAGAAAGAAAACTGCTCCTAAGCTCGGTTATGGAAGCCCAGGGGCCTCGGGACATGCAGTGGAATAGCAGCAGCATCTCTGCATTAGTGTCCCCGCACTGCTCCCATCTCTGGAAGGATGAGTCTCCTAACACTAATAAAGCCCACACTACACTGCAGATCTCTCCCACAGGAGGCCCACGTGTGGACCAGCACACAGAAAATGGTGTGGGTGATTTGATTTGGGAGTTCATAACCTACCGGAAGTGTCTGATGGGTCCTGCTGCTTGAGCCACTGCTAGCAGTGCACCTCCGTGGTCCAAAAACCACACATTGTGCTCTTCCTCGAAAATCTGGTTTAAAAAATAGCACAAGAACATAAACAGTACGCAAAATTTGGATTTTTCAGACATCATAAAAGCACTAACATGATTTGAGCTCTGCGCTCAGTGACACTTTTACAAGCGCATTAATGAATTTTACCTTTAAATAAAGGATTTTTTATACATTTATAGGTTCTTTAATCTGCCGTTTTCTTCTCCAAAAAGTGTACTGATTGTTTGCTGTGCTCACAGAGGCCTCATCTCAGCACTGCCCACCTGTCTCCAAGTGTTTCCAGCATCTGAGGAGATGAACATCCCCATACTGCTGTAGGACAGCTCAGCGCCAACATTCCCTGAACAACCGAAACAAACACACAGTCACTCAGACAGAACAACGCATTAGGAGTTACGCCATTTTGCATTTTGCATGCAGCACACAGTGGGTCCTTGAGTTGCAGACGTACATTGCTTTGGACGAAAACGTCTCTGAAACTGAGAAATGTAAATGGAGGCACAGTGGCACAGTAGCGATCTTGCTATGCAGTGTCTGTGCTGTTTGTGTGGCGGTTCAGCTGTAGCTCAGTCTGTGTGGTAGTTGTACAATAGATTCCACCGCCCAAGGATGTGTTTCAGGTTAGTCTGTGACTCTTAATAGCTGTGTGTGTGTGTAAAAGAGAGCAAATATGTGCACAAGTGAGTACACTGTGATGAAAGCCAGGGACCTACTGTATAACCCTAACCCTATATACAGTATCCAGTAAAATACAGGGTAAGCACAAGTGTAAGTCATGTGACCAAATTTTACAAAGATTTTCATCAGGAACTCCATGTGATGTGAACACTCTTACCTGCAGCCACTATGATTCCTGGAGCCGAGCTCTTACTGCAGATACTTCCAGAACTGAAGGGGCTTTCAGACATTTTCAACTGCAAGTGCAGCGAACAGAAGGGCTGAAAAAGAGTGTCAGACGTACTGCAATGTGATCATCGACCTTCTGTAATCAGAAAGCCTGAACGGCCAGCTCTTTCTCATTTACCCCATCTATAGTTTATCTTCATCTATCCCACATATCTGCAAAGTTCATTCTGTATTTGTCCCTTTGTTTGTGTGTCTGTCTGTTTGTTTGTTTGCTCTTTATGCATGGCTTTGGTTTTTTCAAACCACAGAATTAAAATTTGGCACACATGTACTTCTCACCTTAACTGAGGTTTTTGTGTTGTCAGACATGTGTGCACGCGTGCGCGCGCACACACACACACACACACACACACACAGACAGGAGTAGACACTACAGTGACATTCAGAGCTCCAGGCAATTCAGAGCTAAGTCATTCGGATGACAACAAACATATATAGACACACAAATGTACTAAATTCTACACATTGAAAGATAAGTTTAATGATATATATATATATTTTTTTACTTTGTACATGTCAGTATATGTGTTTGACCACAGGAGACAGGAGTTGCTATTTGCGAAAATGGAAAAATTAATAAAAAATTGCACCTGACACACTTGCATGGCATTGCACACATTGGCAGTTTATATATATATATATATATATATATATATATATTTCCTCTCCGTGGCATCTGCTTGTACAACAGCACTAACAATAATTTATGTAGCAGATAAAACCACTTTAATAGCAAAACAGTTTGGTGATACATGTGTTATTATTATTCACTTTCCACCACTACAAATTCTTAACTGCAGCAGCAATGGGTAACTCAGCTAGTTAAATAAAATTTAAAGCTCCACATGCATTCAGTTGTCCTCCTTAGTCTTGTTTGACAGTTGATAAAAACAATTTTTTTTAGTTACTGTGCAAAGAACTGGGCCGGGACCATAGGGACTTTTCACATTAAAACACATTTACTGTTCATTTAAACTGAGTAAATCTAAACCAATTTCTATTCATAGCAGTTCAGTTTAGGATTTGGTGCACCTTTACTAAACCCAAAGCCTTTGCCAAATACCAAACCATTACAAAACACCAAGCCCTTTCCAAACACCACGCCTTCACCACACACTGATCTCTATAACTGCTACTGATTTGGCACTGAGTGTTGGATATCACAGTTTTCAACAGCTTTGTGCTCCATCTTAATCTTGGACTTTTCAAAAAATGTTGAAATATGAATTACGACAGCAGAATTTTGGCAGTTATTGCAGTTAGCAATATTGCACTTGTTTCTGTGAGCCTGAATAATTCCGCTAAATCATTGAAGATGTACAAAAACTGTCATTAAGAGCTTCGTTGTGGCTCTAAATATTGTAGTCCGGACTGTCACGCCAGTAAAGAAGGAAATATTTTTAGGGAACAAATAAATCCCCAAGCAGTTAGGAATACATAATCATGTTTAACTAAGAGCTCCCTCCCTTTTGCTGTGCTGCAAGATGACAGACATATCGATGATGCCCTTAATTGCCTTTATCTGTCATTAAAACAAAAAGCAAGGGACTGAACATGAAAGCTCACAGCAGCTCTCCAGGGTGAGCGAATGTCCTCAAAAGACAATGATATCAGTTCAGAGAGCAGAAAGAAGAAATGTTCTCTTTCATCTCCTCAGCTCGTATTGCGACATTGCTGCTGACGGCCCCAAGGACAATAGGAACGAA
Organism: Heterotis niloticus; assembly: GCA_018136845.1. NCBI lineage: Eukaryota > Metazoa > Chordata > Actinopteri > Osteoglossiformes > Osteoglossidae > Heterotis > Heterotis niloticus. The sequence goes on from CM030900.1 coordinate 15,248,876, forward strand.
CTCTTCCAGCGTGGAGTGAAGGAACTGGTGCAGAATAACATTTCTGCAGGTGCTGAAGTGAAGCCCGGTCATGGACAGCTCACTCCTCAGGTACTGAGGGTGCCAGTGACAGTTTACCTGGAACGTTTCAGAGCTGTCTTAGTTGTATGCCTATGTACACCAGCTTACAAACACAACTGGGACCAGAAGTTTAGGTAAGAACATGTAAGTCTTAGATGCAGCTATAATAAATATAAATACTTGGTACGTTGATATTTTTATGAACTTAAAGCTATGTTAGACTCATTTAATATGACTGAAGAAAGCCATCTCAGCAAACTCCCGCTCAGAATCAGAATCAGAAAATCTTTATTAATCCCAAAGGAAATAGCTTAATTGATTATGGACAGAAAGTGGATGAATTTAAAGATGAGTTTTGTCAGATTCATCCCAAAAGCATGTGCAATGTTTCTCGTGTTGCTATTCAGCAGCATCAGCTAGATGCTGTAAACTGTGGAAATGAGCTGGATTAAGGCAATTCCTACACTCCTGCTCTGTTTGGATGCACTTCACTGCCATTTGTTGGCTTGGTGGCTAAAGACAGGTTGCTTTCCCTCCAAAAGATATTTTATGAAGTAATTAAGAAAATGGAATTAAACATCAGATGGAATGTGTAGGCAATTTATGGCTTAACTGCTTGTAATACTGTACACGTAACCAGTGTACTTAATATTGTCACATATACAATAATATAATATAACTTGCATACACAGTATATATATTAGTTTGGAACTCATGATACAATTTAATAGTGCAACATATACAGTGATCCCTTGGTATCTGAATTTCATTTGTCCCTGAAAATGTGTTGGATAGCAAAATTTTGGACATTTAATGACTATTTCCCATTATTTTAAAAGGGAAAAAATTTAATAATGCAGCTAATCTAGCCCATCTGAAAACATCTATAAAACTACAGTATCAGTCCATCATTTTAGCATGATAAAACACTCTAAACACCTAGATAGAAATTATATAGAATTTGCATGCATATAACACACAGTACAGTATGTACAGTGCAGGACATTTTGCATCTTAGCATTGTCACCGGTGTCCCTGTGTTACACAAGGGGGACGGGAGGGTGTTTGAAGCGGGAATTCAGTGGCTTAGGATGTTGAATAAAGGGAAGATGTGTCTCAATGTAACCTGCTCTCTCTTTGTTAGACACAACAATTGGCATTTAAATAAATAGGTTTATTTAAAAAATTAAATGCACAGTAAATGTGATGATGTGGTACCAGTGTGCAGAAAAAGTAAAACTATCAGAAACAGCTGTTATGACACCAGCACAGGCATGTGTGTGCCTCTATACAGTATAGTTTGTTACAATATAAACAATATTTTTATTATGGTATGCTGTATGGTACCATACGGTATTTATCTGTGGATTATTTAAATTTATTTAGATTTTTATTTGTGTTATGATTTTTTAATATGAATAAGCTTTGGACAAAAATTTATTAGCAAAACTTTCTATTTGGATACCAAAATATGGGCTTTAATTTTTAAGATCTATTATGATGAAAATTTATATACAGAGTTTGGATACTGAGGGATTGCTGTACAATTGAATTTTGCATTTACTGTCTATGATTTTTATTCCTGTCACAAGCATCAGATCTCACCAGCACACAATGGATGGCATTGCCAGCCAGGTCAGTGGAAGGAGCCTGCAGCAGTCTCCAATCACGGCCCTTGTTATATGTGATGTAGGTCTTTATGCGATTCTCCACCTTCCTGTTGGCGATGAGCATCCCTTTGATCCCAGCTACCTGAGAAAATAGGAAGACATTGAAGACACATATCCAGCTATGGGAAGAAAACAGAAATTGGTCCAGCAATTTCGGTCAAATCCCAACATCACACTTGGTGCTAAAAAACATCCATGATCGTTCCATGACTTTTAGATCTTTTAAATGGGTCGGCCATGTAAGGTGTTTGACTTCATCCTAGTGATCATGAAATCACTGTTGAGTTTGTTTGGTGCTGTGTTGAGGCATTGTCATCCTGGGATATAGAAGCATCATGGGGAAACAGTGTTTATGCTACAGAAGGCACTTGGTCCTGTAAAATGGCCTTGCATTTCTTGGCCATTATACAACCATGCAGAGCATCAAACCTTTGGCCATCAAACCATCTGGACAGAGGAAATAGGGGCAACATGAATCATCATACCATGATACTTTTTTCCATTGCTGAGAGGTCTGGGGTTTATACTCTTTGTACCAAATTATCCATCTTTCTGTGTTGGCCTTGGATGCAATTGGTTTCCAAAACAGAGCCTTGTCATAAATTCCAGCTTTGTGAAGCTCGTGAGTTATTGCTGAGAGGTGCTGCTTCAATTCTGTGGTCATTTTTGTGGCATTTAGCAACTATCCTGTAAAATGTCTGTCTGTCCTTGTCAATGAGCTATGACTTGTGACCGTTTTTTCTCTTTGCGATGCAGTTTGTCATCAAAATTTTTGAAACCTCCCCCCCTCAAAGCATTAAATAATTCTGTTTCACAACTGGTTTCATGACTAGTGGGCCTGTAATTCTGGCACTGACTATTTTGCCTCTTTGGAGTCTGTTAGTTGTCTCATGGTGCTTTGAAATATCACACATCAAAGTGCTAATTGTCAGACTCACAGAGAAACCCACTGTGAACTGCAAGTAAATTGACTATGAAATTTAAACAGCTTTATAGCGTAAAACAATATTGTTACAGACAAAAAGATACAGTAAGTTGTTGGTTTCAATAACACCAGCATGGTAAATTTTTGCTCAACAGACGGTCAGACGCATCACATCAATGAGTGTACAACACCACCCAGGATTTCTCCATTATTGCAGTAGCGATCAGAACAACTGTGGAGTAAAATCCAGCCATGGGTCTCATCTCCCGACACACCAAGCAGTTGCTGGTTTGGGAACTTTGCTGGTGGAAACGTACCTCGTAAAGGTCGATTACGATGTTCCCCTCCTGTCCACGGCTTGTCTTCACATCCTCCAAGGCCAGGGTGAAATGGATGCCCTCTGTATCTGATATGTACAAGTTATACGTGTCGTTCTGATTCCATTCCTGTACAGCTGCAAACACCTGGTTCTTGTCTGTGCTGACAATGTGCATGTCCTGTTACAGGTGTGGTGAGGGTGCAGAGCAACACGGGGGGATGTGGTGGGGGGACAAATGCAACACACAAGAGAGATGTGAGTATGAGAGTGTATGGAAACACATTGGGGGCACACAGAGGAAACAAAGGCCAAGAGAAAAGATTGTACTGAATACATAACAATACAGAATTGGTCACTGTCTCATGGAAGCAGGGGCTAAATAACTTCTGGTTTTGCTGGTTTTAATAGAATCTGTTTCCATGTATTTTATGGAAAGTGAACACTATGACAGCAGGTGCTGGTATTCATCCTGTGGAGACTCATCATACAAGAGACTGCAAGCTTCTGCCCCATGATGTTCCTTTACAAATATGAGAGAGACTTGCTGGGCAGCGTACAGTAAAGCACAGTACAACAAGGTACAGCAGAGTACTTCTGTAGCAGCAGTGGCAGCAGCACACAGATATGCTCCTTCCTCACCGTCCTCAAGCTCTTGACTTCACTTTTAAAGATGTTTATGGGCTCTCCTACCTTACTCCAGACTCCCTTTATTTCTAGTAACAACCCATTAACATAACAAGCTTAGTATGGATATTATGCCTGTAAAACCTTAGCAAATAAGCATAATATGGAGACTTACCGCTACAAATTTACTTAAAAAACACTTTAATAAACAGGAATTTAAATATGAGCATGGAATTTTAAACAAAACAAACTAACTAAATGGTGTCCCCAATCCATACAGCAACAGCAATATCAAAAAATTGACTATTACATATGCCGATCGATTTTAATTACAGCGCAATACAATATCATTATTGCATTCATATATCAGAGGAACGTTTGTGCTTGTGTCCAGGTGATATTACAATTTTGTGTTGGAAAATGTGAGCAAACATTGACTTAGCTTAATTATTGATCTCCAAATACCCTTGTACTTCAACTGACAAACACTTTGTAACTCAGATCTGGTTGTAAGTCCACCCTTTACATCAAAATCAATGCACGTTGTGAATGGGATGATGGTTTATTTTTATATCATTTTTTAATATGAAGCAACGATAAAGTTAAGTGTTCCGTACTTTAAATGACTGAAAACAAAAAAAAGCAAAAAAAAGCACCATGTCCGCAACCTTGGAGTGAGGCGTTCTGCAGTGCCGTGTTGCTCCTGCACATCAGGAGCCTCAGAAGAACCAAACACAGGAAGGTGAGCTACAGCATAATGGAGGATTGCCATGGGGGGGGGGGGTTATTTAAAATAGTTATTTAAAAGTTTTTCACTTTAAATTCTGTAACATAATTGACCATGAGGAAGAGACTGATGCATCATATAGGGGGACAACCAATAGAATCAGAATTTTAAAAAAATGTATTGTTTGATAAATAAATAATTTCCTTAATGGCATCTCTGTGCACCAGTAAGCTCTGTTTGGCTCCAGGCTTTGGACACCTTACCCGTGTGCGGCATTCTCACCTTGGGAAGCGCGTATTTCGGCAGTCTGATCTTCAGGAAAGGCTCTCGCTGATACGACACGTAGTAGGAGGCTCGTCCCGCTGTTGTCACCTGGAACCAAGGAGTCCCCCATCTATTTCTCTAAACATCAACTCCTGTGTAATCCTGAGTTGCTCAAACATACCCCATTATTTTGTGAAACTCACACTAGTAGAACAGTAGGCACAGGTGCACAGCAACACTAATGCTCTAATGGTGAGGCTTCTGGGGATCTTGCACATTTATTTTGGTTCCTGCTCCACTGCGTGACACCTTAGCAGCCCAGTCAATACTCTTATACCAGTGTTTAATTCCACCAAGAGAGGAAATGTGCCAGGTAGCCAGGCCTGAGCAAACAAGCAAAGGTGTTAAACATTTCATACATCTGTCTGTCTCACTAGAAGCGGCTCAGATCCCAGATCACTGAAGCCTGATCCCTCTGTGACGCGATTTCTACAGATCTCTCTCATCTGCATCTGAAATGTTTCACCATGACCCACATATTTCCAAAACTTGGTTAAAAAAGTTAATAACTTCAGCTGTCTCCTCTGTCCAAGACAAACTACACAGACAGATTTGGGCAGCAAGAAACTTTACTCATTCATACAACTGGGCAATTTTTACTGCACCAGTTTATGGTAAGAGTACTTTGACCAAGGATGCTACAACAGGAGGTGGGATCCAGGTGGAAGGCAATGGTTCTAATTACTATCCCACCCGGAGGCATGGAAAAACATGGTCCCTCCAGATTTGCTGCTGTGACCCGGAATCGACGACACATCCTGCAGTTATTTATTAACCTGGTAATGCATACCGGTCACTGAGCATTTTGGTGTACAGTGTACAGTGGTCATTTTGGGGCACAGTGGTCATTTTGGGTTTTGTACAGTGCACAGTGGTCACTTTGGTTGGTGTACAGGGTAAACCCGCCGCTGTCAGTGGCAGCGCGGTCTGACTTTTGATTGGACGTCGGCTGGAACGTGTACAAAGTATGCAAAGTTTGACTTTGCAGATCTCTGCTGCCGGGGGTCACCCATGTCTGCCGTACCTGGATGAACACATAGCTGTCCTGCACGACCAGAGAGCTGGCATCGATGTAGCCGCGGAAGGGGTAGTTCCGGCCCGCCTCTGCACAAGACTGAACCCTGCATGTGACGTAGCGAGCGCCTGGCGATGAGGGAAACAACTCACCATCAAACACACTGGTCACCTAAAATACTCCCCCCAACATTTCCTGTCACTTCCAGCTTTGTGCATTAAAATAATTTTGTGAGGAGTTAGAATTTTTGCTTTAACTAAGCTGAATCTATCCATGATTTCTCATGTGGCAATCTGACTGAAAATGGAATGGCCATTTTTTAACATTTCGATTCAGTTTGAGATCAAGAAATTATGATTTGGGTCCAACAGAAACACCTTAAATAGCTTCTTTCTGAAACACTGTTTGTTAATGAACAATGGTAATTCTTGCTGTGCTCGCTGAGTTGTGGTGGAAGTGAGACTCAAGCGAGAAACCTTCAAGCTGCAATTTTCAGTCCTTAAGAGCTGAGCTATCTGCTGACATGTGAGAACTGACAATAAATCAGAGACAGAACTTATATCAGGACTATTGCGGGTGGACTGAGGATGACACTCACGTCCATCTGGCACACGGACCTCCAAGTGAACCAGATCAGCCTCCTTATCGAGCTCCGTCACGGCCCTGGAGGAAGACCGCAAATTATTAATATTTAATTTAATTTAGCTGACACTTTCCTCCAGTGATTCACGGTGGACAAATGAAGTCAGAGACAGAATGAAGAAAATGGACCATGTGGCCTGCAAGTAAAAAGAGATGTTGGACCTACCAGTAGAATCTGTTTGGAGTCACATGTTCATGGACCAGCTGCCATTTTCGTCCAAAATCCATTGAACTGTATAACTGTAGAGCAACCAAAACAACTGGTATGTCATGCACACAATTTTTTTTCACTGTGCAGTCAGAGAGATCATGGTATTCTGCTAAAAAATAGCATGTTCACTTTGGAACGTCGAGTACCTTTCATAGCTGCTGTAAGGAACTCCCCCTGTCGCTCAGAGCAGCTGAATCCCTCCCAGCACTCAAGAAGGATCTCAAAGTCAATTTCATTCAGACACATTTCTGTCCTGATAGCTACATATGTGAGTCCAACACTATCTATTATATTTATGTATTGTAGCACCCCCTATTGTGATGCTTCTGCAAATAGGGTCAGGAGTCTTCACAAAATGTTCTGGATTTGCAGCACACAAATCTGGGGTGCCATCTTAACAAATACGCATTGACAACAACAGGAACACACAATGAGCACCAGTGCTCATCGCTCAGGTGACCCTCAGCCCTGCTACTACTGTCCCCAGCTGGGGGTCCTGTATAGACATCCCATAATCCCCCTCACCCCCCAAGGTGACACTGGAATCATCAAAGCACCACAGCTAATGAAATAACACACGAAATAACTATGTACAACAACTAACTGTCTTGTAATTGAATAAATGAAAGGGGGAACCTGTTCCACCCAATCAGTACAATAAGAAACCCAGCAGCCATCCCAGTTCAGTGCGGTTGACGCAGAATTTGAGTTATTCTACAGCAGCTCCCAGATCTACTTGATCCGTCCAGAATGTGGAACACAGAGAAGCTCAAATGATGGAACTGAACCTTTGTGTTCAGAGAACAGCCAGCAGGACTGGACATTGCGAGAGGGTGAAGGTCAGGGGTCAGGGCCATGGCATCAGAAGAGCGGATCACACTGGTGGCACTGAGCTCCTGCTTGTTTACCTTGTCCATGCAGCAAAAAAGAAACTTAGTTAAATAGGGCCAAAAATTACATTTGGTTGCTGTGTAGACATTTTTTTAACCATAAAAATGGTTTGGTTTTCAATTACGTATGGTCCCCGTCTTATGATAGGGATACATTCTGATAAACCCATCGTAAGTTGAAAATAAATTTAATACACCTAACTTACTGTCAACCCTGTGGTCACTTCAGCAACAGAATGTAGGTGGTCTCTCATTGTGGCATGTTCTGTTTTTGTTTCCTGCCAATTTCTAATGTTTAGCTCCCGGCTAAGGGTAACACTGTTCTCTAACACCCTTAGGGAAACAACACCCAGTAAAGAGTTTAACATAACTTAAACTTAATTACCATGGTGTCTTGCAATTGCTTCCACCCACCCTCACCATGACACCTACCAAACATCAAAGCCTAACCCAGCCTAGCCTATCTTAAAAGTCATTACAAGCTTTCATGCTGCTTTCAGAAGACATAGACATGGGCATTTCATAGACATGATGGACCCACAAAACACAACATAGATACAAGAGGGGTATCCCTGTAGAGTATCGGTTGTATACACTGGCGACCGTGTGGCAGACTGGGAGATGCGGATTGCTGCCACTGCCCAGCATCATGAGAGAGTATTGTGCCGCATATCGCTTGCCTGGGAAAAAAAAAAATCTAAATTCTAAGTACGGTTTCTACTGAATGCGTATCACTATCGCACCATTGTAAAGTCAAATAATTGTAAATCGGACCATTGTAACTCGAGGACCAACTGTATAGCTACGGTGACCATACATCCTCTTTTTCCAGACACGTCTGACTAGGATTTCTAAATTGCCTAAAATGTGCGGAATTTGGTTTGGCTTTCATCTTGACATTTTCTTCTTATAGTTGTATACTCAGTGTGCATATCTGCACAGCGCAGACCCTTCTAGGTCCCGCCTTCTTGCATGGCACACCTGTTAGATTATATACGTGCCTTTGCACAATCTTTGGTCAAACTGCTTGTCAATCATTACACTCAGCCTGCATGTATGAAGCACCGCACCACAGCAACTGGCACTGACGGCAGCACGTGATGCCTGAACATGGCCTAAATATTCCCGAGCGGAAATGTAAATTCACAGATGAATTGCACAAAAAGAATTTCCGTTTTTTTGTCTTGGCTAGGATCCAGGAACGCTGGCACGCAGGCAAAGGAAAGCATTTGCCAGCAACTTTTTATGGCAACTGGATTTTTTTTTACTTATTTTTTTCAAGGCCCATGAAAAGAAACAATGTTTTGTAAAAGGTGGTGAAAGTTAAACTAATTTTTTTTGCTTTTTTTTACTTTATTTAATTTGTAAGGGACATGTAAAGAGTTGAACTGAAAGTAATGAGGACATTAACACAGGCATTTGTTATTGTTGTTTAAATTCTATCCGATCGTGTATTAAAGTTCATTTACATATTTGTATGGTTTTGGAGGCATTTGTAAAATATTTATCGCACCTCCCACATCCATGTTTCCACCACTTACTAGAACCCCCCGAGCCCCAACCTCCCACCCTCCTTGGGGGCCTACCTGTTTAGTGCCGCCCCTGGCCCCAAGACCAAAATCTGGTCACCCTAAATATAGGTTGATAGCCTTGTACTGCATTCACTGTGCTTAACAATTAGTTAAGAATGTAGAAAATTTTTTCCTAACTGCTTCACTGAGCCTGTTGGGGGTATCCTGCTCTCATCTCACCGCAGGAAGTTGAAGACATTTTGGTAACAGGATGCAGGCCAACTGGTCTCTGAAATGTACATTAACAGCTTTGAAGGCAAATAAATGAGGGCCCAGATTAAACAAAAGTCTAACAATAAAGTGATAAATTATGAAAAATGACATATACAGGGAAGGAGAACGTGACATTTCTTCACTTGAGGTCTGAATCGCCTGAAAGAGTCTCAATGGGTGACCTCTGCATCCTTTATCACTGGACATTGTTGGCAGAGTGATCGTATTTTTTCAGCGTCATAATAACCAAAAATGATCAACAGTAAAAAGAAACAAACATAAAGTGAGGAATCTGAGCTTTGAGGTACCGCATTATGCTTCCTGCCAGGGCTTTTGATGTAAAAAAACCCACCATAATAAACCTCTTCAGCTCATGCAGGCTAATACTGCAAAAGATCTTTTAATATTCATCTATAATGCATTGTGTAAGTGCTAATACATCAGCAATATGGCCCTGTGGAGCCTGCTGTCACAAGCAACTTCGACATGGATGAATAAAATGATGAAAACTTTGTGCCGCGGCTTTGAAATGCATCTAGGTAATTCATTCTCATTGGCACGGACAGGATGAGCGAGGAGATCTTTGATGGAAGTACAGTCGTTTGCAGGGCCACCTCCAGTTTCCCGCACTTTCACCATGCAGTCGCATCTCAACCAGATACAGGAACGGCATCTTCACTGGACACTGGTGCATCCTGCAGTTTTTGTGCGGATGAAGGCCTCGCTTTCCCGTTTCCATCACTTTGAAAACTATCATCTGCAAATGCCTAAAATGGCTTTTAATTCAATCTTTTGTCACAATTTTGCCAGCATGCAGGGTGGTTATAAATGAGGGCCCAGATTAAACAAAAGTCTAACAATAAAGTGATAAATTATGAAAAATGACATATACAGGGAAGGAGAACATGACATTTCTTCACTTGAGGTCTGAATCGCCTGAAAGAGTCTCTATGGGTGACATTCCACATTGCCACTTGTAAGACCCAAAATTCAAGTTTCACTTCCTGTTCTATTACCCTCGATCAAAGTACTTGACAGAGTAAAAATGACTCTGATGTATACACACATAAATCTTTTAGATGAGGGAAAAAAAAACATCAGCTAAATATAAACATAAATGCATAATAAATGTAAACAAGTGTTTATTATGCACTCCTGTACTGTTATGTACTGTTGAATACAGTGTGGAGTGAATTTTGGGTTGTTGTGACCCTGGAAATGTAAAAGTTGGTTGCCATGAGGAGGGCTTAAAGTCATTTTCACATTAAAATTCACAAAAGAGTGAATTTAGCAACTCACTGCTGATCAAAAATACAGGTAGAAGTATGAGCCATGAACCATTTACTCTTTGCCAGCTCGTAGACATAATGCCTAATGCAGCCTGTGGGTTACGTATGCTTGTTCCATATTTTCATAAACAAGTGAAAGTGGAGGAATGGTGAAGATGAAAAATAAAACTATTGTACAGTATGACTTATATGTAGTACAGTGACATGGCATCACGTGCGGGATCCCTGGTAGGAGAGCAGCGGACTGTCGGCGACAGTACTATAAAGAGAAAATGTCTAAGTGTGGATGAAGATGCCCTATAAAAAAAGGAAAATTTAGCACAACACTTGCAACTGTTCCCAGTGTTCACTGCAGCCCATAAAAATAATTTACTTTTTATTGCTGCTAATGAACTCAGCACTGAATGTTCATGAATCTGTCAAAAGTGTGTGGACCAAAGTGAGGAGAGTATAAAAAAGATTTACGGTGTGAGGGGCATCTCCAGGAAGAGGGTGCAGAAGGACAGCAGAGAGGAGGGTTGCGGTAATTTTCAACGAATCTGTTGTGGTCCACAGTGTCTGTTTGTGGGTGGCAGATGCCCATTCTGTGAGAGACTACCCCTCCCCAGCCGGGTTCAGACAGGATGACAGCATCCTGGGCCGCTGTGTTTCCTGGCAGGACCTTCTGCACAAACTCCTCCCAGTGCTGGTGATCCCAGCAGGAGAATAAAACGAGTTGTGCTTCTTGCACTGTCCCTCAGCATCCAGACCCTCTTCTCGGGATCAAGAATGATGGCTCAGTTTCATTTTTCCCAAAGCTGTGGCGCAGTCTGGTCCACATCAAGGATGAGGTTGAGCGAGAACATGACCCAGGTGAGATCGTCCTCTTCTTGGCTGAGTGTCAGTTCTGCTTGTGCCTTTCAAATATGCTCACAAAAAGAAACGATGCTGCGATCAATACTGTGCATCAGCAGTCCAGAAGGGTCACTGCGGTCGAACGAGCTGCACAGAATGTTTAACTTGAGCGGGGAGAGGGGTGTCCCCAGGGGAGCTGCCATGGCTTGAACATGTGGCCAGGGCCTGGCAGAAAGGGGCTCGGTGCGTCCGCCAAAAAAACACTCGGCAGCCCACAGCAAATCAGCTGTCAAACATAATTATGTCCTTCTCAAAGTTTTAAAAGCAGTGTTTTTTTAATTTTTGTTTTATCTGGGAAGTATAAAGTAAAGTTTTCTCTTGGATTACTGACTGTAACAGGAACCTATTTTAAGGTTATAATTTATGATGATAGTGATGTCCAAAGCAGCAGTGGCTGCCACTAAGGTGGAAGTTGTTCGTCTGTGCTTCTCACTTTTAGAAACTCAGTCTAGGGCCCCAGTCTAGCGTTTCATTTGCGAGTTAAAGCAACAAACGATCAAGTCAAACATGGGAGGACAGAGAATTTGCTGCTGTCAGCGCATCTTTAACTGCAGGAGTCTGACAACCTGCAGCAGCTTGGCAAGTGTTTTGGAGGGGGATTACATTGTAGACTCTATGGGGGGCTCTCTCTCTCGAGGGAGAAATCAAATTCATGTTCGACTTCTGTGGAAATCCCAGTAACAGAAGGATGACACCATCAGAGCTTCAGAAGTTCAGCAAGAGTGTAAAAAATAGTAAATACAACTTTGACAGCAAAAAATAAAACAATGGCATTTTTTGAAAATGTTCACGTAGTTACAGTTTATTTGATGAACTAAACAAATGTAAAAAAATAAGACAGTAAATGCAGCATTTGCAAAAGTTTGGGACATTGTTGGCAAAAATCGCAGCTCGTAAACATTTTGTGTAGTCAGCTGAGCCTTTGAATTCTGGTTTTGGAAATTTTTCCCCGTTCTTCCTTGCAGATTGCTTCCAGGTGTGAGATATTCTTGGGCTGTCCTGCATGAACAGCACATTTGCAATCTGCCCACAGATTTCCTATGATGTTCAAGTCTGGGCACTGCAAGGGTCATTCCAAAACATTCGGGTTGTGTTTCTTGAGGTGCTTCAAAGATTTAGATTTCAAAGTGTATTTTGGAACGTGGTCTTGCTGCAGAAGCCACCCATTTTTCAGCTTCAGTTTCCTCATTGACTGTCTGACTTTCTCCTCGAGGGTTTGTTGATATTTAGTGAAATCCCTGTTCTCGCACAGTGCTTCTTGTGCCACTAACTGCCACACAACCCCTAAGCATAACAGATCCACCCCTGTACTTCCCAGTGGGGAAGGTGTTCTTTTCTTCGAATGCTGCTCCTTTTTCATCCAGACCAGCCTTTTGTGGTTGTGGCCAAAGGGTTTGATTTTAACTTCATCCACAGCACTCGTTCCTAAAACGCCTCTCTCGGGCAGATGTGGTTTTGTCTCTTTTGTGATGGGATACCAGGAAGAGCTTTCTACTTGCTCCTCCATGAAGGCCATGTCTGTGTAAGTAACATTGCACAGCAGAGCAGAGCACCAGCATTCCTTTTGCAGATAAACCAGCCTGCAGGTCCCTTGGAGCCATGTGGGGGTTTTGCTTTGCATTCCTGCACAGTGTAGGAGCTGTTCTATCTGTCAGTTTTCTTGGTCTCCCAGGTCTTATCTTGACCTCCATTATTCCCCTTAACTGCCATTTCTTAATGGCATTTCGGACTTTGGAAATTGGTACCTGGAAGCGCTTTGATATCTTTTTATAGCATTCCCCTGCTTTGTAGCCATTAGTTAGTTTAATATTCAGATCCCCAGTCAGTTAAACTTACCTAATGTTTTTATTGCATTTGTTTATTTCATCAAATAAATTGCAAATTTTCTTAAAATGTTTTAGTTTTCATGCTAAAAAAGACTACATCGGAGACACTTTTTTCATTAATTTACTTTGGGTGTGACACCAAACCTGTCTTTACCTTCTGGTGGTGGCTGTAGGCAAGTATCCAATCTTCCTGGACTGGGTGAAACAGCAGGCTCAGGATGTTGAAGGTCAAACGTAGCTTCTGAAAGCTGGCTCCTTCATCGGCACTGATCAGCACGCTGTTCTCAGCCTCTGGGTCGCTCAGCACCATTATCTGTGAGTGGTCAAGCGATGGAGTCCACAGTCAGGTCCTCTAAACACTGAACTGGCAACTTTCTGACCTTTTATTTAAAAAAATATTAATTATTATTAGACAGGAATACCACTGGATGGGAAGAGCTTCTAAAGTCCCTGTTTGGGGCCTTTAAGTGTTGGTGTTACAGAGGACCTTGTTTCAGTGTCACTAATATACTGCAGGTTAAAAAGCTGAGAAGACCCTTAAAATCTCAGCCTTGTGTCCCTTCTCCTTACTCTTTTCCCACACTAGATGCACTGGATGCTCTTCATACTGCTGAACCACCAGCATCAGCAGCTATTACTGGGGCCCTCAGGTTTACTGAAGTCAGCAGAGAAACCAGAATCAGCTAAAGAACCGGAATTGTCAGGAATGCTGCAGTCAACAGGATCAGCAAAGTCCTCAGGGCCACTAGCATCAGAAGTAACACACTGACACTGAATCATTTAGTTTATGCTTTTATCCAGAGCATCTCATGATCATCTACCTTGCTCTAGGTTACTACAGAAATAGGTGGGATTTGAACCTGCACCTGCTGAGTAAAGAGCCAGGAATTCTATTCACTACTTGCCCTGCAGCCCCCCTTTCAGGTAGGAACACTGGAGCACCAGAATCTACAGAAAGGCCAGCAATGTTATAGCAGATGCTGAGCAAGCATATGGTGACAAAGAATGTATTTACGGTCTTTTTTTTTTTTTTTTGTCATTGTGGCCCGCAATATCATATAAAAACAAAAAACAAGATCTGTTTCAAAAAATGAAAAAAAAAAATGGGATGAAACATAAAGGCTGAAACACAGGTTGGGATACTGGATTGGGTGGTGGCTCTATAATCACTACCTCCATCATGCATGAGGGAGGCTTAGGTGCTCCCCTGAAACTATGGTGGGATGCAGGTTTCATCCAGAGGTGGTGTTGGAATTAACCTTAATTTTTTTTTCTTCAGCTGCAGCCATCAGTCAGGGAGATCAAGGTGTGGCCAGAGTGCCAGTCTGCCACAGCTAACTTTGCCAAAATCACCAGAGTAGGGAGGGAAAATGGAGTTACGCAGAACAGCAGGGCTAAGGAGAGTGCCATCAAAATAGCTGGAGTTGACAGGTACACAGTATTTAGCATTATCATGGGAGCCAAGAGGCTCATCAGAGCTGGCAGGAAGTCCACAGTTGGCAAAAAAACCAGAGTCAAATGAAACCTGTGAAGCCGGGTGAACCCACAGTATGTCAGGATCATCAGAGTCAGTAGAAACACCAGCATCAGCAGGATCCCGAGCTTCCCAGATGCCCTGGCATTGTGACATCTTCAACATTCATTTGCCGCAGAACTTGTTTCTTTGATGCATTGACATATGTATAATAGATGAGTTATTTGTAAACAGCATTGCGTCACAGTGCCTTAGCAGTTCAGGTGTAGGTTTGAATCTGCTCAGTTTGTGTGGACTTAGCATGCTTTCCCTGTGTTTGCATAGGAGTCCACAGAATGCTCTGGTTTCCTTCCACTCTTGACTGCCAAATGCCGAGTAGGGGAAGTGGGTACAGTTGAAAAAAATCTTTTTTATTTTACTTTTGCATTTTTAACTAACCACATTTGATGTCACAAAACAAGCTTGAAAGCTCCATGTGTCTGTACTACTTTAACCTTTTCTGCAGAATAAAAATTCATGCAGTCTTTGAATGTTTAACTGTTGGGAGCAGTGTTTCTTAAAGCAGGATAATGAATGAGCACTGACTTGTGAGCATTGACCCATCTGAATATCTGCTACTCTAAACAAGCAAGCCCTAAAAACTGTGTACAATCATACCCTGGATTAAATTCTTTATATCCCCCAATAGAGTATTCATTGTTTGTATACCAAAAATTCACTTTACATACAACATATTGTTACATATTGTACAATACATCTACATTCTGAAAACCTGTTATAACATCTGAATGTCAAGCAGAGAAATTTTCGACGGACCACCAAGTGTGAGTGAGAGGGATCTGCTGTGGCTTTGTGCCAAGTTCAATGCATATTTTGATCTCTGCTTGTATGTTACTGTACAAGGATAAGAGAACGTGAAAGTGATGACGGTTTTTTAGTTATTTAAGTGTTTTACAGTCTTTTAGTGATATTTATGGAATTTAATTGGCTTTTTTGGGGGGATTTCTTATGAATTGCTATTTTTCCTGTACAGTGGACAGTGGGAAATAGGTTCTCTTTTTATAATTTCTTTACTATATACTAAACTGTAAGTGAAATAGTTTTTTTATGCAAAAATGTTTACCTCAATACGAGAGAACTCACCTTTTTCTTGTTTGTTGGGCTCACATACAAGTAATTGAGAATTGTCTTTATCCCCACTTTGTCATTCAGTTTTTCATAAGTGGTTCCATAGTCAGTAGACCTGTTGAGGAACAAAACCAGATCAGTTTTTGTTGTACAGATTATAATAGTATAAACAAACTCACAGAGCAGTGTTCTCAGGGCACAGCTTAATTCAGGAACACAAACCAACACTCATCATTTCAGCACACCATCTAGGACTTAAAACAGTTTTGAAAAACCATTCAAGAGCCCTGACTGTGAAGAACGTGCACTGCGGTTCCGCCTAAGGACAAAGGAATCCTCAGCGGATAACCAAGATAAAGACAATGGAGAACCCAAGGATGAAGATGAAGGCAGGACATCCCCAGCTGAGAACAGCTCAGCCCATTCTGCTCAAGACCACCCTTATTATAGTAACTGTGGGCCTCATTTGGACCATTTTGGTGGGGCTTCTAGGATTTAACATTGTTTTATATCAAGTATGAAGAATATGTATGCTGTTTAAAAAACATTTATAAGAATTAGCTTATATTCTGACTGAAAATGTGTTAAAAGTACGCAGCTATCCTTATTAGACCTGATTTTATAGGTTTTGGATTTTAAGGACATTTGAAAAATAAAAATTCAAAACATTGAAGAAAACTATTTTTAAGCATAAAGTAAGGTGAAAATAAAAACGTAGCCTTTACCGGAAAAAATAACTTAATTGATAGTACATAAAATAATGTGTTTAACAATGCTGATGCTGGGTGTCAGTAACGAAGCATCCCGCCATCTCCATTGTTAGTGGTGAAGGCAACACAGTGCCCCCCAGACCCCCTGTAGCATCGCTCTGATCCACTCGTATGGGCACCTTATTCACTGCTTTGTGTATTTAAATTCACTGTCCTCTGCGAGTGTGCGCACACACATGCGAGTTACACCGCTGACTGCCACACAGGCAAACAGTTTTTGTGGGCGATGACAAACATACTTTGTTCTTGTTAGCAGATGATAGAGGACTGAACTTCTGCTCTTGTTACCAATTATGCTCTCTGCCCCCATCCTCAACTTGTTGTGTAGGGTATTCCTTATGTTTAAAGCTGGAGGGGACCTCCCAGTGCAGAACCCCCTTTGGGTGTGGGACCCATTGGGTCAAATATGGTGAAATGTGGTGGTGACCACTGTAAGGGCCCACACCCTGAGAGTGGCCACTAAAGGTTATATTTATTTTATGTGGGGGAGCAGAACAAAATGTTTGCAGAGGAACCAGAATTACTAGTCTCGGTGTTCACCAACAGGTTCCTGCTGCACCTCCACAAAAGGCACTGACCACTCAACACATTCTGCTCCTTACAGCAGCTTCTACAACAGCAGTCTTGAATAGGGTCTATTCGTGCTGCGTGATCCTGAGATCCTCAGCTTATGCATGGTGAGTCCTCAAGAAGGCTTTGCATACTTGCTTTGGGTCTGGCCTGGACAAATCGCAGGGTCACCCAGCCTGTAGGCGCTCACCCCAAACTCACCCCTGGTTCCACAGCTGGGTCCTGTTGGCCACAATTCAGGCAAGATGTTCTCATTCCTACTGCAGTTACATGAGCCTCATTTGGATCACTTTCAACCAGTTTGCCCGGGATGACCCCATCTGGACCGCACGTTGCCAGACAACATGCCTCACAGGACCCCTGCAGCCCTAAACACCCATCGTAGCAAGGCTGCAACCCACAGTGAGGTTGATAGCAGTGTTAAGTTTGTGAAATATGTTTATATGCAGGTTTAAAAATACACATTTATGTCCACAACAGTACTTTGCTTCTATGGCAACTGGCAGAGTCTCCTCCCAGACCGCACAAACACTGGTGTCATGCATTAATGAGGGCAGCGCTGACAACCATCTCTCTGATGCAATCTGGTATCATCCCTTCCATACTTAGGGGGGATTTTATTGCTCATCTATCAGCGTTTCACAACTCAGAGCCAGAAATGACCATGATAAATGGGTGCAGAGTTTTGTTCCAACACGGCCAGCGTAAGCGGCAAACACAGCGAGGTTCTCTTTGCTTCACACACACACACACACACACACACACACACACACACAGGCCATGTTTAACGAATAAAGTCAGTACACGACTCTGCAGTGGGACATGAGTCTGGCAGATAGAGACACTCAGCACTTATTGAATGGTTACACACAATTTGTTTGAATGAGATTACTGAAAAATTTTTTTAACATTTTTAGAGCACTGTATGATTTTTTTTTTTTTCCCTGAAAGTGGAATGCAATTTTGTGAAACTGTGTGGAGTGTTTCGTTTGGTCTGAGCAGGCTCTGTTCAATGACCTTCTACGACCAGGTAAAACACAACACAGTCACGCAGCCAAGCATTTTCATTTTAGATTCAGGGTTGTCTGCTGAAGAGTTGTTATTTTGTGCAATTTGACATTTCTGTTTGGGAGCTTGGAAGCAACAGTCTTTACCGTGGTAATAATGCGGGTATTAATCTTATATGTCACCTTTGGAACCTGAATTAATTACATTGCCAAGGGTGGTAGAGAGCTATCAAAGCAGGGAGATGTCTGTATTCAGCAGAGCACCCGCCTCCGTCTGTTGCTCTTCGCCTTCTGTATAATGAGCAGGGGCCAGGAGGGGTGCTGCTGAAACACAGACTGACAGGCCAGTCTTCATCACACAGATACGCAGACACACACTTTGCCACAGGCCCTAATCCGACTACTCTGTTTGAACATTTGGAGCACACAGGTGTTACTTGAGGGAGTTTTGGAACTTCTGGAAACTTCTGCTCCCTCAGATGAACTTCTGCACTCTGCTCAGTTATGAAGTACAGCTGATCGGTGTCAAGAAGAAGGCCACACCGAGACAAGGACATGTCACATCTCCTCAGCACAGCTAGATGGCAAAACTGTATGAAAATATGACCACATGTACACGTGTACTTCATCTTACAGACAAAAATGAGACCAGAAATCTGTTTATAACTCAGATATGCCTGCAAGTCCACCAGCCATGGCACAATCAATAAGAATTTAATAAGCGCTCCGTTCCTCAATTTACTCACAGATCTGGACAGGTGGAAGAGATTGATGCTTAGCATGTGAATTTTTGTCAGTATCTGGTCATTTTTAGTTTTAAATGCAAAAACGCTAACAA
The DNA here is from genome assembly GCA_018136845.1 of Heterotis niloticus. NCBI lineage: Eukaryota > Metazoa > Chordata > Actinopteri > Osteoglossiformes > Osteoglossidae > Heterotis > Heterotis niloticus. Next base: position 15,267,863 of record CM030900.1, read on the forward strand.
CAGACGTGCACTTCACTGGATAGCTTCTGTAAAAGTCTTGGATACAGCTATAGTGCATAAAAATACACTAAAATAAACAGGTGAAATAGCACCCGTGCCTGTGAGACGCTGAACCGTTTGAATCTGAATCTCAGAAAAATCGTAAGTTGGACTTTTGTAATACAAGGCGGAACAATGTTTATTTTTTAATGAAAAATTAGGTTCAAGCCCAGGGAGCGCTGAGAGCCTCCAAATGTGCAGCTGTAAAAGCACTTGGATGGCCTGAAAGTGGCTGAGAAGAACGGATCGCCTAGGAAGACTAAAATGTGTTTTTGGCCACTGTCAAAAAGTCACCCTCACGCACTGGGTGGGCGGGACAACTTTATGTGCCACAACAGCTGACAAATGGAGCTAAGAGAAAATTTCCAAAACATTTTTTGGCGACAAAGCCCCTTACACCTCTGAACATTATCATTTCAAGACAATCTGTCATAATAATGTGGTCATTTATACTGAGCCGTATAAAATATAGATTTGATATGTAACTCGTAACATTTTGCTTTAAACTTGTTTTGGAGAAATGTGAATAATGCATGTTAAATTTCTGCTGCCATCCCATGGCAAACAGCATAAATGCTGAATTAAAGTGATTAAATGGGCAGACAACCGCAAGCTCTTCGCTGCGCAGCTTCATAGACTTCATTACGGTCCCGAGGATCTCCGAACTGCTGGAACAGCTGGATGTTCACTTCTGCTGGTGAGGAGGCCTTTGTGATTTATAATTACTGCAACACAGCGGAGGGAATCCTGTCATTTCAGAGTGCAAAAATAAACCTTCGCTGTCAACCATCATCAGAGAACCCATGACATACAAACAAACACTCCTCTGAGTCTCCAGCTGCTGTCACTCAGTTACACTCAAGTGAAGCGAACGATGGTAAACAATTGGTTTTGCTGTATAGCAATAAAAGTGCGGCGTCCCAAACGCAAAACAAAACGGCACCATAAAAGAGACAGCAAAACAACTACATCGGCAATCGTGGATTTTCATCATCTAAAGGAACCGGGAAAAGGAAAAAAAAAAACTTCAGTGAAAACATTAGTCTTCCGTTAAATATGTTAAGACGCTTTTGGGCTTTCGTCCAGAAGTCCGTCAATGTCAGCCAAGTGGGCTTGGAGCAAAGTGCGAGAAGAAAAGTGTTAAAAGCGCATATCTGGGTTTCTTTGCTGCTTAACTGACAGAAGTAATGTTGTGGGGAAAGAGGAGAAACTAAGGTGCTCCGCTAAAAATGCCTTTGAACGGTTGAGATCATGTCCGCCGATGTAATGAGAGGAAAAATCCACGCCGGCAGGTCCAAGAATCGATCGATTGATCAGATGAAGCTCACCTCCACAGAGAACTTTCGGTGACGCTTCCCAGATTGAAGTCGTACAGTTTGGTGAGGATCAGGATAACCTGGAGAAAAATAAAAACAAACAGTCAAATATCACATTGCCTTACAACAGACCTGAGGCTGAAATGTTCTGGATGCACACATGTCATCAAACAAGCGCGAACATCCGGTCATACGCCGATTTACCGCAGCAGGGTAAGAACCTTGACCGAGGAGATGCAGTTCACTCCTGGCTCCTTCACCTGCGAGGCTGTTGATGTAACCACTACGCCACCTGCTGGCACTTAGCAACCATGCACGCAGCTCAATTATTTAGACCGAGTAATCGTGACGACTTTCTGCCAGTAAAAATGAGATCTCGTAATCTTGCACGTTTTTCCCAAATATGTCTGCAAACGGCAGCGATGCTCTTCCTGGGATGATGTTCATTAGCGTCATCGGAGTTCAGTTAACACCGCGAAACCGAACCCATTTAGCCCACCTCAAAGTCCAGCGTCCTCGGCAACCAACCGAAAGCGCGGACATCAATTCTCCACGGTGATTTAGTCCATTAACACTCGTGTCAGAAGCGGAAAAAGTGCACCGGGCCGTTAATCACACCTCTTGTCTGAAAGGCCGTGTCCATCACGGGAGGTCGAGCGCGTGCAGCCCAACAACAAGGCGACCGAATCACATTTGCACATTAACTGGGGGAACGGAGGTCTTGTTAGGCTGCGAAAGAGACATCGGGCTCATCTGCGCAAACGTCAGTTCCTCAGACACAGTTTGCACACAAAGTAACAGCTTTGACTTTTTTTAGCTATTGGTATAAGTGTACAGCAACTGTGTAAAAAAAAATGAAAAAAATTGCATGTATCCTCGTCGCAGATGTACATTTTTAAAACGTTTTCTTTCGCGGATTTTATTCATTTATCACGCGGTTTTCTCCACAGCGACAGCTGTACAAGAGAGGAAACAAGGGGCATCAACAAGAGATGACGACATCTAGACATTTTGTATGGCCGATACCAGTACATCACTGGTTCACATCCCTCAAGTTGCTACTTGTAGAAGTGACGTTCATACAGCAAATACATTGATGGTGTTGGACTCATTAGTATAGCTGTTGGGAGAAAAACCACATGCAAAGAATTGGGTTTGAGAGCCTTCTTGAATGCCTGGAAGGATTCAGCCGCTCTGAGTTACAGAGGGAGTTCATTCCTCCACACTGGGGTCAAAGCTGTAAGCCGGTGTATTTTTGATTTTGGACCCCTTGAGCGGCAGAGGAGCACAGCACTCTTGTTGATTTTTGGGGAGCGATCAGATCCTGTCGATGTTGGAGAGCGGATCCGTTGGTGGTCTTGTTCCCCGTAACCGTTGTACTGAACTCTGAACTGGCAGCTACAGGTAGTCAAATAGAGGAGGAGATGAGGAAATGTTTCTGTCAAGTGACATGAAATGTAGAGTTTGCTCACAGAACTCTGTACAGAGTCACAGGTAAGAAGCAGCCATAGAACAGATATAGCAGAACATAGAAAGACGAGCTGCAAAATGAAGGAGGAAGAACTGTCTCAGGGGGGGTGCCTTGACGGTTATCACTGAGTCACGAACCGATGAATCTGGCACTGCTATACCAACTGCAGACCAGTTACAACCCAGAAGCCAGAGACTTGTACAGTATATTAAACCACAGCATCCCAGAGATTTGCGTGACTTGACAGCTCGGAGCCTCTTTTAGAAGCAGCTCTCCATCATGTCAGTGCTAGCATCATGGCAGCGGAGCCGTGCGAAAATAACATCTGTGACGGGACGCGACACAGCACACAAAGTCGCTGTTTATTATAGGGCTTTCAGATGTGACAAGAGCCACATTCAATCTTCCTGCCAAGCTCTCAGTCTCCTCCATCAGAGTAACACTCTCTGCGTGTATGTGTGTGTGTGTAGCCGGCATGGCAAACTGCACCACGGTACAACTGCTTTATTTCAGCACATCAGTGTGATTCCGTCCCCGCGTTCAGCAGAATTAGTGCAGTTGTGTAGAGCACCGTGCCACTGGGCGATGGGACTCCCTCATAGACTCGACTCCTATGGCCCTCGTGGCACTAAGGAGCTCAGACGTCATAGACAGGCACGGCACCCTTATCAGCGTCCCCTTTCAATGTACAGGGGTGAATTTGCAGGCCGCATCCGTGGGATCTCATTTCAGCCCCCTGCCAATGTGAAGAGAACCCAGGCTTTGGAAACAAACGAAACCTTCCGTCATCCTCTGGTCTTCACTGGGAACTGAGCAGCTACCCGCCGGCTTCCTGGCTGTTTGAAAAGAATAATGAAAGTCTCAGATTCATGTGGAATTCATCACGATTCACACGTTTCGATCACCATGAAAAATCTTTTGAGCTTTGCTCTCCAAATGCATGTCCACCTGAGGGTCCATCCCTCGTATCTCCGTGGGCTCCATATCTCCCAGGGTTTTCAAATTCACTTTCTTTTGGCCATAGGTCTGCTCTCCATATCTCAGAGGGTAGGGGCATCCATGTGCTGCTACAGCGTGACCCCCCCTCCCCCCAGCCACGGCATCTTTTTGCACTCCTAGACACCCCTCCCTCCCCCAGCTGCGCTGCCTTATGTATGCAGAGCAGTAAGCTCCTGTTCAGACTGCTCGGCTTTTGTTCATTGCGCCTGCTGTTCTAATACTCAGGACCCTGTGCTTCTTTAGCATCATGTAAAAACTGTAAGGCAAATAAACCACAAACACCACTGCAACCCAGGTACCCAGGTTTGTGACCTTGCAGAGGATGTTGATCCCAGGCTTTCTGTTCCAGCAGGATATTGCCTACTAACCCCTCATTGGAGCGTGGGTTCTGTGGTAAAAACCCCCTGGGGTTCAGAAGAGCCACATCAGGGCGAGGACTGAAAGTCCTTTGACAGAAGGGATTTCAGGTGGGACATCAGTATCACTTCGACCTGAAGATGAATGTAGTGTGTAGTCATGCCTGTGGCTGCATACAGTGCGTTGTGAGATAAGGGTGGGTCCTACGGCAGTTAAGCAGGATGTATCATCAGACCCCAGTGATGGCTTCAGTGTATTTGGAGAAGCAGAGACGTGAATTAAACACCACTTCCAGGTTTTTGACCGTTGAGGTGAATTAAATGAGCAAATTGCCCAAATTGATGAGGTTACTTACAAGGGATGGGCCAACTTAGTGAGGGAAGTGAAGGATCTCGGTCACAGAGATTTCACAGAGCGATGTTGAGCATCTGCTGCTAACTTTGCATTTCAGCGGCTTTTTTGCCACGGTTAGCACGGCAAAAGCCAACAGCAAGAGCCGCGGCACGTCCTCATCTGGGCTTTTGTCTCTGAACAAAGCATCAATCAAAGTGAACATCAAACGTTTAAATCGCGGGCTGATTTGAAGGCTGTCGTTGGTTCACTGCATTTTCTCAGCAGAATCCTAGTTTGGAATTTGCGCAGCAGTGGCCTGCGGCCATCGGGCTCTGAACTTTCGAGGATAAAGAACAATGTTCCATGGACGGGAGCACAGCGATCGCTAGTTAAGTGGAATTCCTCTCTTGTCAGTCAACGAAAAGCAGGCGCATGCGTGAAGCTTCCTGGACACACGCTGTGAAGAGAATCCATGTGGAATTACAAATCACTGCGCTTTGAATACCTTGCACTTTGCTTCCTTTGCCTGGAGGACACAAGACCCCAGTGGACTTGACCAGTAAACTGAGACCACCTTGCCTGCCTTACTTAGAGCACCTGTCAAGCTGAACACATTTCACAGTATATTGCGCCCCCCCCACCCCCATATATCTGTACACTCCAGCTCCTCAGCTCATAAATACAATTGGGACCAGAAGTGTGGCTACAAAATTATGAAAAACTAATTAACCTAAGTATTCATAAATAAAAAAAAAAAATCATTAATTTTAAAATGTTTGCAAATAAAAGTCTGTCATCTTGTCACACTTATTGTGTGCTGACTGTTGATTTATTAATCTCATAAACATGTACAGATTTCTTCATCTCCTGATCGTCGATACTCTAGCACATTGTAGAAGTGAGTTGAATTATGGTGGATCTACATCGCTGTTCTGTTCGGGAAGCTACAGCTTTCTGTCAGTACCAATCATCCCTCTGCGGGCAGAGATTTTCAAAAAAAGAGCAAGAAAATGAAGTTTAAAAAATAAACTGGTAAATGTTTCCAGATTTCACAATTTGCATCTTGACCTGTACCCGAGGAAGCACTTGAAGGTGTTAGTTGCTCTCTGGTGAAGTATGATCTCAGGTAGAAAACTCAAACACTTGATCAGCCACCTCTTTTATCGAGGATTCATATGTGGAAATGGCTCGGCCCACCAGCTTGACACTTTCACCCCAGCTAGCAGTCAATATGCTGCCCTTTCAGCTCCCAGGGGAGTTTCTTTCCTCCAGCCTGTGGGAGAAGGTGCCATTGTGTGAACATTTCTCAGGACAACATCATGCACGCTGCAGGTCTCCATTCATACCAGCGTCACAAGGTTTCCCTCTCATTTTCATAACTGGCAGCACATTGATTGCCAACTTTTGTCCTTTTGTAAAGCAGCTTCTGCTCTCTTCCTTTTCAGATAAATAACCTTCAAGTGGAAAGTGAGAGACGGCAGTGGCAAAGTGCTCCACCTTCTCATCCCCAGTGCTGCAGCTCCGGCTCCTGTTAAGAGTTCCTTTGCGGTGTTTTTCCCCCAGGGCTTTAGTCTCTCTCTTCCTGCTTCTGGACAGTGAATTCTCTTCTTTCTCATGTCACTCCACCCATCCACCTAAACATGATTCCTGCACCCATTTGCCTTCATCTCATGGAACAGCTGGAGAGGCTTTAAAAACACACATAGTATCTCCAGGAAAAGCTCCTTGCTTGAGTCATAATAATTTACTTTGAGTTTCTGTGAAGATCTGCCCACCAGTGCTGCTCTATGTTCATCTGGACCAGCAGCAGAGCCAAGAGGTTCCATCAGACTCTCCGCTGCTAATGTGATTTTCATTTTCATTTTCATTTCGTTTAAACTCTACATTTTCTCCATTCACTAAGTCTCCACAGTCGTGCCGCTAATGTTTCAGAAGAAGAAAAGCAGCAGCAAACTGAGAACCAGGAAGATGAAATGTTTCTCATATACAGTAGTTAAAATGCACAGATGTGACTCCGGGCAACCAAACCAGTCTTCATCTGTAAGAAACGGGGCAAAGTGAACCAACCACAGCCATTCTAAATCACTTCACTTGAGCTCCTTAATATTCCTGCTGAAGATAATTTTCCTTTCCGATATTCCACTGCAGATGGCTTTCCCCCCACTGCAGAAAAGACCTTTGTTGACCTTCCTTGCAAAGCTATGGAGTGGAACAGAGTTTGGTGCATTTGTGGTTCAGCGACTCCCAGTGTAAACAACGGCACATGGCTGCTCAGGTGTGTTTCCGCACAGATTACACCTCAGTGTTCACACACACACTCCATTGCACTGAGAAGCTCATAGCAGTACAGTGCGCATTCCCGTTAAGCATGGTTGTCTCATCCGGCTGAAATGATCTACAACCTATTATTTATTCTTTTCTCTTTCATTAATCTGAACATTTTCTCGTAGGAGCCATGGCGCTCCCATGATGCACTGCTGCATATTATTAAATAGCAAGGTGTTTATTAATCATTGTGAGGAGTTATGGGGGATTCTCAACCCCCTGCGTTAGTTTGTGAGCTTTGGTGGGAGTACGGCTCTACACTATGAGTGTGGGTGTGCTAACGTATTGGCGACATTTAAAGTTCGGTCTGTCGAGTCTTCTGTTCATAACCCTGATGATGGATGCAAGTCGCCGCAGTAGTAAGAAAGTACAGTACGTGAAAAGAAGCAAAATATGTCTGCCTGTCAAAGAGGATGCATTTCCATTACATATGCACACATGTAAAGCACCATAAATGTTACATAATACAGCTTCCTAACACACTGCACTTTATACACTCCATGGCCAAAAGTATGTGGACACCTGAGCATCACCTCCATATGTGCTTGTTGACCATCCCATTACAAACCCATGGGCACTGATATGGAGTTGAAGTTATGGAGTTTACTGCTATAACAGCCCCCACTCTTCTGGGAAGGCTTTCCACCAGATTTTAGGAATTTGTGCCCATTCGGCCTCAAAAGCATCAGTTGGTGTTCCAGTTCATCCCAAAGGTGTTCTGTGGGGTTGAGGTCAAGGCTCTGTGCAGCCACTCAAGTTCTTCCACACCATCCTGGACAAAACCATGTGTAATGGAGCTTGCTTTGTGCACGGGGGGGCACAGTCATGAGGCTGGAGCAGGAAAGGAATGCATTTGTACGGTGCATGAGCGCAGCTGAAACAGCTCAGTTGGTAGAAGGGGGGTCCACATAATTCTGGCCATACAACGTACACTAGACCAGACATCAACCCGACCTGCACATCACACCCATTGGCACAAAGACCACAACACGAAAGAATGAATAATTGTTTAACTAGACTTTTTTTTTTACTTTCCCGCAAGCAATCATTTGTTTACAACTCTGGCACCCCCTATCTGCCTGGCACCTGGGGCAAACAACCCACCCCAAGGCCTCCCCTTAGTGCAGCACTGATCGTAATACAGAAGGGACACATTTCTGTCACCGTGAAGAAGCTGTTTTTTGTCTGGTGTATCCTGTCCTGCACTGGGGGGCAAAGCTTCTAATCAAGTCTAATGCAGTAAACTGCTGTAAGGGCCCAGTAGCACTGCAGCAAAACCTCAGTACACACTGTTCTGCACCCCACACCTTCTGCTGGTGGCAACTCTGCTCAAGCCTCACCTGTCTAAACACAGGTGTGAGACAGGATTAGCAGACTCCTCTGGGTGACAGCGGTCATTGTACACGCTGTTCATAGTGCCTCATGTGGGGATGGACCTGAAGTGCCGAGCAGGTGGGCAAGGTGGGGAGCAGGAGCCTGAGGCCTTCACGGTCGACACCTCTCAGCAGACCCTTCGTGGCCTGTATCCATCCATCCAAGTTTATTAAGATGTCAAAATGGATCAAAGCCGACTCAGATAGTTGTGTACAAAACATGGAGCAACTGAAAACAAACCAAAGCGAACGCAATGAGGTGGGAATTTTACGATAACTAAACTCATCCAAGACAGTTTCTGTCACCGCTGTTGTGTAAAAGGTGTCTGCACAAAGGGCTCATTTATGCCACTCATGTTTGTCTGAATGGGCCACACGCAACGTTGCTGCCTTTCATTGACCGCTTTGTACCAAATCTATTAAAACAAAAAAAAAACCTCAAGTGGTCTAAGCAGCAGGAATGCAAAACCGGACTCACTACGCAGCGATAAAGTGCTGCAGAATGACTGTTTACAGTGGTGCTGGGTGGAAAGAGAAGAACAAAAAAGCCGGGAAGCAGAGAGACAAATGCGGCTGAGAATTTTTTCTGAAGTAAACGCTTATATTAGGCATTACAAGTGTACCAGAACACAATAGTTTAATAAATTTGCACTTTGGTGTAATGAATCACAACCAGAGCAGTATGTATGGGATGTACCCACACTGTGTCTACTTTATACAGTCAAACCATTTTGTGGGGAGGACTATTGGTTACTTCATGGGCTCCTCATCACCTCCCACCACCTGATGTTTTTGGCCTTTTAGGAGCGACTCATTCTCACACTCTGCTTTACCCTTCTAAGGTAAATAACAGCAACATGAGAATCACCGCGCAACCATGACACACGGTTTGTCCTCGGACACAGCTCTATCTCAAGGGTCTCGTTGACATCGAAATCCTTCACGCCGCAGCCATTCTGCTGACTCCGCTGCCAGTGCGGTCCACCAAGCTGGAACCTGATGGCCCGAGCGCAGCTGCATCACTCATAATAGCCCCATGTGTCAGTCCTGATCTTGCTGGTCTCGGTAACCCTGAACATACTTCCCTTTATCATCTCTTTATGCACTCATGTCCTCGTATGGGAGGCCAGGAAGAAGAATCACGTGACCTGTTGCTTTGCCTCCCTGCAGTGAGAAGGCAGCATGCGACAGCTGGTCTAGACGTGAATTATTTTCATTTTGTGAGCAGGGATGTTTTCTGACTTTCTTGTTGATATGCTGTGTAATGTTGGTACCACACAACGGAAGAGTCCTGATCATCTTACCTTGGTAGATACACTGGATGTGCCCACAAATGTCCACTGTCAATAAAGAAGAATGTCCAGGAGGGGGGACAGCCAATGGTACTTTGATCCCAACAGATTTATTATTTTCTTTCTCCCCTGTTGGGAGTTTTTGTTTTCCTCTCCTCAGTTACTATCTAGACAGCTAATTATCAGGATGACCTTAACAATGGAGGATCTTTGCTGTTCGCTTGCCTGTTGGTTTTTTTATGGACTCTTTTTCAGTGGTCTGTGTCTCCCCATTGGGAAGGTGACTAAATTGACTTGTATTGTCAAAGTCCCACTGGGCTTGATCTAGATGTGCATTCATTAAAATGCTCTTCATCACCTTTCTTCCAGTTTTATTTGTTAGTCCTTCTAACCCTTAACCATGGCACACTTAACCTGGAAAGCAACTCAGACCCAAATGGGTGAGGTTATTATAAAATCCATCTCACCAACAGATTTTTTTACTTTTTGGAAAGCTGAAGGAGAAGAGGATGACCTGGAACCGGATGGATGAACTCAGACTCACTCTTAGCTTTAACCAGAGAGCTCTAGATTTACCTGCTTCCCCAGATGAGCTTATAACTTTCGGTCCATGCTTTGCTTCTGATACATCACGCAAACTGATCCTCCAGTTTAGGTGCAAGAACCACAGCCAATTCACAGGTGCATTTTTCCATGGAAACACAATATCTCATTAAAGATTATTTTCCTCCAAGGTCACCCTTTGAAGGCATCAAAAAGAAAATGTAGCTGTGGAGCCAAATTGTGGCAATGAGGTGAAGCAAAATGAAGCAGTCATTTATTTCACTGTGATTATGAGCGGTAAAGAACCGCGCTGACTACAAGTGTAGTTGACCAAATGGTGCTCTCACCCCCACACTTTTCACCGCCTTTTTTATTGCAGAAACAGCAACACTGGGTCACAAAAAACAATGCAACACAGAGAAAAAGCGGTGACATCAGCTGCAATACAACCATAAGTAAACAAGTACCGTTGTCCTAAAAAAGTTTGCACAGTTAATTCTTTTAGTTATTTGTACAGTTTGAATATAAATCTCTAAAGCAGAGTGATCTTAAGTTGTTAAGACCAAACAAACAGGTCTATAAAAGACTTCAGTACAGCAATAAATGGAATTCTAGATTGTTTCTTTTTACTTTATTCATTGCATATTTACTTCTTTCTATCTACCTATAACTATAAATTTAGTTAATTTATAGTGGTTGTGATAAATTAAAGTAATAGTAGCACATTTAATCGGAAATACAACTGTTTTACTGTAAAACAGCCGTTTCCCTTGTCATACAGTCTATTGTGTTGTTGAATTTGAAGTAAAAGGAGACCCAGTGTACCAGAAAATGGAAGAAATAGTGAGAGAGAGAGAGAGAGAGAGAGAGAGAGAGAGAGAGAGAATGAGAGGGATCAGAACCCAAAAGGCAGAGCCAGAATATAAACCAGACCTCTAAAATACTCCCCCCAAAGAACCAGTCACCCTCTAACTGTATTTACAGGTAACAGACGGTGATGACACCTGCTAACAACTAACTCCTAAGCAGACATCTCTGGCTACATCTCTCCCCCCAGGGTCTCACCATTTTGAAACAGAGTGCGCAAAGATACAACACACACACACACACACACACAAAAAAACAGTCCAGTGGGTGAAAAAAAAATAAATAAAAATAAATAAATATAATAATAATAATAATAATAATAATAATAATAATAATAATAATAATAATAATAATAATAATAATAATAATCCATGATGCAGATCTGATGAGGGCTTGGAAAGCAGTCTGTAAGGTTGCTTCCCAGTAGAGCATGGAACCCCCTTGTTACCCCAAAGGGCCCTCAGTAAAACACCTGCACCACAGCGTCACGCTTAAAGGTCTGATGGAAAGGTCAGTGGTTGTCAAGGACTCGCTCTCCATTTGCCCTTTTTATAGAGGAAACTGTGACATGACAGCATGAGCTTAATTGGGCCATTCAGATGTACAAAGAACCTTTTGCCCACAGAAGGAACAGGGAGATGTTTTGCTATGCAGCATACATATATACACAGCGTAAAACACAAACAGGCATCCGTCAGAATCTGAATCCAATTTGTCCTAAAAAAACAATTTTTTTTACACGAAATTTATGGATGCCTCCTATTATTTAAATGTGGGGGAAATAAATAAATAAATAAATAAAAATAATAATGGTGATGCACCCCCCCCAGCCCACCTGAAAACATCTCGATAACCCTCAGCCACTGGCTTCAGCAGGACAAAACACTGTACACACCTGGTGCCTAATAAGAATAAACTTAATGTTGTCTTTAATTTGTTTATATTGCATGGTACAGTGTATACAGTAGAGGACATTTCATATGTTAGTGCCTCCACCTGCATTTAAATAAATAGGTTTATTTTTAACAATTAAATTTGGTTAAAAAACTGTCCATATCAATTTAAGCAAACCAGGCTAAGAACTCTTACTGTCCACTTGTGGAATGAAGGGAAGAAACGAAGCCTGGAGGTTCGCTGCGTGAGTTATCCAGCTTAAGTCACAGCGTAAACAGGTTGGGTCACAGCAAATCAGGAGACTCGCAAGAGAAAACTGGCGTAAACACGAACACACCTTCACGCATTTAGCGTTTTAGTTTTTAAGAGTATACAATACAGTTTACTGAAGTACACTGTACAGTACTTCACGGCATTTATTTGTTGATTTTTAAAAAAAATTTATTCTGATTTTTATTTGCGTTTTGATTTTTCATTTCAGAAAATCTTTGGAGAAAAAATTGCCAAAACAAAGCATCCGTGAGGATACCTATACCACTGTATTAATTTTCAAGAGCTGTATTAGCGAAATTAGACTACAGAAAGTTTGGATACCGAGGGACTGCTGCACACACCCAACTATTGCGTTGGTACATGAGGTGATGACAAAAACAGACCGAGTAGGAAATGTGGTTTGGATTCAGAGCTAAACAAAGTGGAATCAAAAAGTCACATCTACGGGTCAGAGCTGTACAAATTCATGCTTCAGCTGAGCTCTACTGTTGTTGCAGAGCAGCTGTCTGGATGCATCTGCAGCTGGAGGAGCAGTGAGCAACATGGCGCCCATCTGTGCACACAGAAGAGGTTCGCTGTGATATTCGGAAGTTTTGTACAAAATGAATTTTGGGAGGGAAGTATTGATCCAAACCTCTGGCCACTGCCTACTATCAATCACACACATACACAAATAAATGCATCTGGCTACCTCAGCCCCACAGGTGCTGCTTTTCATGAAGCTGCCACCACCCCACCTCCACCTCTGTCTTATTCAAGGAGTGCAACGGGGGGCTCAACAGCCTCTCTCGATAGACTTGTGGCCTCAATGAACAGAATGGTGGATGGTAATCAACCTCCCGTCTGAACACATAACCAGTGTACATTTAACTCCTAAAACTATAGAGTGGTGGTCAGGATATAAAGATGTTTGCGAGTATTCTAATAGCCTTCCTTCCCAACTCAGCTACCTGGACCACCCATGCTGGTTATCCATATGCAGACAAACACAGCTTTCAAACTGTCAATGAAAATGTGTGCCAAGCAGACACTTTGCAGTTCATTTGGTCACAGATGGCACAAACACACACCTACCTGGGACACATGGTCTTCACAAGCGTTCCAAAATACACTGCACTGGCACATCACTCATGCAAGTGGCTGTTCTTCAGCCTTAAAGGTATCTCCATGCAGGCACCTGTCTCATGTTTGCATTTTCTCCTGCTTGGCTTCTCCCCATACAAGTGTTCTCAAAATAGATATATTCAACAAGAAAGTCAGAAAACATCCCTGCTCACAAAATGAAAATAATGCTGCAAATAATTAATGCCCTGAGCACAGTGAAGGAATTGCCAGCCAGCAAGTGTGCAACAATGAAAGGCGTGAGCATCACTGTGCTGCTTTGGCCACATTCTGCTGAGCTTGAGATATCAAACTGAGGGAAATTAGCATCATTTTACTCTACATGTCACACTAAGGAGAAGCAAGGTGCATCTGGATCCTTGTTTTTCCTCTGTTATCGTATTTTTAGCCACAGGCATGTGATGCCGAAGACTTTGGATATCTCAGTGGCGGCCCCCGTGATGTTTCTGGTATCGCCTGTGATTTTTCACTGTGAGGAGTCTGGGTCTCCTCAAGGACAGCAGCACTGCCTGCCATCAACATGAATGACTGCCGCTAGATTCAATGTCCAGATTGATGGTGAATACCTGTCAGTTTCTGCCATTTTAACTCATGCACCAAGCAGCAGGAGCAGCAGGTGGGTGTCGACACATCACAAACTGCCACACTTTGTAGTGACACCTGCGTGTTGCATGCCGCTCGCCCTTGAAATGCCTAAAATGTCTGTTGTCTGCCACAGATTATCTGCTTCTGACACGTTGACCTGAATCCACTATCAAATGGGAGCCAGCAGGTGGTCAGAGCTGCTTTGCAATCCGTGAACCGAGGACTGAATCCCACCTCTCGCTGCAGTACCACAGATCAAGATTCCTATCCAAAACTGACAAAGTAAAATTAACCCTGCTATATAAATGGATAAATCAGTGTAAACCTCATAATTCAAATTACACAAGAGAAACGCGTCAGATAAATAAATAAATAAATAAATAAATGCTAACATATTTATCTGATGCAGCCTTTGTGCCCCTATTTGAAGCCCTGAAATGGACTGAAAATAATGTTCTTCATGTTCTTGCAATTTCAGGTTTCAGATCATTTCTCACGCGTCAGAAAATATATGCGAAATTCACTCATGCTGTTACATATATTAAACTCTAACTGTTAAATATATAATATTACTGTTCAGTGAAGCTGGACTGAAGATGTATTGTTTTGTTACACTGGTATTTTTGAGACAACTTCAATATTCATCAGAGTGACAAAACAAATCACCATTCCTGACCAACAGTGACCGGGGACCTGGACCGTGGCTCATTCCTCCATGAGGGATGCCCAAGGAGAGGCACTGGCCCACAGCGACCTTTCCCCTTTGCTTAAACTTGGCATTTCACTCTCACTCCCGACCCCCCCATCCTCACAAGGGACTTCCTCCTTCCCCCTTGTCACTTAACCAATTAACCAAAATGACCAACATGTCCACCCAGATGTAAACCTCCACACTGGCTGGAAATAAACCTACACCCTGTAGTATTACCCTATTCCAGCTGTCAGGTTTGAAAGCTCAGATGTGGCCTGGTGTGAGGTGGGTGTGGCCACATGGGGGAGGCCAACACACGATGACCACAGGCCTGAAGAACAACGGTGGCTTTGTTAATGCAATGTAACAAATCCCACGGTGCATCTCAAGCGTAGCACAAAACCAAGAGAAACTCAAGCACCCAAAATCCCGCCAACGCTACCCAGACATCTTCTCTCCTCTCTCAGACCAGCTGCCAGATATCTTAAATGTATGATGTAATTTCTATTGGGAGCAGCTGGTCCCCATGGGCGCAACATTATTCCATCAACAGAGGTGAGTACTGAGAGCAGTCCATTGGTCCAGGCCTTCAGGGTAGAAATGCTCGAGTCAAAATTCAGGCCTTAAATTTGATCAAATTCAGGGAAGCCTCAGAATAATTTGAATACATTACTGTGGCTTTCAAAAGTGAGGTTCTGCAATCTCCGAGATGGTGCCAAAGGGGACCATGTCAAACCACAGGCAAAGCTGCAAGCCAAAATTCCTTGACCCTCCCCTCCCCTCCAAAAGATCCCCAAAACTTCAGAGACCCTGAGACCCCAGCAATATTTATGTACGGATGAACTGCCATCCAGCAACATTACAGCAACATCTTCTCTCCAGCATACTGCCCTTTTCCTGTAAAGTGAAAACAGATCGACTAAAATTTGCTTTAATACCTTTCAGGAATTTTGTTGTATAACCACGTTATACATGGAAGATTATCGGCATTTTGCTCTTTTTTGTGTTAATTCGCTTTGGACGGCCTCCTCCTCTCTGGCCACCCATCCCCCTCGGAGCCTCATCTCCTCTACAACCACCACCGTCCAAGGTAAATCAGTCGGCAAGGGGTGCACTGGGGCCAAAAAAATGTCGCGGGTGCCACCGGTTGCCGGCGGTGGAGCCTTACAGCCAAACCAGGAGCTGGGGCTGAGTAATACATTGGATGCACAATTATCTGCCAGTTACATTAATGGCGGAAACGTTTTCACAATGGGGAAAAAACTGTGTAGAGTAGAAAGATGACACCAGGAGCAGGGACGACGGCGCAGAGATTATACTCGCGCACGATCACAATTATAACCATGGTTGCTCGGGGACGTTCGCAAAGTAATTAGATGCTGTCAGCTGGTTGCTCTCAGAAGCAGCAAAGTGCGGTAAATTCATGGTTTTTTTGCTGCCTTACCCTATTCTGACATTTGTTCTCATGGATATAAAAGTGTATGTTCGTTCAAAGAGATCCTGCAACGATTCTGTCCAAAGATGGTTTCTGCTCTTACACTGAAACATCCCCATGGAAACGATCTGATGTGCTGTGCTGCAAGAAGCTGAGTGCAGCAGACACACGAACCAGAGTGTGAGAAACACCTGCATGGGCTTGCGAGGGTCTTGTCTTCCCACCCCAGGCACCTTACATGCACTGCAGAACTAAAGTTTGGTGATTTTCTGAGCTCCTAAGTCAGAAGAATAATCAGTTACCTTGCCTAAGTATGAGCTCCTTGATGGACATCGGTCTGGGTTTGAGACCAATCATTCGAATGGGACTTCAGTTTTCAGTCTGCTAGAGCTGGTTTTCCATGTCTTCCTCTCTGTCCCTTAGGCCCAACTGGTGTTCTACAGGGCTCAGTACTCAGCCCCCTACTCTTTGCCATCTACACTTTCTTCCTCAGCTCTGTCATTGTTTCCCACAGCTCCTCCTACCACTGCCATGTTGAAAACACCAAAGCCTACCTCTCTTTTCGCCAGGCACAGATGTGCGTGCCTCCGTCTTGGTGACTGAACACCATCACCAGCTTACCCCTTCTAAGACTGACCATCAGAACCCCTCCGAGTTCTCTCTCTCAGGCTGAACTATTTTGCTCAATTTGCCCTCTTCCTCAGTCATTAGGATTTAATGTGGTGAAATAGACTTCCTCTGTCTCTCACAGTTGCTGAATCTTTCCTAAGAAGGATATAAACCCATTTCTATCAAAGCCATTTTTCTCCTGATCTCCAGACATCTACATAAAGGAGTCCAACACCGTCTGCTGTGATTATTTATACATTAGCTGTTTGGCTGTTACTTCCATATGCAGCTACTTGAGGGACGTGAGCCAGCAACATGTTGGTATCAAACACACAAGCTGTGGTTTTAATCATCTTTGTTTCTGAGACAATTTTGTTCACTGAGCTGTACGCCCCTGTGGACAAAAGCGTCCGACAAATTAATAAATATAAACACAGCACGCTGAGCTGAAGGCCTGGAGTTCTCCACCAGCACCCAAATTTTTCGGTTTTCCCAGTTTGTGGCAAGTGGGAACTGTTGCTGAGTCTTACCAGCTGGGAATCAAACCCACGACACGCGGTGTGGCCAAATGGGGTACGATGACAGTGGGGCGATAACCGCTATCGATTATCACAGTTCAAGCAAATGACTACAGTAGCACACCGGTTATCACTGTACTTTACAAGGTTTTAAAATGGAAACGCACAATGTTAAACTGATAATATTTACTATATACACAGCACACCCGCAGGCTGTTTCTTATCTTTAATCATATGATTAATCTGAATATTTATTTAAAGCTTATTAGCATTAAACCCTCAAGGTATGAGCTGTGTCTTGCAGGGCCTCTCCGGGGAGCACTGCATAAATTTAATTTTGTCTCGACAACAAAGAGGCAATAGTAATGGCGCTTTCTACATCGCATCGTCGGTCTCCTTCAGCGACAACCGGGAGGCCTAACGCTGAAGAAAGAAAATAATGTAAGGGGAAAAAATAGGCGAAATTCAAAAATAACCGGAGCGTTTTGCATTTGTAGCTCTGCGTTGGTGGGTGGTGCTCTGCCGTTCCTAAGGGACCGTAATGAGAAAACGCTTCATACGAAATCCATCTATTTTCGGTGACTGCAGTGATGCGGATGCAACCGCAGAAGCACAGGTTTGAGGTGTAAGGCTGTGAGGTGGCATCCGGTCCACTCCACGGCAGGTTCGTCCCTCCAAGGACATTGGATCGGTACTTCTATGGAGACTCCGGCGGAACCGCGCAAGCAGCCCGAAGTCCCAGCTAAGGTTCATTTGAACCTGCAGCTCTGAGACACGGCGGCCCCCACTGAGCCACTCCGGCACCAAAACAGCAGGGATTTCATTTAGCCTTTGTTGCTCTTACTGTTATCGGCATAACCTGAGTTACTGAAGGCAAAAGTGCACATTGAAGGAAGCAGAAACACCACTGATCTCTGACCCTTCAGGAGGGCGACACCAGATCTCAGGAGACCCCTTCTTCTGAACTTGGCCATCAAACACTCAACCAGTACTCAGCACAAAATCAGTTTATTTCCTATCATTTATTACAGCATTTCATCCTGAGGACACTTGCTGTATTTAGTATTCAAGTACAATATAACTTTTTCTTACTTATTTGCACCAAAAATAACCTGAGATGTGTGGCTCAAGATCTTAGCGCCCTTTTTACCGGATATGTAGAACTTAAAACTAACAAATGTAAATAGGGTAAAAAAATGATTAAATTATTTGCTATTATCAATGTCCACAGCATGAAGGCCAGCATATTGCAGCATTTCGGTGTGTAAGACTTGTGTCCGCTCGAGTGCAAGCAGCTGGGGTCTGGTCATGTTGCACCGCAGCTCCGCAGCCCGATTTCCCCCACTTTCTAGCTCTTTGTTCAATTCGGCGGCGCGAAATGAACCGCTGGCACTTTGTCAAACAATTTACCATAAAACACAACTTCTGCACAGAGATACGAAGCGACTGCATTGTTAAAATTTTACAGGGAAGAAGAACGCTTGTGTTCTCGAAAATGAGCAGAAAGATTCATCTGATTCCCCTCGAAGCTCCGATTGCATCATGTGTTTTTGTGCAGATACTTCTGCAACAATTGCATATTCAATGACATACTGTGGTAAACTATAAATAACAATGAGGTTGCTAAATGCTATGGAGAAGAGTTGAGCCCCCCAACCAGGTTCTCAAATTGTCTGTCATCCACCCCCTCCAAATGGTCCCCACATCCAACACCTGGGCTCTGACCCCCCTATAGCTTAGCACCCAGTCTTCATGCAGATATTAACAACCTGCCTGAATGTCCGTTTCTGGCAAAGTCAACCCCCGGTCACAACAGAAAAGAAAAGGTCCTTCAGTGAGCTTAACTGAATGAACGTTCTTTTGACTCCCAGCAAACCTTTTGGGGAGGATAATCACTTTGTGCCCCCCCAGAGATATTCTGTCTTTTTAAGTCCTAGCAGAGCTGGGGTGTTGACCGATACAGCCATGGGCAAGGGCACCATTCCCTTGAGGTCAAACATCTCCTCATGTTAATGGGCCCTGGGAGCAGTTCCTTTGAAGGGATTAGCGAAACATATGTGTTAGATGGGGGATTAACTTCACACTTCTATGTTAAAGGACACATACAGATGTGGCCAAAAATATTGGGACCCCTCCACTCTTTCCAAAAAAAAAATCATGTTTTCCTCTGAAATAATTTGAAACTGACAAAAGTATTTGGTATCTACCAGTCTTCATTCTACATTTTGCAGAACAGAAACTTTCCTTTTTATTTATGACTTATTTTAAACACTAAAACAAATGAAAATGGCATGGACAAAAATATTGAGACCCTTAATCTTGTACTTCGTAGCACAGCCTTTGAAAATAATAAGGGCAGTCAAGCACTTTGTGTGGTTCTAAATGAGGTGTTTACATGTCCGAACTGGGAGTTCGGCCCCCTCTTCAGCAAACTGCTCCAGTTCTCTCAAATTTGATGGGTTCCTTCTCCTAACTGAGACTTTCTTTCCACAGATGTTCTAAGGGATTCAGGTCAGAACTCATAGCCGCCACTTTAGAACGGTCCGGTGTTTTCTTCTCATCCATTCTTGTGTGCTTTCCGATGTGCTTCTGGTCATTACCCTGCTGGAGGACCAACGACCTATGACCAAGACCCAGCTTTCTGACACCGGGCTTTACATTTGGCTCCAAAACTCCTTGATATTTTCCTGGTTTCATTGTGCCCTGCACAGATTTGAGATATCCAGTACCAGAAGCAGTAAACTAACCCCAAAACATAACTGAGCCTCCTCCATGCTTCACAGCAGGGATGGTGTTCTTGTCAGAGCTTTCCAAAGCTTCATTTTGCTCTCTATGAACATGGAATTGTTGAAACATGGCCAAAAACTCTAATTTTATTTCATCTCCCAGAAGGACTGTGGCTTGAGAACATGCATTTTGGCAAACTCCAGTTGGACTTTTTTGTGTTTCTCAGTTCTTTCTCCACCATTTGAACAACCCTTCTCTTCAATTTTAGCTCATTTTTCCCCTCTTGCAGCCACATCCAGGAATACTGCCTACAGGTCCACGGGCCTTAAACTTGTTGGTAATATTGGTCGCAGTGGTCACAGGAACATCCAGCTTTTTGGAGATGGTCTTGTAGCCTTTATGTTGACCATGGTTGGCTGTTACCTTCTTTCCAACCTCCTCAGACAACTCTGCTTTCCTTTTCTCCATGTAAACTCTCTGAATGAGTACTTATAAACCTGAAGACACCTGTGGTTCTAATTAAAGGTCTGTCTGAAGCATCATTACAATACAATTATTTCTTATAATTTCCATAGGGTAGCAATAATATTCTCCATGTCGGTTTAGAATGTCATTGTAAAATAAGCAAAAATTCTGTTTTTTTCACAGCTTTTTTACTTTGTTCCACTGTAAACCAAAAAATGCACAAAAAAAATGCATACATGGATGATGAAATATGTTTTAATTTCAACATTTTTCAGGAAGAATGGTGCACTACTGAAATAAAAAGCAAGGGTACCAATACTTTTGGTCACAGCTGTAAGAAATATAATGCACAACATTATTATAGCATGTATTGCACAGACTAAAACAAACCAAAAATATAACCCAGCCATTATTTTATGCAAAGACTGCATGCGTGCAGATGAGCCTGTGTGGCAGCTGGCTGCACTAAACATAGGTGAGTTTTACCCTGAGGAGAGGCAGACCCTGATCCTTCAACACCTGTGGACAGGTGAGCTCCCTCCTGTAGGTGAGCGCCTGTTTGTCCAGCTGGGAGCGCACGCTACAGAATGTTCATCTTAATAAAATCACAATTAAACTACAAACACCCTGATACTCGGAGGATTTAGTCGAGCATCGGCACTCATCTGCACAAAAAAACAACGCTGTTGACGCCATAGCAACCTGCGCTCACAGTTTGTCCTAATTTGTCACAATTTGTCGTAATTTGTCATAATTTGCACAGTGATGTCGAACCCAGGAGGGGAGGGTGGACAGCTGGGATCCAGAGGGCTTTTTCCTACAGTTTTGTTCTTGCTGATTTCTGCCTTTTCTCCCAAACTCCTCTTTAAATGAGCATCTCCGTTGTCATCACTCATAAAAATATAAATTCCCATATAAATCACTGCACATCTCTGGGCTCCTTTGCGTTTGTATCTGACTCCTCTGTCAGTCACCCCGAGGCGACATGTGAGGAGAGGAGCTCCACATAACATAAACTGAAGGGAAAACTTCATCAAAAAACTGTATAAATACACAGAAACTAAACACCTTTTACAAAAGGGGCTGGGGCAGAACTTTCTTCCAAAAGATTAATTAAAGAAATTATGCCCAATTTATGTTTAATAAAATCCCAAAAAATTTTTTCGCATCTTCAGCATTGTTGCGGCAGATTCTGCCAGTATATGAAATTCAAGATCAGGGCTTTATTAAGTTTCTAAAACCATTTGCATGCTGTATATGAAAAGCATAGAATGCTGGGGGGGGGGGGGGGTCCAGAGGACGACTGTTCAAGCAGCAGTAGGTGACGGTGATGGGACTGTTTTCACGCTGATGCAGAAAGCGGCCTTTATTTCTACTATTTACTCATTTTGACAGGTTTATAAAAGAGACGTTTGCAGCTGAGCTCAAAGACATCATGATTAATCTCTTAAGCGTCGGCATCTTCATAATCGTTGGAAAAAGAGTCGGTCTGATAAGTGAATGAGGAACCTGGGGGACCTGCATGTTGATTTAAAGATTTAAAACCCTGCAATCCTCCTTTATTACCCTTGATAGAGGTACTGTTTACCCTGAGCTGACACAGTAAAAATTACCTTGGTGTATAAATTGGTAAATCAGTGTAAATGGTTTGGTGTACAAAGCTCACACTGCAAGTCACCTTGGAGCAAAGTGTGAGGTAAGTGAACTAACTACTGAATTGCATCTCCTGGCTAACTCTCAGGCCCATACCCCCATCGTGACGGGGTTCTGATGTAGTGGACAGTGGAACTCGACAGGAAACCCGATTCTGCAAGAGTAACATCATCTGCTGCAGTGCAAAGTAATGTAGGATTGTGGGCATGTGGGAGAACTTGCATAGGACAATAAGGTTGAACATCAGAGCTATGGCATCTGTTGAAAGGATCTTCTACACCTGTACTGTTCTTCTAAAATCGAGCTGGGGTCATTTCATACTTATTATTCATAAGCAACCCTTTCTGGAGAGCAGTTAAACTCACCATGGAAGCAACATGGAGTCCTGTATCTAAATACATGATGTATTTTTCTGTGGCAAGGGGGACTTCACATATCTTGGGCTGCTGCCTGCAAATTTACACACACACACACACACACACACACACACACACACACACACACACACACACACACACACACACACACACACACACACAGAGAGCCTGAATTTCCTCCTGTCTCCATGTTCATCTGCCAGTCACACTCCTGTGCATGAAGAGCCTGGTCTTGGCTATCATACTCACAAGCCTTTGGCTCATATCGCTCTTCTCCACCCAGAATCTTCAGCAGCACCACAACCTATAACTATGGTTTGAACATAAATCTCACCTCACCTCTGCGTACAAATAAATACAATATTAATTTTCAGACCAGTGCATGGCAATGGACCTTGAGACCTTCAGACAGACTCTACACAGATTTTCCTCATGAGAAGGACCAGATGCATCACCTTGTGAGTCACTCCTCAGCACATAGCAAGTTGAGCCAAACAAGGCCTTTCAGTACTGAGATACATCATTAAAATATGTGTCAGTTTTGCTCTGCTGCTGTGTCACTGTGTTCCAGCCAAGACTTGGACAGAATGACCTTACACAGCACCAAATCCAAAAACCCATGTAGGACTCAGGCAGGTGTATGTCAGACATAACCCAACCCCAGGTCAGTGTTCACCAAAAACCTTTTCCTATTGCCACTGTGATTTTCTGACTGGAGTACATTGGTTTCTAGGGGGTGCAAGCTTGTTAGGTTTGAGGTCCCGGACTGTTTTCCTGGAGGACACTTTAGTAGAACATAAAAGTGACTCTGCTCAAGACTATGGAAGTTTATTGATCTCAGAAATTTACTTAAGGACAAGTAATGGAGTAAATGCAAGTTGTCCCTGCCTATGTCTATTCAGTGGTTATTTTCACTTTTAAAAAACGTTATGCAGAAACACAAATTGCAATTTCTTGTGGTATCAAAATTTTTTCCATCCACCAATCAATCAATCTGTCTCTCTGTTTAATATTAAATCTAAAAACATAGGGTTAAATGCATAAAAATCTAAAATAAGTGGCAACTGAGTAGCAGTTTTACCAGTTTGTGTTTTGAAACACCTTTTCAAAATATGCAGCCGTTACAAAATATATTTTCAAAACATCTGCCAAAACATTCTAAAGGCTCTGAGAAAAAAAAAAAACGAGTGATCTGTTAATTTTTGTTTAAAACATCATTTGCCACTGAACCTTCGCAATATTTTAATACTGAGAATCTCTGCCTTGGGTTCTGATGAAGGATGTGAGACACCTGAAAAACAGATGCACTCATCCATAGATGATCCACAGAACCGCAGAAGAGCCATGATCACTGAACCTGTGGAAACTGGAGCTCCCAGGCAGCCACACGCTTAACATTGCGGTAGACGAGCATCACAGGGCCAGGTGACCATCATGGAGGATGAAGGACCACATCTCATCTTGTCTCCTCACACAACCTCACTTCTTTATTTGTTCTCCTGGTCTCTCTCTGTCAGACACACACCTGCTGAGATGCTCTTCACTGCAGTGTCCTAACACACACAGCACAGTCCATCATTCTTCAATATAACGTGCAGAAGCGTCACTGTCCTGCCTCCTTTATACATTAATGCATATATATTAATGCACCTATAATATGTGTTTCACTCCATCCAGAAATATGTAATATTTCTCATCTGGTCCTTGGTCAAAACTCCACAGAATGAAAATTGTTCTACAAAAGTATCACAATGGATGGCAGGTTTGCAACAGGGATCCTGAATAATCGGGGAATCCTGTGTTTTTCTCAGATTCACCGAGTGTCCCCTAATTATTATGCTTCTCATTATTGTTTACTGGGTTAATAATAATAATAATAATAATAATAATAATAATAATAATAATAATAATAATAATAATAATAATGCCGGGCTACGGCGATTAGCGCAACAGTGCAGCACTTGCATGGGCACAAAATATGGGCAAAAAATGTACATGCGCAAAATGTGCTCAGTGCGTGAAAGAAAAGAACAAAATGTGGAAAAAGTGAGCAATGCGCAAAAATGTGGCAAAGTAAGAGCCCCGGTGCGGCAGAAGCTCCGAATTTGAGCTCTTCGTCGCCAAACCGGGTCCCCCCCATGCGCAAACACGCAGTGCCAATGAAGCTCATGTGCTGGGGTGTGAAGATGGTGAGAAGCTGAGGGACTTACGCTGCTGTTGGTTCCGGACCAGTGAACCATCGCTTGGTTGTGAGCCGAGTCCCCCGCCAAGGAGAAGCTGGAGCTCTTGACTCGGGCTTCATCCTGCCTGGTGCTCATCATCCCTTTGGGTTCCTCCTGCCCGGTGCTCATCGGCTCGCCATCATCTCTGCGCCACCGGAACTCCATGTGGTCTTTCCTCTCATCTGAAAGTGTCTCCTCCTGGGGGAACCTGCTGGGTTTCGAACCCAAACTGAGTTCCAGCGGTTCAGCTCCACTTCTCCTCGTCCTAATGGACCTGCCCGAGGGGACTCTATCCCGGGGTGACGGCATCTCGAACCCCGACGGTGTCCGGTGTATCTCCGACATCTTCGCAAGTTTTATCCCGTCTTTGTTCCTGTCTTGATCGCCCATGCTCTGCTGCGAAGTTCTAACGGATGGTCCTCTGTGAGGTCCGCTTCTTGGAGCTCCAGCTTCTCCCGTCTCCATGTGTCTGGGTGGCTGATGGTCCTTCTGAAACACTTGGGGGAATACCAGCGGTTCCTGTCGGGCAACCTGGGCGAGATGGGGACGCGGTGAGCATGTGATGTCTCCTCCGGTCATCGTGAAGATGCTGAGGAACAGCAGCATCCAGGAGCCCAGCGAGCAGCCAGACAAGGAGAAGGGGCAGGAAAAGGAAAAGGAGATGGAGCCGCACCTTGTCGCCATGCCCGTGGAAATGCTGGAACTGCGGCGTGGCGACCAAGACGCACCAACTCCCGGGAACTTCATTAATCCGTTAAAGTGACGGAAACCGTGCGGCTGTCAGCGCAACTGCTGCTGCAGGTCGAGGGTCTGAGCAGAAGAACAAAAGAAGGGAAGCGAGGAGGAGGAGAAGGAATGAAACCGGGAGGTGCGGCAGGAGAAACGCGAGAGACGAAGGTCCAGGTGACACAGACTGACGCTCCTTGGAGAGCAGTTGAGCTGCAGAAGCTCACACGGAGGGACTGAAACGAAGCTGGAGCTCCTCTGTGGTGAACTCTGCCCAGGGTTCCAGGCTCCAGCTATAAAGTGTGTTAAATATTTAAAAAGCTCATAATAGTTCATTCATTTGTGTTGCCACTGCTGCTCTGCCTGGTCAGGGTGGGGCTTTCACTCGCATTTATTAATTTTGGCCATAATAATAGATCTGCTCTTCCCTCCAATGGAATCCACATTTAATCTCATTAAAACTTCTAAATCTTCCTGGACCCACAAAGTCGCCCCCATGTTTGCTCAAGTAACACCAAACCTCATCGCATTTGAGATAAATAATAATATTTATGCAAAACCGGTATTTTCATTCATTAATAATACATGGCGGTGTAATAGTATTAATAATAAAGGTGCTCTGCTTAAGGAGAGGTGAGGAGACAGAATGGCACACGAGAAGCACGGAGCACAACTTGAAACGGAGGTGTGGAGGCGGTGACCGCGGCGCCACCACTGGGTGAACTGGGTGGCTTCAGTGTCCTCGTAGGTCCCTCACAACAAATAAGAAAAAAGCCTCAGAGAGTCGGGGTGCACGTTTTCAACATCTTTGCTGAATTCTGAAGACACACACACACACACACACACACACACACACACACACAGGTCCAGTCAGGACAGAATTATACTGGGGTCATTGACCTCAACACACATAATTAATCTTCCACACACACAGCACATTATAGTAGGTACATTTTATTGTTCTTTTTCTATTTTATATTTAATCTCTTCTATTAAATGTTTGCTGCTATTTCTGCTTATATTAAGGAACAAAGCTTGGTATTTGATACTCAATAAAAAAGCAACTGCATATGAATGCATAAAATCATATTAATTACCCTATTAACTGTTTGATAATTGGATAATTAGTGTTTAAAGCACTGGTGTTCCTTATCGTGCTGAAAAAGGCATTTTGGAGTGTTCGGAATTTTTTGGGGAAATTATCTGGGGATTCTCAAGTAAACCAGGAAGGAGTGAGAATTCTCTTTGTAAGAAATAATGCAAATGACTTCCCGATATTTGAGTTTGCGGCATTTGAGCCATTTTTAGGAACCGCTTACACTCGGATACCAGGAAACAGGCGTACGTATAGACATTCCTCAATTTGTGCACCAAACCGATTCCTGAAAATGCTGCTTTGTATGAAAATGTGTAAGTTGAGACAATGATTTGTTTTTTCATATGTGGAAAAATTATAATGCATTCAATCCCAACCTTAAAACCCAAACAATTTTCCCAAATTTCACTAGAACACTGGAAAAAGAACTTTGTGTACATTGTAGTGTTTAAAAGGATTTACTGCTGCAATGTAATTTCAACAAATAAAAAACTGTTTTATTAACAGCCAGGCAGACATATGGATTTCTTACTCAAACAAAAACCCTAGAGCTCTATTCTCATGGTCAGTGATAAGTTACAACCTTATCATCTTCATGTACAATGAATAGGAGCAGAAGAACAAATGCAGAATAGCACTGACTATCATATTCATCTACACTGTGTGGTCAAAAGTATGTAGACACCTGAACATCACCCCCATGTGTGCTTTTTGACCATTTCATTCCAAACCCATCAGCATTCACATGGAGTTGGGGTTATAGAGTTTGCTGCTATAACAGCCCCCACTGTTTTAGGAAGGCTTTCCACCAGATTTTGGACATTTTGGGATGTGCCCATTTGACCACAAGATCATCTGTGAGGTCGGGCGAGAAGAATAACAATGAATATTACATTTCCATTAGTGTGGATTTTTTTTTTGTCTGTTTTATGACCAATTTTCTTGGCTGGAGAATGTTGTATCGAACAGATCAGCACGTAAATCGAGAAACAGTGTTAAAAATCAATCTGTGTTTTAGTGAAAACACATCATAGGAATATCCGTAGATCGAGGGATGACTCTATTTCTGGAGCTGATTTTAGGAAGGCTTGGTAGAGATTATGGACAAATAAGAAGTGACAGGTTTATCTCATCTGAAGCAACCTGGCATGAAGGTACCTGGAATTGTGTCAGTGTAGCTCTGATGGTCAAACACTATATAGAAAAACTCTGTCAACCATCCACCTGCTGCAGAGCATCTGAGTCCCTACTGAAAAA
This sequence comes from Heterotis niloticus, assembly GCA_018136845.1. Lineage (NCBI taxonomy): Eukaryota > Metazoa > Chordata > Actinopteri > Osteoglossiformes > Osteoglossidae > Heterotis > Heterotis niloticus. The sequence goes on from CM030900.1 coordinate 15,295,428, forward strand.
CACCTCCACCTGCTGCAGTGTAGACCTTCGCTGCTACGACCAGTCCATTTGTCAGAAGGGACTTCCACCTCCACCTGCTTCCGTGTGACCTGCTGAGCTCCCGTTGTTCCCGATCTATAATTTTAATCACTTGATTGGAGAACATTTGGATTTTTTTATTTGGCAATCAATGCTGCCGCTCCCATCGGCACCTCTGTTTTGCACTGCTGGGGTGTTACTACGGGAACACAAAAATTAAACGCCGAGTCCTGAGATAATGACTACGACATGCAGAATTTACATTTTTCTTGGGCATCGAGAACAGAATCTTTAAATTCTGAAACACTTATTATTGTCTCTTCATGATTCCGGTGATCCAAAATGGGGACCAGGGGTCCAGATATAGACTTAGCAGCTGGTAAAACCGGGGAGATGGGTGGCCACCTGGGCAAGAGGTGGGCAGAGCTTTCCTCAACAGGCGTTCCTTTAGTTGGAACCAGGCAGTACTCAACACTGGTCAGTGTTCCCCCATAACACAGACACTCGGTATTTCCGAACTTCATGACTGCCCTGCACTCTGCTTGGTTTAAAGAGTGATTGTACCGCGCAAAACGCAGTGCAGAAGTAGTTCTCTGTGCTTCCTGGACCTTAAGTGCTCCAAGTCTGGAAGTGAAACTGAAGCGGCCTCACACTGGGTCAAAATGATCTACTTTACCCCGGTTTCTCATGGTTTGCTGGTGTGGCAGAAAGATCAGCGGTTCACCCTTGATCTCAAGGGGTAGGCAAACAGGTACCAAGAGTGGGAAACCTTCTTTGCGTCTTCAAATGATTCCTCACAGTGGGGTTTACCCTGCTAGTGACCAGTGAGCATTACCAGCTGAAGCCATGCGTGCTTTCTGAGTCTCCTTTTGCTGAGCCACCCGAATGTACCTTAGCTTTGCTCAGCTGTGCGCTCTTGACATCTCCCAAAGCCAACGCCACACTGAGCGTCCTGGGAAAACCCTTTATTATATTAACCCCATATTATCATCTGACTGAAGGGTTTTAAATAACCAGATTCCCAGCGCAGAACGCAGAATTTTATCTCCCTTTGAAGGCAGATGATGATAGACGACGGCACCATCTCTTGCTCCCACAGTCAGCAGCACCACTGCATTTGAACGTGTCGCACAGCTCCAAATATTTTGCTCAGAACTTTGCATTAAAACAGTTCTATAAGCCTTTGTGAAGCCCTTGTGAGAGGCGACGGGCCTCTGAACGAAGGACGGCGTCGCCCAGGGAGCCCACGTGCGATGATGGGAATCGGCTTATTTAAACCAGCGACCTGAAATGACCTTTCCTTTCGGGGTTTTGATTCTTCCACCGCTGCTTTTACTCTTACCATTACTTCAACTTTTAATGTTTGGGCGCGGCAACGACCGCTTATCCGTTGTTTTAAAGCATACGTTTGCATCGGCAAAGTTCTCCTCAAGCTGTAGCTGTTTATTAACAAATAAACAGTAAATTCATCTGGCAGATGTGTGAGCCTGGAGGTGCTTTTCGACAATGAGTAGAGAACATCTCACATTATTAGATTAATATCCCATGAGCACAGAGGAGCTACAGAATGAAGTTAAAATCAAAGGCCCATTGTGTCCATTTAGCAAACCGCACAAATGCCTCCATTATTAAAAATGATTGCTTTTATAAGCACCTGTCAAAGCGCTGATGTTTCACTGGACTTCCTAACAAATCACTGTAGCTCAGCTTACTTCGGGTGGGGGGGGACATTGTGAATACTATATGCGCTCCCTCACACCCAGATTAGGGGTAAAAGTGGACGGTTTCAGCAGCTCAGCATTGTATCCCGTTCTTATTATCGCCATAAAGTCTTCGGCGAAAAGGTGTCCCTCAGTGTATGACTGTTGGACGTACGCGTTTTCGTGCATGCTAGTGAAATTATTTAATTCTAAACCAAGTTTGAGGCTGAGTTCTCTCATTTATGAGGAAAAAGAGCCGAGCGTGGAGCAATTTTCAAAAAAGATTTCACCTAGGAGCTGATTGCATTATACTCGTAAGTAGGGGGGGCAGCGGTACCCCCAAAACAGGCTGTAAAAGTAAAGCTGCACCTGTGGTTGTTAGGCTATGACCTCTATGGACACAGAAGGGTTGCATACATGAAGACAAACCAAAGACCAATACAGAGGCCAAATTCCCCTCTCACCCCATCTTACTCCGGCCGAGCACTGAACTCCCTCAGATGAAACCCTTTACCGAGCCTTCAGAAAGTATTCACACCCCCAGTGCTAATTTCCTGTTCTGCTGTGCTGCAAAGTCAAATTAAAACATATTTAAATGGGATGTTTTCCCCCACTCCTGTAGAAGTAATTCTCTGTGATGTTAAAATGAAAGAGAATGAAGTATTTACATGCACTGTATGGTCTTTGGCAGTGAAGCTTTGAATCTGTTTCCATTTCTGATGACTGATGGGGCCTCGTGGTTCATCAGGTCGGTGCTTCATGAACTTTCAGTTGTTTTTCATTGTGATTTAGGTCCCCCACCCTGACTCTGCAACGCCCCCGCAATTGCTGCCTGTGAAGCAGAGCGCTGGAGGGACTACAGTGGGCCTGCCAGCTGCTGTCCGTTGTCCTGAGATTATTAACAGGTCCTGGTGCTGAGTCATGCTGCTCATGTGTTATTAATTTGTTATTAATGTGTTATTAATGTGTTCATTTAAACACCGACTGGAGTTTTTATGCACTTTAAGGCTGATGTGAAACATAACCCTTATAAGAACACCATGCAAACCAAGCCTCTGCTTCTCACTTCACTGCTGTAGCTGTGCCACAACTGGGCCTAAAGCAAGGCAAGGAGTACTTAAATATTAACAACCTTGAATAATCCCTGAAAATCTTATTGTAACACATAATACGACACCGAGGAAGAAAATTATTAACTTTTTTCAAATCCCTTTTTTTGTTTGAAGCATCATGCTGAAAAAAATATGGAGAAATAAACCTCGGTCAGATGCCACCGGGGAGGTCATTGTCTTCATGTCGGGTGGCTGGTTTAACAGATAGAAAAGTCAGAATGAAGAATGAAGCCACAGCTGGAGCCATGAGGCATGTCTAACGGTCTCTGTCGTTCCCTCAAATCACTGCAAATCATTCACTTTGACAAAACGTTGTTATTTTTGATCAGGACTGATAAAAAAGAGCATTTATTACATTAAAATTGTCTTACTGCTCAGTATTCTGTTGCGGTTCAGAGCAGTTCAATTTGTGGCGTAACCTGACAGAACAGAGTGGCGGTGGGGGTAGGTTGTGGGGTCTGTGAGCTATGCCCTGCCAGCTGTTCCTTGGCATTATGCAACTCCAGGGATCTCCAGAGGCCTGACTGCCTCCAGCCTGCAGACTGTTGTAGCCCCTGTGCTGTGACAGGCAGTGGGAGATGTAACTTTTTCCCAAGTGCATGTGTAAAGGAGAAATAAATTGCTTTTCCTCTGTCACATTTGCATCATCTTCATCATCTTACATCATTCACATTTAATTTTTTAACTCTGTCACCTTATAATCAATCAGTCACTTTCACTGAAGACCTTAGTGACACCTCCTGACCGTCAGCGGACGACTTCTGTGGGCTCCATTGACTGTTGTCAGCTGCCAGTCAGAGTTTGTTCAAAAACAGTCAAGTTACTTTTTGGCTGCTAACACCCACTCCCTGCCTGGACTCACTGGGCGGAAAGGATCACCAGGTGTGGCCAACTTAGATGACAAGAATAGACTGATGAAGGACTTTCTTCAGGCCTGGAAAAATACAGTTCCGTCAGTAAAGCTTGAACTTCGGGTCCTCCTGAACTGAGTTTAAGTCAGAGGAAGTGCAAGAGCTTTACACACCTCTGCCCCGGCATTCGAGCCCCCGGGATCCAAGTTCCCGATATAAGGAGTGGTGTATTTTAATGGCCAGATCAGTACGATGAGCTCTATTAAAGCGAAGCTGCAACCACATCAGAAAAATAATCAAAATCCGCAGAAGTACGAATGTGACACTAAGTGGAATCACCGCACCCAGTATCTGTGTTCTCGGCCTTTGCCTCGTGTGGCCCTGCTTCGTCGTTTTGGTCCCCTCTGCTCCGTTCAAGTCCCCCAGTAACATAGTTTATTGTTTTTTCTGTTTTATATTTCATTTCTTCATTTTTGACATACATTTGACTATTAAATGTTTGCTGCCATTATTACTTATGATAAGGAAAGAAATGTAATTTATGATACTAAATTAAAAAAAGCGGCTGCATATAAACACCCGAATGCATATTAAATACCTTATTAACATTTTGGTTATTAGGCAATTGGTGTTTAAGTGTTCTTCATCGTGCAGAAATGGCTGTTTTAGAGTAGTAGGGATGGTTTGGGAAAATAAAGTGGGGTTTCTTGGATGAACCTGGAGCAAATGAGTTTTCCTCATAATATTGAAATAACTTCCCGATATTCGACTTTGTGGTATTCGGGCCTTTTTTAGGACCCAGCTACACTCAGGTACCGGGGAACAGGTGTATCAGACACTGGGGTCCTGCAGCAGGCAGTGATGGCACCTCGCAGTGCCTGAGCTGTGTACTCAAACGGATGTAGGTCTAAGGATCTGCGAAGTTCTACGCGCGTTCATAACCTGAAGGAGTGTGGCAGACAACAACAGTGAGCCACTTCCAGATCCCCGCTAACCGTGAAAAACGTGCAAGTGGTTGCGGAGGCCCACACTCAGGGCATTCACAGTGACTCCTGGGGGGTTTTATCCTGTTTGCAGCAACCAATCCCTCCCTCAGCAACTCTCTCCTCCTCTGCCCTGCAGGAGGCCTCGTTGTAAATTCCTCCAGTGGTGGAAAGCTGCGCCCCCTGCTGTTCAGGGATGGTCCAGTTTGATAGAGAAATTAGCCAACAAGCACAAACAGCTCTTTAGTTCCTGAAAAAGCCAGAATTAATGTGGTTCTTGTGGCCCTAGAAGGCAGCAGTGGGATGGAGATGTCTGCCCAGCTCACTTTGATCTTCCTTACATTCCTGAGACTTTTGACTTCAGTTTCAGCTGCAGCAGATGCCTTCTGATACTCAGGGATTTGTGTGTAATGTATGTGATGAAATTTTCAACGCCCCTCGCAGCAGTGAGGGCTGCGCAGCAACACCTCATCCCTCAGTTCTAAGATCTGATCTCAGATCAGTTTCTAATTTGTCTCCACCCAGCAATTCTTCCACCTGTTAAAACATGAAAAAAATGACATGACAAGGTTTTTGCAAAATAAGATTTTTGAAGAGGTATGAATTATGTTGGATGTTGGTAGGTATAGAATGGTGTGTGCACAATGTGGTCGTGGCTATGAGTATGCAGTGGGCGGGCCTACATGCCCGTGCACATTTCAACACATGGTACACAACCATGTGCTTGACAAATAAACTCTTTTGACTCTTTTGACTCTTTGACATGCAGTTCTTTTCGATGACTTTTATTATGACATAACGTGCACAACACTTTGTTATATTTAAATTTATTAATGTGTAATATATATTAATGACCAGGGTTTTGTGGACACCTGGATACACAGTGAAATGGTAACAGCTGTTCATGTCATGTATACAGCAATAACACACACATCGGTCACTTTGCAGTGGAAAATTTCACCTGAAACACCTGTTTGGGAGGAGAGCACCACAAACTCCACACACACTGATTTGGATTTGAGCCCGATGGAGAGGAGCTGCGAAGCACCAGTGCTATTTGCTGCACCACTGGACAAACTGATCATGAGTAGACACACTGATCTGGGCAGACAGTCCTATGTGAAGGAGACCTGGATGGAAGAAATGTTTCTCTTAATGAGATGGATTTCTCCGCAAACACACACACACACACACACACACACACACACACACACACACACACACATACACACATACATACGCACACACACACATACGTGTGTGTGTGCATGTTCATTTAGCATGCACTTTTCTTCTGAACCACCTACAGTGATTTATCTAGCTCTACCCACTGCGCTACCTGCTAGCACAAGCTATGTATCATTGCCATAACCAAAATGAAGAGTGCCTCACTGGGGGCCCTCAAACTGCTAACCTTCTGGTCTCCAGCCAAATGCACCACAGAGACACACGTGCACAGATGTGTTTTGGCCACAAGACAAAACGATTCTCATATGCACTTTGTCACGGTGAAACTATCGGCAAGCAGGTGCGCATTCTGGAGGGCCAGCTCATGAACATCCAGGCTGAGACCCTTTACCTGTTCACAAACTTGTGATAACACACTGAAACTTTACCCTAATTCACTGGTCACGCTTTTCTCCACAATGACGTAAACCAGATGAAGAGCTTTAGGCACAGACAGGCTGATTTGTCTGATACCACTGTGTTGCTGGTTCACATCCCTCAAGTCAAAGTCAAAAGAGTCAAAAGAGTCAAAAGAGTTTATTTGTCAAGTACATGGTTGTGTACCATGTGTTGAAATGTGCTCTGATCTGATCCAGGAAGACTGTGCAAAAAATCTATGATGGAAAATAAAACAAACAAACATCCAAACACCAAGAAGAATAGAAACAAACAGCAAATAGATAAATAAGTAAGTAAGTAAGTAAATAAATAAATAAATAAATAAATAGGTAAAATGGTGAAGAAACCCTAAGGTGCCCTGGAAGGACAGTGACAGTGGGGGTGGGGGGGTGGAGTGGTCAGAGATTATTGAGGACCCTGGTCTGTGAGGGTTGTGATATCATGTCCAGGTTCAGAAGTCTTATGGCCTGTGGATAGAAGCTCCTCCTGAGCCTCTCCGTTCTGGCCATAATGCTTCTGAAGCGTTTGCCTGATTTCAGCAAGATGAATAGATGGTTGCTGAGATGAGACAGGTCACCGACGATCCTAGTCGCTCTGGTCCTGCATCTCCTGGTATAGATGTCATGTAGGGATGGCAGATCAGATCTGGTGCAGCGTTCCGCTGCCCGGATCACTCTCTGCAGTGCCTTCATGTCGCGAGCACAGCTGTTCCCAAACCAGGAGATGATGTTCTGAGTCAGAACAGTTTGTACAGCACCAGAGTAGAACGTTTTAAGGATCGCTGGAGAGACCCGTAGCTTCCTCAGCTGCCTGAGGTGGTAGAGCCGCTGCTTTGCTCTACTGGCCTGAGCTCGGATGTGTACGGTCCATGTCAAGTCCTCAGTGACATGAACGTCCAGGTATTTGTAACTGCTCACCCTCTCCACTGCAGTCCCGTTGATTTTAAGGGGGGTGTAGGACTGCTGCTGTCGCCTACCAAAGTCCACCACCATCTCTTTAGTTTTGCCGATATTCAGTTGGAGGCAGTTCTCCTGGCACCATGATGCCAAGTTTTCCACCTCCTCTAAGTATGCTGTCTCATCGTTGTTGGAGATGAGGCCCAGCACCACCGTGTCATCAGCAAATTTGATGATGGAGTTAGAAGCGTGCTTGGCCACACAGTCGTGAGTGTAGAGGGCATAGAGCAGAGGGCTAAGTAAGTTGCTACTTGTAGAAGTGACACTCAAACAGCAAATACATTGATAATCACAGCAGATGGCATTTGACTCATTTGTGTAGCGGTCAGAGGAAATTTCTATTTTTGTCTGCATATTTAGTTTGGCAAAAATTTTTACGCCGGATGCCCTTCCTGACGCAACCCTCTCCATTTCCGGGCTTGGGACCGGCACAAAGACATGCACTAGTTTGTGCATCCCCTTGCGGCTGGATTCAGTGGGATAGACAGAGAGATGAAGAATGTAGACAGGAGTACAAGGAGATGAGGCGTAGGGCGAAGAGAGATGTGGCAAAGGCTAAAGAGAAGGCTTATGGTGAATTGTACGAGAGGTTGGACACTAAGAAGGATGAAAAGGACCTGTACCGATTAGCTAGGCTGAGGGACCGAGCTGGGAAAGATGTGCAGCAGGTTAGGGTGATAAAGGATAGTGATGGAAATGTACTCACAAGTGAGGAGAGTGTGTTGAGCAGATAGAAAGAGTACTTTGAGGGGTTGATGAATGAAGAGAACGAGAGAGAGAGAAGACTGGATGATGTAGGGACTATGAATAGGGGAGTGCAATGGATTAGCAAGGAGGAAGTTAGGACAGCTATGAAGAGGATGAAGAATGGAAAGGCTGTTGGCCCAGATGACATACCTGTGGAAGCATGGAAGTGTTTAGGAGAGATAGCAGTGGAGTTTTTAACCAGATTGTTTAATGGAATCTTGGAAAGTGAGACGATGCCTGAGGAGTGGAGAAGAAGTGTACCGGTACCTATTTTTAAGAATAAAGGTGATGTGCAGAGCTGTAGTAACTACAGAGGGATAAAACTGATCAGCCACAGCATGAAGTTATGGGAAAGAGTAGTGGAAGCTAGGTTAAGAAGGGAGGTGACAATTAGTGAGCAGCAGTATGGCTTCATGCCGAGAAGGAATACTACAGATGCGATGTTTGCTCTGAGGGTGTTGATGGAGAAGTACCGAGAAGGTAAGAAGGAGTTGCATTGTGTCTTCGTGGACTTAGAGAAAGCATATGACAGGGTACCTAGAGAGGAGCTGTGGTATTGTATGAGGAAGTCGGGGGTCCCAGAAAAGTATGTAAGAGTGGTACAGGATATGTACAAGGACAGTGTGACAGTGGTGAGGTCTGCAGTAGGAGTGACGGATGCTTTCAGGGTGGGGGTAGGATTACATCAAGGATCAGCTTTGAGTCCTTTCTTGTTTGCAATGGTGATGGACAGGTTGACAGATGAGATCAGACAGGAGGCACCGTGGACTATGATGTTTGCAGATGACATTGTGATCTGTAGTGAGAGTAGGGAGCAGGTTGAAGAGACCCTGGAGAGGTGGCGATATGCTCTAGAGAGAAGAGGAATGAAGGTCAGTAGGACTAAGACAGAATACATGTGCATAAATGAGAGGGAGGACAGAGGAATGGTGAGGATGCAGGGAATAGAGTTGGCGAAGGTGGGGGAATTTAAATACTTAGGATCAACAGTACAGAGTAATGGGAAGTGTGGAAGAGAGGTGAAGAAGAGAGTGCAGGCAGGGTGGAGTGGGTGGAGAAGAGTGTCAGGAGTGATTTGTGATAGAAGGGTACCAGCAAGAGTGAAAGGGAAGGTCTACAAGACAGTAGTGAGACCAGCTATGCTTTATGGGTTGGAGACGGTGGCACTGACCAAAAGAGAGGAGGCAGAGCTGGAGGTGGCAGAGTTAAAGATGTTAAGGTTTGCATTGGGTGTGACGAGGATGGACAGGATTAGAAATGAGTATATTAGAGGGTCAGCACAGGTTGGACGGTTTGGAGACAAAGTCAGAGAGGCGAGATTGCGTTGGTTTGGACGTGCAGAGGAGAGATTCCGGATATATCGGGAGAAGGATGCTAGGGATGGAGCTGCCAGGCAAGAGGAAGAGAGGAAGGCCTAAGAGGAGATTTATGGATGTGGTGAAGGAGGACATGCAGGTGGTGGGGGTGACGAGAGAGATGCAGAGGACAGGAGGAAGTGGAAGCTTTTGATCCGCTGTGGCGACCCCTAACGGGAGCGGCCGAAAGAAGAAGTGTAGCGGTCAGAGGATCGGGAGGGAAATGGCTGGGATAGAGATGGGTTTAAGACCCTTCTTGAATGTTGGAGAGATTCAGCAGCTCTGAGGGACAAAGAGAGTTCATTTCACAACAATGGGGAGAGAATTGATGAAAGGACATAAATAGGCTTCTTTTTTCTTCCATAAAAAACATCATAATCCACATGGGTGATTTTTTATTGAAGTGTTTCACTCCATGCAGCCAGAAGTCACATTGTTGTGAACAGCATTCCCTCCTGGTGTCTCTGTCTCACCTTTGAAACTAACCCTACTCAGCCCTTGTCAAGGTAGCATCCCCATGTGATCCTGACAGGAACACCCACTGAGATGCTCATTCTGCTCCACCCACTGTAACTGTGAAATGTACCTTTTCAAATGTACTTAGGACCTTGTGAATGCACCTGGGAGTGGGGATAGGTTTGAGATCATCTGGGGGGGCACTCACAGCTCCACCTCCCATCATGCTTAGCAGTGCATGCAATAACAGCAGTTAGCACTGCATTTATCAACTGCTGGTGACTGTGCAAAAGCTGCTAACTGTCCTGGGGTTGGCAGGTGAAAAGCTGTGAAAATGTGGGTCCTTCTGGTGGAGAGCTTGGTGGCAGGTGGAGGTGGAAGCTGCTGACATGCTGTCCTGCTGCAGTTTGCTGGCAACGGTTTGACATCCAGCACAGGGACAGAACAGGACCAGATGTTTGCGGAACAGGAAGAGAGGTGTGTGTTGCCCAAGCCCTCAGGAAGCATTCATTTCTTCATCTAGCAGAAGTTTAGTCAGCCACTTGCTGTCTGAGTCAGACAGTTTGGAGTTACAAAATCTTTTCCGAAAATATGACTGGGTGTGACCCCTCACAAGCATATTTCGCATTCGGTCACGACGAGTGACTGTTTGCAGTTATTTGTCGATGGCCGACAAATCAGAGCAACGTGTTTGCTGCAATGCACGACACGATTCAGTACTGCCCGCTGTGACTTTTTTCCTTTTTCCAAAAATCAAAATGGTGCTCAAAGGACAGTGACACACAGAAGATCTGCGGTTAATTTCAGGACCTTTTGTTTTGATCCAGTTCTGTGCAACACCATTTTAAGTCTACCCAAAGTCTCTCCATAGCGCTGCAGCTGAGGTGACAGTGAAAGGTGCCAGGGATGTGTCTCCCTCTTTCTCAGGACTTCAATGGGGAGAAACAGCAGTTGCACTGGTGACCGACTGAAAGATGGAAATTTCTGAAACGTGTGTAAAGTGAGTTCCTGGTCAGTACTTGTGTGACGTTTCCTCACATGATGCTTCTGTTCATGGATGAGGAAGCCTCAGCAGTACTGATGCCCCCTGCTGGGGACACGTCTGACTGTTGGTGACTGTGAAGCTGGGAGCACCGCATCTTTGCACTACTGTCAGGAGCTCACCCATGACTCCTTGAACCTCTGCCCTTTTCGCTTTACTTCCTGTCAGAATGTGAATGTTGAGCGCTTGAGCTCTGCTCTCACCATGTTGTCATGGCAACAGTGGCAGCAGCAGCAGCAGAGGATTTTTCCTTCTACGTAAGTCCTTTGAGTCCAAATAAGAGGTTAGACTGAACAGCAGGTCTACAGGTGAACTAGGTCAAGATTCTGTCACAAACTTTCTCATATCCAGGGTGTTAACCCTCCCCCATCCATGACCTCTATTGTTCACATCTGAAAAAATGGTTTTAGCAGTTACAGAAATGGGGACAAAATCCTGTAGAGGCTGGCCAGGAACACACTGGCCTGGAAATCGGAGTGGCTACGAGTTACTCTGAAAAATAACTTCTCAGCCAGTGTGGAAAGCCCTGCAACACATGACCAACTACAGGAAACTATCCTCCCACACTCTGGGAAGGCACCAACTGGCTGAAGACCTGAATTTGTTCTGTTGCAGATTTGCTCATCACACCCCTCACCCACCTCAATTCTCCTAATATACAGTACATCTGACTGAGTTCCCTTCATCTAGCCCCCCCAGCCACTCAACCTGCTTTGAAGCTCATTGAAGAGAATGTGTAGCGGCTCTTCCAAAAAAAAAAAAAAAAAGACCAGGAAAACACCAGGCCCAGACGGTATCTCACTATCCTGTCTGAAAACCTGTGCTGCTCAGCTGGCCCCTGTCTTCACACAGACCTTCAACAGATCACTGGAGCTGTGCAAGTTTTCTGCTGCTTCAAGCTGTTCACAATCATACCAGTCTCTAAAAGATCATCCATTACAGGGTTAAATGATTACAGGCCTGTTGCTCTAACATGAAGACTTTTGAAAGTTTGGTCCTGGCCCATCTAAAGGACATCACAGGCCCCCCAATCAATCCCCTTCAATTTCTCTATCGACCAGTGGATGACGCAGTCAATGTGGGGTCTCCACTCCATCTTGCAGCATGTGGATAATTCAAAAACTTATGCAAGGGTCCTGTTTGTAGATTTCAGCTCGGCATTCAACACCATCATCCCAGAACTCCTTCATAGTAGACTTGCCCAACTCACAGTGCCTGCCTCCACCTGTCAGTGGATCACCAACTTCCTGACAGATAGGAGGCAGCGAGTAAGACTGGGAAAGTTCACGTCCAGCTCCTGTACAGTCAGCACTGGTGCTCCCCAGGGACGTGTGCTCTCGCCACTGCTCTTCTCCCTCTATGCCAATGCCAGCACTTCAAAGAACCCCTCTGTTAAGCTCCTTAAAAATGCAGATGACACAGCAGTCAGAGGACCCATCAGAAATGGTGAGGATTCTGCATACAGATGGGAGGTGGAACAGCTGGCCTTCTGCTGTGGTCAGAACAACCTGGCGCTGAATACACAGAAAACATTAGAGACTAACCAGAGCTAAATTCCCTGTATGTGTGTGCACACTTGACCAAATAAATTTGATTCTGACTCTGATTCTGATCTTTTTCCTGTACTTTGACCTCTATCCACAATCTTCTCTACATCAAGCTAGCAGGCAATGCAGTGGTTACAAGTGAACACGAGTCCAACTCTTTCTCCCACCCCGAGGTCCTTATGTGGGGACTGTACTGTATGTTTGTGTGTGAATATATGTTTGTGTGTGAAGCCCTCCCACCTGTCTGTCAAGTGTGGCCCCATCCCCTGCTGTAGCTCCACCCCCAAGCAGCTCATAAGCAGCACAGGAAATATTCAAAAGCTGTAAACCTTGGAACCTATCAGAGTTCACCTGTTTTGTACAGTGAATGAACAATAAACATTGGTTCAAGTGTTTATGTGCTTTTATCAATCTGTTCTTAGCAGTCTAGTACTAATATTTGTACTTTATGACATCTGCTGTTGTGTCTCTGTAGCGCCCTCTTGAGGAGCACAACGCATATCATTGCACAACTACTGCAATTCCGGAACAAACCAAAAGGACCAAAGTGACATTTGCCCTTGGTGGAGCAGCACAAAGCACATAACAAGGACATGTTTTATTTAAAGAGGCATTTCTGCAGAAGGCCAGCAGATGTGAATATGTGGAGCACATTGCCTGCTACTAGATGCCATTGTGAGGTCCTAGGAAGGACAGTGAAACCCCACAGAGAAAAAGGCAGGAGCATGGCTGACTTGGGAACACTGTGGTGGGGAAACAGGAAGGTTTAGTCCCACTCAGCTTGGTACCACCGCAACCCTCCACAGGAACAGCAGCCAGAGAAATGTAGAAACTGGTATTCTTAATGCCTTGATTCAGGGTAGTTGCCTTGATCAACAAAGGACCTATAGGTATCCCTCAGTATCTATCCCCTCCCTACCACAAAATGTACAACTTTTATACCTGAAATTAACTATTTTAATTGAAAACCTGCTCACCTGGAACTGCATCTTAAAAAATGTGAAAAAGTGCATATTAGTTAAATGTTTAGGCTGCACATGAGTCCAGGCGGTTGGATGTAAAGTGTTAGGAATGTGAAAGTATTGCTTTACGAGAGCGCAGCCTTATGGGAAGCGAATGCGGTTCCACAGAAGTGTCTGTCAGCTTTTCTGGGTTTTTTGCTTTAATGAATAAATGGGAGGCAGCAGAGCAGTTAGTAGTAAAGTTATGGTGATGGGTTTGCTGATTCGTGCATGCACACAACAAAGTGTGCAGTTATAAAGTTGCTGACAACAGACACAACGTTCTCGGTGGATCCCTGCTTCTGTTCAAAATTGACCATATTAAATGTGGGAATCACCACAGGGCAGTAAATCTGGCCCTGGAGGTTTCACTGCGAAGCTCCAATGGGATTTCCGATCACGGTCAGAAGCAGCCAGGAAAGGCAATGAGTTCATTGCAGTCGTATCTCAGCTCTTCTCCTGACAGGACTGCATCTTGTGTTCATGTTGTTTAAACATGTTGTGCATTACAGACATCATTGTTCCCTACATTGTTGAGTGGAAATGTCTTCTAGGAAAGTGGGAAAGGTTGTGAAGAAATCCTTGGTGGACTGTTATACACATGTTTGAGTCTTTTAGCGATATTTGAGGAAATTCGCTGTGGGTTTGGGGATGCGCTGGAGAACATTACAATTTTTCCCATTTAAAATAATGGAATACATGTTCCTGATATCCAAACTTTTTTTATTAAATACATTTTCAGGAATGGATTAGGTTTGGGTTAGATGGGATAGCTGTAATAGATTCCCTTTCCCTTTCCCTGATCCCTAACCCCAACCCCCTGGCTTTCAGAGACGTTGGCCCTAGAGTCACCAGGTTTGTTTCTGGAAAAGGGTCACCATGTCAATAAACAGGTTAAAGACCGCACCTGTCCCTCAGTGGTTCTTCGACAGGTGACAGGTGACAGCAACGGCCACGGGGCTGTTCGTGATGCTTCATCCCAGATGATAACGTCACCATGCATAGTCATAACACTGTTGGCTTTGCAGCATTACAGTCGTGTTTGTACTATAACCCGTGTCCTGTGGGACTGAGCAGCTCGAACATGTGAGCACATACGTCCAGGTGCACTGGGAGTTTGAGAGTGAGCCACCAGTAGGGGGCGCTGTCTCCAGCAGGAGCACTCACATTTGAACTGGAGTACTACAGCTGATGCATTAAATCTCATTAAAATGAGTTCAGTTATAATTTTCAACCTTCCTGTCAGCTGAATGCATGCTATTCTGCCTTGCTCTACATCACCTTGTCGAGAACTCACATAAATTTCTCGACAAGGTGATGTAGAGGAAGGCAGGATAGCATGCATTCAGCTAACAGGAAGGTTGGCATCACAAAGAGATCAAACAGATCCCCCTGCGGCCCCACCTTTATGTTAATAACCCACATCTGGACACTGTTGTGTATGAATGTCACCACTGTGCAGCTCCACACCACAGTAACGCGCATGCCAGACAAGTGGAGAGGAGTCGGTCTAGAGTCCAGGATGGGGGCGCGTATGACCAGAGACCCACACTATGGTAAGGATAATAATAATAATAATAATAATAATAATAATAATAATAGTAATAATAATAATAATAGTAATAATAATAATACAAGCACCTAAGGATATAATTTTATGGTGCCATAGGACATAAAAACTAACGTGAAGATGTCAGCAATTGCAAGGATCGTGTGATACAGGCACAGTACAAGTGTTAAGAAAAACTGATGTTTCATGTACGCTAAAGTGGATCTGACATTGTTTGCTGGCTGCTGTTTGTTTTTGTTCTTGTTTTATTAATCAGATTCTTCTCACCCCTCCTTTTGCACTCAGACATTTCAATGATTGACAGTTATTAAGCTCGCATGGCCTCTCACTCCACTGTCTGTTTGGGATGCAGGCGTCGTGTTGTGGCGGAGATTTGGCACAAATCCTCCCGGTCAGTTAGCACAAAACTGTGTTTTTTGAGACTTGTCCTCCACCTTTATTCCCAGCAGTTTGGGTTTGAGTCACCTATTGCTGACACCTGTATCACCTGCGTGCGACACTGAATCTGAGCCAGCTCTCTTGTTCACTTGAGTTAAATGCCACGTCTTCGACAGGTTGTGTCCGAGGTCACAGAATGGCACACAGAACAAAACTGTGTGTTTAGATCCTTTTAAAGGCACAAAATACACAATTTGTAATTTCATAACATTAACATAACACATGGGTAGTAATAAGGTTCATTGACTCTGTTCCTTGTAGATGAGTAAATTTCTGGTCCTGTGTGGGTTACCACCTATAAAGGCTCATTTTCCATAAATCCACCTGAACTATAATGACAATCGCATTCACGCAAATCCTAGTACACTGACAGCATGTCCACTTAAACCCCAAACACTGACCACAAAACCACCTAAACCCCAAACACTGACCACATGTCCATCCAAATCATAACTACTACACCGACCACCATGTCCACGGAAACTTTAACCCACACACTTCATTGGCTTCAATGCACTAACTATATACTTCATAACTGATGTTCAAATTCATAGTTGTTTCTGTGTAATTTATATATTTTTCTGAAAACCGAATGTTGAAGCCATCAACATTGTTAGTGGCTTGGAACATTAAAAAGCATAATTTGAATCTGAGTAACTTGATCCTGGTTTAGTTTTTAACTTTTAACTTTTATTCAAGGAGGTTTTTGGATGAGAATCCAACTTGCATTTTGTTTTGCATCTGCTCTACTCACTGCTCCCTACTTTTAACGTTTTGTCTCACTCTTTTTTGAGTCGAATGAAGTGCTTTTATTACAGCGGCGTTTAAATGGGTCACTCAGATGGATCATAAACCAGGTCAATCGCTGGGATGTTGTGAATAACAGGGTTCTTCCTGTCAGGCAGTTGGTGTTGACAGGTGCAGTGGCCCCCAGGGCTCTTCTCGCTCACTGTGCAGAAAGTCAGGTAGGTCTCTCTCACTATGACTCTTTGCTCTGCGTTTCAGACGTGTGTGTGTCTCCACCCGCACAGCCATGGGGGGCCTGTGCCACAGTTTGCATCTGCAAGTCCAATGGGGAAAAAAGCCAGGAAAAGAACAAACATAAAAACATTACCCAAACTGGTAAGAATTTGATTTAAAGCACATCTTCTTGGCGCTACAATTTTTAGACAACTCTGGAGCAGCAGTGGTAAACAGTGGGTGAGCACAAAATGGACTTTGATTGGAAAGAATGAATTTTTAAACTATGTATTTTGAGACCCTTAAATACTTGGCTGCTAGTTGGTTTCACCCATAAAATCAAAAGTCTGCTGGTTTTGGTTTTGCCTTGATGTGATCAAATAAGTTCTCCCTCTCCCTCGGAACTGCTGAATCCCACCTGGCTTTCAAGAAAGGTATCAAACCCCTCTGTTTCAGAGCCATTTCCCTCCTGACAGCTACATCAATGAGCCCAACACCATCTGCTATGATTGTCTATGTATTTGTTGTTTGAGCATTCATTTTGCAGGCAGACACTTGAAGGATGTGAATCAGCAACATGTTGGCATAGTGTGTGAGATTTCCAGGGGAAAATGTCAGTAGTAAATTTACATCACATGCACGCCAGATGTGTCGATGTATTTACTTCACTTCCAGACTCCCCGGCTGGGTCGTTCCCCATCTCTACCTGCCATAGCCACTTCAAGCCAAAGGACATCCTGACACTGCGGCCGTGTGCTGCCCTTTCTGGCCCCCTGCTGTTCCACCCCAGCACCAGGGGCTGCTATATTGCCCTGGACTCTGATGGACAAGCTGCCACAAGGCGAGCGGGTTTCTGCAACGCCATCACCTTCAGCAACCGGCCGGTGGCTCTCTGTGAGCAGGTACGCCTCAAGGTGGGTGATGTGGATGGTATATGTTTGGCTTTGAGAAACTTTCTGCAGGTGCTGCTCCCTCATACCAATGTCTGTGTAGATCACTAAGAACCAGAGCTGCTGGAGTGGAGCTTTGCGTCTGGGCTTCACCGCCAGGAACCCGTCCCTCCTGGAGCCCTGCAGTCTGCCCAGATACTCCTGCCCAGACCTAGTAGCACAGAGTGGATTCTGGGCCAAGGCACTGCCTGAGGAGCTTTCAGACGAGGGGAGCATAGTCACCTTCTGGGCAGACAGAAAGGGTCGCGTCTTCTGCCAAGTGAACGACTCCGCGGTGGTGCTGTTCTTCGGCGGGGTGGACACTGCTGAACCGCTTTGGGCTCTCATCGATGTGTACGGCTTGACACAGGCTGTGCAGCTGTTGGGTGAGTCCTGACCTGCGCATGGCTCGGTACTGCAGAGGTCGGCATTGGCAACACCGCAGGACTTCAGGTCCTGCTCATTTGAATAAGATTGTGAACGCAGTTCATGTGACATCGCGCGATTAATGGGGCAAACGCCCCCTGCTGAACAGCTCGTGATCAAAAGAGTGAAACCGAGTTCAGCACAACAAATACATGGTACATGCGGTCCAGCTAGTAAGTGACCTGGGTGGGAGATTGTCATTGTACCAGCCAACAAGCAGGTGACACCAAGCTGTTTTGGGCACAGCAGCAGGTGTTCCAGTAGGAATCCAGGTCACAGCCCATGGTTGGACCCCAGTTGCCGCCGCTTACCCTGCGTGGGCAGCTGGAGGGACCGTGTTTGCTTTGTAAGCTGTGGCTCCAACTGTTTTATTTTAAAGCAAAACAATGAGTGGGGTACAATGTGTTTCTGTAACCAGAGCTGTGTGAAAAAGTGCTGAATCAATGCCATCCTGACTATGGGGGGGAGGAAATCCATGTGATCAAGAGAAAACTACTGTGTGTCTCCACAGACAGTGGGCCAGTGCCAGACTGCCTACAGCCACACTCCTGCCACCAGGGGGCGCCTCCACAACTGGCCTTCGCTGCTGTATGTCCTGTGCCTCAGAATTGCTTCAACTCCCAGCAGTCCCACCTTCTGCCTGCACACCTAGACAGCGACCTGCAGCTGCATGCTTTCTGTGAGGCACAGCCACAGCTGCAGGGTGAGCAGATGCCGGTGGGGTCAGGCAGCACCCTGCTGTTCACCAGCCGCCCACTCCGAGCCCACGAGACTGTTTTTGTCTCGGTGACCAAGTCCAGCCCAGCCGAATGCGGAACACTCACCTGGGGGGTGACCTGTCATGACCCCAGAAGCCTGTGGCCCCCAAACTTGCCACCTTCCGCAGAGGCCCAAACAGAGAGTGAGGAGTTCTGGGCTCTCAGCAAAGTCCCTGCCCCTCTGCAGAGTGGTGACATCCTCAGCTTTCTGGTGGACCGTGGTGGGCGGCTTGTCATGCGACATAACGGCATTCACGTTGGCGGGTCAGAGGCCTCTACGGACACCTGGCCACACCTGTGGATGTTCTTCTGTCTGCAAGGGGCTGCGGTGCAGCTCAGGATGCTGGGTGAGTCTATGGCAGGAAGTTAAATTGCCTCTTTCAATGCTTTCCTCCTGTCCCTCAAGAAGTGGGCACTCATTTAACACCTGTCTCTGCAAAGAGCGTCTGACACACAAAATACAGCTTCAGGGCTGTGGGTTCAATTCCAAATCAGTCTGTATGGAGTTTGCAAGTTCTCTCTGCTCATCTTGGTTTCTTCTGTGTGTGCTCTGGTTTCCTCTCACGGTCCAACCCCAGAACTGAATGACCCCAAATTGTTCAGTGTGTGTGTGTGTGTGTGTGTGTGTGTGTGTGTGTGTGTGTGTGAGAGAGAGAGAGAGAGAGAGAGAGATTGCACTGTGAAGGACTGGTGTCCTGTTCAGAATGTTACCTTCATTTCCCAACTTAAATAGCTGCTAAATGAATTAAACTAGTTACTTGTTTCTTTGTCTCTGTTTGAAAATAAATTTAAATGAATGGACCGGTATAGATCAAAACTATAATTAGCTATTTGTTATGCAGACCTACCAAAATCCACAGAATTATTACTTGCCATTGGTTCACAAAGTGCACATTTTATTTAATAATTCCAACCTGCTGTAACCAGCCTTATGGCAATATTCTGGAAATGTGGAGTGCAAAAGGAAAATGAAGTCTTTTATAATTTATGCAGCTGTCCCATTAAAATTAAACCATGGGTGTCTTTTCTCATACACAACTGTTTGGTTTCACAGTACAGGTGTCCCCCTACTTATGAGCATAAAGTGTAAAATCTGAAAATCACTCCACACTTGGCTCTTGTTACTCGCAAGCATGAAAAAACATATTTAAATATATTAACATATGTAATTGTTCAGCTTTACCAGTGAAATGTCAAAGTTGTGCATAAAATAATATTTTAAACCATTTTTATACTTTTATACTGTATTTCCCTGTAGCCTCGAGTGCAACAGTAAACAATGGAAACTGAGACTAAATGACATGGCTTTTCTAAAAAAACCTTCTACTGTGCAATCTGAGCTCCCTTCCCTTTTCCTTTATTTTACTTCCTGATATCATCAGCGTGGCTTCTTCGATGACTTCATGCTGGGTGTAGAACACTTTTGCCCACTCATTGGAGACGTATGTTTACTGAAAGGCTTTGTAATGATCGGCCCTGTTTACATTTTTCTGTACCGACCCCTCCCAACCTGGTTTTAACCATGGTACACTGAGTCACAGTGGACACCATGAAGGCCTACATTTTGAGAAAGAACAATGACATTGTGTGATTGCAGGGTCAGCAGAATTACCTGGACAACAAGACCCACTGGCCCTTGGCACAGCCCCCAAATTGTCCTCCTGCTCCACTGCCAATGGGCTATGCACCAACAGCTCTGAACCCCCTATCGGTGCCAGTCACATGGGGACCTTCGGAAAATACCCAGGAGGTCAGTGTGCCAACATCCCTACTTCCTAAAATGTTATTTTATTGACTTCTTAAACCTTCACTGAGGGTGTCCCTTCATTCTTATATTCTTATACTACAGATGGTCCCTGACTTACGATGGGGTTCTGTTCCGATAACCCCATTGCAGGTTGAAAATATTGTTAAGTTGAAAATGCATTTAATACACCTACCCTACTGTCAACCCTGTGGACGCTTCAGGAACGGAACGTAGTCGGTCTCTCCGCTCCCGTCTTCAGATTGAGCACTGATTGGATCACTGACTGGCGTAGGAACCCATCGTGGACTGGATTTAGTTCCTATCTGGACTTCCCGTCAGTGCTCAGTTTTCGCTGCCCCTTGTGAACTTTCCTGCAACCACTGTCTTGCTAAGACCTTGTATTTTGCTTTTTTTGAATTGAGGCATCTTGCATTTTTGTTTACTGCCAGTTGCTAATGTTTAGCGCTAGTTCCTGGCTAACGGCAACACTTTGTCGGAAACAGCACTCAGAATTTAACGTTACTTAAACTCATTGCCATGGTGTCTCACAATTGCTTCCACCCACCCACCCACACCATAACACCTAGCGAACATCATAGCCTAGCCTAGTCTACCTTAAAAGTCACTACGGGCTTTCTGCTTTTATGCAGCTTTCAGGAGACATGGGGTGTTTTGTAGACATGATGGATGCACAAAACACAATGTAGATACAGGGGGTTATCCAAAAAAAAAATTGGTTGTATCGGTTGTATACACTAGCGACCACATGGCAGACTGGGAGATGCAGATCACTGCTGCTGCCTAACATAATGAAAGAATATCCTATTACATATCGCTTGCCAGGTAAAAAAAAAAAAAAAAATCAAAATTCAACATTCAAAGTACGGTTTCTACTGAATGCACATTGTTATTGCACAATCGTAAAGTTGAAAAATCATAAGTTGGACCATCGTAATTCGGGAACCATCTATACTCGTAGTGAAGGGCTCCATTGTTTCTCCATTGTCCCTTTCAGTTAAACACACCATTGTTTTGACAGTAAAATCATTAAGTTGGTATGTTTTCTGTAGGAACATGTGGAAGCCACCCTGTCATTCTTCCAAAATCCTTCCCATCGTGTCCTGTTACCCCGAAGGAGGAATGCACCATCTGCTGTGAGAACCTGGTGGACACCGTCATCTATGCCTGTGGGCATATGTGCCTTTGCTACTCGTGTGGCATAAAACTGAAGAGCATGCCCAGTGCCTGTTGCCCCATATGCCGGATGCTAATCAAAGACATCATCAAGACCTACAACAGCATGTAGACTCCATATTCGACAAATCCACAGCCTACTGCAGTTCTTTCACAGGAACATCCTTTATCCCAGAAACTGTGATGGCTGCAAAGGAAATCTGCTAGAAACAGTCAACGTCTTTCTCAAACCGGCATCTTCAAACCCAGCAGTTATGAATCATGGTCCAGTCAGAAATCCATGAGTAATACACGAACACAGACATCATTTAGTTTCATTAGAATCGCATCGAAATTTTGATACACATTGAAGCTCTGTTGTCAAGTGTAACATATTAGAAAGAGGCTAATTATAATTCTGTCATTCATAATCTGAAAGGAAGTCTAGTTCACTGAGATTTTGTTTATATTTTATATCTGATTTATACCATCTGATTTATTTCAACACATTCAGTTTGTCCATCTGACAAACACCAACAGACAGATAACAGATGGATTAAACATATTTTGAAACATTAGCACATGAATAAATAGCAAATGTGTTCATTTTGTTACTGACGTTCCAAATGAATACAGATACAGTTAACTTTACAGTTAAATTTTGTACTTGCTAATTTGCTCACTGCCATGTAGTGGATAAAATAGCCAAAAAAATCTAATGGCTTAAAATGAATGAGATAAAATGCCATCGCAGAACAAACTGAATATTGTAAACTGAATATAGTTTTCAGTGGTATAATTTTCTTGAGGATAATAAAGATGAATATTTCCATTCAGTGTTTATTTATTAAAAATAGAGTCCAAGTTTTTATCAGTGTGAATTTTGTTCTCTGAACTAACAATACAGTCCCACAATGCATCAGTTTTCCCACATAAATTGAGGAGTATAAACAATGAAAGCAGTTCACTTTTAAAATGATTCATTTTTAAATGATTTAATTCAAAAATTATATAATGCGTGCATCACATACACAGCAGAACCTGTTCTTCATACTGCAAGTCATGAAGTGTTTTTGGTTGGAAATAAAGTTCAAAGGAAATAAAAACACCCAAAAGCTCCTCACAGCACCAGTTTACCACTGAGGTCTTCAGTGCAGCATGAAGTGGCACCTTCTCAGTTTCCACTCCTTCCAAATCATGCCAATAAATTCTTCGCCACGGTTGTGTCCTGATGTCTTATCATAGAATTTTGCTCTGTGATTCTAGTTTGTAACATATGGGCTCACACATGAATATATTAACACTTAACACTTAAATATGGCTTTTCTAAAAAGGATAACTGTAAATGATAGGTTCTTGGTACAGTTCTGATTTTTACTCCATTTTTACTGGGGGAAACAGTTTTAATAAGGAATTTTTAAATATTTGTTTCAATTGAATGCCTTGTTACTGTGTTAAAAGATGGTCATTTTCTTTCTTTTTCTGGAATGAAATTCTTTCACTTATATGGTATGTTGTAGCCTATTTGTACCATAACTCCCACTGCCTGTAAACAACCTTTGTGGCACTCAAGTTACTCCTTTATTTAATCCTCTAGCCAGAGTGTGAGTGGGACTTTCTTGTATTATTCCTGTTTTGGTTCATCTTTTTAAAGGATACTTTTTTCTTTTTGGTCTGGTCCGGAATCTTGGACCACCACAACCATAAAGGAACCTGATGAGGTCTTCAACCTCCTTGTGGTGAGAATCAGACGTGGAGATGTGGATTTACTGGAGTTCGCTATGTAACAGGTGGGGCTTTGCAGGATCTCCAAGTCTGAGTCTTGATGCTCTGGGTCACCTAATGTCGTGTAGAACTGCTGAGATGAAACTAGTTCCGGGTGCTCCCCCTAAACCCAATTCTCTCGATCAGCTGTGTTATTTTTGTGTACTGGGTTCATGCCATGAGCATGCAGGTAGCTTAGTGATTCAGACCCACACACTGCAGTGGTAAAGCCCTGGTTTTAAAGATCCTTCCTGCTGCATTACCTTGAAATCATACAGGAAAAAAATGTCCATCCATCCATCATTATCCTTAAGCATTTGTCTTGATCAGAGGCAGTGTGGAGCCTACCCAGAAAACACAAGGCAAGGCTAGGAGGGGTATGCTAGGAGACTTCTGTATGTAATCGTGTTCCTTAATGGGGGGAACTTGAATAAATATAGAAGCTACGTCAGAGCACGGTCACACGTCTTTTTTCAATTTAGTGACGTCATAGCTTAAATCTTTAGATGTACAATACGTAGCCTATGTGTGTCACTTTCGAGGTTTGCAGGGAAATAAAACGGACGACAAACTGAAGAACGACGACGCTGTAGGGACAATTGTCTGGTTCGCCTTTTCCGCCCGCATGAAGTCTGAGTCAAGCGAGCGCCACCGCGCATGCGCGCCGCGGTAACGCGCTTTCCGCGCTGTCGCTTTGACAGTTTTCTTGCGTTGCGGTGTATGTGTCTGTGAGGGAATATCGGAGCAATTTGGAGCACTGGTGTTGGATTCGAAGTACAGGACTTTGTCATTTGGCAGAAGAAGGGATTTTACTCTCTTATTTACCATTTTGTGTCCCCAAGAAGGGCGTTTAAGAGAGGAAACCGCATGACGAGGCGGCCGGCACCTGGGCCGCGTTGACGGGACCGACACTCCCTCAAAGTCCGTATGAAGTGATCATTTCTGCATCATTCACGCCTTTATTTCTTCACTTTTTTTAAGGGAAACTCGAGTTTTAACCAGAGATTTAACAGCTACATGTTGGTCTGTCTGAAAAACGGCAGCGAAGGGCGGTTTTACATACAGTTTTAGCTCTGGGCTGTTAGCCCCTTTGCTAAATTAAACTTAAACAGTTTTTAAATCTCACCGGTTTTTTGCGGAAAGACTGCAGGTAGTGGAGGGCTTCGTGTAAATAATCTTAGTGGACTTTTTTTAGTCAAATGGAGGAATAACGTTTCATCGCCCCGAATCCCGCTAATCTTCCGGTAAAAAAAAAGTCAGTTTGGCGAGAAAATGTCGTTTTTTAATTTCCGCAAGATCTTTAAATTGGGGGCAGACAAGAAGAAGAAGCAGTACGAGCACGTCCACCGCGACGTGAACCCCGAGGAGGTGTGGGAGATCATCGGGGAGCTTGGAGATGGAGCCTTCGGCAAGGTCTACAAGGTAAACATGGGGTAACGGTCACGAACACCTCAGCTGGGCTCTACAGGGTAAACATGGCTAAAACACCTCAAGGGCGAAGGCTCCCTTCGTCATTGTGCGCTTTTTCTGAACAAAATGTAGTTTCTTCTGGATCACGGTGAACAATACCCTGAGCAGACAAAAGATGGGTACATAGCACAGACAAATTGAGGTAGGCAGTTGATAAACAATAGGTAGGAGGATCATGGATAGATGAATGGGTGTAAATCATCAGTGGTGATGCTAGAAGAGGTGGTCGATGCTAATGGTAGTGATCAGTCTGCAAGGTAAACGTGGGGTAATGGTCCTTAAAACACCTCAGCTGAGGTCTACAGGGTAAAATACATAAATGTAAAAAAAAAAATAAATAAATAAAACACTCATTAAAAACATCTTTTCTGAGTTATAAAAGGTGAGGAACCTAGTCTTACTGGAGGTAAACACTGGATATTATTCACTCACGACATCTCACATGAAGTTGAAGGTGAAGAATATGTCACCTGAGATCCCCAGAGTAAAGATGATCTAATTGGGGATCTACAGGGTATGAGATCTCCAGGTGCTCCACAGCCTCATTGCTTAATGTGTAGAGGTGATTTCAGTGGTCAAAGTGAGGGGAACTGTTCTTGTTTCAATGTTGTCTCAAGCTTCAGCTGCAACTGAACAGAGCAATAATGTGAAAGGTGTTGATAACCAGGTTCAAACACTATTTAGGTCGTGTTGTAGACCCACTCTGAAGAGTTCAGACCACACTGACCTTTGTGTCAGGACCACCCAAATTGAACACTTATTGCGGTGATGTTCTTGGTCTCAAGCAAATTTAATAAATTCACTTGAAGATTTTTTTTCAAACTTGCAGGGGGTGGACATGGGGAAAAGTCCAGAGTATTTGAAATGTAACTTCACCTTAATATTTTTATTATTCTGTAGTATTGTGCTATGTACTACAGTAACACTTATATCCTACTATAATGAGTAATGAATATGTAATGGACCTAATAAAATGAAATAGCCCTGTAGTTGAAAAATACATACAGTAGTTTGCAAAAGTATTCAAACACCTTGAAAGTTATGAAAAATGACTAGATTACAAATTATACTTATACACATTTTTTCTAATCAGTATCTTTATTGTGAACTCTTGCGCTTTAACGCTGAATTCTGCCATCACTATGAAGTAAAAGCAGAGGTCAGTGGATGGTGGAGGAAAGGTGCATAAATCCACAGTATGAAGAGCAGCGAATAAAACTCTGTGAGTGGCAAGAAAGATACCACTGCTGAAAAATGATAAATGTCTAGTGTTTGCCAGAAGTGTGGGAAAATGCAGGTCGAAAGTTGAAGGAATAATGGGTGGAGCAAAATACAGGGAAATGCTGTAGGCGAACTTGCTTCGGTCTACTAAGAAACTGAAACTTAGGAGAAAACTCACCTTTCAGGAGAGCAGTGATCCCAAGTGTAAAGCTAAAGCAATAGACAAAAAGGTGAAGAAGGTTCTGACCTCAGTCCTTGAGATTGTGTGGCAATATATGAAAATTGCAGCCCATACGCTTCATTCAAGCAACCTGAACAACCTGCTGCAGATTGGCCAAGATGAATGGGGGAAAAACACTCCTGAATGGTGTGCCAAGCTGGTATTTACCCCAAAGGACTTAAGCTGTTATTGCAGCAGAAGGTGACTCTACCAGATATTATTGTGTGGGATTGAATAGCAAGCAGAACATTTGAAGTTTTAATTTTCAGTAAAATATCTTCAAATAGCTAATTTTAGCTCTAAAAATGAGTTAGAAAATATGATTTCACAATTAAAAATACTGATTGTAAAAAATGTGCAAGTATTTGTAATCCATACAGAGCTAAGTTTCAAGGGGTTTGAATACGTTTTCAGGGTATTTGTACACTATAGTGAACTGTATGCAAAAAGCAGTGAATCAGATTCGATCAACACAATTTGGATCAGAACGCTGCTACCGGAAACTGAGGGGCGCTATGGGAACGGATAGTTCTTAACACTGTCAATGGTAATACGTTGTTTTTCTTTTTTGAGTCTATCAAAATTAAACATTATGCTACATATTTAGTTATTTTCTACTACAATATTTATATTTTCCTAATGATGAAAAATAGGTTTTTTTTTAACATTTGATTTTTTTTTTTTTTTTTTTGCATTTTCCTAGAATATTTTTGTCACTATGCCTGTGAAATCCAGAAAATTACGGATATACTATTTACAGTAAAGATATTGGTTAGCATTTGCTTCACGATCATGTGTTTCTACATATATTTCATATATTCTCACATCAGCTGAACTTGGCTGTCAGCATCTCATCCATCCTGTCATCTTGCATTGTGTTCATATTTCCAAGTAGATATTTAGGGAGTAATGTGCTTTGAAAACCAAGGTGCTGCACCTTTGTGATACTGATAAAAATTATACTGTGTGTCACTAGAAGTGTTGCTTAGCTGTTTCAAAATATTTGACTTGTGTAACTTCAGACTTGCCAGTCTATCTCTTTGTGTAACTGGACACTTCACTTCCTCTAGTCATCAGGATGCTGTTCTCTCAACAAGATCTTTGTCTGGGGCCTGTGGTGTCTTCATGGAGCTACTGTGAAGGGGACAAAGTTGAGACCTGCTTGTAACTTTGACACCTTGGGTGTTGAATACTAAGTCCCTTCTAGCTTTGTGACTCCTTTTTTCAGCTCCATTGAGGAAAATGAGGCCTGTTACTGGGTGGGAGTGGTGGTTCTCCGCTGATGTTTTATCAAACAGTACATCAGTAACGCAGTGACATAAGCGTTTCCATTTTTGGTCTTGCCTCCTCTAGCGCTGCTCTACATGTCAGTCTGATTTAATGACTTTTGAAAGCAGTTTAGTCAGAATGTTATTGTGGGAATCATTAATCACGGTGGCTGTACAGCATGGATTCTGACGTCTCCACAGTGAACAGCGTAAAAGCTGGTACACCGAGAGAATGCAGACGCACCCTCAGTCCTTCCTGAAATGTGCTGAGGAGGGAAGCCAGACTGTGTGAGTTGCTGCAATTGGTTGGCGGAAACAGGCGTGAAACCAACAGTGGAATGCTTGACGGTTGTTGAGGCAAGTCTCCAGTTGCATGCCGAGGTGCGGCCTGACTGAACCAGTGACGTACACCTATGTAAACAGCTGAGAGCAGGGTTTCGTCCTGCTTTCCTTTTTGCCTGTGGGCTGGCAGCCCGGATCCTCAGGAAGTGAAGAGAAGCACAAGTAGAATCCTGGGCAAGCGGCCTAAGGGCCAGCTGGGAAGGAGACCACAGTGTGGCTGTAGTTACTGCAGTCGGTTTTCCAACTCACCTCTGCTACCATAGTAAATCCCTGAGAAACAACACAATAATGTCATTGAACCCACAATGTAGCAATCGCATGATTACGGGCTTAGATATGGTATAATACTAGAGTACATACTATGAGAAAGGTCTTTATTTACTTAGTGCTAAAACAGGTCATGTGAGCACTCTCATTAACTACTGAAATATTCTTCTCACGTAATGGATGTAATTCAATCCTCAAAAAGTGATTTTAATTTGCTTATATTTCAAAAAAGTAAGCTCTTAAGGCCATTAGTTTAAATGAGCAAATGTACCATAAAATTGACGTCTGTTTTTCCACAAATTGTGTTTCCACCAATTCCTGCCTTGTCTGTTTAACATGAAGAAAATCTAACTGAAAAGAAAGTCCAGATTATCAGAATGCTACCTAACATAACCACATAACTGCTGTAATCTGTCATGTTGGTAGCCATCTTCTGCCAAGATGTCCATCTGTGTAAATATGTGTTGCGCTTGATGCTTTTTTCATTTACTTTGTGTCCACAAGGTTAGAAACAATCAGTGTACAGTGCCATATAGGGAATAAGTGGTACTGCATTTGTTATAAAAGAATATTAGCAAGTCATTAATAATCTTCCCTTTTGCAAACTTTATCATTTAAAGTTTTTATATAAGGCTTTGATTTTTCAAATTTTAGCACTTGGACACTTTCTTGTTTTTAGGCTCAATATTATAATAGTTGGTAGTTTTATGCCAGGGGTATCAGGGACAGATTGAGAGAGAGGAAATAAGCCTCACTATTACTGTTCATCCTAACAGGAACCATTTCCTCTCGAGCTCCCATATTGTGGCCAGAGGAAGCCATATAAGCGAAGAGCAGTAAGAAATGAAATGTAGGCACAGGACCTTCATGTTACATACCTCACACCTTTAAGATTTCCACTGATCTGCATTTACACATGTCTGTCAGGTTGTGGGATAAAGGCTGGGGATCTGTGTGTCTGTTGGGTTGTGTCTGTGCCTCCTGTCCCTGCCCGACCCAAGATTTCTTCCTGCTCTGGGTTCATGGCTGCTGCCTCTGTACTTCAGGCTCAGAACAAGGAAACAGGGATTCTAGCTGCCGCCAAGGTCATCGACACGGCGAGCGAGGAGGAGCTTGAGGACTACATGGTGGAAATTGATATCCTGGCCTCCTGTGACCACAAGAACATCGTCAAGCTACTTGATGCCTTCTACTATGAAACAAAGTTGTGGGTATGTGTCCTGGGAGCATGATGTACTATAGCACCAGACCTCACTGAAAGGGCTGTATAAGAGTGTTGAAGCCTCGCAAGTTCTGATGGTGATGACTTGATGCCTTTGTGTACTGATCAGCAGTGGTTAAATGGCTTGTGTCCTTGTGTTTGTGTGGTCTTCCCTCTTGCCTCCTGCAGATCCTGATAGAGTTCTGTGCAGGGGGTGCTGTTGATGCCGTCATGTTGGGTGAGTACTGTTTGTAGTCAGTTTTACACATCAGTCACTGTAACTCCCTTTAGAGTCTGCTGATTGAATGCAAGTAAATGTGCAGTGAACAGTACTGCCTGAAGCAGTGGTGAGTGTGTGTCATTTTCATTGGAACCTTCATCTCGGTCCCCTGCTGGAAACACATTCCTTCAAAGCTGGAAACTCTGCATTGTTCCCACAGTCACCTGTTGTGTAGCACCTGAGTGTAGCTGCAGTGCTAAGGCAGATTCAGTGACACCGAACACAGTTGTTTATGGCCAGAGGATTGCATGTGATACGTGAAATGGTCTGCAGACCACCTGAAATCAGTAAACTCTACACACTGCTGGAGAAATTAACTTTATACAGCTTGTTAACCAACAAATACGCATTTTCTGTTAGTAAAAAAAAGTTCACCTTTAAATTAGTCTCCACTTCAGATTGCTAGAGCATGGGGATCATCTGAGAACATGGTGTCCAGCTAATGGGAAAAATTATGCCTCTGAGGACGTGATCTGGTTACTCCAACACCTTGAGGTCACACGCAGGTCCGACTCATCCTTGGAGAAGTTTGCTGTTACTAATCCATTGTGTACAAAGCAGCTCTCTGCTTCATACTGCAAAAAACAGTTTGTGATTATGGTCGCAATCCGGTATGCCTCTACTTCATCTTATTTTAAACAAATGTTTGGTTTATGCTAAGCACTCTTATTATAGTGCCGTACAAGTAAGTTTCTTTCTCAGGGGATCCTACCTAAGGCGAGAGTGTGCCAGCCAGTAATGACAGGGACCCACGTGACATATCACAGGGAGACCTGTAGAGGGAGCAGAAGAGGCAACAAGTGCCACTGGGGGGGTAGGGCAACACAGCTGGAGGGCCAAGCTCAGAGTATGATGTTTGTGGGCTTCTTATAGAACTGGAGCGCCCCCTGATGGAGCCCCAAATCAAAGTGGTGTGCAAGCAGACCCTGGAGGCGCTGATATACTTGCATGACAACAAGGTGATCCACCGGGACCTGAAGGCTGGGAACATCCTGCTCACCCTAGAAGGAGACGTCAAGCTGGGTGAGTTAACGTGGTGCTTCCATCTACAGCTGTTATCATTATGTAATGTCCATGATTACGAGTGGCATGTAAATACAGAGACAGAGAGAGACATGCACACACACACCGTCTAACTCTCAAGGGTAATCAACACTAAAGCACACCCTTTCTCTGACCAGCTGACTTTGGCGTGTCGGCCAAGAATACAAAGACTCTACAGAGGAGAGATTCTTTTATCGGGACACCGTATTGGTGAGTCATATCCCCTCTGTCTCTCTGTTTGCTCGGTCTTACAAATGAAATATTGAAACAGGTGGGTGTAGATTCTCTCAGCTTCCCTCCTCTCCAGGCAGCTCACACCCATGTGCCCCTTCCTACAGGATGGCTCCAGAAGTGGTGATGTGTGAAACTTCCAAAGACCGGCCATATGACTTCAAGGCCGACATCTGGTCTTTGGGCATCACGCTGATCGAGTTGGCGGAGATTGAGCCCCCGAATCACGAACTGAACCCCATGAGAGTTCTGCTGAAAATAGCCAAGTCTGAACCGCCTACACTGACACAGCCATCACGATGGTGAGGCGTGGAAGCTCCTCCCACAGGCTCTCCGATATATCCTCTGTGCGGTTCTTGGTACTGACAGCAGTGCCATTGCTCTCCTGCAGGTCCTCAGAGTTCAAAGACTTTCTGCGGAAGTCACTGGACAAGAATGTGGACAACAGGTGGAGCAGTGCCCAACTACTGCAGGTGACCACTGGCTTCTGTCCTGGTTGGGAGGGAGTTTAGTGGGGTGGGGTCAAGTCTTTATTAATTGGATGGTTGTTGCTCTTCGTGCAGCACCCATTTGTCACAAGTGTGACTGACAACAAGCCTCTGCGAGAGCTCATAGCTGAGGCAAAGGCTGAAGTAACAGAGGAGATTGAGGAGGCCAAGGAGGAAGAGGAGGACGAAGAGGCTGACACGCAGCTAGTAAGTAGAGTTTAAACAGTACCACGAATTTTGCTGTGCTCTACTCTGTGTGTGTGTGTGTGTGTGTGTGTGTGTGTGTGTGTGTGTGTGTGTGTGTGTGTGTGTGTGTTTTTTTTTTTTTTATTTTATTACATTGTGGTGTGGGGTACACTGATGTGTATGTATGTGTTTGTTGTTGCAGCTGGAGCCCGGACATCACCGTGCTCCATCTGAAATCAGTGCTGGGAGTTCAGAGGATGAGAAGCTTTCGCAGGGGACCTCCATCCTGCAGTCCGTGACAGAGAAGAGGGAGGAGGAGCACACTGAGAACAAGGCCAATGACAAGCTCTCTGATGAGGGCACCAGTGAAGTCAACAAGACTGACCATAAAAAATTGGCTGAGGTGAATGTTGTGGAGCCTGTGGAAAATAATGGAGCTGATGTGGAGGCACCTCCAGCTGAACCAGACATTGTATCACATACTGAGCAACCAGCAAAGACCACAGAGGTTGTGGTCAATGCAGATACAGTAGGCCCTAGCCAGGAAGTGTTAGAAGACAGCAAGCAGTTCAAGGAAACAGGCCCTGAAGAGACACCCAAAGCACTTCTGTCTCAAAGCAAAGCAGTGGACACTCCCTTAGACATCCCCCCTGAGGTGTCCGGGCATGATGAGACGATTCAGTCAAACACAGCAAGTGGGAAGGAGAAGGACTCGGACTCAGGGAGCACCGTGGTTGCAGACAACAGCAGCGATGATGTGAACCTCTCTATCTCAAGTTTCCTGTCCAAAAACAAAGAGTCCGGCTCGCTCTCCCTGCAGGTGAGCCTGAGGTGAGATGTGCTGTTTGCTTGGTGAACTGCTGGAACATGTGCTGACAGCCTTCTCCTCCACAGGACATCAAACGGCAGAAGAAGACCCTGAAGAAGACCCGTAAGTTCATGGTGGATGGCGTGGAAGTGAGTGTCACCACGTCAAAGATAGTCACAGACAATGACACCAAGAATGAAGAGATGAGATTCTTAAGGTAAGATGTATTAAAAAAAATGTTTCAGGTTCACACTTAATTCCAAGTGTGAGCCCTGTGTGCGTTAGCTGTATCTTT
The DNA here is from genome assembly GCA_018136845.1 of Heterotis niloticus. Lineage (NCBI taxonomy): Eukaryota > Metazoa > Chordata > Actinopteri > Osteoglossiformes > Osteoglossidae > Heterotis > Heterotis niloticus. The sequence goes on from CM030900.1 coordinate 15,327,908, forward strand.
TGCTGTCCTCTACAGACGTCAGGAGCTGCGTGAACTGCGGCTGCTGCAGAAGGAAGAGCAGAGAGCACAGCAGCAGCTGAGCACCAAACTGCAGCAGCAGCGTGAGACCATCTTCCGCCGATTCGAGCAAGAAATGACGGTGAGGGTCACCAACAGCAAGGGGCATCATGGCAAATGACCGGAATGCGTAGTCCAAAAGTTTACATTACTAAGAGGGGGTGCCGCTCTGTCACTCAGGGAAAGAAGCGTCAGTATGACCAGGAGATGGAGAGTCTGGAGAAGCAGCAAAAGCAGACGGTGGAGCGTCTGGAGCAGGAGCACACAGCCCGCCTGCGCGACGAGGCCAAGCGCATTAAGTCGGAGCAAGACAAAGAGCTGGCGAAGGTCCAGGCTACCATGAAGAACCGCAGGAAGGAGGTGGGTGCTTCCTGCTGACTCCGTGCCACCAATGATTCTTTGCATGAGGGAGCAAAGTGTCATCATGGTTAGGTGGTGACAGTGATTGGTGGTGTGTCAGTCACTGTGGATGCTTGTCAGGTGATGTCATGGGACTCTGTCGTTATGATTGGTTAATGGTTCTGGGCTGAGCTTCTTTGTGATACGACTTGTTTCTGGGAGGGTGAACTACAGGCATCATTCTCTGTGGTTTCACCAGGGTCTCTTGTTAATCACTGGGGTCACCTGTCCTCTTCACATGTTCTGGGAGTTTCCTTTCTCTTTGCAATGAGTAAATCATGCTTCTGTCTTTAGGACTTTATTCATTCAAAGGTGTTTAAACACCCTCAGGTATGCAAGGTGCAGTTATCGCAACTGCTAGCAGAGGGCACACTGTTCTGGGTCTTTAAATATACACCTGTGGTGTCCAGCTTGATCTGGCTTCAGTAACAAGGTGTGGTGTTTCTGGGATACACGGAGAGCTGAATCATGCCTAGAGGTGGAATTGTTGAGGGCTGAGGTGGTCACTGAGGGCTGACTCCTCCCTGATGGTTGGGCACGTCCCTCGCTGCATTGCTGCTGATGGCGCATGCAGTACTGAAGACATGCATGTTCTCCATACGAATGGCTGCTGACCCCACAGGTGAAGGAGGAGGTGGGGCTCTCCCCCAAACACATGAGAAAACAGCTCATGAAACGCTTAAAAGAGGACCTCTCACACATCGAGCAGGAAGAGGTAATTGAACTCCCACTGTACTCTCCACTGCTGTGGCATCTCTGATCTTTAGCCAACTTTAACCATCCCTCTCGGCAGCTTGTGAACTTAGGACTTCATGTTTTTTTCCTGTCGTGTCTTGGTTTGTATGTGGTGATCTGTGAAGAAGTGTCACTAGTGGGCTCCTGGACTACACACTTTGTCACAAAAAACTCCAAATGAGATAAGCCTAAATGGGGTGTTGCCTGGGAGGGTTGTGACTTCATGCCTGGATGTCTGTTTGTTCCAAGGAGTTATCGGACAACATGGTCATAGGTGGACTGGCAGGAGTTAATACCTGAATAGCTGAAAATAAGCCCAAAGGCTGTTTGTGTAATGTGTGTCTGGATGGTGGTAGACACACTGCAGGGGCCTCCAGCTTTCCACCATATGCAACATTACACTGCAGCACCTCAACTTTTCCCTGGTTTGCCTTCGTTCTCTTTTGTTAGTTAATATGTGTTCCCTAGGTTAAGTGTATAATACTCTGCGTATATGTGTGAGAACTGTTGTTTACCATGAAAGTTGTACTATACATTGACCCCTGTTTGGGGTTTAGTTTAGTTATACCCATTTAATGTATGGCATGACCTATGTGGTGTGTGCAGTGTGTCCCATGAGTTGACTCACATTGAGTTCTCTCTGTGTGTGTGTGTGTGTGTGTGTGTGTGTGTGTGTGTGTGTGTGTGTGTGTGTGTGTGTGTGTGTGTGTGTGTGTGTGTGTACAGGAGCAGGAGTTCCTCCAGAAGCAGCAGCAGGAGCTGGACAGCACCTTGAAGAAGATCATCCAACAGCACAAGCAGGAGATAGCCAACATTGAACGTGACTGCCTCAACAGCAAACAGCAGCTCATGAGAGGTCAGAGGTCACTGCCATGTTGCAATCTTGCTTGCCCCCCTGCTAATGTGTCTTGTTTTTGTAATGTGCAAGTGTGTCTGCTCTGTCCAGCACGGGAAGCTGCAATGTGGGAGCTGGAGGAGCGGCACCTGCAGGAGAAACATCAGCTCCTGAAACAGCAGCTGAAAGACCAGTATTTTCTACAAAGACATCAGCTGCTTAAGAGACACGAGAAGGTGTGGCCAAGTGTGTGTTGTGCATGAAGATGGGTGTGTGTGTGTGAGAGAGATAGAGAGAGTGTTTGTTTAACATCAGGCTTCATGTGTGTGCTGCAGGAAATGGAACAAATGCAGAGGTACAACCAGAGGCTCATGGAGGAACTGAAGATGCGCCAGACGCAGGAGAAGGCCCGGCTGCCCAAGATCCAGCGCAGCGATGCCAAGACCCGGATGGCCATGTTCAAGCAGAGTCTGCGCATTGCTCCCAGTGGAAACCCAGAGCAGGACAGGGATAAAATCAAACAGGTACTATGGCTCATTTACACTAAGTGCTCAGTCACTGCTTTGAGCTGTGCTTCAGTAAGAACCTTCGAACGCAGTTTATACCTGACACTGTGTTTGTGTGCGTCGAGCAGTTTTCCTTACAAGAGGATAAGAGGCAGAAGACAGAGCGTCTGCACCAGCTGCAGAAGCACGAGAACCAACTGAGGGACATACAGCTGCAGGGCGAGAGCAACGTGCGAGAACTGCAGCAGCTGCAGGTACGTGGCGTGGCCCTGTCTGGTGCTAATGTGACATGCACGCACTAATGAGGCATGCAGGCCGTACACCCACGCTGTTGAGGTGTGCTGACCATTACATGAGCACCAACGAGATGTATTTTCTCCAACAGAACGAGAAGTGCCACCTTCTGGTTGAGCACGAGACACAGAAGCTGAAGGAGCTGGATGAGGAGCACAGCCAGGAGCTTAAAGACTGGAGGGAGAAGCTGAGACCGAGGAAGAAGGTACCGTCCCTTTCTAACCTTCGTTGCTGGATAACTGACTCACAGCTGTGTGTTTACTTGTTGTTCTTGTAGTGAAACGTATTGAATGATGATTTAAATCCTGTTTTTGGCTGTGATCATGTTTGATCTCTCCAGGCTTTAGAGGAGGAGTTTTCCAAGAAGTTGCAGGAGCAGGAAGTCTTCTTCAAGATGAGCGGCGAATCTGAGTGCTTAAACCCCTCTACTCAAAGTCGCATCTCTAAGTTCTACCCAGTGCCCAGCATGGAGTCTTCAGGGCTGTGACCGCAGAGCCACCACTGCCAGCTTCCTTGTGACAATCGCGACTTCACAGCTGAGTTTTGTTCTTCACTCTGCAGTTGCAGCAGTGACACAGTTCTGTTCCATTCAGTTTAGCAGTTTTCATTTACTTCTCTAAGATTATGATTTTTATTTATTTTTTATTTTTTTTATGTTTGGCAGCAATCAGGCTGAAGTGTGCCAAGCTTTGTGTTTTCCTGTTGGAAGTGGTGATTATTAATGTGTCTGATCCGTGCGTCCTGTGTGTGTGTCAGAGATTCATTCTGCTCATATTTGCAGATTTCCTTTACAAAGCCAGGAGTTCATTCTTAAATTGTCTTGTAAGCTGAACCCTCATAAAAGGAAGTCCAGAATAGCAAGAAGGCAACGTAATAATGTACCTGCAGTAATGGCTACCAATCACATGTAAGCCCTCTCTGCTAAATGTAAAGCATTGTTTGTGATGGGCAAGCAGCAAACAGATCAATATTGAAATTGCCTTTCAAGAGAATCTTGTGCATTTTACAGCTTTAACATGTAACTGTTAGCTAAGGTTTTCCTTTGCCTTTTGGGCTTTGTTTACTGCTTCCTTTAAATTTTTTTGGTTTTAATGGTCACAGTGATGATAAATGTTTTTTGTTTCCGCATTTCTGAGAAATTGTTGTGTGCAGCACATGGCTATTAGAATGGAAATGCACAGGAGGCTGCCGGGCCCCCCCATCGCGATGAGAGGGGGTAGTGCTGCTTGATGTTGTCAAGACTCTGAACTGAATGATCTTTTTTCCTAAGCCAGTTTTGCATGATGTTGTTGTGGTCCCTGGGCAGGAATGTTACATTTTTTATTTAAATTTGGGATGTGATTCAAATTGTGCACAAAGTTATGGAAGCGAGTTGTGAGGATATGGCTGAGTGAGAGCCCTCTGCTGCAAGGCAGCTCGGTCGCCCCAGTCACCTCCTGATCCAGTGCTAGGGGTCCACCATCCTCACCCAGGGCAGCAGGTTTCAAGCATGGACTTGTAGCTGAAAATTTGGTAGCTGAAGCCACACTTCTAGTTACTGCTATAGTACCCTTAATGGAGGTATGTCCCAAATTACACTAGCAAAAAAATACCCCGCTCCAAAATGGGTCAGATGCTGTAAGTTGCTTTGGAAGAAAACTTGCTGCTTTTCAGAACTTTTCATTAAATCAACCAACAAAGCACTCCTGTCTTCAGTGTTGAGCGCCTCGTGTTGCTGCATCATTTGCGAGAGCTGTTATTTTTATATTGATTTGCTTTTTAAAGAGCAACAGCTGTATAATATTATTATTGTTGTCATATTTTTTATAAAGGTGTTAGAAGCTGTGCTGCTTGTTGCCATTTGATGGGCAGGGCAGTCTGTCACAGCAAGTATGGTGATGACTCAGATGCCAAATGGTTTTGTCCTCAATCCATTTATACTACTGCAGCGCATGCGTGTGCGAGTGTGTGTCAGAGAGAGGAGTACAGGTAGAAATAGGTATGAAATAAATGACGGCCAGCTGTGAGTTCACTGGGGCAAGAGCAGCTTTGACCAGCGTTCACACCTTACCCAGTCATCTGAGTGCCAACTAGTTAACATTCATTAACCAGATAAAATACCCACCGGTGTTGGTGGAGGACAAGGGAATGTGGAGTCTTGCTGCTTACAGCATGATGCTGTGTCACCTTTTTAAGGTGAATGTTTGTGGCCCGATGGAAGACGCTTTGCTTTTCCGGTGAAACGTGTGACCGCTGGGGAAACACCGGTGGTCTGGATATTCCGGTGTGACTCAGTTTGTTGTCTTGCATGACTGCATCTTTCCTCTGGCCTCAGTGGTGGGTGTCAGATATGCGGAATTATTAAATCAGTCTCCTGGCAACCTTTAGCTACACTGAATTTTTTGTTCTTAAATACATATTCTTGTGTTTGGTTACGTTATAAATTATTTTTTATATTTTTTTACTCAGCACTGCAAGATGGGTGGTCACTGTGTTTTACACACTAGAAAAACATCCCCCAATGCTTAAAGCTAAGTGTGCAGTAAATCTGGAGATTGTGATAATGATGCTCCTCGCCCACATCTGACTTTTTTTGACGGCATCTTTACTCCATTGATCCGAAGCAGCTGGCAGCTGTAACTCAGGATCAGGGAATTGCTGAAGAACCTAATGGCTGATGTACGAGGTTGTCAGACCTCCAGTTATGAACCTGTAGATGTTCCACTCGATCCTGTTTGGCTGTCTCCCCCCCCCCACCCCCACCCCAGACGATGGATATGACCGTGTAATGTTTTTACTCTGTGGATCACATACATTTTTAAAAAGTAAGGCATTTTAAATGGCCTTTTCAGATCAACATTGTACTGTAAATAAACCATTTACTGTATAAGTATGTATCGGCAGTCGTGTGGTTAAGTTTTCACTGTGGCAACAGTAAGACAGGTTACCAGGTTAGAGGTCAGGTTACCATAGTGACAGTAAACTGGTTCAGAACCATTTACGCGACCCTATTGGTCAGGGTGTCATTTTGACATGGGGTTTAACAGTCCTGTCCTTAATGTCTGTAGTGATGGCGCCTCGGAGATAGGAACTTGAACCTCACTGCTGTACGTATGTGGGAAGAATTTGCTGGAAAATTTGGATATTTGGCTGGAAGAAGTACAGAAAAATGCAATGAATGTCTTGAAGAATTTATTTTTCTAGTTATGTCGATGGAGAAATATTTTAAATTGGGTGATGTACGTTTAAATAAACCAACTCTAAAAATTTGTTCATGTCTTTTATTTATGAAAAAATACATTCCAATAATTAAAAAAAACAGACTTATAGAGCAAATTTATGGAATGATAGGAGTGATACAGCCTTCAATGTTTTGGTTTTTTTTTTTTTTACTTTAATGCAAAGTTCAGGGTACAAAAAGTTTAAACTGAAAGTAGAAGTAAAAACATTGAAAGTTACTCATTGCTACAAAGAACTAGTGCAGTATTGTCGACATGCAGGAAATGTTTAACTAACAGGCATTTTGTGAGGATGTTTTGTGTGCAAATGCCATGTCCAAAGATTAATTAGAATGAATTAACCTATTTATTGCTCTGAAACAAAATGGGCAAATAAGTATTTTGGTCCTTTTTGTATGTCCAGTAACGTCATCCTTACAAATGTCAAATTGGCTCATGGTTACAGTGAAGTTTGTCTACTTTTCTTTTTAAATGATCCCTTTGAAATTCACACCTCCGGGGGTTTTTCTTTTTTTAAGGGGGGTCAGTGTGGTTTTATCCAGGTGGCTCATCATATACACGCATCTGTGCAGGTAAAGCTTGAGTGACTACTGTGAGGCTGTGCGACTGAAGTTGCTTCCTAGATGCTGCAATAAATGAAGGTTTGCAGACAAGACCTCAGGTCAGACCCTGGAGCCTGGTGTTCTGATGGGGAGGCGTCTGCAAATCACACCCCCAGGCTCCGCCTCCGACGGGTGACAACCAGCCGCTCCCCTGAAAGCAGAACCACGCAGACACAAAATCAGCACAGGACAGAGGGGGAGGGGACAGCAGTGATGCTCTGTGAGGACATGGAGGATGTGAGAGGTTAACTTCTGTAACACTGGACATCTATGAACAGCGGCCTAAAATTTTTTACTCTTGCTGAGCATGAAAATGTGACAACTCTGGGTGATCAGTTGCAAATTTGTTACCCAATTACTAACATGAAGAAGGAAATTTTGCTGAAGAAGTAGCTTAGTATGCCAAACAACACTGAGAAGCAAACATTTCCCTTTTTAATGCCATAAGCGTTGTCGAACACCAACAAGGTCCTGCACCAGCAACCTTCTGTTTCCTTTAGATGTTTTTCACATTAGCAAAATAAAAACCTCCACAAACATTAGCGAGGGCTCAAATGAGACATTTCGACTATTCAAAATAAACTTTTTGTCTTAATGCAAAAAATCTTGATCAATCACAGGTGAGGATCTGACAATAAGGAAAGTCCACCGCTGTAGTATCGCTACTTTCAGAAGAGCTGCATGTATAGTCAAATGTGTGCATTTCTCATTTTTGACCAACAAGCAGATTCACACAATTTCCACCTCTTGTGAAAAAACCTTGAGATCCATTAGGACTTAACCATGGCTGCTATGGATGTTCCACATGACGCAGTGTATGAGTGCACTAGGAGACGTGTTGGAACTCTAATGTATAGTTGTACCTTTCTCTCCCTTCTCGCCTTGGTAGCCTGGCCGTCCTTGTGGGCCCACGATCCCTTGTGGTCCCATTTCCCCTATAGTCAGAGCAAAGTGTTAATCTGCTTACCACTCCAAAATGGCTGATCAAATAGTTTCAGACAACGTCATAAGAGTACCTCTGTCACCTTTCGGACCAGGATATCCCCTCTCTCCCTTTGGCCCCGGTGGACCAGGAGGTCCCACGATGGCTCCGTGTGCTGTGAAAAAGCAAGTTTGCAACACGATAAGTATTCAAAGTGGGTCTAACCACCATCTTCCACAGCCTGGCACCCAGTAGTTATGAGGTTTACACATCACCAACAGTCATACTCACTTCTGAAGAAGTCCACAAGCTCAGCTGTCACGTTGCCATGGAACCCAATAATACGGCTTAGTCCTGGAGGTCCTTGAGGACCAGGTGGCCCTGGGGGGCCTTGGACTCCCCGCCATTCCCCAATGCGAGTGTCCTCAGAGAGAATGTCTCGCAATAATCCCTGGTCTGGAGGAGAAGAACATGACTTGTTCTGCATTCCAGTAAGTGTGAACATTGAGCTGAACCTGGTGCAGGCAATGATACTTACTCTTGATGTGCTCGGCTACCTTCACAGCCATGTTAGAGTAGTCCAGTGTATCTGGCCATCTTCCATTGTAGGCATAGCCACGGACGCCACTTTGACGGGAGCTACTGCTGCCATCATTACCGTACCCATGGGTGGCACTTTCACCGTAGCTACTGGCACCGTCTTGACTGTATCCATGGCCAACACTTTGACTGCGCCTATGGGCAGCATCTTGACCGTACCCACGGGCAGCAGCTTGACGATAGCTACTGCCACCACCTTGGCTGTACTCATAGGCACCATCTTGGCTGTAGCTACCATCACCATTTTGACTGTACCCTCGGCTGCTGCCTTGACTGTAGCTACCATCAGCCCCCAGGTTGTGTCCATTATCACAGCACTCTCCTTTTTCACCACGAGGTCCTGGAGGGCCTGGTGGGCCAGTGATAGACTGCTGTACGCTGTCACCTGAAGCAAAAATATATCTGAACATCACTCTTGCACTTAGAACAGATTAAAGTGAAAATTAAATGACCTCAGCTAAGTAAGACTGCACACTGAGACATGAGTGGTAAACGTACTGCTGAAGTACTGCTGCAGATAGGCATGTATCCAGTCTTGGTTTGAGCGTCCTGTGTATTCCACCAGTCCTCTGGAGTCTCCAGGGGGCCCCTGAGGACCAATTGGCCCTGGGGGACCAGGAGGGCCCGGAGGGCCACTGAATCCTGTATCTAAGTGACAAAGAGAAGCTCATCCCAGTGGTGGTCACATCATAAGTAACATCTGAACAAAAGTTTACATATCCAAACATTAAGTTTTTGGAGGTTCAACGTGAAGCCCAGTCAGGGAGGACCACCGGAATGTTTAGCAGTGCATGGTTGTGCTCCTCCTGGTTGAGCATCTGAGTGAAGCCTACCTTGCAGGTACACCTTGAGATCTTCCAATCTGTATCCAGCACCACCAGAAACAATGCCTGGAGGTCCAATTGGCCCAGGAAAGCCTCTGCTCCCTGGGGGTCCTGGTGGACCTGGAGGTCCTGGTCGTGATACATACTCAACCTTCTCCAAAGCTGGGGGAGAGGGAGGTATAAGGCAGAGTAATACATTGGTTTTCTGATTTTTCAGAAGACAATAGAAATAAACCAGATCGCTGGCTTTGAACAGATAAACATAACCTAAAAAATTGAACTAGGACTCTAACCAGAGTGAAGAAGACCTGAGAATTGTGTACAGGTAGTGATCAGCATGAAAAGGCAGATAAGGTCTTACTGGGCAAGTGGGAAGATACAGGCCCAGGTACACCCGGAGGTCCAGGAGGGCCAGGAGGTCCAGGAACTCCAACCATCCCACGTTCTGTGGAGGCCAGAGTTTGCAGTTTTTACTGAGTTCATACCTTACCCTTCTCAGATATTCACACTTTCATACTTCTTAGTTCAAGGTTTTGTGTGTGTGTGCGCACTACACTGTAACGCAACAGCGAGAGTAAACAGTTTTTTTAATAGGAAAATGAAAACTGACCGTTCATGAGCATCAGGACCTGGTTTGCCACCTCCTGCATGTTAAAGGAGGCCTGAAGCGTGCCCCCTGCTGGTCCAGGAGGTCCAGGGGGACCAATCAGGTACTTTCGTACATCATCTCCTGGACAAACAAAATGAAGTTCCAGTTAAGCCTCTTCATTTGGTATCTGACTGTTTTTTGAGATGCATGTAGTCCAATGCGGTACTCAGAGGACAATGATATCATTGAGGAACATGCACATGAAAGTGGGGACTCACTCTGTATGAGGGCGATAATGTCGCTGACGGACACAGACCCAGAAGGACCAGCAGAACCTCGAGCACCAAACTCAATGCCTGCACCTAAAAGCCCCACCCATATTCAAGCGTAAGAACACTGACTGCTCATAGCACCTTCACAAAACACGCAGTGACTTTGTTGTGTTTTTCAGTAGATACAGTTTAACATCAATTTTACAATCAAAAACAGAAAGTCAGTAAATACTAAAAAGAATGTATTTTTAAGCATAATATAATGAAAATATAAATATTCAAATAATTTTTTGTTGGAGAAAATAACAATGAATAAAATAATACAGGCAGCACAGCGCCCCCAAGACCCCCGTAGCAGTACTCTGATGCACTTGTATGGGCACCTTGCTCACTGCATTTAAATTTACTGTCCTGCGTGTGTGTGTGTGTGAGTTACACCACTGACTGAATTTCACTTTATGTCAGACTTACTATTTAAGCTTGTTTTTGATTTTCTAGACATTTATCCAGGCACCCCCCCCCCCCCATATAGTCTGGAAAATCAAGGATGGACTGTACTGCTGAGTTTACTGGCCAGTGTGAAGCACCGGTTTTCTGGAAACATGTGATCAGGAAATGCAGCTATGGAAGTTCACCTGATCTTTAATCTACATTTGTTTTCTTAGCAGATGCTTTGCTTTTCTCCAAAGCAGCATACAATGACTTACAGAGACACTCATCCTTAGATACACAACTTCCTACAATCATTTATATATCTTCACACCAGAACAGTGTAACACACACACATAAAGGACAATTTAGCTAAAATATGGAGCCACACCTATCAAACATGCACATTCCACACAGGCTAATGAAGGATCAGACCCCCGTCCAGGCACTGTGAGCCAGCACCACTATCCACTGCCCACAGCCTTCACAATCAGACTTACTCTGGATGTAGGCAACAACTCGAGATGCCAAGTCCTCAATAGAATAAGATCCAGCTGAGAGTCCTGGGGGACCTGGGGGACCCTGAGGCCCAACCATGTAAGGCCTGAGGGCATCACCTACAGGGGACACACCATAACTTCAGCAGTTGTTTCTTTGTGACCACCACAAACATAAACTGCATGAAATGACTTATGTATAAATACAAACTATGAGCATATATTATCACAGATATGAAAAATGCTGCTGTGTTGATGCTGCAGAAATCTGCAATCAGGAGGTGACTTTCATTTGGTCTGAAGAATCATATGAACCCATTATGCTAAGGGATCTGGACAGAGAGATCCGGCACTGGTATGACTCACTCTGCAGGTACTCCAAAATGTACTGGCGGAAATTTGTTCGCATTTCTCCGTCACCTGGGCGACCTGGTGTCCCAGGGGGTCCAGGGGGACCTGGTGGTCCTTGAGCCACTCTTGAAACACCTCCTGATATAATGGGACAGAAATATGCAATAGCACACCATCATCACTGACCAGCCCCCCCCATCTATCTATCTATCTATCTATCTATCTATCTATCTATCTATCTATCTATCTATCTATCTATCTATCTATCCTCTCTCTCTTCTGTTTGAGGCAGAGTAAGGTGAACTTTGACATAAAGTGAGAAAGTGGTGAAACACTGGCTCTCAGCTGCAGTGATGCTCAGGTCTTACCTCTGGAAGAACCAGGGATCCCTGGTGCTCCTGGTATTCCAGCATCACCTGGGAAATGTGAGAATAAGAGAGTGATACCACTGTTTAGCAGTGTTCGGCCAACAACATACATGATCAGGAACGCGCACGCACACACACAATCACACACAGTGGAAGTGTTTGATTTGTTTTCTAACTCCTAATATGACTGTAAACCCACTAGAGTCCTCTGTGATCTGTTAGACTGAGTTTTCACAGTTTGAGGATTAACTCCTTACCTTTGGGTCCTTCTGGTCCTGGGGTGCCAGGTGGTCCAGTGGCACCAGGAGGACCCATGGGTCCTGGGGGTCCAGGAAGACCTGTAACCATCACAGTTAATCTACAATCAAAGTTTCTTTTTCTAAAGCAACAACTTCCCTCTGAATTGTTCAGCTCAACAAAACAGACCCTCAGCAGTGCCCTCAAGTATGGATTATTATTATTATTATTATTATTATTATTATTATTATTATTATTATTATTATTATTATTGATGATGATGATGATGATGATGATGATGATGATGATGATGATGATGATCATCATCATCATCATCATCATCATCATCATCATCATCATCATCATCATCATCATCATCATCATCATCATCGTTTCAGAGGTATTGGGTTGGATACCATGGTAGATCCCTGAATGATACTGGGAGGTGAAAAAAAGACCATTCATTCACCTTGTCCAGAATATCTATGGTTGTCTGCAGTCCCAGGAAGGCCAGGTTGGCCTGGTTCTCCTGAAGAATGAGAAGAGGGGTCAGCTGTTAAAGGAGGGGTCAGCATGTCTAGTCAAATTCACACTGCCAGCCTGAACTCAATGACATCCTAGAGAAAGTCCTCAGACACACCAGTTCTACTCTTCAGAGTATAGTACTTCAGAACTGTAACTGCTGTGTATAAATGCCACTGCCCAGTTTTTTTCAATGAAATGAGGCTCCATACCTTGATACCCTCTTGGTCCCTGGATACCTGCAAAAACCAGTATTTAAATAATCATGAGTATGTTTCAGTACTAAGATTGGTAAACATGGTTCAGTACTCGTAGTTGTGAGTACAGTGAGAAGCGGGTTGATTTTACTGTCTAACTGCTTGTGCTAACCTTGTGCTCCTTTTTCTCCAGGAGGTCCTGGAGGTCCAGGAGGTCCAGCAAAGAATGTTCCTGGAAAACAATCCAGGTGAAGGCAACAAAATGAAGGCCCCGTTTGTTGCCTTAACAAGGTAATGCAACAAATTTACAGTCTGGCTGTACAAACTCATGAAACTCCTGGAGATGTCATGTGAATGTGTACTGTTATCTACCTGAGTTTGGCACAAAGCTGCCCGGCTCGCCTTTCTGCCCTGGAGGACCAGGCTGGCCAAATCCTGAGAAAGATGGATTCAATCATCAGTAAGAAGTCAGTGGTCTACAATACACATTCAGTGGTCAGCACCAGCTAGAATTCTTTGAGCCATTTTGGTCTCACGTTGGAAAGGAAGCAACTCACCTGGTCTTCCTGGTGGTCCTGGAGGGCCTTGCACAGAGTCACCTGAAAACAAAAAGTTTGTGGTGAATTAATTAAGTTTGTGAATTATGTTTGTACACCAAACATATCCAGGACACTGGTAATTGTTCTGAAAAGTAAAATCGGACAAAATTGCACCATGTAAACTGAAATTCTAATTTCCATGATACTTGAGACCCAGTGCAGAATCAGTATATGGACTGTTGGGCTTACCTGCATGGCCAGGTGGTCCAGGAGGGCCAGGAGGACCTGGAGGACCTGGCAGGCCTGCAAAACTAGATCTGCTAACATCCTGTCCTAGATTACATGGGAAGTTATAGTTAGATGACAAAAGGGAACAAAATTGGAGACAAAAGCAATACTTACAGTTACTGTTTCCAGTTGGGTGATGTCTTTTCTGGACCTCATACATGGGAAGTGGTACAGACTAACAAGTAACAAACGAACTACTAATAACACACTGGATGATGTAAGGAGCAAAGGACAGGAATTAACACTTACTCTCAGTATTTGTAAATTTCACAGAAGAGGCAACTTCTCCCTGTTCACCAGGGTCTCCCTTTGGACCTTTAGGACCTGGACACACAAACAGATGACCTTAACAGAATGATCATCCTCAGCACCAAAGTTAGTTTCCAGTGAACATCTACACCATTAGGTGGTGTGCTATCCCATACACTCAAAACCAGGAGTTCACACATATGTGTTTCAGGTGAATTGGTTGTTCTATACGACTCATATTTTGTGTGTGTGTGTGTGTGTGTGTGTGTAAGTCATCTTCAGTAAAAAGGTGTCAGCTTACTACTATATAACATTCATTTTAAGTTCCTTTGGAGCAGACGGTCTGCTAAGTGAATAAATGTAAATATAAACACTCGATATACAAACATTCACTTATCCTGATTTCAAGAATTTGCACCACTCATTCCAGAATTAGAACTCTGTAATCCAAATTCTTTAGTCTGCAAGGACACCAAATCCAGTTTTTAAGAACCGAACGAGACACCCACTTGGACTGGTAACCAGTCCAGCAGATAAACAAGCCCAACGTCACATCAAACATTCAAAGTAGAACCTCATAAAATGTGATAATAGGAACACTAAAGCTAAAAACAAATAAACTGACTTTCTTTATTATAATTGTATTAAGAGTTGCATCTTCTTGGCATTTTGTGTGAACTTGTATTGTCCAGGAATGAATGAAAATTGTTTAAGCAATAAAAAGACCAGCTTTGTTGGTGTCCAAATTCCCACCTAATAGGTGGGACAGATTTTCAAGCACAGTTAGGCTTGTATGAGGTTTTGGGTTAGAAGAGGGGTGACTCACCAGGGTTTCCAGGATGTCCAGCGGGGCCAATGGGACCTGGAGAGACAAAGCAGTGTCACAAGCATCTCATCTGTTTAGTTACAGATATTTTCAGGGTCAGACCCCCTCAGGGTCTTTCTTACCTGGCAGTCCTGGTGATCCAGGAGGACCTGGGGACCCAGGGCTTCCGGGAGGTCCTGGAATTCCCACAGAGCTGGCGCCAGCTGAAGGACCAAAGAGAAACTTCATTACCTTCATAACCTGAACACTCACCAAGGCTCATAGCAACACAAGCCTCAAACTCATTTTAAAAACTGACTTCATATGTTACTGCCACAACCATAATCATCTGCCACACTCAGTTCTTTTATGAGTAATTCAGGGTAAAGATCTTGCTTAAAGGTACTACAGCACTTGCTTAACCCTGTTACCTTTAAGAAGTTCACATCTTTTACTGCTACGCTGCCTGTGGCGATGTTATAAATGGAATTGTTACTAAATGAGACACTCCTCAGCTGAACGGATCTCTTCAGCTGAGAAAATGGTTTTATTCTCTACAGATCAATAAAGTTTCCCAGTAAATCTTCTCTATTACCTGCATTAATGACTCTTCCAGGTTCACCTGGATCACCTGTAGGAGAACATTAAGTGCAAAGTTTGTCCAGATGGATAATGACAGATGCCTTGTACTATTATTGCATGAGGAATGGAAAGTGGGTCTGTCCGTTTGTTCAAAAGCATTGCTTAGAATATTGTCCCCATTTCCAGGGCTCGGTGTGTGGTCTTGATTGGAAATAACAGCACTAATACTTTGATAACAAAGCGTCAAACCGAAAGAATGTGTAGAACAATAAAAGATGTCAATAAGCATGAAGTAAATATATATTGGTAGGATTTTTAGAGGTAGTGTCTGATGTAATATCTGCGTATCTTGATCGTATTTATTTATGATTACCATTTCTGATATATTAATAATGTAAACTGTCAGTATGCTCCAAATGAATGCTACAAACCTTTGGCTCCTGGCTGACCAGGATTGCCTGGGATTCCTGTTAAAGAAGAAGGCATTTTTTTCATTCCCTGGCTTTAATCAATCTTCACTTCTTCAAAGTCATCATTTCATAAAGTTGAGGCGCAACAGATGAGCATCACTCTCCACGTAACTGACTTCTTACCCCCAGCCTAGAAGGTGGTGTAAAAAGTGAAACTGTACCTGGTGAACCTTGAAGTCCAGGTGCTCCTGCAAAGAAAAGGAGTGTCAGTTGAGCACATGAACCTCTCCTAGATCTCTCAACTCCAACATTGCTGATCAGTAGAATTGGAAATGTCCAGCAGAACATCACATCTGATGCTCAGACCAGAATCAGTGCTTTTACCTGAAAGGCCTGTGTCACCTGGAGGTCCTGCTGGACCCCTGATCCCAGGTAGTCCAATAGGCCCTTGGTCGCCTGAGGATTACATTATATCCATTGTATAAGTGATATTTACAACTGGCATATTAGGACATTTTCATAGAGGACCCTGGAGACCTGCTGCCTATACAAAATACAAATGCAAAATTACCTCTGGGACCTTTATCTCCATCAGCTCCAGGGTTGCCTGTCCAAATAAATTAATGGATAAATACAAAAAAAGTAAAAATGCAGTTCAAAAATATGAATGAAATAATTAGCATTCTAGATATGTTCTTAAGAGGTGGAGCTTAATGATTCTGTGCTAAAAGAGCTCATAAATACAGTATATTACATAAATGTGCATACACAAAATTAATTTTTGTACCTTTAATAATAGCAAATAAGTACTGAAAAGTCAAAATAATTGTTTTGAAATATTTAAAAAAAAATTTAATTATTATAAAAAAAACTATGTAACTGGTAACATGATGGGGTGCTACTGTGAAACAGCACTGGAGGAGGTAGTGCTAACCGAGGTATGACTGCATAGTCATGATTCTTGTCTCTGTCTCTCATTGAGACATATAATCTTTAAACAGTTTGCTTTTTATGTGTTAAAAAGCTACTTTAATTTGATTATTTGTTATTTAGTTGAAAGTTATCGAGTTAGTCCGAAATTAATGCTAAAATTCAGCTAGATACTCTGTTTGTGAAGGGTTAGTGGGAGCCCAGTCACCTGTGGATCCTTTGGCTCCTTTCTCCCCTGGGAGACCTGGGACTCCCGGCAGTCCTGGATCCCCTGTGTGACAAGACCATAAGCTTTCACAGATCATCATACAGATTATCCTCAGGTTCTCTGGCCCATCACAAGACAGCCCACCCCTAAAGGTAAAAGTATGTTTTCACAGGGGTGACCCTGGCACTCACCTGGAGCTCCACGTGGGCCTTTCTCACCAAGGTCACCTGCATTTATGAAAAACATCACATAAGTCTGATTAAGAGACACAAGCTTATGTGATTTTTGACCAAAGTACTAATCCTGTTTTAGAAAATTCCCATAGCACTCCATCAACTTACCTTTGGCTCCCTGCACACCAGTTTCTCCTCTCTCCCCTGCAAAAGTACAGAGTACAGAAGGTGACCAAGAGAAACATGGTGGGAATTTATCTCAGGAACACCAAGCAACAAGCTGTGATGTTCTACCTTTGGGTCCAGAAGGTCCTGTTTCTCCACGGAAGCCCTGAAGCCCTGGTTGTCCTAAAAACATCAGAACAGATATGAGGTACAGAACTATTACTTCAACATGATGACCAGGTGAACTGCACAAGTTAGATACATACCTGGGGGCCCTGGAGGACCATGTGCTCCAGTCAACCCTTAAATCACAAACAGAGACAGAAAAGAGATGACAAAATAAGACTTAATAAGTGTGGGAACAATGGAGTTCAGCTCCATTTAACTTAGGAATTTAACAGGAATGTGTTTATGGCTGATTTCTGTTCTTGACTGTCCAGTTCTAAAGAAAGTTCTGGTAGATGTTGTTCTTACCTTTGGGTCCCACTGGACCAATAAGGCCAATGGACCCAGGACTTCCAGGGACACCAGGAGATCCTGTAAAACAAGAAACACTAAGTATCTGAGCTGACTTGACAGAACAAACCTCAGAAAAACATCCCACCAAATTCTGAAGATTATCGAAATCCAAAAACTGCTTTTGTTGACTTGTTGGCATGCATGTAATAGAATGAGGTTACAATGGTAAAATTTAGGAATTGGGATGAACTGCTCTATAACATCCATACCTCTGTCTCCCTTCTCTCCAAAGCCAGAAGGCCCAGCCTCCCCACGAGGTCCAGCAGGACCCTCTCGTCCTCTAATCCCAGGTGGTCCCTCTGGGCCTGGATCCCCTAAACACAACACAGAAATTTAAATCCAAGACAAGATCGAAAGACAAACATGGCCCACATTTGTCCTATTTTATTGGGCTCCACCACTCAGCTCTGCTCAGCCAGGAATATATTAAACACACTTAAAATCATCATCATCATACTCTAGGTCATGAGCCTATTGGTCCTTACCTGCATTTCCTTTCTGGCCTTTTGGTCCTTCCAGACCCATGTGTCCAGTGGCACCTGGTGGACCTAAAACAGCAGAGCAGAAAAAGGAGGCCAGACTTGTAAGAGGATGGAGCACAAGAGAATGTGTTTTATTTCCATCATGGATCACTGCAGCCACCAGAAACCCAATCCGCTCTTACCTGGCAAACCGGGAAAGCCAGCATCACCTGAAGACCAAAATGGAAACGCACAAGGCTGAAAAAGGTGCAGGACACAAATGGGACAAACCTAGCCCCCTATCATGTCTGAATAATGGAAAAACCGGACATTACTGACCTTTGGGTCCTGGAGGTCCTACATCACCTGAAATATAGTGAATGTTGATTAAATGAGACACCCTCAGGGTAGCAATAGCCACCAGTCACTGTGCACATTTGTCTTTAGCTGAAGGAACTGCCAATCACCCTACAAAATCTCTCTGAGGATTTGGTTCAGCTTTTTGTTGACAGAAAGCGGTGCTTACCTTTGAGTCCCGGCTCTCCTCTCTCTCCTTTCAGGGATGAGGCAAGTTCAGCTTCAGTGGGAGAGGAACACTGTCAATATCTTCCTGGGCAACCAGGGTGTATACTACTTATATTTTCTCAGACCAAGTAGGACTAGATCAGCAGACATTAGAAACCACAAACCAAGAGTCAAAATGTCTCAGGATGACAAAATAATCCTGTGGCGGAAACGTAATAGGTTCTGGTACCTGTAACAGCTCCAGACTTCAGCTCAGATCTCAGTATTTTCTGCACTGACTTCTCTAGGCTGGTGTAGTCCATGTTAACGGAGGTACTCAGGTCCAAAGCATCCTGGTTGGACATCTCTTCCAAGCGGCCCATACGTGCGGAAGTGGTGCCGCTCAGGGCATCCACACGGGCCTTGAGCTTCCTCACATCCTCAGCTTGAAGGAGCAAACAATGAGTGTTTTACCAAGAGACATTCCCCTATGATGATCCATGAATGTTTCATTGTGGTCTTTCACATAGTGAGATATTTAGGATGAGTCATGAGAGGTCTTACACAGGTGGACTTACCCAGGGAGATGAGTCCAAAGAGTAGACCCAGGAGCAGCAGGCTCAGAAGCAATCCCAACAGCCACTTCCACCAACTGCAGCAGGAGTCTCCGCCACAGCACACTGCCTTTTCCTTTGCGGATTTCTTTTCTGGTTCATCTTTGAGAAAAAGCGTAACCAGTATAGATTAGCGACAAGGTTAATGAATGTATGTGGCCTGGTGATGTTCTAGTGTCTAGCATACTCTGGTCCATAATTTTGGGTTTTTTGTCATCTCATGGGCTGGTGCAATGTATATAATAAAAAGAGCCGCACACCATCTACTGTATTGTGCAACATGCTGCTTATATTAGCAATTGACTTGTTGGAAAGTGCCATTGAGTCAGTACTGACTCCTAGGTGACCACTGGCAGGATTTTGAAGGCAAGGAGGAACTGAAGTGGTTAGCAGTTTTCTTACTTTATTACAAAAAAGTTAGAAGCACACAAGAACAACATGGAGGGTGACACTGATGAACAGGGGGCACCAGTGTGCCTCTCATCATAAACACCTGATACTGTTTAACAGAGATAGTGAAGATGGAGATGTTGATGGTGTCCGCGGTGAGGAGCTGGACCACCGCGTTTGTAATGTACGATGGTGCATTTGATAGTCTACACTGTACACTGATATTTAAACGTTTGTGTTTGGGCTGCTCTCCATGTTTACGTTTATCTACTAGCAGTGCCAAGATCTGTATGCTACTGTTGTGAACCACTATGCCAGTAACATTTTATTTTAATAAAAGCATGATAAACTATCACTGAATGAAGTTGCGCATCCATCTTAGCGATGCTGCAAGATCCTTGTTTAACTGGTCTACAGGGAATCATGAATATGATTGTTATGTGTGGCCTGGTGAATCCGTTCAGTGTATTATAGTTCTACTGGAGAAATACCTGCTACAAGCCCCTTATATTCTAGTATGGCTTAGCTGTTGATTGTTTTCATCAAGTATGTGCATTTTTAGGATGTACTAGGGGGCAACTTATGGTCCAGAAAATATGGCAATTGTAGTGATGTTCTTGTGCCAAACTGGGATGCTCACAGTTGGCTGCGCTTTTCACCATCAGTTGTGGGGTCTCTGTGTAGCTAGCGATCACCTTCTCCTTCTTCAAAGAGTCATCAGAAAAGGAGCCTGTGGGGAGCAAAAAGTCAAGTGCTGCAGACACTGTTGGATGGTCTCTCTGTATCTACTGTACCGTATCTACCATACTCTCACAATTTCAGACCTGGCAGTTCAAACACCAATTTAAACAGAACAGCGTTTTGGACCCTGGATCAAGTTACAAAGTTCTACAGCTTTTCTAGTTTATTCATTTTAACATTTCCTGCATGTATTTGTTTTCTAAAATGTCTGTCTGCAGCACAGTGAACCTGACCTGTGCCCACCCACTGTGCCAACAGATGAGAGTAAAGAGCACCCAAGTCGAATATTAGTGTGGGACTGCCTTAATTTAGTACACTTCCACAGTGTTTACAGCCCAAGTGTGGTGTCCCTGAGGTGAACCATGACAATATGATGATTTCTGCACAAGTTTATATAACAAATCGATCAACAATCACCACTGAGTAGGAGTTTATAGTCAAATGTGTTTATTTGTAGCAAGTTTTTATTTTAATGCTAAAAAGGTTTTTAAGCCTTTCCAAGTACTTCTTAAATATGTTATTGGCTATATCAGAGATTTTTACAAAACCTAACAAGCAAACAAATCAAGACAATAACATCTGCACTCTATCATTAAGCTGTAATTCATTCCCTTAGTAGTAAAAGTGATGATTCCTACAATCCATAAGTGATCCATAATCCATAGCTGACAAACTCCCACCCCCCTAAGTGTTCATAGTTTGAGGGGGCAGTGAATACAGCACGTAACATGTAGCTGCACCTATGTACCTATGCACTGTGTAAAGCTGAAACGTCAGAATCCGAACTGATTATTGGAGGTGTAATGCGGTGGTTCTGTTGTTACTTTACCTCCTCTCGTCCTGGTGAGGGTGCTGGCAAACTGCTTGCCACTGTCTTTGGACATAATGAGGAACTCCGTGTCCTTCTTGACTGGGACATTCTCCTTCTCCAGCAGGAGGAATTTGTAGTCCTTCAGGAGAACATCATCATTCTGTGACCTAGAGGTGGTAACTGGGATGAAAGAGGAACTTCGCTGTTAACACTGACACCATGTCCAGTACAAAGGCTAATTTCCTGGTGAACACAGGTGAGCAGGTGCAGGTTGAGGTTTACCTGGTGATGCGGAGACCCCTGTACTGACAGCATTCGCGGTAGAAGAAACATTCTTCTGAACCCCATAACCTTAAACATGGCAACATGGGAATTGCAAGTTAAACTGCAGGTTCATCAATTATCAGAAAGCAGTTAAGAGTTTTCAGTGTCAAATGTTTTACTTACAAGACTAAAATCTTGAAAAAATTAAATTGTCTGGCAAAGAAAGCCACAGCAAGTAGCAGGTGAAGTGATATTGCTACACAGGTCAGGTGGGAAGGGTTGGCCTCACCTGTACCTGCAAGGGTGTTAACCCCTGTGGAAGTCAGAATGCTGCTGGACACACTGGCCAGGTTGTTCTGCACACCGTACACTGAAAGACGAACCACAACACCAGATCAGCGGTCAAAATCAGGTTTCCATCAGATCACCAGGGCAAAAACCTGTCTTTGGGTTCTTTTCTGTAGTTGACACAAGAAAATGAAAGCCAAAAAAAAAACAAACTGGGCTGGAACTCCTGCCAGGGTCTTTTGTGTAATCATAAACCTTTTTGGACCTCTACCTTGAAAAGATGGAAAAGTTCCAATTTAGGTATACATTTCCTCTTTGCCTAAACTGCATAACAGGTCCATCACCCTGACATTGTGAGGCTCCACATGGAAACCTGTTCCAGCCTCTTCAAGCTGCTGCTTGTTAGTTGTTCCCCCTACCTTCAGTTCCCTTCTGATCACATGACAGGTCAGTTGGTTAAGTTCAGGTAGAGGATGCTTCTTTTTTCTGTCCAAAGAACTCCTGTGTTAAGCTCTGTTTTGCTTTAGGTAAAACAGTGAAGACCGCTAAACCTGCCCAGGAACCAACCAAACCATGATGCTCAGTCCACTCACCTTGTGGTCACTGGCACTTCCTATTTTCTACATAATTTAGTTTGAACAGATATTTATTTTGGTCTCAGAACTCCTGTTTCTTATTTGCACTTGCTAATTCCATCCAAGTCATTCTGTTCTTGCCGCTGACCTGAGGTTAAAGCTTGCAGCCCACAAATCGCCCGAGAGTTTCTTTCTGAGACTGTGGATTGTGGCGCTGGAGACAAGCAGGCACTGAATTCATATGACCAACAGGAATTTTGGAGTTTTTCTTCACAGACAAATTTTTCACTTAGTTTCTGCAGCTGTCTTTCAGAATCCCCTGTTCCCAACTGTTAACTCCTCCTCATAACTCGCATTTTTCATGTTTTGTGGACCTTCTTGATTTTTAGTTTGTGATGGCCCTTGTCTGCTTACTTTTTCAAGACACCAGCTGATGGGAAACTCACCACTTTGCCTCTTCTTGATGTTTCCCAGGAGTTGTGCTCTAAAAATTCCTGCTCAGATTCAAGGAACCCAGGTTCGAGTCCCACCGCCTGCTGTAATACCCTTAATCAAGGTTCTTGATCTAATATTGCACCATTAACAATTGCCTAGTTGTTTAAATTTAATTTATAAGTAGCTTAACACTGAAGAAGTCATCTTTATCAAACCCTAAAGAGGGGCCGCAAGGTATTAATCTTCCAGTCAAAAATTACTTTAATGGCTGACAAATTTAAGAAGAGGGGGCTTTAGTACCGCGATTATGTGAATGGACCCAACAACTATTAAAGTCATCACTGTGATTTCAACCAGTATGAAGAGTGGATGACCATGCTTGCAGGTGTAAATGATGGTAAACTTTCTGAGTATGTGAGAGGGACTGACCTGCACTGTTGCTGCTGGTTTGAAGGCCACCGGTTGTGGGTAAGGAGCCAAAAGACAAGTTGTTGTGCAGCCCAAGACCTGTGAGCAAATCGTACAAATGCAGCCGATGAAGAAATACACAAACACTACAAAACTACAACCCTGTGAGCAAAAGTCACAGAGGACGAGGCCCAATTCAGAAATGCAAGCGATGAGATAAAAACCTGCATTAGAACTGTAAGAAACTCACAGTTAGTCACTAACTGGAAATCAGAGAGTTCACAGAAGCAGAGTTTCAAATGGCTCAACCCAGTGTGTACACAGCTCAGTAGCAGCAACATGATCTCTGACCTGTCAAGGAGGAGGGCGAGGTGGTCGGGGAGAGGTTGTTAGGGTTGGTGTGGTAGCTCCCAGAGGGCAGAGTGCTGGTCCACATGTAGGAGGGCAAGGTAGAACTCACGACCATGCTGTCGTACTGTCCGGACACTGCAGGGGTCAGAGAGACCAACGGGTTGAGAAAATGTCTTCAGCAATGACACACACTGCCGCAGTGATGCGTTCCGTCACTTCATCAACAAGATCAGCTCTGACCCACTGTAGTACCGGCACCAACCAACATGGACCGACCACCTTCAGCATCAACACTGTCCAACATAGACACTGATACACTCCATTGTGGACACAACACACTCCTACATCACAATACCTCAGTTCCAAGATTGCCCCTCGCTGCTAGTGTGTCTGCATCACATCTAACATCCAGCTCACCTGTCTGGGAGGCCTCTGACCCTGTCCTTGTCTCCACGCTGGCCTTTTTGGGGATGGGCAGTGTGTTGGATGGTGAGCGTGTGGGGCTGACGCTGCAGGACCGACTCCCTCTCAGTAGCTTCTTCACATCGTCCAGCTCCGTCCCTGAGGCAGGGAAAAATATGGTCAGCAAAGCACCCTGCATCACAAGGAAACCAAGTCCACATCTTTTACGTATATTAACACTGGGAAACATGGAAGACAGCTTGGGGCATCACTCACAGCGGGTGGATGGGGAGGCGCTCTGCAGCCGTGCTCGGATCTCGCTCTCTGAAACACAAAAGGTTAGACAAAATTTTAGCGTTAGAATTGGCATTAGCATTAGCCTGCAAGCCGTGCCCCATTGCCTAGCATGGAACCCCTCACTTCATAAGGCATTTGGAGAGAACCTCTCACATCTGTTGCCACTTTAAATTATTTTTTTTTGAAGAGACACTTTTTCACTAACTTGTCTTTGAGACCATTAACCAAGAGGCAAAGCTTTTTAAAGCAGATCATCTGTATTTGGGATACATAAAGAGCAATGGTGAGTCACAGGAAATTGGGACAAAAAATCCTGGTTGGAGCCACCTAACTGAATCAACTCTCACAGTTTTATCCATTTATCAAAATAACAAAACATTTAGGAATTTTTCTTACAGGCCTGTGTTGTCCTTCTGGCATTTGATAGACTGGACACCGGACATTGTGGACCTTTGACAGCTGATGGCATTAAATACAGCCAAAGACTTGTCGAGGGAAAACTGGACTAAGAAATCTCCCCTACACACTTGGGTTACTACACTTGCACTTTGTCATGAATATAAGAGCTGCAAATTTTCTAAACTATCAGAAATTTGGGGGTTTAGTTATTTATTTTCAATCGAGTTTGCTTCATTTTTTGCTGAAATTTGTCAGAGTGAAAAAATGGCCTGCTAGTGCCAGTACCAGAGCACCCTGGGTGACAAGCAAAAGGGGGGGGGTATCTGGGGAATTTAATAAAAAAATTGTATAGCGCAGCTTTTTTGGTGATAAAATAATTTCCCCTCAGAAAGTCAGTCTGTTTAATTTGATACTGAAGCCTTATTAAGGCCTGAGCTATTCCTATTCTTGTTGTTAATAGCAGAGAAGTATTGTAGTCTTTTGTCCTCTCTGTACAGATGGCATGGCCAAAAAGATGAATTAATATGAATGATGGACACTTTTTTCGGACAGCGGTGGTTTGAAGTCTGATGTTTAGAAAGAATTAAAAATAGACAGACATGGACAGGTTGTATTCGATACACATCACTGTTGTGTGTATCACTTTGTGTGTGTGTGTGTGTGTGTGTGAAACCCAATTTTAGTGCTGTTTTATTTAGTGCTCCTCTTTGTAGAAATGCATCCTGACCACTACCTGGGGTCTTACTGTGTCGAGATTAATGGCCTCCTACAGCACCTATAGTTTCATTAATTGGACATGAGGGCAGGAGCTGAGAAAGGTCAGCAGAGATAACCTCCACATACCTCGAGTCTGGCTCCTTCCTCGGGTGGGAAGGCTTCCAGAACCTGGGATTGGTAGAGAAGAGGATTGGTATCACTTGGTTCCTTGGCACTTGGAGACGCAAATGGTCTCCGCCAGGCGGTGTCTGTAGAAACCGAGCTCTTACCATAGTCTTTACGTGGGTATTCAGGAGAAGAGTTTCCACTGGAACTTCCTGAGCAGAAGGGAAGGAGATGGTTACTGCTGGCAGGAGCAAGAGGGTCTGGGTGAATACCAAGTGTTTCAGGAGTGTGTATTGCCGTGTCACTCAGGGTCACTCGGGCTGCGTGTGTCATCCCCACTCACCATCATACCCCCTAGAGCGACTGACTACAGTCTTCCTCTCCAGGAAGGTGGGGGAGGAGCCCTGTCCTCTTCTCGACGCCCCCGACGTGGATGAACTGAACCTCCCACTGCGAGCCGAGCCCCCTCCACCTCCACTGGAGAACGCTGCAGCCGAACTGCCACCTGGGGGCGGCAGAGAACAAACACAACAGTCAGCTGAAGGTAAAACCATGTTTGCGCAAACATAAATCCAACGTCACTAGGAAGGGCTCAAAAATATACGCAACGCTGATAAAATCGTCTCTGATTAAAAAAAGTGAAAAACAAAGGTAAAGTAAAAACTGGGCTATAACATTGTCCTCCACCTGAGAGGGAGGAATTTTATGCAAAACACGGAGGCGGGTGCCCTTTTAGCGTCTCCTATCGCCAACTGGTGTGAGCTGAGCTGTAAGGAAGATCTTCAGAATGCCTTTTGCATAGAAAATTGAAGCTAAGTGACAGATTTGAACTAAATGTGACCCTCAGCATGGAGAACACTCACTGGGGGGCAGCGATGCCAGTCTGGTGGTGGTTGTTATACATTCCGTCACAACTGCAAAAAATAAAGACATTTTACATATTGCAAGTATCCATTTTAAAAGTGTTATAATCATGAGATGTGTCTGATCACTGTTGTTACATTTACTTCTTTTGTTCCGTTTAACTTTTTTTGAATACATTTATTTAAATGCTTTGTGTTTTTTAAATTTCATTTTAAAAAAATGTTGTACTACCACAAATTTCTAACATATATATTATTCTCACAACCAACTGGGTCTAGAGCCCTTAGGCTTCAGGGAAACAACAGCAAATGAATGCAGTTGCGTTCTTTTTGTGTCATTACAGGAGTTAGTTGTGTTTTTCCCCACTTTTGTCTCTTTTTTCACCACATGGTGGTTTGGCCTCCAGACAGAATTGCCTTACTTTTGCCGGAGGATGTGGACATCCCCCCTGAACCGTGTCTGTTTCTTGTCAAACTCTCCATTCCATCTTCACTGAAAAAAGAAAAAAAAAGCTTTGAACAAACAGAAAAAAAACAAATCCACATCAACTGATATTAATTCCAAAAAGTAAATGCAAAGCGAGTTATTATACAGGAGCATTTAAAACAGACTGGTACAAACAATGGAAAATAAGTCAGTTCATTTTTATGTAGTAAATATAGCTATTAAAATACGGCAATTGACCTTTCCTACAGCGCTAAAGTTTATATCAGTGTTTGGCCTACAATATCGCTCCCATTTACCCAGAATACTAAATATGACTCTCAGTGTCACCTGCGATGGATGATGTCATCTTACCACTGTGTCGCGCTTTAGAGTAATACCCTGTACCAGGGTAAGGAAGCAGTGAGGGACATTTTCAAGGGGAACTTCATGTGAACATATACATACATATTTGTACATATACATATACAGTACATAATCACATAAAGGGTGTCCCCGATCCACATCTGTAGTGTTTTCTGCACACACTGGCAGATATTAGCTGCTAGCAGGTACATATCAGCAGATGTTAGTAGATGATAGTTATTTATAGATGTCAACCAATTTTTGCTATTATTAACATGTATTAGCAGACATTAGCAGATTTTAGTCTACTAGCTACTACGAGTGCCACCTCTAGGGACCGACAGAGAGATGAAGCCGAGCGTTCATCCAGTTGTTTGCGTTGCACAAACAAAACATCCACTTGCTGTATAGAATATGGGACTACTGAGAGAACAGTGGCACAGATGGGGTGGCACTCTGATCTGGATGGGGCTACGGTGGGTGGTGCCGACTCTTTCACTTGAGGGTTCTATGTTTCTATGGTTCTCTGTAGCAATGGCTTGCCTGTGATCTGCTGTAGTGCAGTTTTGCTCATGCACTCCATTCGGGGCCAGACCCTGGACAGATGTATGGGAGCTGCAGCGCCTCCGACCAGGAAACTCAGGAGGGGGTAGTGAAGACTGCCCAATCGATCACCAGGACTTCACTACCCACCATCCAGTATACCTACAATAAGCTCTCATATCACTGCAGATCCCCTTCACCCTCGCCACAGTGGTTTTCACCACTAACATCTGTGAGTTATCACAGCTCATGGACCATCAGCACCACCAGGCTCAGGAACAGCTTTCTACCACAAGCTTTCAGGCTGCTGAATTCCAGACAGTACAAGAACTGGTCCCCACCACCACGACCACTAAATGTTTGATTGTTTATTTACTGCTTACCCATTTATTTATTTATCATTTTTCTGCATATTATTTTTTATCTATTGATCTACCCTCTATCTGTCTTTTTTGCAATGTTTCTGTTTACTCTACTGTGTACCGTAGTCCAGGAAAAAACACATTTCTTTCTCTATTGTACATCTGTGTAAGCGCAGAATGACAATAAAATGACCCTTGAGCCTTGAAACCTCACTTCAAACACACCTGGACCTCATGTGAACTGCTCCTGAACTTCACCTCAAATGCACCTGGACCTGCGTGAACTGCACGTGACCTGCACATGGGCCGCAAATAAATAACACCCTTACCACAGCGTCTCCAAAGACAAGGCAAGTGCTTTGAGTCGCTTAGCCACCATTTACACAGGAACAAGACATGCTTGCTGAGATATTAGTGCTTTAATTTATTCCTTATAAATGAATTTTATGGCTACATTTTTAACCCTGCAATGGACCGGCATTCCGTCCTGGGGCAGTTTCATAGCCTTGTGCCTGTTGTGTCCAGGTTAGGCTCTGGACCATTTCGACCTTGCTCGGGATAAGCGGTTAGCGAAAATGGACGGATAGATGGATGGATGGTTGCATTTTTAATAATTTTAATCAAATATCTAAATGAGAATAGTGTAACAAACCTTAGCTGAAAAAACAAGAAGATGCTGAAATGTTTAAACAGAATACCAGTAAGTTAATAAGTCCTGCATACAGAGCCACTGTAATAAGCAAGAAAAAACATATCTACCAATTTTTTTCAACATTTGTCTATGAAAATATCATTGCCATCCTTCCAAATAATTATTCATGAACATGTGGGTTTCTGTTCACTCCAAACGTGCAAAGTATCAGATATAAATATGAATGAGAGGAAACATGAGCAGTCTGAACTAAAAAGAACTTTTTTCTTGATCTGAGCCATAAACAGCGAAGCATCAGTGGGGAAAACCACCTGGTTGACATTTTAGGTGATTCTTTAAATACTTGAGGATGCTTAGCAAATCAGGGGTATTCCAGCATTTATGAGCCCTTATGCTGACGGCAGTCTACCTGAGCAAGATTACAGCAGGACTAAAACATGGTAAACCCCATAGTGAAAACAAGGAAAGCATGCACATTACGTACAATAGAACACAGTTGCTTACCTTTAAGAGCGACTGGCAAGAAAATAGGCAGGAGACGCTTATGGTGGCGTTACTCTTGATGCACCTCTGGATTTGCTCAGGTGTGTTCTCTGCCCGTGGTGCTCAGATGTTGTGAGCACAGGCGTTTTATGCATTGAGATTACTCTCTGCTTTAAGAGGCAAGTCTGAACAGCAGGCAGGCCGCCTCCAGCCGCACCCACGTCGGCTCCTGGGCAGGCAGACAACTTTCTGGAAAGACTGTGTGCCCTCGGGACATGTGCTCCACAACAGTACTCAGGTGTGCAGATTACAGCTGTTGCAAGGATCACCTTGAATGTGTGGTTTGTGTGTGTGGGACATGGGCTGAGTGTGAAGGGAAGACATCTGCAATGTGGAGTATCACTAGGCTGGCTTGGCCACATATGGGACTGCAGCTAAATACTTGTTGTGCATTATGTTTGCTTACTCCAGACAGGAACGCACTGCATATGTTTGTCGTTCACCGCTCCTGTAGCTTAGTGTAGATTTGTGTAGATCATTGTGTTGATTCATGTGTGTACAAGGAGTAGTTCTGCTGCACGAGCCGTTCTGCCGAAATGACAAATTGCAGTTTAGTGGATGGAACAAAAACATCGGTAACTGACAGCTTTTCCAGCAGGACAGCTGAGGATAGGAGAACAAAAAACTCCCAAGTGCAAAGAAGGGGACAAAAATTAACTTCTGGGAGGGGGATCAGAGTACCAGTGACTGCACCCCCTTCTGGGTATTTGGCTGTACAAGCAGACACCAGGTGTGTAACCATCCCATTGCTGACTGTGTTATAAAGAGATGCTGAAGAAGGACAACAAAAGGGCTTGAATGAAAGAGAGCACTACAGGAAATAGGACTAATAGAGGTATTACTGTACATACCGATGCAGGTAAATACAATACAATGGATAAAGGGTACAGTAGTTAGCAGAGGGGGGATCATGTAGCACTAAGAAGCTCCAAAAAGGAGCAAATCTTCCACAATCCATTATAATTATCATGCAGTTTAAGTGTTATATCTTCTAGCAGAAGAAAGTTTGACACTTGAGTCAACCACGTGTTTGAGGGAAGCTTGTGAAATGTACGCAAATAAAACATCTTGCTGTATTCAATGTATGGTCTAAAATTTCATCAAAATTGATTTGATGAAATGTACATTTGGGGTGGGGATTAATAACTACTGTAGACAGAAAGAGACAAATCAAATTTTGTGCAAAAGGTTTTTCAGATCTTTGCCTGAAGCCCATTCCAGTGAGCCTGTATTTCATCACATGCCCAGAATATTCCCCGAATTCCAATGTATTCTCAAAATAAATGTGTTCAAACTAAGTTAAATACCTGTGTATATACCTGCAATAAAAGTTTAGTACATCTGGCTGCTTGAGGATCTTGGAAGAGACCATACATCAGCGTTACCTTCAGCTTAGAAGGTGACACCGGATGAAGAGCCAGGAACAGGAATTCTCGAGGGATGAAGGAGCACTACCACAGATGGCCTCTTTAAAGACTTCCTCAAATTTCATCTGTCTCATTAACATCACTTTTTGTGCAAGTAGTCTCTCTTTCACTGAATAAACTGCCATAACTCCCTCGTCTTCTGGTGGGTTTTTTTTCCCTCTCCTCCATTGGCGGCTGGTTTACTTTATCGCTTCTATAGGTAATTTAATTCTTATAGTTATTAAATGTGTAGCTATCCTTTCATCTATAGGCTTACATCTTACTTATAAATCAAACATATAGCATATATCTGTTTCTGCTTTGTCTCTTGACCATTTTCAAACATCGCTGTAGGCCAAAGTCTGTGCCAAGCATCGCTCCAAACGTGAGCAACAGTGAAAATGTTATCCTTAAGACTGAACTCGGGAAGTCTTGGATTCCTTGGCCGCTGTTGACTTACGTGACTGTTACAGAGGTCATATCGACAGCAAAGTAAATGTTGAAAGCATTATTTTTCACAAGAAGTGAATTTTTAGTTTTCTTCCAGTCCAGCTTGCCTGCAATGAGCTTGTGGCAGTGGTACAAAATGGTTATCACACCAGTCAGGAAATATTTCTCTGGTTACCCATGCATTCTTGCATGCATAAAAGTGCACAAGTAAATTGCGTACACCTTTCAAACATCTCGGATGTTGGCAATTAAAGTCAAAGTCAAAGTCAAAAGTTTATTTGTCACATACAAATCACTGCCAGCTTTATCCTGTGTGTGCCTGCAGCGTTGGCACACCCAGCAACAGTCAACCTGAGCTTAGTGCCCGTAAAACCCAGTAGTGCCCTCTCATCAGGCGTTGTTAACGTTTCCCTAGTAACACAGAACCAGAACATCTGCACTGCACATTTGTTCAGGACTAAGGTTGTATTTCCAGCTGTTTCACGATGAGCACAACCTTTTTTCAGCTTTTCAGATGTTTCAGATAATAATGCTTCCTAAATTTCTGCAGCCATATTTCTGAATGCACAAACTCACCTTCAGTGTTCAGGTCTTTGTCGTAGATTCAAACCAGTCAGTGGCAGACATTCCCTTCTGCACCGTTGAACCCACACAATCATCAAACAGGATATTCATTTTTCATCATATTTGTCTTTCCATGTTTTTCAGTAAGACGTCTCAGATGCAGGATCTGATCACGTTTTGCTGCTTTTGTCTGCAGCTTCATGAATTTCTGAGTTATGAACAGATGATTGTGTTTCTGTATTTGTTATCCATAGAATAGAGAGTTTTCTGTGTATTTGCTACTATTAAAGGATTTTATATGATGTGGCACGTGTGGGTTTCAAGCTCCGTTTATTCATTATTCTCTATTAATGATCTCTTATAGCCCTATTTCATTAATCTCCATTTACTGAAAGTACACCTAGAGCACTAATCCAGGTATCAATGTATTTCTACTTTCTCACTGTACTGTTTCTATCTATCTACTGTATGTTGTTGTGACCAAGATCTACTCTGTTTTCAGTTAAGATTTAAAAAAAAAAAAAAACAAAAAAATGCAGATTGCCCAAGTGCTGGCCAGAGGTCATGCCAGCTCAGAACACATGGAAGGCCATGGTTTCTCTTCCAGATGTCAGCCACTGTTAAGGAGTTTCTACTGTAAAGATGGCATCTCAGTGCAAAAATCAAATCCAAATGAATGGGAATAACTTCCTTGTTGACATTTTCTTTGTGAACAAATTGACAGCAGTATAGTATGTGACTCTGGAGAAAATAATTTTCACCAAATAATGTTTAATATTTGTTTCAGGTGGATGGTCTGTGACTCTATTGGATATTTTCTCTCTCAGTGTTTGGCTGTAATTCTTTCCATTATGTAATTCTTCCACCCCCCCCCCGCCACTGATCATAAATAACCTTTGAAGCACTCAAGTAACTTTTTTTTCCTAACTCTGGAGAGCATGGGTAGACCGATTTTGATTGGCAGGATATTTTTTGTGACTGGTTAGGTCCAGTACTTGTTCCTGTCATGCTTTAACACCTTATATAAGGCCTTTCGTGTCCAGATGTGGTTCAGTCTTCATATAGATTCTGTCCATACATGGGTGCAGTTTGGGTTAAACTCTTGGCTGTGTTGCATAAAGTACAAATTAGAATGACCTGACTTGTTGTGTCTTGTTCAATAATAAAATTCTTTGACAACCCCATATACTCACTTCATGGTGGTCTGACACCAATCCCAGAATCACTGGGCATCAGGACAGCAAGGGAATACCCTTTTATTCCATTTTTGTTGAAATTAAAAACAACCTTTATTCACAACGAATCTAAGCAATGTATGTTGGTCTGTATTTTTGTTCATAATATTGTGGAATGACTTACTTCTGTCCATCAGAGTTGCTGAATCCCTCCCAGCATTAAATAAAGATTGCAAGCCCATCTCCTTGACAGTCATTTCTCTCCTAACCTCCCGAGAGGTACATAAATGACTCCAACAGCATCTGCTGTAGTAGGCAGCTACACTATATAGCCAAAAGCATAGGGACCCCCAATGTAATGACTGAGCTGAGCAGTTTCAACTGCACCTATGCAACATACAAACACATTCTAGATAATTGGGTGCTTCCAGCTTTGTGGCCACAGTTTGAGGAAGAAGCTCCTTTCCTGCTCCAGCATGGCTGTGCCCTCCCCCCATGCACAAAGCGAGCTTCATAAACACATGGTTTGCCCAGGTTGGTGTGGAAGAACTTGGGTGGCTGCACAGAGCCCTGACCTCAACCCCACTGAACTCCTTTGAAATTAACTGGAACACCAACTGTAAGCTGGGCCTTCTCAACCGACCTCATCGATGCTCTTGTGGCTGAATGGGCACAAATTGCCACCACTGCACTCCAAAATCTGCTGGAAAGTCTTCCCAGAAGAGCTGGGGCTGCTATGGCAGCAAAAGGGGAACAACTCCGTATTAATGCTTAAGGGTTTGGAATGGGATGGTCAATAAGCACATATAAGGGTGATGCTCAGATGTCCACATACTTTTGCCCATATAGTTTACCTGAGGGCTGTGAACCAGCAATCAGACAAACCAGGTCTGTGGGCAAAGCTCTCCATCTGATATTGAAAAATCGGTGTTTGAGCCTCACTTTTGATAAATGCATAAATGTGAATTTTGTAAAACATTGCGATTGCGAGGGGTACAGTGCGTAGTTTTTGCTCATTATTTCAGTGATTTCTTCAGAGTGAAGATGTTTTCCAAGAGATCCAGGTTGACACAAGCCTCCCATCTGCTATCCCGAGGCACCGTCAAACAGCCCACTTGATAGGTGCAGGCACCACGCCCACCACGCCCTCCAGAAACATCCACCTGCATGAGTCAGAGGAACCAAACTGTGAGCCGAGTCTCTAAGAAACAGCCTGTGTTGTCTACTTTTGGTCGGTTAGCTGCCAAACCTGGAGCCGGTGATCATTACACACCACAGGTGGGCAAACTGGTGCAAAGATAGCAGAAACCACAGGTGAAAGAGCTTCATAACAGGAGCTTCAGAAAGAAGCACTAATGCTGCACAAGGCTCTCGAGAGGGACAGTCCCAGGCAGCCACACCCGATGGGATATTCGAGGAGCTCTCTCACTTTGTGCTTTTCATTACTGCAGGGCAAATAATTTCTCTTTATTCCACTGGCAATTATGTGTTCCCTGAATCACCAAATGATGGCTGTCATCGCAGGCACGGTCTGAACATGCCAGGAGATGCTGCCAAACAGTCCCATAACCAAAAGTGCCTGCAAACCAAGAGATGAGTCCCACCCAGTGCTATAGCTTAGCTGCTGTGTGAGTAACACAGGAAAGACCAGGTTATCATTAGGTCTCCACAACCTGCAGAACCTTTTCAGTCACAGAGTGTCCTGTATGAAGGCAGAGCACAGCAAGGCGTGGGACGCTACACGGGTCGGGCTTCCCAGGGAAACTCACTCATGTTTCATCCTTTGTGCTTAGAATAAAAGTCCAAATCAAAGAGAGTCTGCCTGCGGTCGAGGTGGGTCGGATGCCACTGCCACAGTAGAATGACTTTGTCTTGCATAAAGACAAGAAATTTGAGCAAAGATGGAGCCCGGGCCTTCAGAGGAGGCCATTTCACAAAGCTTCGAATGTGTTACTCCTTTTAATCATCACATAGTCATTATATGTGGTAGTGTTCACTGCAGGGCGAGGCTCACCAGGACCCCCAACCACTGCAGCTGCGCATCCAGCCCCTCGCAGCCTGGTCTTCATCGTCACCACTGGAGATCTCCATTTAAAATGCCCAGCACCAAAATGTGTCCAGGTTCTCAGTCGGGTCTCAGATGTTCTGCCTACTGAAGAGAGATCCACAACCATACAGAACACCCAATAATGCAACTGGTTGTGCCATCCTTCTTCTTTGCTGTTTGGCCATCTGTTCACTGAGGACAAAGGCTGCTAGCTTGCAGCTTAAACCACCAGTTTGCAACTAGCAAATATTAGCCTGCTAGCGATGTGAAAAGCCTGATTAACAGAACACTTAGTATAAAATCTAAAAGGGAGAGCAGTGTGGTCGGCTGTGCTTCTCAGTCTTCTGTCTCCCTACAAAACAAAGAATTCTACTCAACAAGAGTAGAAAATTGGTCTACATGTCAACTCAGCTCTTTTGCAGCAATTCTCAGTGTTGTACAATGCAATAAAATTTTGTAATATTAAAAAAAATGCATCGTTTTATTGATGTATGCACTAAACACTGGCCCAGCTGCTGAGAAGTTTTTGTTTTTCTCAGGACTTTAGTTTCAGAGGTTTTTTTTTTGTTTTCCTCTCCTCGGCTGAAAGATGGCGTTTTACAGAACGCCCTGTTAACACACTTTTCTGAATTTGCTTTGTTTTTGGTCACTCTTGGTGTGCCGTTGTACATAGTCAATGATTGAGCACTGTTTGCTTGCTCAGAAAAGCCATGTAGGCAGTACTCCAGTTTGTCACGTGATGCTGTTACCACCAGACATGTTGCAGACAAGTCTGCAGTGACGCATTTCTAAATGTGGTTCATCAGAGTTAAAAAGCAAGGAAAGCTGCATTTGTTTATGTGTTTTCATGATAACAAGGCTGACAACCATAAACCATTCAGGTAAATGGTTGTATTAAAAAATGCTGATCCCTAAGGCAGGTGATTTCACAGAATTAAGCTGTGATTTTCAAGTCTCAACAAGGCAGGATTTCACTTCATAACTTTATGCTTCAGGCACATAAAAGTGGAAATGTTGTTTGCTGAGTGAAAAGAAAGAACACAAATACACAGCAAACACAACACAAATGTTCTTACACATTTGTGGCAGCAGGTGGTGTGGTGCTCAGAGCTGCTGCCTTGCAGTTAAAGAATGCAGCTTTGAATCCTTGTTTATTTCCCTTTAATATGATGTATTTACCCGTCATTGATATAGTAAGAATGACTCGGTTGTTAAGGCCCTTGTATGAATAATTATTATAAGATCATATGACATGAACAGCAAGTGTGACTTTCTAACTCAGTTTCATAAATATTTCATTTCTTTTACATTTTATTGCTAAACAAACATCTAAAATGCTTATGTAGGTCCATCCAGTGACCAGGGCGGAGGCAGCAGTGAGGTGGGGGCTTCCTTCATCCCACTCAAATAGAAACAAGTTCATTCGTTATTAAGTAGTCCAAGCAAAAGAAAACAGGTCTTTGGTTCTTTAAGCACAAAAGAAGAAACAAAAGTATGAAACTAAAAAGAAAAAAATAATTATAAACACTTACATCCTGTATACGGTTAAGAAATGTAAACAGTTTCTTTCAGGGCCACTTTCAAAACTGTGGTCAACAGGAAAAAATCATCCTGAACATTAAACTGCTAATTTTTTAAAATTCTTAAAATTAAAATGGTTCCGTCCAAACTCCTCTATCAGGCAGTTTGGGGCGTGGCCATTGAAGCATCCTAGGGGGTGTGGCCAGGCTGGAACACGGGGTTGTGGTGAAACATTGTGTTTAATGTCACGGCTTTATTGATTTCGCTTCATCGTTAAGAATTTATAAAAAAAAAAAATCGAAATATGGTTTCATCCTTTGTGGTTTTTATCACCATTTATATTAAATGTTACTAACGTAATAACTATTTTGAAAGTTAAAGAACTGGACCAATCACAGTGTAGAATAAACTTTCCAGAACCACTTTTCTGGTTGGTATTAACATCGAATTTCTCCAACTCCCTTCTCTCGCCTCATTAAACTGTTTCAGACGTTTTAAAGAAAAGAAGTGTTATACTCTCAATAAACAAAGGCAGATACCGAAAAAGGCTTTGATCACGCTTATGTCGTATTTAAACGCTTTTTTGCAAGTCACTTTTGTAGTTTTTGTAGTAGCTCAACGGAGCGCGGACAGAAAAACTGCATATCCCAAGATGCTGTTCGCCCGGGCGCACAGTGTTTACGAAAATTTACGTCATTTTGAAAGTTTTGCCGCCACGGATCTCTGCTTCTACTCGGTAAAGAATTGGTGAAGAGATCGTTTGCCTACTCGGAACTTTACTTTGTACTATGATTGTCACTGTTTAGAGCCCGTTGTTTGCTGGATAGTTTAAGTTTGTTCTACGGTGATTTGTGTGTATCTGTGTATAAACACTATGGTAGTGTGGTTATAGGGAGGTCTACTGTGGTGCAGTGAGGTAGAGGTCGTCTCCATGCACGGTTTACATAGAAGAGAGCACTGAGATGGCTTTTGGAGGATTTTCAGGTTTTCTCTAATTAAACTGTCTTAAACTGGGAGGATTTTGTCTAGTGACCGTGGTACAGGAACCTTTGACCACTGGTCAGTGACGGGGTTCAGTGAAGGGGGCTTCACCAGAGTAGGATGGACAATCCTCACATGGGACTGTTAGAATCTGTGTGTGAAACATCTGGAAATCCATGTGACAGACATCCAGTTGGAGCCACGACACCCAAGGTAGCTCTTATTTTTATGATGGTTTATTAATAAGTTTTAAACCTGAAGCCATCATTCTACTTTTGAAGACTTTGGTGTGGGAACCTACTGGAATCAAACACTCATGTTATTATCAGTGTTCGTATTATGTTACAGCAATTCTGCTTCATAACCTGTGTCTCCACTTTTCAGCCATCAACTACTTCACCTAAGGAACACTTGAAAATAACCAGACGCTCCTTCAACGCTCCTCAGTCCTTGGCTAAAAGGCTGAAAGCCTCATCTGGGGAACAGACAGATGTGCCCAGTAAGCAGGCGCCAGGAGAGGCAAGTGAGAAGACCGACACAGTCACAGAAACCACCCTGCGTACAGACCTCCTGCACCTGCGGGACACACTGAAGAAGGACGTGCGAGAGAAGACAGAGACCCTGCGCAGGCTGAAGATGGCCAAGATGTACAGGACGAAGGTAGCACTGTTCCTGGAATGGTACACTGTCAATGCAGCACTGCATTCTGCATTTGTAACTTTTGTCTTTCCCTCCAGAATGACCTGACAGCGCTCCAGGATCTCATCCAAAAGTGGAGGCAGTGCAGCCAAGCAGTTCTGTACGAGTTGCAGAGCGCACTGCCTATTGATGGCCGCAAAGCCAGCCTTGGTCAGCTCGTGGACCGCTTAGGCCTGGATGATAGCCTGTTGCACTTTGACCGCACCATGGATGACTTCATTGACCCTTGAGTGTCCCTTTCATACCTGTACAGGTTTCTCCTCAGTGCAGTCACCCCAGTTTTTCACATACTTCATCTTAAAGGGTTTTAACCGTTTCCTTGAATCCAAAGCTGAAAAATGGTTTAGTTCCAACATAATTAACTTTCTTATATTTCACAATGCCATTTTTTAAACACTGTTTAATTATACCTTGCTTTTTGAGGAAGCTCTCCTCTGCAAACCCTTCTACAAATACGTTGATTCCTTGACTTGTTAGTGTATACTGGAGAACATGTGCCACTGCAGTTTGCTGAGCAGCTACTACAGTGTTACCTTTGAAAGTTAGAAGATTAAGCTGATGGCATTAATGTCAAGTATTCATTTTGAAAAATCATTTCTGCATGAGGAGTTATGTTTTTAATATTCTCTATCAAAGTTGGTCAAATATTTCACATCCCACCTGGGTGCGATTGCCAGCCCCATAATAAAGGAAGAGGTTTTGCAGTTGAATGAACTTGCTACATTCCTTTACTTGTCAGGATCCACCAGAGCAGGGAAGTTTTTCATACGGAGGCGCTCCACCTCAGCCCGTAGGCAGCTTAGTTTCTGGTTCTGGGCCTGACTCAGCATCGTGAGCCGCTTCCTCTGCAGGATCTCCTGGTAACGGTGGTCTATGCTGCTCTCCTGAGTGTCCTCCGCTGAGCATGGGTGCGACACATAGGGGTCAGGATCACTGTTCTGCTGTGTGAAATGTAAACATTTGGCCTCAAGAAGGCGGTGAGTGACCATCGAGGGCTGTTACCTGCGGCTTCGTAGATATTCTTTACCTCCGCCACGGCAATGTTCATGGCAGTCAGCTGCGAGTCCAGTGTATCGCTCTTTGCTGCCCACTGCTCCGCCTGCTGGTTCAGCTTCTGGATCTCCGCTTTTGCTTTGCTCACATTCTTCTGGTGAATCTGAAATATTGACAGGCAGCTTTATTTAAAAAGAGACTGAAAAAAATTAAAAATGCTTAAGACATATTTTTTCTGTTAAGTACAAAGTGATGCCAAATGATCCAAGGTCACTGCATGGACAATAAAATAATTTACAGGAGTTCATTATGCTATGATGGTTATTATAAAATTAAAATGGGAATAAAGAAGAAGCAGAAATCCATGAGATCAATTAAATAATTGTTTTTTTCTGTCATTTTTTGGCGAATAGAAGACATGTTAAATTTCAAATGGCTTATGGAAGCTGTCCCACCTTTTCTTGAAGAGTGATGTTTTTCTCCATAGTAGACAGCTGCTTTGTTGTCCGTGTTTTATGGTCTGCCTCACTCAGGTACTTCAGGAAGAAAGGATATTTCACATCAGAGTTACATATCATGAGTAGAACTGAATGTTTTAGTACATTCTTGCAGATTTTTAGTTGCAATTATTTTGATGAGGAGTGGCCACACCTCCTGCTGCTCCTGAGACACTCTGAGCTTTTGGATGTCACGGGCCTTGTTCTGGAGGTCCTCCTTGAGCATGGCCAGCCTGCAGTGCTCCCATTCCATCTGGATGATACCCTTGCGGTAGTCCTTGCACTCCACCATCCTGGCAATCTTCTGTTCTCCCAGAGCCTGAGCAACATTAGCCAGACCAACCAAAAGGCCAGAGGAGAAGAGTTTTACTTACTATGATGCTAGACTGACTGATGATCCCAGCGATGACTTTCTAGATAGAACCTCACCTTAATGGTGCCATTCAGATCCTCAACCACCTTACGATGGATGAGCAGAGAGTCTGACAAGTCTGTAATGAAGTCACCTTTCTCCACCTCAACTTGCCCTTGCTTGATAAGGATCTGAACCATGATGTTTAGCCGGAACTTCATCTTCTCCTCGTTGAGGCTGTGAAGAAGAAATATGTGAGCGAGTGTCCTGTCAAAAAACTAATTCTTGCATGACTGAAACCTAAAAAAGTTTCATTCTTCCCTCAGCCTCACATTCTGAGTTCTTCCATGATGTTCTTTACTTCCAGTTTAGCCCTCTCATCTTCATCCATCCTCCTCTGCAGGAAGGCCTGCATCTCTGCCAGTGTCAAGGCTTTCTGCTTCACCTGCAGGTATTGGCATAGCACAGACAGCATGTGTCCCGAGTTGAACCGGCAGTAGTCGTTATTTGCTCACTTGTGCTGTGCCCTTTGACTTACTCCGTTATGTAACAATGATAGGACTTGGTTAAGAGAAGGTGGGTTGGGCCACAAGATGTATGCACTGCACCAAGTGCTGAACGCCACGCCAAATGGAAACATGACCAAACAAACAATACCACCGCACCTTCTGCTCCGAGTCCACCTTGGTCCTTCGCGCCTGGCAGAAGCGCTCCCACACGGCTGAGTCAAGGCCTTCCGGCATGTTCTCCGGAGCATCAAGCTCCTCAATCGCCTTCTTCAGCTGGTCCCGTCCCTCTCCGGCTGCACGACCAGACTGCATGCGCATCCTCTGAACCCTGTGCCACAGCAAGCACTGATGTACTGATATGCCAGTGTTAAAGTGGAATATCTCCATTTCTTATACAAACCCGATTATCTTACCAAGGTCTGCGTTTGTAAAGCTTGTACAGCTGATCGACCAGGTGTGCTGGAACATCAGGAAACTCCTTCTTGAAACCTTTGTCAAGCAGCTGCGGAAATGGAAACAAATCAGAGGCAGCTGGTTGGGTAGCAGTTAAGACCTAGAAGCTGCCAGTTCAAGATCTACCTGTTACTGCCGTTGAGCAAGCAACTTCACATGAACTGATGCAGTAAAAATTGCCCTGCTGTATAAATGAATCAAATACTGTAAATCGCTTTGGATAAAAGTGCCAGTTAAACAATACCCTAACACTGGATGTTTATGTCAGTTTTCTAGCATTAATGTACTTCAGTAAAAAATCTGGGCAAATCCATTCAAATGATCTTCCAGTTCCACCTAAAGACTGATGATACATTGACTATCGCTGACTCTCTAGGGTTCTTACTTTGTCTTCTGCTATGACAATGTCATAGGTCTCCCTGAAGGCCTCCACATTATCCTTGCATTTTCTCACCTCCTCCCCCAGTTCATGCTGAAAGAAAACATGTCAGCTGTGACTATCCAAAGTAGTCTGAGGCAAATGGACCACTCATCTCCTAGAGGAAGGAGTCAAGCAGACACATTTGCTGATTCTACGTTTCAAAACCACTGTAATGGTTTTTTAAAAGCAAATTTTTCTGTAAAAATAGTTGAATACTGAGAGCAGAATGCACAAGGTCATCGTCGTGGTACAGGACCCGCTGATGATCTCCCCACAGCTCAAAGTGGAAAAAATGCCAGTAACAACAGCTATGGCGTTCACCCATCTTCACCCTGTGGCTTTTTTTCTGTACCCATTTGATGACATTCTTCTTGATGTACACCACAAAGGATTTTCACACGTTTCAAAACGTACCTTCAAGATTCTTGCTTTTTGGAGCTTGTTGCTGAGCTCCATCTCCCTGTTGAGAATTTCTTCCTCGATGAGGACTGAATTCACCAGGTTCACAATCTTGAGCTCCTCCTGCCAAAAACCAAGTGCCACCAAGATACAGAGCATGCATGAGCGCAAGCTACAGGTACCTGGGTCCTTAACCAACTTATCCTTACTGATGTGTAAATGAGCCACCATATTTGCACAGTCCTTATCCCACAGTGTGTATGATGGTGGGGGGTATTTATCTCTTATCAAGAGGTTGGGCCACCCGGCACGTCAGTTTCAGAAAAAACTGGCTGACAGTACTACCTGGTATATCACCATTTCTGTTTTCACTTTCCTCTGAAAGAGCTTCATCAGGACCTGGTCAAAGCCCTGGGTAGCCTCTTTCATGGAAATTTGCAATTTTTTCATTTCTGCTTCCAAGGCCTGTAAAAAAGATAACCTCGGATTAAAGAGAGCCTTGTGGGGGAGAGTAACATGGCTGATTTTCAAGACAGCCGCACAAACTACATCTCCTGAGACGTTTTTGCACCTTTCATTTGTTTTTAAGATAATACAGTCAATTAAAGCTGACATGTCTTGTTCCAAGGAAGACAGCGATTACCAGATTTTTGCCTCAAGGGAAAAGAAACGAGGCAGAGTTCACTGGGAAAACTGAAATTACAAAACCAAAGCTCCAGACAATTTGGAGGAGATGCCTAATACTTCAGCTCACTCTTAGTTCAGTATTGAAGTATGGATGACAGTGAAAACATCTGACCTGGAGACTTACAGTGGCATGCAAAAGTTTGGGCACCCCTGGTTAAAAATTTTGTTACTGTCAATAGCTAAGCAAGTAAAAGATAATGCCTTTTGGAAATCAGGTTATGTTAAAGATGACACTTTTTAAAAATATTTTAAGGAATTTTACTTTTTTATTTCCATCTTTTACAGTTTCAAAATAACAGAAAAGGAAACAAGCCCGAAGCAAAAGTTTGAACACCCTGCACAGTCAGTACTTAGTAACACCCCTTTTGGCAAGTATCTCAGCTTGTAAACACTTTTTTAACTAGCTATGAGTCTTTCAATTCTTATTTGGAGAATTTTCATCCATGTTTCCTTGCAAAAGGCTTCTAGCTCTGTGAGATTCTTGGGCTGTCTTGTATGCACTACTCTTTTGAAGTCTATCCATAGATTTTTGGCACATGGACCCCCAGAGGTTTATTTTTCTCCTATCCTCTTGTAGAAAGGAGTTTTTTGTTTTCCTCTCCTTCGTGGCCAGATTCAAACTGTACACATATGCAACCCTTGTCAGGTCTGTACAGCGCTCTGTGTCACTGCACTGAGAAGAGCGCTATATAAAAATAAAATTGAATTGAATTGAATTTTGATGATTTTTAGGTTGAGGGACTGTGAGGGCCATGCCAAAACCTTCAGCTTGCATCTCTTGAGATAGTCCACTGTGGATTTTGAGGTGTTTGGGATATCATTATCCTGTTGTAGAAGCCATCCTCTTTCCATCTTCTGTTTTACACACGGTGTGATGTTTGCTTCTAGACTTTGCTAAGATTTAATTGAATCCATTCTCCCTTCTACCAGAGAAATGTTCCCCGTGCCACTGGCTGCAATACAAACCCAAAGCATGGTCTATCCACCCCATGCTTAAAAATTGGAGGTGTTCTTTTCATGGAATTCTGTGCCCTTTTTTCTCCAAACATACCTTTTCACATTGCAGTCAAAAAGTTCTATTCTGACTTTATCGTTCCACAGGACTTGTTTCCAAAATGCAACAGGCTTGTTCAGATGTTCATCTGACGCTGAATTTTGTGGCGAGGACACAGGAAAAGTTTTCTTTTGATGACTCTTCCACGAAGGTCATACTTGTACAGGTGTTGCTGCACAGTAGGACAGGGCACAACTGCTCCAGAGTCTTCTAAATCTTCCTGAAGGTCTTTTGCAGTCAAACAGGGGTTTTGATTTGCCTTTCTAGTAACCCTACAAGCAGTTCTCTTGGAAAGTTTTCTTGGTCTTCCAGACCTCGACTTGACCTCCACCGTTCCTGTTAACTGCCATTTCTTAATTATATCACGAATTAAAGAAACAGCTACCTGAAAACACTTTTATATCTTCTTATAGCCTTCTCCTGCTTTTTGAGCATCAGTTATTCTAATTTTTCAGAGTGCTAAGCAGTGG
This sequence comes from Heterotis niloticus, assembly GCA_018136845.1. NCBI lineage: Eukaryota > Metazoa > Chordata > Actinopteri > Osteoglossiformes > Osteoglossidae > Heterotis > Heterotis niloticus. The sequence goes on from CM030900.1 coordinate 15,371,423, forward strand.
CTTAGAGGAGCCCATGGCTGCTGATTGTTGGGACAAAGTTTGAGGAGTCAGAATATTTATAAAGCTTTGAAATTTGTACCATCTCGCCTTTCCTAATGATGACTGTGAACAAGCTGTGATGGCCGCTCCAGCAGCCACACACATGAGTGTATAGTTTATGCACATTTTTTGTTTGGTGAATTTCTGTTTGTGTTGATTTGCTTTGGACAGTTTGGGTGGTGAGATGTTTGGTTTGAATTTGCTGTTTGGGGTTTGAATGGAGATGGGTTTTGGGTTACTAATTTGGCTGGTGGCTTCTGAGGATGGGCTCATCCAGATACCCATCTGGGAAAAAAGATTGGAAGAAAGGAATTGGGCCTTAGAAAGCAGGAAGTGGATCCAAGGCAGACAAACTTTTGCTACAGCATGGAGGAGGAATATTGGTGTAAAAGTTTATTTGGTTTAATTTCCTGATTTATGTTCTTATTAATAATGTTTTGATTTAAATCCAGCCACAAGGGGATACACAAACCAGTGTATTTCTTCATGCTGGTCCCAAGCCCGGATAAATGGGGAGGGTTGCGTCAGGAAGGGCATCCGGTGTAAAAATTTGCCAAACCTAATATGTGGACAAAATTTATAAAAGTTGATCTGCTGTGGCGACCCCTAGCAGCCAAAAGATAAAGAAGATGATTAATAGTATTTTGATTTAGGTGGATTTTGACCTTTGACTCTTTGATTTTGTTATACGTATGATTTAATTAACTGACCGGTGTGTTGTATTCTGTTGTTAATTTGTGCTTGTATAGTCCTCGTGTTACCCTATTGTATGTAGTCGCATGTGAATGGTCTAATCAGCCATTATTTAAGCCCTATTGTTGAAGTGTTTGTTAGGTCAGTTTCTGTTCAGTTGGTTTTGCGTTATGTTCTGTTGACCTTTTTATGGGCCCAATCTTATCTTTTCCTTGATATTAAAATTATATTTTTGGAATAACTTATTTTTTTCTTAACACAACCTGTGATTCCTCGTGCCTGCTGACTTGGTCCCCCACACAAGCCATAACTCCAATGAACTAATTAAGGTCTGAGACCTTGGTAAAAAGTTATCTGAGACCTCAAATCTCTTGGGGTGCCCAAACTTTTGCATGCTGTGGCTTTCCTTTTTCATTCTAAATTTGTACAAAACAACAATAATACACTAATCTTGCTGAAAAGAATGTTTCATCTTTATGCCTTTTGGAGATCAGTTCTTCTACTCACTTAACTATTCACAGTAACAGGAATTTTGAACATGGATGTCCAAACTTTTCCACGCCACTGTAACTGAATATCAAGATTGGTATAGAAGCTAAGTTTAAAAAGCGGGATGTGTTGGACATCTTTAGAGTTGAACTAAGGAAACTCCCCTCTGTTGCAACTGCGGAAACAAAGTTCTCAGACTGGACTGATCACGTTCAAAAATGTCAGACTCCAGCAAAGCTGAATTTAGGATCTCTGGAGTGGAGAAACTGTAAGAATGAACAACTAACTCAACAACAGGAGGTGGAACTGCAGCAAGCAAAACTGGATGGAAATGGATTATAAAAACCACCACAATAATCTGAAAATTAGGGGTTTGATTGAGAGCGCTGTTTCTGTGAAACAGTTGCTGCAGGACAAACTTTTCCTGACTTGAGTTGTCATCAAAAAAGCAGCAGTGTCTGTGACTCTACCCCAATATGTGTAACAGCTGTGAGTTCTAAGATCAGAGCTTTCAAACTATGGAAAATCTTCCAGGTTTTGCTTTTCCAGCCAGACTGAGATGTCTGTACAAAGGGAGGATCTGCATGTTTGACCACCACTTTCCTTGCTGATACTGATAGTGCCATACATATACTAGAGAAGTACATTTTTTTGCCTGGTTTTCTTACTGCTTCTTTTTCAGATCTTATTATCTTTTACCAGGTTGATTAATTTTTCATTGGATTTACTCTTTTTGTTTCACCAGTGGTGGGTTCTGGGGGGGGGGGGGTTAGCTAGAGATGTCTAGATGGGAGTTTAGGAGTCCATCTTTGCTGGAAACCAAACAACGGCTAAGGCTTTCATACCTTCCTGTACTTTTCTTGTTCTTCACTTAGCTCCTTGACCTTTTTTTCAAACACCTTAAAGTTTTTCTTCTCCTCTTCTGTCCACTGTACTTCTGGTTTGGACATGAACTCTGGCTGTGGAATCTCCTGGAAGTCAATGTCAAAGAACATGGTGTGAAGACTTGCTGGTTTTTCATGTTACATTCAGGCACATTTTGTTTCCAGTCATCAGTACCAACAACTTTTAACCAAATTTTGGATAATAGTGATGTCCCGTTGAATGATCCTTACCATCTTTAAAATTTCTTCTTTTTTTACCTCCAGGACCCCACCCATCATGTCATCTAGGGCTCGCTCACGTAGGTTGTCACCCTTTAAGGGAAAAAGTATGGAGTTTAACTGTGGATGGAGAACTTCATGATTATTAGGACTTCTCTACTTCTCAGCTTCACAATGTGCTGAAGTTCAACAGTCTGATTACCACCTACAAGATGACCAAAGGATCTGCATGTAAAGGATCTGATCATTCCCTACACCACAGAAAGCGCACTGCGCTCCACCACCTCCCAAGTGAGAAATCAAAATCGGAAATTCACCAGTTCTCAGCTTTGTCCCTGATGTGGTAGAAGAGCTCCCTCTGTGCCTCAGTGCTGCTGAATTCCTGCCAGCTATCAAGAAGGCTCTAGCACCCATCTTTGTCAGAGCCATTTTTCTGCTGATCTCCTGACAGCTACGTAAATGAGTCCAACACCATCTGCTGTGATTTTCTATGTATTTGCTGTTTGTGAACCAGCAACATGGTGGTATCAGACACACAAGTTGGACTTTTATCATCTTATGTCTGTGCCTAAAGCTCTTCATCTATTGCTGTTTTTTTTTTCCTTTTGAGCTCCACATCACTTCTGATGTGTCTGTGAAATTAATAAATGCAAAGCTCCGATTCTTGTCAAGTATTTTTCACCTGACTTTTAATCCCTTGTTTTTTTTTTTTTTCTGGAATACTTTTTAACTTCTTCTTGGTCTTTTCATTGTTCTTGTTTTTACTTGCCTCTATAGCTCCTGCCAAGGTGTCTCTTCCTCAAAATGGTATGGCATCAAAGACATACCTTGGCAGCCAGCCGCCTTTGTTCCTCAGCCTTCTTCAGAGCCTCCTCTTTCAGACGCTCCTCAGGACTGAGATACTTTTCCACTTTAATCTGCCAACATGACACACTTGTCAAGCCGGTGGATCGAATTCATTTTCATTTTGAATGCTGCAGTATTTCGCAGCAAATGACCTTTAACTAGAGAAACTTTAATTCATTGGCAATCACTTGTCATGCTCATAACTGATCGTGGTCCACGGTTTATCCTGGAAGCCTGGGACAGCCTGGACAGGACACCAGTCCATCACATGCACTCACACCTAACATGCTCAATGGACAATTTAGAGTCACCAGAGTTCCTGAAATTCTGCTGACTTGTTTCAGACGTCAAAAGTAAAAGAAATATTTTTCAGCCATTGTTTCACCTCATGTATTATAAAACGTGGAGGACTGTTGCAACCCCACACTGTTCTGTACGTGTAACTACGCTGTGGGCTTTTTCTTTGACTTTTTTAGGCCCGTGTACCTCAGAGTCTTCCACTACTAGGGCCCTCTCAGGCCTCTCACTGTCAGTCAGGGACGGTACCCACAGCTCCCCCTTGAGGTCAAGCTCAGCCATGATTTCCGCCATTCGCTTATTTCTTTCTTTGACCCGGATGATCTCCTGCTCCTTTTGCTTGAAAACGCTAGCAAACCGCGTGTTGAAATCCGTCTTCACTTGATAGATAATGTCCTTAAAAAAGGAGAAAGATGTGGAATATATATTGAGAAACATGGCAAAGAAAAGGACAGACAAGGATTCCTGTGTCACGTCTGAATTTCTCACTGTGTGAGAGATGGACGGACAGCAAAATGTGGGGAGAAAAATGGTTCACCTGCAGCAGGATGATCTGATTGACTTTCTGATCGCGGATGTACAGCTCGAACTGGCTGTAGAGGTAGGGGCTGTGGCCGCCAAACTGAGCACTGAGGCTGCCTGCCAAAGCGGGGCTCTCTGAGTCCCCTTTGTCCTCGGGCTCCTCCTCCTTCTCATTCACAGCTTTGCTCATCTTCTCCAGGAAGCTGAGTTGGATCTGCACACACAGACCCCAGAAATGTAGACAGGTTCAGCCCTTCACTCAGAAGATGTTCACAGAATGAAGCTGCAGCTTTTAAAAATGTGTGTGAGTTTGGTATGTGTACATATCATTGCTCTCCAGCTCTACATTGTGGGACTTACAGAGCGGTCTGTCTGCTCAATCTTCCGTATTCTCTGCACCCTCTGGAGGTCTTCCAACTCCTTCTGTGTGCGTTCCCTCATGGGGTAATTCATCACTTCATGGTCTGAATGAAAGGCCTGTAGGAGGAACAACTTTGTTTGGGTTCTGCTGCCAGAGCAGAGAAACCCAAGTGGAACTCAAAAGAGTCATGATGCATTTCATCCCTTAATACCTTAATGGCTTGCCCTTTAATATTCATGGAATCCCAGCAGTCTCGCTTGAGGACTTCACACAGATAGGACTTGGCAAGGTTCTCCAGCTCAATCTCATTCCGGACCTTACAGGTGTACACACAAGAACAAATGTCTGCTTACCCAAACATTTAAACAGTGTCACTTTGAGGTGGTTGTCAGAATGCAGATCTGCACTGGATGGGACTGGAACAGTCATGAAGCTTCTCAAAGTCCAGGTTCTGGGTTTAAGCCAGCAACACCACAAGGAACCCCTGGACCAATGTTCAGAATCAGTTTTCCCGCCTTCTTACCCTGGCAACCTCCTCTTCTCCTTTGGCCTGCAGCCGCATCTGCTCCTCTTCATTCAAGTTGAAGTCCAGGTGTTCCAGCTTCTCTATGTCTGGCAGCATTTCGTTCTCTCTCATCATGGCCTGTATCTGCAGAGACAGCCGCAGAGTTTGTATCCAAAAAATTTAGACATACCGCCTCTCATCTCTGTCTTACTGTATTTCGCAGTTCCCTGGTGGCTTTTTGAAGGCTCTTTCTTTCTTCTGAAAACTTCAGTTTCTCCTCCTGCAGAACCTGAAAAGATTTGTTTAACACACATATAAACATTCTCTATATGAACACAGCCCACAGAGAGGGAGGTGGTGCAAAGCACAATGGTAAAAATCTCCATACTGATACAGTTTACACTGAACCCCTCACCTTACACCACTTTTCTAAGATACAACTTTTTCCAGCTCTTTTTTAAATTCTATTTTCTACAAATCTATTTCTGCTGCTGTAGAGGAAATACAACCTGTCAATACATGGCAGTAGAGTCCACAAAGAATCATGTGTAGCACCAACTTAATTCAAATCCCTTCCACAGTGTTTACAGGTTATTTCTGATATTCCTGAGTATTGCTGATCATTAACAAGATGCAGTACATTCCACATGTTGATGGTTAAATTTGTTAATGGTTGGCATTCAACAAGAGTTTGTGTAAAATTCTGAATTTTTAATCTGCCTTTTAATGTAATTAAAGCTTAACAAAAATATTCAAAGAAAATAAATTAAAAAATACTTTGTTAATTAAAACAGTTCACCAACAGCCACAATTGCATTCGTAAGGTGAGGAATGAGCGAACACAGAAACTACAGCGGTCACTTTGCTGACCTATGGATTCCTGGTTGTGTTTGTGTGAATTATAAATATCTCTGATCTATCAGTCAAATTTTCTTCTGCTTTTATTTCTACTCCATTTTGAAATGAGGCAAACAACAACATTAACAACTGTGGCAAAAACTGAGAAAATCCTGGGCAGAACCTCTGACCCTCACAGTGAGTCCTGAGGATTAACTACTAGTACCCTGACTGTGGTCAACTCTTCATCTACCCTGCTCACCTCCTCCCATTTATGTTCCAGCCATGTCTGCTCTGCTCTGGAAGTTAAGGATGAGTCGCTGTGGTCCTCCACCCCATCTACCTTCTCCATCAGCTCCACACTGCATCTCCTTGCGCTTCCCTGAGAGAGTCAGTATATCACACTGAATGGATACAAAACCAATCTGGTTTATCTGCTCAAAACTCTTTGTATCTTAAAATGATAATGTGAATTTATACATCTGTTAAATATATCCAATTATGTAGATCATAAACAAAACCTTTCATTTCTGAGAAAGAATTCATTCTGTCACGGAATTAAATTATCTTCAACACATATAGGAGAAGCACCGAACAAAGGAAACAAACACAGGTACATTAATATTAGACAGAGCTTTCAAAATGAATTAAACTTCCAGACAGATGAGAAGCGCACCTTGTCTCTATGTGGGGTCAATGATGAGCGGGACACAGAGGCCTTTGGGTCCCACACTGGCATGCGGCTGAGAATGGGGTTCTCCATGACCAGTGAGGGTTTCAGAGCTGATATTAAACTTTGGCCATACTGCGTGGCTGCGTTTGCCTCACCAGCACCGGCTGGCTTCATCCTGATAAGAAGCACAGCAATATAATACAGTATTTATTATATTTATTTATAATGTACACCCATTCCTCACCTAACTTTACTGATTTGTTCCACAAAATCACATCATTAGGTGAATTGCCATTATGAGAGTCAAATTACTTTGGCTTCATACAGAAAAAAGATTAGTTTCTGGACAAATAATTTGTTGCTTTAATTAAAACACAGAAATAGAAGGTAGTTTTATTCATAGCAATGACAACAATATTGCAACACCAACATATTTTATAATATTTGCAACAAATCCTGCTTTGAGAATGTATTTTAATGGTATATTTTCATTCCTTCATTGTCATTAACTTATTTGGATTTTATATTCTACAAATGGTTTGAACAAACAACTATGGAGCTTTTCTCTATTTGACAGTGAAGGAAAGCAGTATTGTTTTAAAGCCTCTTGCACTGTTTTCTTTCTCTTATTTATATCTTACTGTGCTTTGGCAAAAACTGTTATTTTAACCCAAGTCTAGACAACTTGTGCATTAAAAGTATCCAGTTCTCATTTAGAAAAAGTGCTTCATTGGTGAGTGCCGTTTTTCACCTTTTTGAAAAAAAAATACACTTGAGATAAAAAGCTTGTTTTCTGCGTCTGTGTTTTGTCTGATGCTCAAAATCTCTCCTTTACCCATTTTAAACTGTTTTTTAAACACTCAGGGGGTACTACTACAGCAGTGGTCTGCCCTGAGTGCAGCATTTAACAATTCAACCCATGGAAGCACTGAAAGTCTACTACCTGTTTTTTAAAGCGTGTACTTTTAAATTTTGTTTTCACCCAGGTGTCTTTATTTAAATGTACACATCAGCATGACTGCCGCACGGTAACTGTGCTACACTTGAATTGAATTCTTTTTTCAAAAACCTTCCACTGGCAGAAACAACACAAAGCCAAGGCCACTCCTGTTCTTATAGCAGCTCCTTTTCCACCCGCTGTGGACACAAAATGACCACATAATGGGTAAAAATGACATTGTACAAAATAATAAGTGCATTGTATTAAAAAAAGGTTTTATAATTATCTGTTTCAGTAGCTTTTTCTCTGTAAAGCACCCTCTTATATGAGAGGTGAATGCAAAAAGCTGCATGCGTTGGTCTTGTTTGTGGAGAATCTTGAAATGCCAGTGAGTGTTTCTGTGTCTCAAGACCTGTCAGCCCTCAGCACCACAGAGGCAGGTGGAACGTACCTGAGCCACACGCACACCAGGGATTTGTCCCGTGAGCCAATGATCACCAGCGACCGGCTGTCTACGGTGAAGGAGACGGTCCGAGCTCCACCCAGCGAGCAAGAATGACACTGTACCTGCAGGTGTCGCTCCTGTCCATGGGGAGATGAACAAGTCAGGATGACCATTGGTGAATTCAGCTCATGTCCTCGGGAAGGAAGTTGTGAAGCAATTACAAGCGTCGACTACATGAATAAATGTAAGTACAACTGTTGGGAAGTTTCAGGGTGGCCTTTCCTGTACAAGAGGGTATAGATTAGTCACAGCAGAAGGTGTAAAGAGGAATATATAGCTATGCCCACAAAATGCCCCATTTTACCACTGGAAGCACAATCCGGCAAAAACCTCCTAGTCTTATCACGTGGTCACAGTAAGCTGACCTGACCGGACCTTCTCTGTGGATGTTTTGTACAAATGAACGAGAACAAGCTCGCACCATCCCGGAAGTGTCGCAAAGGCGCAGCTCCCCATCTTTCCCCACAGAAGCCAACCAGCACTGGTGGGGCGACAGGAGGACAAAGGCAGGACCAAGTAAGTGACTGTCCACTTCCAGCAGAGGGTTCAGCTGGATAACCTCATCTGGGTTTGAAGGCCCTGTGATCTGAAACGAAAATTTGAGGATTAAAGTGGAGTTTAAAAAATCATTTTGTAACAAAGGCACACACCTACAGCCAGCAGTACCTCTGGCAGCTTGAACCTTTGTAGGGTTTTACTCCTGTTGCAGTAGCTGAAAATACTGCTGTTGGGTCCCAGGGTAGCTGAGCTGAGCGGCTGAGGAACTTCAAACCTCTGCTTCTGCAGGATGCTGTCTGCTAGACGACCTTGCGGGTCTGCACAGCTTTGCCCCCCTGACAGTGACAATATCGCAGCATCAGCATTTTCACTACAGCTGGTTCTACTATAATGTTTCAGTCACAGTTATCCAGAGTCACAACCACATCCGCCTATCCATTACTCCCAAAAAAGCTCAACTGTTGCTTATTGAACAATCAACACAAAGTAGCAGCCCTACTTCCCCCCCAAATTTCAGCATTATCTCCCATAAAACATGCAGGGCCACCACATGATGGGTCTGTGCCAGGTGGAAAAATATTCATTGAGGCCAGGTTTCAACGTCCCCTCCAGTACCCTCGCAAGAGTGAAGAGTTGATCCACTTTTCCTCTGTTTCTAAGATGTATAATTTGTTCATTGCTATTAGTCACCCCCCAGTGCCCCTTTTCAAAGATGACAACCACCAGCAGTCCTGAGGACAATCGCTACTAAATTATAGTACCTATATAGTTTATTACCTATATTAAACCTATATTAATACCTGTAATATTAGCCCTCTACTTAATATTGGACGAAAGTCTTAGTCAAAAGCCCCAACATCAGCCGGCTTTATTTCCAGCATCTATGGCTAATCATATCCTTTGCTGTAGCCGTGCCACTGGTTTCTCCCACTGTTGCTGTAACTTCAGCCCCAGAGTTGAAACTTAATCCTTCAGACTATAACCTCGCCTTCTGCAAGGAGGTTGTCTCTACTGGTTTAAAGAATTTCTCAAAAATGCTCCATGTACATCCCAGTGGTGTTCCCAGTTGAAATCAGCACAGTCCCACCTGTCCTGAGAATAGCCAATAACCTTCTGCTTTCCCCTCCTGTGCCACTGGAGAATTTGCCAAAACTTTTATGAAGAGCTCCAAAAGTCAGTCATTATAGCTTCTCAAAATTTCTTCCATATCCAGGCTTACACTTCTGCACTGTTCCTGCTGTAACCTTTTTAGCCCAGAAGTTTAACTGATTGTACACCAAGATGTCTGCCAGACACATCTAAGACACCTTTACTGCTTGCTTGAGACTCCATGGTCTGTCTGGTGGTCTCCTAAGCTATCCAATCCTGCTACCCAACCGTCTGAACACTCACCACTCTTCTTCACTCAAGTTTCCAGAACATATGGCTTCCGAAGAAGCAACGCAACTGTTTATCATGGACCTTTGAAGCAAGGTTCCAAGTACACTTCTGACTGTGTGTTCAGTCGGGATGTTGGAAAAGGCCAATGTGCAATTCACGCAAATGTTCAGCAATATCTCACCTCTTGGGGTCAAATCACACACAACCACAGAGTCAGAGGAAAAGGACTTTGCTTTTCCTGCTGACAACTTCAGGTAAAAGTCAGAAAGGTTTGTGTCACCTGTGAGTTCCTGCACAGGGAGGTCGTATGCCACCAAATGACGGCCCTCCTTCAGACTTCCTTCCTGTTCTGAGCACAGGAGCAGTACACGCACCTGTGGGCTGTTCTGTGTGTGGTGGGTGGAGATGCCCAGAACAGGGCTACACTCCTCTGAAACAGCAGCATACACTAGTTTCAGGGACACGGCTTCAAGGGATGGCCGAGCATCATCACCTGGGCTTGGCGCTACCTGTGAAGCCAATTATCTGAAACATTTTCGAAGGTCTCGGATCCAGAATGAAGAGATGAGAATCTGAGGCCCCTGCAAGTAGGAAGTTTCCTCCTTGGTCAAAACTGTCAAAAACACAGAATAAGAGGTTATTAGAAACAGCTGCTACAATAATGGAACGCAAGTTCTCTAAGTGGTGACAAATTCATCTTGTGCTTTTCCTTACGTTAAATGTTCGATGGCGACTTGGTGAAGTCGGGAGCGGTGAATCACGCGAGGCTGCAGCTTCTGGGTCAAGTCCACAAAGATGATGTGTCCAGTGGAAGTGCCCACAGCCACATACAGAGCACTAGGGCAGCTTGCCAAGCTGGTTGCCTTGGGCACAAAAAACACAAGACACTAAGCATTATGTTCCTGCTAAAACCACCCTTGAAAGATGTGCCAGAGGGCCAGTAAAGATGTGCATGTTCATAGCTGATTTCACAGGATTGGCAATGTCTTGGACCTTGAGCTACACAGCTGCATTAACTGACAGGGATACTCACCTGGACAGAGAGAGACAGTGACCTGACACAGAAGCCAGTGTCCATGGACCACAGCCGGAGCTCTCCGTTATCCTGCACTGACTGTAAGTTGCACAATCAGAGTTACTCAACATGAACTGTGTGTTGCAGTTACTGTAGAGATAGCACCATTACTGGAACTGGTACAGGTACTGATACAGGATGGCAAAGAGCCCGGAAACATCTTGGCAGCAGTAGGTCTTACCACGCAGAAGCTGTTGTCAATGGCGAGCGGTACAGCTGCCACAAACTGCCCAGGTGGGACGTCAAGGACTCGCATCATCTTCTCAGGGTGGAGTGGACGGTACCTGTACACATGGCCCTTGGGGGGGGGGGGGGGTCAAAGAACAGAGGACATTGCTTGCTCCAGTTCCTCATACTTAGAAGGACAGGTCTGTCCTGTATGGAAACACAGTAGAGTGCGTGGAGCCTTACGTGATGCGAGGACACCAGCAATGTGTCACTATCTGGGGAGAACACCAGGCCAACGATGGGCTCTCCCACCTCCCAGAGCTTCTTCACTTCCACTTTTGCACTTTTAATATGCAGGCAGCGTAAAACACCGTCCTGGAGAGGCAGAAACGGAACGAGGGGGAAAAGGCCCCATGGGACACACCAGCCAAAGTATTGTGGGATTTCAGCAGCAGATTTAAACCTGGTTCTTACTTTTCCTGCAGTAAACAAGGTGTCTCTGCTCAACGCCAGGCTGCAAAGACTCCCTGGACTCAGCAGGGGTGCCGGCTTCACAGCTGCAGGGCAAACAAGAGTAAACACAAACAAAACACCCTCCAGAGCAGCTGGAAGAGAGGTTAACACATCCCAAGGAGACGCACCTGTTCTGGGGTCATACAGAATGGACACACTTTGAGTATCGAGGTTGACCTGCAGCAGGTGGCCCTCCTCGCACCCAACGTACAGCTCCGATGAGACTGTCCAGCAGAGGGCCCCAGCACACAGCCGGCCTTTATCCTCCTTTTCACTCTACCAGCACATAAACGGAAGGGTGTTGCTGTGTGGTACCAGACACGTAATGAGACTGTACACATTATGACCCAAAGAGCTCAGCGGACACTATCAAGTGTTTGCTCTGGATTTTGCCGAGTCATTGTGACAATGTGTAGGAGACGCACGTCATATAACCTGCATGTATATACAGACAGCCAAATTAATTCATAAAAGAACAGTTTTCAGCACACTTTCTGCAGTAAAACCATGGTACGTAGTAATATGGGGAGGAGGGGGGAGGAGGGTGGAGGAGTACCACAAAGCCGGTGGCTTCCTCCCCGACAAGACCTGCAATTGTCGAGACAGGCATCTGAGGACCCAAATAGGAGAAGTTTCCATCAGAGCCCTGTGAGAAGGTGGCTGTGCTCTTCTTGGCAGGGCTCTCCAACACTGGCAGCTTAATCACACTATGGGAAAAAGGGGTGCAAATCCTGCATAATACTACATTTCTTCAGACATTTGTTTTTACGCTTTATGCACAAACTGTTGTGATCAACACGGAAATGCAAGATCTGAAAAATTCCAAGACGGGTACAGGTGTCCCCCCATTTTGAGTGTAATTACTATTAGGGGACAAAGGTTGAAAATTCCCTCCACACTTGGTTCTTGTTACTCATAAACACGAAAAATTATCCTTACGTTTGGTCATCACTCAGTAAAAGATATCAAATAAATTGATTCATATTTCAGAAAACTTATAAGTTAAACTTGAAGGCTACCTGTTCTCATAATCTTGAAGGCTTTGAGAAGAGAAAATTAGGCTTTACACATCATGGTGTAGGACAGAAAAGAAATTTGACTAAACCCTGTAGGGACATTTGCATATAACACTAGGAAGTGCAGCTCTGCACCTTGACTTTATTGCCTGCAGATTTTCACACTTTTCCACATTCCATACTGTGATACTCGTCACTCCGAATGCACAGAGCTGCTGCCAGTTCAGAGGGTTAAAGGTCAGACTGGTGACCTCTCCAGTGTCCAGGGCCTTCCTGCAGATGATGACCTCTGACTCCCAATTCCTGCAAGAGAAGAACTTTGAGGAGAAATGTGAACACACTTGGCTTCTTCCTGTTCTTGGGCCTGGAAATGGACACATCTGCACACGTGCATGCGCATGCACACAGACACACACGCAGGAGGGAGATGGCGTTTGGCCCCTACCACAGGGACAGTGTCAGGTCTGGGATGGAGGAGCAGCAGGCCAAGTAGGGACCCGAAGCACTTAGCGTCAGACAGCTGTAGTCCAGCTTAGCCATGCCTGTCAAACCGTAACCAGTCAGTGAGGACAAGTGCAGTGACACCTGTTGCCCGCACAGCAGGTATAGACATTTAGGTTCTGGACTCAGGTCCAACTAAAGCCTGTTGCAACTGATGGACATTCTAAAGGCAAGGTTTAGGTTCACACCTCTCAACTGACTCCTGAGCGCAAGGGACGGGTAGCTGTACACCAAGATGCTTGGATCCAGCCTGGATTCAGAGAAGGCCAACACTCTGCAGGAGGCGCTAGCAGCCAGCACCCCAATGCCACGGCCTGGGCCCTGGAGAATCCTCCTCCTGTTGGTGTCCAGGTCGGCAAAGACCACGAAGTTGCCACTGCTGTAGCAAATAGTCTTCTTGTCCACAAAGTGTACATTTTGCCCACCAAAGCCTTGCACCCACCTGCAGCAACATTTCACATTCATTTCCAATGTATTACTCAACAACAACAACAACAACAACAACAACAACAATAATAATAATAATAATAATAATAATAATAATAATAATAAAAAAGAAACACAACCCCACCTGGTCACAACTATGAAATCCTAAACTTAAAAACCCAAAAGCAGCTAGAACTGTGGTTCTGCTTACATCATCACGTTTATGATATATACTTATATTTATTTTTTCTCCTTTTTTCCATCTTTAGTGCAGCCCCCCAAGCACTGTGGTGAAATTGGTTAATTCTGTCGTGTATGTGTTGGGGAGCTTATAACTTATGACAATAAACCAACTCATAACCAATTCAATACATAATACAAATATGAACAGAAAATATACTAATATACAAATTCAATTTAAAAAAATCGCTGCTTACTTCCTATTTCAATTCACAGCATTAATATCATTAATATTAATAACTATTGTTATTTATTATTATTACTAAGTTAATAAGCTCAGTGTTGTACTTACTATACCGCACGTTTACCCACAGGCCGAAATTTGCCGATGTCATGCTAGCTAACATGCAAGCAAAAAGCACGCATGAGACACCGAGGCAAAGTTTACCTGACTTCCAAAGTCCCCAAATCATCCATGGGGTAAATATGTGCATTTAATATGACGCAGCAAAGCGATGCCGTTCAAATGAACCGATGAAAGTCGCTCCGTCCGCCAGCGCGACCAGCGAAAGGGACGCGTGCTGCGTTTCCATGGCGACTAGCACCCGATTCCCTCCCCCGGCGGCTGGGCTGAGAAGCTGTTACGTAACTGGCAGGATAAAAAGTCACGCGGACACTCAAGGCTCGATCGCCACGCTGGCTTTTAAAGTGCGAAAGTTCCTGTGCGGTATGGTCCTGTCGACGGCTGTATTTTTCTGGCGCAGAATGGACGCGTTAGCAGCGGAGCAAAGGCTGTTTGCCTGCCGTTGTTATCGCGCTTCGCCTTTAGCCAGGGGAACTTCGCTTAAGCTCGTGACGTGCTGTGTCTGCTCCCCCATGCAGGTGTGTGAGCCTAGTGTGAAAGCATGGCTTGAGAGGTGTCGTCTGCCCATAGAGAAAGCGTCAGAATAAAAGTATGTTGTGCTTATTCAGTCTTTGCTTTTTTTCTGCATTTACGCTGCCTCTCAGCGCGTTGGAAGTAAACGCTTTTGAACGAATACCGTTTGTAAGTGTTCAGTTGTCGTATTTGGCTTAAAGTTGTAAACTTGTTCTAAATTCGTCAACGCGGGTAAGGTAAACGTACTTGCTCAGCGATGGGCACGTAGGCAGTAACTGGGTGCAAGCGGTAATCTGTCACGCTTACCGTGCTTTTACTGCGCCACGTTCTGCAGAACGACGTGTTTTTCGCTGAGTCACGATGACGCAGAGAAGCCGTCGGTGCTCGGGACCTGAGCCCACCCACGTCTCCCGTGTCGCGAATTGTCACCGCGTCTCACGTAGCGACCCTTCGGCAGCGCTCGGACACAGTTCCAGTATGCACTCCACCCCCCGCGCTGACCACCAACGAGTCGTTTTCTGACTTACAAAACGCTTTTTAAATCGTGCTTTCTCGGCATTTGCTTGCATGTTTATTGACAGCTGCGTGCTCAAGGTACGTTCAGTGTACGCATGTAGGCTTTGGGTTGATCATTTCCACAGCAATATTTTTTTGGGTGAAATGTAGGCTGTCCTCAGTTTGACTTTCAGATTTAGGTATTTTTTTCTTATGCAGCTGAATTGATTCTCTCAACAAGACTTAAAGTGGTTTTGTGTACATCATTTTTTCATCACATTTAGTTTTACAGCTGCTCTTCTTGCACAATGACTGTACTAAACAGAAGATTGAGACAAGGCAGAAATGGATATAACGGTTGTAAAGTAAGTTTCTAGAAAAGGTTGGCTAAGCATTTAGTAAACTATAAGAACTAAAATGAGTTGGGCAAAGCTACAGTGTAAGCCATCTGGGAGCTGAGGAGGGGAAAAAACAAAACCCAACCAAGTGCAAGGGTGGGGAACAAACTGCAAAAGCCAGTGACTACATGGTGCTTTTACAGTTGAAGGGGTTAAAGTTTCAAGCGTCAGCCTCCACAACACACACTGTGGTTCCCTTTACAACCAATTCCCACTGAATCTCAGCTGTATAATGACCTTCTAAGTGGCATTCAAACATTCGGTTCCCCTCACTGCCACTTTGTTCCATCCCAACAGACAGCCCCTCCGTCCCCCAAGGGGGGTGTAACCGCATCTACAGCATGAGGTTCCCTGCCCATCATCGAGAGCTCGGCTGATCCTCAATGCCAAGGGCATCAGGTGTTCTCGCCGACTGTGGTGTGATACCAGTTTGGCCATAAATGCCACTACCATGATGCCACCTCATCTTTCACCTCCAGCATATATTAACATCAACCTGAAGAGCAGCAAACCCAGTTGGAGTTCCTGGAAAAGCAACCCAGTCCTAGAAAATGACCAAGGTCAGGTGATCCAGAACTTATCGCATGCAGTACCTGGACGATGTACGGGCGAAGAGGCTGTAAATTCCAACGGACCCATTTGAGAAGGCACAGCAGAAGATGCTTTTTGGAAGAGTACCTGCTGTTGCATTTTGTGTTGTCACTCTCTAACCATTTATTACTTGTGCTTTTTACCTTTTCATTCACAAATGTTGGGCTGAAGAGCCCGGGCAGACCTGAGTAACTTTGGTTTTGCACATCTTTCGTGTGTTATACTTGTACCATACTTCTGGGCAAAGTGCCAACAGGAAGGACAAAGGTGAGGACACATCAAGCCAGAACAGGTTTAAAGGAAACCAGCGAACTGAACGAGGTGTTTATTGTGCTTGGCTTCGGTTGTTTTTTCTGTTTCGTTGTGTTGACATTAAAGCACTTATTTTGGTGCGCAAACCTTCTTCAGTGTTTGAGCTAAATCCTTTTGGATTCATGGTATGAGCTGAGTGGTGGCCTCTGCGCCAGCGCTTCCATCTTGTCTTTGTGAAAATCTGTTTTCAGATCCTTGTTAAGAAGAAGACAAAATTCTTTGTGGAAACACAGTCAAGGATTGACTACTTGATATGGCCCTGGTTTGAGAGAGAGTGGATGGCTACGGGTGTGAGGCAGTGGGTCGGTTCCCCCAGTGTCAGCACTCGAGGGCGTGGGACTGGAGTGACATGGGCTCCTGCATGGTGGGGGGGTTGGGGGATATCCACACTTGAACAAAAAGGGTTCCCTCCTCTGGTGCCCTGATGGTGCCTCTCAGCTGCAGCAGGATGCAGCACATGATGGAGTAATCCCATCGTCAAGGCCACCATATTTGGATTTGGCGAGACCCATGTCTCCCTACAGCCATTTTGATGCGCTTCAACTATGACCTGGGCTCTAGAACCACTGTGCTCGCCATGTTCAACCCTTTATAAATACTTTTTATTTTGTGCTATATTCAGCTAAATATACGGTTTTTTTAAAGATGGTGAGCCAACAGAAGCCCAGGTGCCACTTTTCAGTTTGCGTTAATTTCAGTGTTAGCTTCTCATTGTTGCTTTGTGCTGAATCCAAATTATTAGGGTAGATTAAGTTGCTTAATAACTGTACTTGGTTTTGTTTTCTTAGCAATTAAATGTCTGTCAACTGGTTATTACTCCTGAAGTTGTTGAACTTATGACCTTGACATGGCCCAAGTGCAATTCTGTCCATGTTGACACATTGGGTGAGTTTATCCCAGCATTTAGTTAAATGCTTAAACCAACAAAGTGGGGGTGTGCCCCAGCCAGAGTTATTCTCCACACCCCTGGCAGTGAGACACACCTCTGGTGGGAGAGTCTAGTTTTATAAATCAAACCCTTGGTAGAGTGCAGCAGGTGAGGTAAAATGGCACACCCCCCCCCACACACACACACACACATTAATCCTGTTGCTTGGGCCAAATCAATCTATGAATGCTGAGGAGTTCTGTCACAGCTTTTTTGATTTTTCCAAGGGTAAACAAGAATGACAACACAACCATTCTACCCGCCTCACCCAGTTGCTTTCAGCAGGCTGCCATTGTGCCATACAGCTTGTTCTAAATAGTTGCTAGCTGTTCCAAGATGAATAAAAACAACTAATTCCTAATTTTACATAGTGGGTAGGGTAGTGGCTTGTTCTTCTGGCGTTGCAGGATTGAATTCAAATGCCTGCCTTTGGTACAATTAAGAAGGTCCTCACCTTAAAAACTACATCAAGTTGTTTAATTGACAAACAATTGGCAAAGAAGTTTCTATGACTCTCAGCAGAATGCCCCTTCACACTTTGTTCATCCACAATAAGGTACAGAAGAGGTTTAACTACAACCACAGATGACATGAATGGAGGAGGAAATACTGAATAGGCAGATGAATATTAAAAAATGGTCTGAAAGAAAAATCCACCCATACAACAACTAATTAACATTAAACAATGAAACAGCAACATTTTTTGAACATGGTTAAAATATCATGCACATGGAATGAAAGGATAACCTCACTCTGTCACTACAGTGTATGGAATGGAAACATTAGCCTTACTTTTTTACTTTCCCAGGACTACATTCTCTTACGGCAACTTGTGCAACTCAAGCACCAAGTGAATTCGTAAGGAAACCAGTGTATTCTTAGGGGGAAAACACCTCATTTAATACAGGTAAGGAGAGCGCTTGTGTACAAGACTGAAATCATTTAATACCCTTTTAACTGAAATGTGACCATATATAAATGGTTGATTTTCATATATTTACAAAACAATAGCCAAATATGGGTAGTTTTCAAACTTATTAAACCTTAGCGATCACACACCTTATGTTGTTAAATAGGAGGGCCACCTGTACCTCACTGGTCACTGTGTAAATAAATAGATCCAGTAGCCTGCAAGTTGAAAAATGTAAAAAAAAATTATATAACATGGTGTAATATCATTAATTGCATCAGGAAAAATAGCTGTATGAAATTTTCCATAATATTGTTTTATTTATTTATGCACGAAAATGTCGTTTGTGCTCTACGCACGTGGCGCGTGGCATCGCTGAAGACCTCCAGTGTCTGCAGGTGAAAGTATTTATGCCCGAACCCAGACCTGGCCTGCGGTGTTGCAGTGGTGTAGTACAAATACAGAGCCAGCAGGTAGCAGTGTTTAGATCCTTCCACGTAAATGGTGCGGCTTGAATCCCACCTCCTACTGCAGCCCCTTTGGATCATAGTGCCAGTTCTTAGCCTGAAGTGATAACAACGAAAATCACTCTGCTGCATAAACGAATAAAACTCTGTAAGCAGTTTACGCAAAAACCTGTCAGCATCCTGGGGGAAATATCAATGGTGGCTGACCCCATAACTGTAATTGAAACCAGTTAAACATATTTCTGTCTCATGAATCATACGGTTGCTATGCTGTTTCACTGGAGTGTCGGCACTGCAGTCCATCCAGATGTTCACGTGTGGCAGAAGTCAAGAACAAAGACGATGGACTGTAGAAGCGACTTTACAATGAAACTACTACGCAGTTGCGTGATTGATAAACAACCGTTTATAAAATTCAAAATACGTAAAATTAATGTCCATGAGGATGAGGTGTATTAAAATGAGCCCTGAAGACAACAGCAGGTAGGGTGGTAGCGCAGCACAGGCGCGCGGTCTCCACCCCGGCGGCTGGGCTGGAGAAGCTGTTACGTAACTGGCAGATAAAAGTCACGCGACACTCAAGGCCTGGATCGCCACGGCCATTTTGGGCGCGAAAAAGTTCCCTGTGCAGGTATGGTCCTGTCGACGGTCAGGGTTTTTCTGGCGAATGGACGCGTTAGCAGCGCGTGAGCAAAGGCTGCGGTTCGCCGTTGTTATCGCGCTTTCCTTCGTTTTAGCGAACTTCTCGCTTAAGTTTTCGTGTGTGATGGTTGTGTCTGCTCCCCCCATGCAGGTGTGTGAGCCTAGGTGTGAAAGCATGGCTTCGGAGAGGCAAGGTTCCGCCCAGTTAGAAGAAAGGCCGAATAAAAGTATGTTGTGCTTTTTATTCGTCTTGCTTTTTTCTGCATTTATTAGCTCTCTGAAGCGCGTTGAAGTAAACGCTTTTGAACGAATACCGTTTGCGTAAGTGTCTTGTGTCGTATTTGCTTAAAGTTGTAAAACTTGCTCCTAAATTGTCAACGCGGTAAGGTAAACGTACTTGCTCATGATGGGCACGTAGGCAGCACCGGGTGCAAGCAGCAGTAACTAATACGCTTTCTTACCGTGCTTTACTGCGCCACGTTCTGCAGGAACGACGTGTTTTTCGCTGAGTCACGATGACGCAGAGAAGCCGTCGGTGCTCGGGACCTGCTTCCGCCCACTGCCCCGTGTCGCGAATTGTCACTGCTGTCCCCACGTAGCGATGACCCCTTCGGCAGCAAAGCCTCGACACACCCACCCACCCCCGCGCTGACCACTGAACGAGTCGTTTTCGACTTATAAAACGCTTTAAATCGTAGTTTCTTCCGGCATTTAAGCTTGTACGTTTATTGACAGCTGCGTTCCGCGTACGTTCAGTGTACGCATGTAGGCTTTGGTTGATCATTTCCACAGCAATATTTTTTGGGTGAAATGTAGGCTGTCCTCAAAGGCTTGACTTCGTTTGTGATTTAGGTATTTTTTTTCAGTGCAGCTTAAACTGATTCTCTCACCAAGACTTAAAGTGGTTTTGTAGTGCACATCATTTTTCATCACATTTAGTTTTTACAGCTGCTCTTCTTGCACAATGACTGTACTAAACAGAAGACTGAGATAAGGCAGAAATGGATATAACGGTTGTAAAGTAAGTCTGTAGGTAAATATGGCTACATTTAGTAAACTATAAGAACTAAATGAGTTAGTAAAGCTACAGTGTAAGCCATCTGGGAGCTGAGGAGGGGAAAAAAATAAAATCCCAACTAAGTGGCAAGGGTGGGGAATAAACTCTAAAATAGTGACTACATGGTGCTTTACAAAGCTTGAAGGGGGGGTTAAAGTTCCCTCATGTCAGCTCCACAACACAATAACTGTGGTTCCCCTTTACAAATCAATTCCTGACTGTGAATCTCTGGGCTGTGGGTGGTTCTGACTCCTAAGTGGCATTCAAACATTCTGGTTCCCCTCACTGTGCCATTTGTTCCATCCCAACAGGATGTTCGGCCTTGGCCCGTCTCCCCAAGGGTAAAATCCGGTGATTCACAGCATGAAGGTTCCCGCCCATTTGCTCAGAGAGCGGGTTGATCCTGAATGCCAAGGGCATCAGGTGTGTCTTCGTCGACTGTGGTGTGATACCAGTTTGGCCTACAAATGCAAGCCATCATCATGATGCTAATTCATTCACCTCCAGGCATGATGTCATTAACATCAACCTGAAGAGCAAACCTATTGGTTCCTGGAAAAGAACCCAGCAGGGACGGTTCCAGTGCTGGAGACTGACTGCGGTCAGGTGATCTGTGAGTCCCCTATCGCATGCGAGTACCTGGACGAGATGTACGGCGAGAAGAGGCTGTACCCAACGGACCCATTTGAGAAGGCACAGCAGAAGATGCTTTGGAAGAGTACCCAAGGTTGCATTTTGTGTTGTCACTTCCTAACCATTTATTACTTGTGCTTTTTTACTTTTCATTCACAAATAAGTTGGCCAAGAGCTTCCAGTACACTGAGTAACTTTGGTTTTGTAACATCTTTTCTGTGTTAGATTGTACCATACTTCTACAAAGTGCCAACAGGAAGGGTTAAAAGGTGAGGACATCAAGTTGTGGAACAGGAGCTGAAGGAGAACTAGCGAACTGAACGAGGTGCTATTGTGCTTGGCTCGGTTGTTTTTTCTACTGTTGTGTTGACATTAAAGTGCACTTATTTTGGTGCAAACCTCTTCAGTGTTTGAGCTAAACTTTTTGGATTCACATGGTGCATGAGCTGAGTGGTGGCCCCCTGCGCCAGCTTCATCTGCCTTGTGAAAATCTGTTTTCAGATCCTTGTTAAGAAGAAGACAAAATTCTTTGGTGGAAACACAGTCACGATGATTGACTACTTGATATGGCCCTGAAGCCGAGAGAGTGGATGGCTACGTGAGGCAGTAAGCCTGTTCCCCAGTGTCAGCACTCGAGGGCGTGGGGGACTGAGAGGACATGTCTTTAGACAGCGGGGTTGGGGGATATCCACACTTGAATGTGTAAGGGTTCCTTCCTTCTCTAGGTGCTCGATGGTGCCTCTCAGCTGCAGCAGTGGATGCAGCACATGATGGAGGACTCCATCATCAAGGCCACCATGTTTGATGGCGAGACCCACAAGGCCTTTCTACAAAGCTATTTTGACGGCAAACCCAACTACGACCTGGGCCTCTAGAACTACTGTGCTCCTGTGCCACAGTTAGTCAACAGTCTTTTAGAAATGCTTTTTATTAAGTGCTAAATATACTGTTTTTAGATGGTGAGCCAACTGAAGCTCAGGTGCCACTTTTCCTGTTTTGCAGCACTTTGTGTGTTAGCTTCTCATTGTTGCTTTGTGCTGAATCCAAATTATTAGGGTGAGATTAAAGTTGCTTAATAACTGTACTTGGTTTTTGTTTTCTTAGCAGAACAATGTCTGTTTAACTTGCTAATACTCCTGAAGTTGCTGAACTCTATGACCTTTGACATGTGGCTCAAGTGCGCCTGTCCATGTTGATGTACAGGTATATTGGAGGTTCATCCAGCATTTAGTTTAAATGCTTAAATCAACAAAGTAGGTGTGCTGAGCAAGAGTGGAGGAAACTCTTGCCCCTTTCTGGTAGAGCAAGGCAGGAGGGTGGGACAAAGTAGTGGGGGAGGGAAAAAAAGCACTATCTTTCTTTCCCCCACACATTAATCTGTTTTGCTTGGGTCAAACCACCAGATGCACCATCTGAATGCTGCCGAAGTGGAGTTTATTAATTGACTGTAGAAGCGACTTTACAGTGAAACTAGGACGCAGTTGTGTGATTGATAAACAAAAATAGGTTCACATAACTGCGTAGTAGTTTCACTGTAAAGTGTATTTTTTTTGCCACAGCACTGCATAGTCCAGCACTAGATGTGCCTAACAAAACGGTGTGACTGTAAACTGAAACAAATCCACACACAGTGCAGTAAAACGTGCAAAAAAAACTGAATGAGGTGGCAACAGCTGGATGATTCCTTACTGAACAGAAAACAACAAAACTGTTTAAACCAGTACTTTGTGCATGAGTTAGTTTTGTCCAAAAAGCTGAAAATGAGTTTAGTATTTACGTTTCCCCTGTGTTCCCCATTTTTTTTGCATTTATGAATAACAAAAGCTCTGGTGTGGGGGAATTTTCTCATTTAAGTAACACAATCAAAATGGCCACCAGACAATTCTCTGCAATGCCCTCACTTCCCATCATGCTCCACTTTATTAAAGCAACAGTTCCACCTTATGTGTCTGACTTGAGATGTTTTACATGCTAATTTACATGAATATATTATGCTCGTAAGTAAGGTCATACTTGTACTGTATTATTATTATTCCTTAAACTTTTTCCTTCTCTCCAGAGTAGGTTATAGTGCTAAACTGCTACATTGATGTAGGAATTTATGCAGCAGTGTCATTTTTACTGCGTCAGCTTAGGGTAAGCGCCTTGATCAAGGCTACACCAACATTAGGTGGGATCAGAACTTGTGCCAAGTACAAATAAGCAGTTCTAACCATAACACCATACAGTGTCCAAGTGCAAAGTGGAAGATGAAGGCAATGATCTTGCACTATATCATAAACAGATTATGAATTTGCTTCCTGGATAGGCTCTGGACCACAAGTGGTTATTGATCATGAAAGAAACTAACTAGAAATAATCAACTTTTGTTACAAATATTAAATATTTAGGGGCTATCTTCATGTATTAAAATAAAATACCTTTTGTTACATAAATGAACCTCAGGTGGCAAATTTAAACGAATAGAAATGATGTTAGTCGAACTCCATCACAACAGGAATGTGCCTTCCAATGAACACCTTTATTTGAGGAATGAAGGAAAGAAGCCACTGAGAATTCAACAATACACCCCTAGTTATTCAAGATAGAAAAAATATACTTTCAAGCCATAATATACAGTTTAAAAATAATATTAAAATTTCTTTTGTCTTCCATACAGCCTTTGAAAAACAAAAGTACAGCAACCCCTCAGTATCCAAACTTTCTATATCCAAATTTTTGCTGAAGTGAATTTTTATGTAACACTTATCCATGACAAAATAATTGACAAGTAAAAATAACAATTTTTTTTTTTTTAAATCAAAAAATAAATACCATACAGTACCATACAGTATACTGTAATAAAAATAATGTAAGCATTGTAATAAACTGTATCATATACTGTAATGGATTTATCCAAAGCAAGAATGCATCTATTCTGGTGTCTGATCAACTGTTTCTGCTGGTTTCGCTTTCTCAAAGCACATTTGTATTGCATCACAACATTTACCGCACATTTCATTTTTCAAATAAACCTATTCATTTCAATGCAGATTGTTGTGTCACATGACACGGTGGGTTACTCCGTCACACATTTTCTCGTTATTGAACATCTCATAACACGGAACTCCACACCCCCCCATCTCCTGTGTATAACACAGTGATACCGGCAGCAGCACTAACACGCAAAATGTCCTGTACTACATATTGTACCATGTGTCACAAACATGCAAATTAATGGGAACATTAAGTATTTTCTAATTACATAACTGATATTTACAGTGTTTTATTGTGCTGAAGTCATGGGTTTATGGTTATATAGCTATTTTCACAAAGGTTGGGAGAACCTTATTCATTTATTCCCCCCCATCTAAAATAATGGGAAATAAGCACTCAGTGTCTAAAATTTCAGCACCCAGTGTGTTTTCAGGAACAAATTAAATTTGAATACCAAGGGATTAATGTGTTTTGTACAATATTGGTACAGTATTTTTACTGTATTTTTCACTCATTTGTCTTTTAGACTTCACATTACCTTCATATTCACTTCATATTATCTCAAGCACTTGTTTATTTACACATAGCAAATATTTATAAATTAGAGCACTTTCCCTCTTGCATGGACATGACCACTTGCAGCCAGGCTGATTATTGCAGCTCTCTGTCATCCGGCAGCCCACCATGGACCATCTCCCCTCCTCAACCTGGATCTGTTGCCACCTCTGTCAGATTTTAACTACAATACACATCGCAGGCTACAGTGTTACTGGTAGGACATGTGCAGCACCAGTACCTGTAAAAGGCATCCAAACATTGTGACTGAACGGCCCGCTGAGGTGAGAACACGGTAAAGAGGTTCTGCTGGAAGAACACCTGCCACAATGTGTATGCAAACATCTTACTGTCACAGTTGTACTACCTGGTAGAAGTGCGCATAACTCATACTAAAACCATATAGTGCACACGGTGCCACCTTAGAAAATGAGCCAAAGAAGATCTCAAAGCTTTGGGTCTTTAAAACATCACAAGGATCTTCAGAGCAGCCAAGAAGAGCATCGAAGCACATCACCTCCCAGTGTGTAGCGGTACAATAAATTACACATTTTTACAAACAGTAAAGTAAATAACATAGTAAGTGACATGCTGGAAGGAGTATATCCCTGCATGCACTCTGGGAGATGCTGTTGAAGAGACCAGAGGCCTTAGCTGAGCTCAGCACCATGTGCCTGTGCTGCATATTCTTGGATGAGAACAGGTGTGTTCCTCAGCAGCTCACGGAAGTGCTCCACTGTGCTGGCGTAGTCGCGCCTCCGCAGCACCAGGGAGCGAAGCAGATTGATGGGCTCCGCTGAGCGGAAGGCCCTCGGGAGGGGGAAGCCCTGAGGCAGCTGGCGGTTCCCCACGAGCGCGTGGTTCAGCCGCTTCTCCTGCAGGCTGTTCTCCAGAAAAGCAAGCAGGTCCTGCAGCCGCAACACTAGACAGCCCGGGCCCCAGTCGGTGTTGTGCCGAGTCATCAGGAGGTGCAACAGGGCCGTCTTCAGGTGGTAGTTAGTTAAAGCACTCCTCCCTGTCAAGTCTGTCTGCTTTTTGTGCAAGAAACACACGATCTGGAGGCACTGAAGATGGCAGGAGTTCTCAGGTAGTTCTTTGGCTAAATATTTCAACAGGTTCTTCTCGTAAACGGCAAAGGACAGTGGCCAGTAAGTGTCACAAGAGCTCTGGCCCTCGGACGGGAAGTGCGAGACGAAGTAGGAGTCTGTGTCCTCCAGCTGGACTGCCGGTGTGATGTTGAGCACCACCACCTTGCCCGACCGCAGCCGTACCTTGAGTGCTCCAGGGGAGTCCAGGTTGCGAAATGTGAGGTCAAAGTCGTACTTGTGGGAGATGCGCGCCCACGCCTTTGTGATGGAGATCTGGAACCACTTCATCACCTGGTCTTTGGCCAGGTACGCTGTATCTTTAGAGCACAGCAGGTCACTGGAAAGATCGTGGTCAAGGGGCCTCTCGCCCCTGCTGTGCAGCAGACACAGCATGTCTTCGCCCAGGTTGGTCCTGCCACACAGACAGGAGTCACCGTCCCCACCTGCCCTCACTACCTGGATGCGCCCGCAGCCTCGCATGTCTGGCGGGACATCCCATAGCTGGAAGGCAAAGCAGAAGGGCTCCGGTGGTGCAAATGGCACGATAAGGTCGCTCATGAGGGGCCTGCTGGCCCTCCAGCCCTCATACACGCTCCCGACCCCAATACAATCCTCCACCTCCATGTCGGCCTCGCGGTCGCACACGCTCCGCCATGCCTCCAGGAGGTCATCTGTGAAGCCCTCCACAAACTCCTGCACTCTGCGGCTCTCGTGCACCGGCACACGGATACATCTCTCATAGAAAGCGCTCAGCAGACCTTTGTCAGGGAAGAGCACCACACCACACAATGTTCCCAATGTGTCCTGGTCCTCGCGTTCAAGGGTGCAAGCATCAGGGTCAGCAAAGTCCAGCCTGCAGATCTCGATGGTGAGGAAGGCAACCAGGGAGACCGCGCTCCAGAAGTACCAGCTGTAGCTTGTCTCCTCTCTCGCATCTCCAGGCTCCACCTGTAGCTCCGCCTCCAGGCGCCGTCGCTCCTCTTGCAGCATCTCCTCATGCTCCCTCATGCGTTCCAACAGCTCAGCATCCTGCTCTACCACAGTGCTGTTGTCCTCGGGGAACAGCAGAGGGTGGTTAATGATGGCGGCGGCCACCACCACGCACACACGGACGATTGCCCCCTGCATCCTCTACTTGGCTCCTGTGGGGAGAAGAGCACCATCAGCATCACGGACTGCCACCACGTTCCCCGTACAGTGCTTTCACTCGTGCCTACATCTGACAGGGACAAATTTACACTCCGCACTGCTCAGACTCAAACGCAAACTTGTTTCCTGCCATTTTGTTTTACTTTTTTCCACGCAGTAACGTACACGTGGGGAAAAAATTGTTTAGTCTAAACTTAGATAAGTGACTACCGAATCAGCCACCGTGTTGATGAGTGACCTCAAGGGTGTCACCACGGCAATGCCTCCTACAACGCCCTCTCTTCAGCTAAAAAGAATGTGAACAGACACGCCCCTAGGGATGGGGGGGGGGGTGCAGCTGGACAAACATGGTAACAAACCACGCTTGCGCTGCAGCTGCATGCCATAGAAGGAAGTGAGCAAGCGATGAGTGACACGTCAGTCCGTTATCAAACCCACGCGTGTGTAACAGCACAAAACAGAGAAACACCCAGGGCTGCTATGGTGGGTCTGGCGACCATGTAGGTTGCTGCAGACTGGCTACGTCCTGGGCAGGACTTCAAGTCTCAGGGCAGGAAGGAAATTACATAAGAGGCTTCGCAGCAGAATTCCAGTCCATAGCAAACAAGAGAAGCAAACTGCAGACATTTTCTCAAAACAAGCTTAGCAACTGTATGACTCAAGAGAGGTGTAAATAAAACATGAAAGAAAGTGCAGCGTAATAGTGCGTGTAAAAAATCATTTATTTTGTTTGAACACACGTCACGTGAAATAAGTCTTTTGAGTCGCCTTGGATGCACTAAGTCCTGGAAACAAAGCAACAGAGCCATCACTCACGTAATGCCACTAATCTGAGCCATCGCACTCCCGTTCCTGTGATGGAGAAGATCAACATCTGCATCCACAGAATTAAAAACACCACTTACATAGATTAAAATGTCAAAAAATAAAAGGTAGTTTTATGTACGGTGATAACATATAATATTTGCAACAGATTATTTCTAGCTTGTCTTTCGGCATCATGTTTGATTCATACTCAGTGTGACCACTTGAAGAAATTGCGAACGGGGTTTGAACACTGAAGGAACAACGATGGAGCTTCTTACTTTCGGGGGAAACTTTGGACTAACAATGGAAAAAAAGTGGTGTCTTTTAAAGTCTATATTACCTTTTACCTTATCAGTCCTATTTTGTTAGGAAAGCTGTTATTTTAACCTATTCCTGGCCAGCTTTTGTTTCAAAATGTGTAGTTATAAATGTAAAAAAAAAAAAAAAAAAAAAAAAGTGCTTCGCCGGTGAGTGCTCTGGTTTCCTCCCATTGAGTTAAGGGCATATTAATAATAAAAAGTTCCTTTTCAGCAGTAACTGCGGAGCATTGTTTTAAGCACTCTTTTTTTATTCTTTTTTAAACTGAGTTCTGAATTTGGAGGGCTGTATTGCTATTATTATTGTTATTACTGTTATTAGCAGGTATAAGAGGTGAATGTGGGGCTGGGGGAGTGTGGACTGAAAGTGTTCTGCAAATACACTTAGTAGAAGAAATATTGGGGGGGGGGGAATCACATTTTTAATGATTTTACTTTGTTTTTGATACAGCTGTCCTTACACCAGTTTACCCAACAGCATCAAAACTGCACTGCAGCAGCGCTGCCCATGGAGTTATTTCTTTTTTTTCTAAAAACTACTAGTTGAAATAACACAGTACAAACGAATGGCTTTCTTTTATAAGTCGATTTTATTCCCTGCACATTTTACGGTTGTTTCACTCACTATACCTCGCCGTACCAGGGTACAACGGAGCCTCAAAGCTGCGCAGCAACTGAGATCGTTCCTTTGAAAAACGTACCAAATACTGAAATAACACAGAGCGAAGGCCGCTGCTGCTGCAGCAAATCACAAACCTTTTGTATTTTACGAATATGCTGTTTTTACATCCTTTCCTCAGAAATTACACGGTTTTTTGCTGCCGTGCAGAACTGTGATAGATGGGGTTCACATTCGCACGTATTTTTACAACAAATGGCCTCGTGTTGCGCATCTGCAGCGGCGGAAACGACAGCGCGGATCTTTTTGCCAGATGATGGCGCGTCCATCACCTGTAGCGTAAATCTCTGGATATTTCCTGCTGTTAGTAAGAAGAAACGTGAACAAAGCACAGGGCGAACCAGGTGACATCCGAATGAGGAAGTGACCCTGCTGCTCTGTTGGATTCAGTTCGTGTTCTCAGCACCTTTTCCATCGAACCCAGCAACAAGCGGTTCCAGTGGAGGCTGCCCTGCTAAAGTGTGAAAAAGACACGCGTGCACACACACCCACGGCGATGTTTTTGTGTGCCGAGGGCGATGGAGAAACAAAAACTTTCAGGCTCCGCGTTACTTCCTGGAGTCTGAATCATGAGCCCACACAACGGTTTTCCCAAACTGCTTCCAGAGCACAGGAGGTCGAACCTGGGCAGATAACTTGCTGAAGACTTAGAGCAAGACTGCTAAACACGAGCAGCAGAAGTTCTGAGCGTTAACACCGCATCTGAGCATCGACAGTGGATCTGAACCTCAGCAGTAAAACGGATCAAGTTCCGCGGGTCTTTTTTTTTTTTTTTTACATCGTTTCGCCCTTCGATGAGAGCTCAGCAAAACTTCACCGTTCGTTATTAACTTGTCAAATATAAAGACGAAAAAACAGACCGACCTTCTGGCACCAACACATGCAGCGAGCTCTGCCGCCAAGGTGTCCTCAAAACGTGGCCATGAAGCGCCGCCGATCGCTGTCCGTTCCTCCTTGGCGAGGTCTTCACGCCGACGAGAAGTCGGCCCGACACTCGGACATCCGCTGCAAAGACCAGAGGAGACCAGGAGGGGTCAGGAGAGGAGGAGAGGAGGTCCGCTGATGGAGCTCCAGGTCACATCTTCCTCTTTTGATGGAGGGATGAAGAACTAAACGAAAAACGGAAGCTCTCCACCCGGTTCTGATAAATCATACAGATCCTGCTGATGTTTAACGTCAAATTTGAAAGTTGTCGAATTGTTTACTGAGCCGCTGTTTGCCGAGCAACTTTCTCCATCTTTTAATCCACATGACTGTAATAAATCAGGGGTTTAACCAAGGTCTGGCTGGGAGTCCCCTTCCTGTAAGAGATACCTGGCTGAACGTCCTCTAGGTGGCGCTAACTGGACAGTCTAACTGCCTGACACGCCTTAACGGGTTCCTCTCCCATGTCTTATCACAATCTTGCAGTTGAACCTCATTTCCTCCATTTGTATGTGCGATCGTTTTCTTTCTGCTGCTCCCAGAGCTCACATATATCAGTAAAGGCAGCTGAGGTCTGTGTCCATCTCCACGACCGTGGCTCTGTTCAGTTTCTACACCAAGCTTCAGGTTGACTTCACAGGTTCTCCTGGCTTCTCGTGTGAAAATGACGACAGAACGCCTGGAAAGAATAACCTTCCCTCACCCTGGTGAGGGTGAATAAATGTAAAGACATCACCAGGTGGTGACTGGTTGACAGCCCATGACCCCTCTATCACAAACCTGTTATCGCCTTAAATGGCTTCAGATCACAAGAAAAAAATGCAGCTGATCATCAGCCTTTGACCTAAGGTACAGTAGTGTTTAGCACACATGGAGGTACGTCGTGTTCAAAAGTGGTGTTTATTATGGTCAATCGGAATTCCCGCTAGGGTTCACGCGAGGTCCTTCTTCCTGATTCCGAGCCCCTCACTTTTGCTGATGTCACCCAGCTGTGCACCAAAGTCTCCCTCTCTGGCACCGTGTCCACAGCTTCTTGACACGTAAACTCCCACATGTCATAGTTTTCCCCAAACCAGCTTGCAGCTGCATCAAGGTGACTTTTGTCCATTGGGAGAAACTCAAGATGGGGCAACCACAAACAAAGAGGAAAAACCCCCTCGCGTTGCCTCAACCCTCACCTCCCTGTGTCGCTTTTGAGCCTGTGAGGCTGAGGCTGTAATCCAGCCATGTTAGCAGGCTGCTCTCAACAGGTGAACAAGTGAATTCAGGCCATCATTTAAGCAAATTTCCTGGAAGTTAATCCATGTGAGATTAGGAATTGTGAAATTAACAAACTATAATTATTAATAAATGTAATTGTACTTAAGTGACATTGAGTCATTGTGAGCTAATGGTGACTCATGGACAGTTGCCCTAAGCTGTGTTCGATCTTCACCCAGATACCTAATCTCTGATAGATGGACGTCCATAACTGGAACGGTTGGGCCAATCCATTGCATTGCAGGTCTCCCTCTTTGTGTTAACCATCAGCTATGCCAAGCGTGATGTCCTTCTCCAGTGACCTTTTGCTGCATGGTGTGTCCAAAGTGTGGAAGTTGTAACCTTGTCATTTGAGCTTCTAGGGAGAGCTTTGGTTTGGTCTCTGTGAGGGACCAACTAAGCAAACAAGAGAGGCACAGAGGTTAATATAAAAAAAATCTAAGTTTACTTAAGAAAAAAGTCAAAATACAAAAGAACCTGCAACAGGAAAAACATCCTGGGTCCAATAGAAGAGGTAATCAAAATATAACTAAACCCAAAATTTATACGTAACAAACTCAACTGGGATCATGCACAACTCACCCTCACTAAATGACACATTGGGGAAACATATATACTGGGTGATCAATCCGGTGCCACAAACACAAGGGGGAACACCAATACAACACTTAAACATACATATATATAAATCCATCAGGCCAAAACATTCTCCCAAAATTTATGCAAATAATGTTATACAGAAAACTAAACAAAGAAACCCTTAGCTAGAAACAATTACACCTGAAACCATTCCCCTTCCCCTTGCTGAGGACTCCTTTTGGTACAGCTGGTGGGGGATTTAAGGGGAATCCGTGTGACTGGTACTGCGGTACTATTGTGTGGTCAGTACTCTGGCCATCACAGTCTCCTCCAATACTGTTGTCCATGCTTTGTGGGCTGTCCACCAGCACCATAATTAAAAGGGGTTGATTTCCTTCCCGTCCTGTTTCTTCAATGTTTCCTCACTGTCCAACTTTCACAACTATACAACGTTATTGAGAAAACCATGGCTTGAACAAACTTAATCTTTGTACGCCTCTGCGTATACCACTTACTGTATTTTGGTTCCTCATGGCTGATCAAGAGCGATTTGTTGTTGGATTTCATGTCATCTCATTATTGATCATTGATCCAAGTACAACAAAAGTGTTGACTATTTCTATGTCTTCTCTATCAAAAGTGAAATTATCGACTTTACCAGGTGTCAGGATCGTACTCTTCTTCGATATTAGGGTGAAACACCCATTTTGAAACTGTGTCCTTTGGTCCCGGTAAGCACATGTTTCAGGTGTTGCCTTTGGTTCCAGCAGGTCACAGTAGGAAACAGGTAACCCTTGATACACGTGGATGTGTGCAAGAGGTCAACTGACTCCAGAGGGTGCTGTTAAACAGGCAGCGTTTCCCTCAGCAGAGCTGAGGCCTGCAGGCCACTTCTGGGAGGAGTTCTGCCCCTCAGGTGAACTCTTTCCAGGCTTTACTGACTGACAAGTATTCAGAAGGGAGGAGTTCTGTCCCCAGGTTTGCATGTAAAGGCCTTCACCGGCAGCATATCGGATGTTTCGAGCACCTTCTATGCACCGATCTTCTTCACGCCGTGTTTCTGAAGAAGTTTTTCCAGAAACAAAACATTGTGACAGAAGTGGGGACGGTATAGTAACCACAGTTTCTGAAGCCACATTCATCTTCTGCTTCATTACTTTGACTTTCTCGATCCTGTAAAACGTTTCATTTGCGTGTATTTTCTATTATTCTTGTATTTTTGGAAATTATACGTGAAGACTGTGCTGAATTCTGCTTTAAAAAAGTGTGTTTCGGCGAGGTGAAACTCACAGTGTCGTGTCATGGACCGTCTGAAGATCGTACTGCAGTACTTCCAGTCCAACTCGGAGTCCATTTCCAACGGCATCTGCGTGGTTCTGGCGCTCATCAGCGTGAAGCTCTACACCAGCTTCGACTTCAACTGCCCCTGCATCCCGCAGTACAACAGATTGTACGGGCTGGGTGTCATGTTTGTACCGCCCATCATACTATTCTTCCTAGGGGTCTTAGTCAACCGGCACACAGGGGTCATGATGGAGGAGTGGCTTCGACCCGTGGGCAAGAGGAGTAAAAACCCCGCCGTTGTAAAGTAAGGCTCGATTTTTACCGCATTCTCCCATTACTGCATTTGAGGGGTTCTAGTGCTGTTACCAATGCTCAGTACCCACTGCCATTGTGTGATTCCTTCTGCATGTAAACATCAGCTTGCAGTGCGATTATCGCCACCGTCTTTGGATCTGAAGGTTGAAATTTTATAAGCTGTATTAAAAACTGGAGTTTCTGGAGACAGAATTTCCGCAAGGAAGCATTAGACCATGCCCAGCCATCAGTCATGCATCGGTGCATCTAAACAGACACTAACGTCTGCCCCCGTGGGTTTTGTTTTCTGCAAACTGACACCTCCTGTCTGCTGCTTCCGCTTCCTCTCTCTGGCTCTCATTCTGTGGTGTTGACTCCTTTCAGTTTCCTCAGCCTCCATAGACCCCTCCGTCCACCCTGCACTCCTTTCTGGTGGGGATGGGGCTGCTGCTACAAGCCCTGATCCCCTTTTTACCGCTATTTTTGCTGCTTCAGCCTCTGGTGTTGTTGCCCACGGATCACTTACTCCATTCCTGGTTCCCAGTACTGTGCCTCAGATTGACTCCTCATGTTTCCCTTTGGTCACTGCTGATTACCCTCTTCACTTCAGCTGTCTGCTGTCTCTCATGTTCTTTATTCCGTTATTTTTAGTTCAGTTCAGTGTGATTTATTTTTATATAATGTCCATCTCAGCAGGGTGGGACAGAGCACTGAACAAAGGCTCAAGGGATGAGTAACAAGAAGAGAATAAAAACATAAATCTGTTGTTAAGTCAAATAGGCTGTTAGCTGTCTAAGTAAAACAAGATTCTACTGTGGAGAGGAAAGCAAAAAACTCCCAATAGCAAGAAGGGGGGGAAAATAAACCTCTGGTGGTCCAAGTGGCTGCCCTCCCCCAGACATTCCACAGTGGTGTTTTTTTATGGCTAGATCCAGTTTTTCTATCATAATAGAGGTGAAGACTAAGGGAGACACAATCCTTATCAAAATTCACAACTGCTGGTCTGTTCAGCGTCAGTCGGCTGTTGCGGACTTCAGCCTGCAGAGATCAAGTAGTGCTGCTAGAGACATGGCAGGTCTACCAAGGGGGCAACATGGTGGAGGTGGGGCTGGTATACCAGAACACCGGGGTGTCTCAGAAAGAATGAGAGAACAAAAAAGTGAACAACTTGTGAGTACATCACTTTGGGTCAGCTGTTGAATCACAGACTGAACAATTGAGGCCTCCTGCTGTGCCAGCTGAATTCAGATCCACGTCCAAACCTGCAGTCCAGGTGCTGACCCTCACACTGTCAATTGACTCCTACAGGTACCTATTCTCTGCCATGCTGCAGCGTGCCATGCTGGCTCCCATGGTGTGGGTGCTGGTCACACTGTTGGATGGAAAGTGCTTTGTTTGTGCCTTCAGCATGAATGTGGATCCACGCCACTTTACGGGCCTGCCCAACAACACCGGCTTGGACCTGGTGCGCATTATGGCCAAGGTGCCGTGCAAGGAGGATGCCGTGTTCCGGAACAGCACCTTCCGGAAGGCAGTCAGTCGCTACGTGCGCTGCTACTCACAGGTAAGCTCTGCCTTATGCTAAGGTTCAAGGGCCAGTTGAAGAAGCAGTGCTACTCTGCTGTCGTCCTCTAACATCTCACTGGCATCATATCTAAATAAGTTATTGCACAAGCTGATATGTAGATCTGTGATTGGATACTGTAGACCGATGATGAAGATGATGATCATCGTGCTGCTCTTTGCAGGCAATCGGATGGTCCATCCTGCTCCTCCTCATTCTGCTGGGAGCAATTGCCCGGGTGACTAAGCCCTGCTTTGACCACGCCACTTTCCTCCAGACACGCTACTGGAGCAATTACCTTGACATCGAGCAGAAGCTGTTCGACGAGACTTGTGTGCTTCATGCTCGTGACTTTGCCCGCAAGTGCGTTGAGCAGTTCTTTGAGGGGATGCGCGAGGACATTCACCTGCGGGTGCCTGTGTCTCTCGCTCGTAGCATGGCCCCAAACAAGGAGGTCAATGAGGAGGAGGAGGACCGTCTGCATGGCATCACCAGGCAGGAGCAGGTGGACCGCTTGCTACACACCTGGTATGAGTGCAGACCCGAACTGGACGTGACTCGGATTGTTCACCAGCCTAAAGTGTGCATCACGTGGGAGGACTATAATGGACAAGTCTTGTTCACGGACGTGTAGCTCCCATGACAAAACTCTGGATTCAGGAGATGTAGGCCAGGGCCCTGGGGTTTTGGTCACTAAGGCAGCCCTTTGCCTTAGCATTAATCACGGACAACGTTTGTCTTATTTGTGTGCAAGTGGGAGCGTGGTAGTGTAGCTGTGTATCAGGGTTGATATCGAAATGTTTTTTTCCTTCTTTGCTTCATGTCCAGCTGTGCTCATGCTTTGACGTTTGCTTTGTAGATGCCATGATTTGAATGCCCCAGAGCCATGTTTGCCTGATGTTTGCATTCCTTTCCAGGCTCATAGTGCCCATCTGTACAGAGAGCAGGTCTGTAGAGGCCCCACCTCCCAAAGTGTTTTCTCGACTGGGTCTCCTTGTCTTGTTTCGTTCTCCTACATCCTATGTGAAAACCCTGAAATGTGTAATATATTCAAAATACTTTCAAAATACTACGCAAATGTGTTGTCACTGTTAATTGAGTTATGCAATACTATGAATCCATTTGCCGCCTGCTGGTCTGTCCTTTAGCTATGGACCCTGGAGCTCAGGTGTTGAACAGGTGTCTGTGGTTTGGTCAAGACAAGGGAGTGACTGTGTCCACTGCAGCCTTACGAGCGCTTTAGAAAAACCAGTTTTGTCTTTGGAGCAGATGAACACGCTGACCATGAGATTTGAATTTTGTGGCTCATTTCAGTGTGTTTTGTTAAATAAAACTGCGGCTGGGTGAGTCCGATGCACCCTCATGTTCCCGATGCTTCACGCTCACGTCAGCAGCTTCAAGTGGAGAAATCAGTCAGCAGGGTCCAGACACGGGTAGACTGACAACCGTGAACCATGAACAGCTCAGCCTGGCTCCTTATGTTGCCTTTTTTAGTGCTTGCTAAAGACTGAAATACTGCTGGAATAGTTACATTTTTATATATGAAGATCAGCATTTAGAATATCAGCAATGTTGGTTTTTATTTCGTTTCTCACCCCACTTGCATGGTAGTGCCTTGAGAAGATAGCGTTAGGAGGGGAAGGGGATGGTCCCCTTGCTCAGGAATTTTCAACCACAACTGAGCAGTTAATGTGGCTCCAGGTGAAATGTTGAAGGCAGGGGTTTCACCACTGCGCCCAAATCGGACGTCCCCAAAGGAGGAGCTTCACTGGTACCTGGCTGGGTGACGCTGGGTCTTGTTGCAAAGGAAAACCAGCAGATCTGCATTCATCTCAGCAGAGCTTTCCACTTTGAGTTTGGCCAGATAGTTTGTTATCTTTAACACCACCACGGGTGTTTGCTCCTGGGAACTGGATTTTTAACTGTGGTGAGCAGCGTAAACTTTTTTTGTTTTTACCATAGGAAAAGATTCAGTTTTTTAGTAATAAATTCAAACTAAGATAAACAACTTCCTAGTATAGGTAACATCCAGATATTCCTGACCGTACTAGTTTTTTTTTTTTTTGCACATTTTAAGAACCCCCTTTTTAACCCAGTTTTTTCTCGGAAGGAAGAAAGCATTCGACACAATGGATAAATTCCGGATGATGTTCCAGTTTCTGCAGTCCAACCAAGAGTCATTTATGAATGGCATCTGCAGCATCATGGCACTCGCAAGCGCACAGCTGTATTCTGCCTTCGAGTTCAGCTGCCCCTGTTTACCAGAATACAACTATGCATACGGCATCGGGATCCTTGTCATCCCGCCCATTTGGTTCTTCCTGCTAGGATTCGTGCTCAACAACAACGTCTCCATGCTGGCTGAGGAGTGGAAAAGGCCCACAGGGCGGCGTCACAAGGATCCTGCCGTCTTGCGCTACATGTTCTGCTCCATGACACAGAGGTCCCTCATCGCACCGGTGCTGTGGATATCTGTCACACTCATGGATGGCAAGAGCTTCCTGTGCGCCTTCAGCATCGATCTGGACCCAGGACGCTTTGGAAACCGCAGTGGCTCTGCCTTGCCCCATGCGGACCTTGTTCATGTGCTTGCTAAGGTCCCGTGCAAGGATGTCTTTGACGGGCATGCAGTGATCTCTCGAGAGGCGGCCACCAGATACCTGCGCTGTATTTCCCAGGTAGGAGGCATCATTTGAAACTTAAATGAATGAGTAAATGCAGGATGTGTCTGAGGGTAAAACATGGTGCAGGGACAACATTTTATATTGCAAATATGATTTCCATAGCAAAGGTGTTCTCTGCAGAGACACTGTATTTAGTAAGTGTACAGCTGAAGTGCCATGCAGAAGCTGCCTGTTCACTTGGGATGTGAGAGATGACAGCATGATCACATCTATCACGTGTCCTGCACTGTACTGTACCATACTCTACTCTGCCCTGCAGGCCTGTGGATGGATTTTTCTGCTCTGCACCACGCTCATAGCCTTCCTGGTGCGAGCTGTCAGGCCTTGCTTCACTCAGGCTGTTTTCCTGAAGACTAAGTATTGGTCACATTATGTCGACATTGAGCGCAAGATGTTTGAGGAGACCTGTACAGACCACGCCAAGAGCTTTGCCCGCGTGTGCATCCAGCGCTACTTCGAGAGCGTGGGCGGTAAGATGAGCAACTTCCACAACCAATGGACGCGCAGCAAGGATGACAACGAGGAGAAGGAGAACAAGACCTCGGGTGAGGAAAACAAACTCATGGGCATTTGTGTCCAGGAAGACATGAACAAAGTGCTGTGGAACTGGCACCTCTGCAAACCTTCACTGGACATCAGGAAAGAGGACATGTGTCATGCAAATGGAAATGGCTGTGCAAACAAAGCTGAGCCACCAAAGAAAGAATGGGTGACCTACTACAGCAAGGTGTGAGGGCTGAAGCCCCACCGGGAAATGTGTGGAGGGCGTAGGGATGAATTGGTGGCACCGTAGATGAGTTCACAGCTGCCCGTAGTACACAGGACTGAGCCTGATCTCTGTGACCGAACCAAGTCCCTCTCACTGTGCAGAAGTAGAGCTACACAAGCAGCAATTGAAGTTTTGGTCTTCTCATTACACACTGAACACACAGAGCTACACAGATGTATTCAGAGGTCCTGGTTAAGTCCTGAATGAAATGCACTGATGTCTGTTTATTTAAGCAGCTAGGGTTTAGTCAGCGTTTCCCATAGTCTCTTATCTTGTTCTTTGTGGCTCTTTGTGTGGGCTCCCATCTTTATTAAACCATTACTAACCTATTACATGTACTATGTGAATAGAAAATAACATTCCTTAGCCTTTTTCCCTGATAAAAAGTAATGTTTTCAGCAATGACAATGGGGTTAATTGAGGACGATGTGATTCATAGACTTCACAGCACTGCATTAAACTTGATCGATCGAACTTCACTGAATCTACTTTGCAGACTCTGAGGACTGCAATTTCACAATTCTGCGTAAACAACAGATTATGGCACTGCTGCAAACTATGAGCGACTTTTGAATTGTAAGCAATGTTTTGTTGTAGTTCAGGGTCCTCATTCTTGAGTTTACATTAGTTGTATTTCAGCATTTTTTAAATTCAAAAATCAATTAAAAAAAACTGGTCTATGTATGTTTCCCTGCTGGGTTCTGTTGGTGCTGTTATGGGCTCATAATCTGAGCCTTTTCTCCACTGGGGACTGAGTGTGATTTTCACCACAGACACATACACACCTGAGACTAGAGTCCTTAGCTTGAGGGCTGTAAACTGAGCTGTTTTTGTCCAGTCTCTGCTCTCATCATACTGTAGAATAGCCAGGTGCTGAATGACAAGCTTGTCACTTCACCTGCTGTTTCAGGTGTCGGGCAGGCATTAAGTAAAAAGTACTAAAAAAGCCTGCTGGACTTTCGGCCTCAAGGATCAAAGTCTTTGATCTAAAAACCTGGAAGAGCGGGTACCGAAGTGGTTAGAGTGATCCTCGGCCTGCTCGCAGTCTAAGGACTCTGTTTAAATGTCTGACATGCAGCATTTAAAATGACCCCGCTGTATAAATAGGTAAGTCAGTGTAAAAATGAGAATTTAAGATGATGAACTGTTTTTGACAAAGATGTTTGATTAATAAAAATGAATCAATATGTTGCTCCACCGAGTCTGTTAAAGTTCAGGCAAAGATGTTTCAACTCATCCGTGAGAGTTAAGCAGTCCAGCCTCTCCGGTACATCCGCCTGAATGGCCTTGTTGCTTAGCAATATGGCGATCTATTTTCATGCATCCATATGTCCTCCATGGGATCAATAGTCTTCCCCAGCACTGGTGCGACTGGTTCCAGGGAAAGGTGCGCCCGTATCCCTACAAATCTCTTAAGGCGGAATCTTCATGTCTCAGGTATCAGAGATTTTAAAACAGTGCCTGTACTGTAATGTCCTTAGCTTTTTGAGTAGCAATAGAAGTTGTGTAAGTTATATTTGCATACATTTGTTAGTAAAAGTAAGAGTTACCACATCATGATGTTTAATCATTTGCTTAGTCTTAAGTGAGTATTATTGTTATGTAAGAGGAAGAGTCACTGTAGTGATTGGGCTTTGGACAGATAATTCAGCATTGCTCGATATTTTCAACCTTTACATAACGTGGGCCTAGACTCAATACAACACTCTGCAGCTGACTGTCAACTATGAGCAATTGAACATGAAAACCATCATAACAAACAGCATTGTTCCTTGTGAACAAAAGCTGAAAAGCGTCAGTTGTGGTGCAGGAACCTGCTGAATCACTGCATTTAAAGGCAGTCTTGGAGGAGCTCATTCCAGCCGAAACCAGACTTGCGTGTGTTGTGCTGGTTCTCGGTGGGAGTGGAGCTCAGAGGGCTTTCTGCTGTGTGTGGGACACAGACTGAGTTCCCTCAAATGGAGTCTGACTGTGAAAGCCACTTCTGCTCTACTCATGAGCGCTGAATGAATAAATAAGGACTTTATTGATCCCAAAGAAAAGGAAATTACACGAGCAACAGCATGCATACAAAATTGTACTACAGAACAACAGAGTACTGACAGCAAGACTGAAATCATGCTGTAAGTAGGCATCCTGAGAAAGTATATAAAAGTGGAAAAATGATAAAGGAATAAAAGTAGTAAAATAGTACAAACAGCTCAGCAGCACCCTGACAGCAACATTAATCATAATTTAGTCTAATGGCTTTGGGCCAAAATGGGCACAGGTATCACTCTTTGGAGCAGTCAAACTGGACCAGTCTGTGGCTGATGGGGCTCCTCTGTTTGTCCAGGGTGGCCACTGTCCATATCGGAGAGGAGTTTACATAGAGAACCACTCTGTACCCATGCAGCCCTCCTCTTGAATTGCTCGATCTGCTAGAATTGGAACTGCTCCGGCCAGCAGCTGCATAAAAAACTTCTCCTGCCACAAGACACTGGTAGAACATCTCCAGCAGTGACTCTCACACTACAAAAGACCTGAATCTCCTTAGAAAGTAAAGCCCCTGTCCTGTACAGAGCCTCAGTCTTCTGGACCACTTCAGGCTGTTATTCAGATGTACCTCCTGGCATCTGGGACATCTCCACAACTTCCACACTGTGTCCACCAGTTACCACTGGGCACAATGGACCTTTAGATCTCCTGAAGTCTACATCTTACCCCCTAGTCTTTTCAGTGTTGAGCAGCACAGTACTGCATTGTCCACTCAGTATGGTGTCTGTAGGGTCCAGTGCAGTCCTACCCAAGTGTGTTTGTGCAAACACATCCATCCATTCTTCTGACCACCATAACTGTCACACAAGATGTGACTGCAGAGACAATTGTGAGCCACACAAATTCCCACATGCGGGGGGCAGTATTCCTCTAAATACCAAGAACACAGCTGTAAGTGTTTGAATTGTTAAAAAAGTAGTTTGCATGTCCTTGAAGTATTTATAACTCGGACATCAGACTCAGATTACTGTAAATATAATTGCTGTAGTTTTTAGTGAAATAATTCACAACATTTGATTCTGAAGCCATCAGTCCAAGTCCAAGTGACTTAGATCCAGAGGAATAATGACGGGGTTTATTTGAGATGCTGCGCTGTCTGCGAGGCGGGGCCACGCATGCCTCCATGTTGAAACCTAATTTGTCCCATGTGTGCAGCTGAAACACTTTTTCCATTTGGGGGCGGAATCAGGGGGTATGTTGTCCTGCTGTAGGCAGCCCGGATGTAGAGGCGCTGCTCGGGGGAGGATTCCCTGTCCTTCCGTTACAATCTGCTCTGTGTTTTCAACTGCTTGTTTTCCTGAGATTGGGATTCTTGCTGGCGAATGGAGATGCAGAGAAAGAGACAAACTGTTTCAGAACTGAGGAGTGAAACTTGGTCTCTTTGTTTGTTTCAGAGCTGAGACTGAAGAGAACCTTGAGGCTCAGTGTTTTGGTCTCAGCACATGGCAGGAGTAACAGTTTGACCCCTTGTTGCTTTCTTACAGAACACAAACTCTGGAAACTGAAGCTCCATTGGCTGGCACCATCTGTGAGCTGGGAGTGTGATCTGTTATTTCTGGAGTTTGTCCTTCTGGGCTGTGTGGTGGCTCAGCGCTGCCTTCAGGCTTCTTCAGTGTTTGTGGGAACTCTCAGTTGCCTCCACAATGGCTGCCCTCATCAGTGAGAACTTCAAGTTTTTGTCTCTCTTCTTCAAGAGCAAAGATGTGGTGATCTTCAATGGCCTCATCGCTCTGGGCACAGTGGCCAGCCAAACAGCATATAATGTGTTTGCCTTCAGCTGCCCGTGTTCTTCAGAGCGGAACTACCTGTACGGCCTGGCAGCTATCGGGGTCCCGGCGCTGGCTCTCTTCCTTATTGGTATCATGGTTAACAGAAACATCTGGAATCTGGTGTCCGAGTGCCGAATACGGGCGTGCCACCGGCTGTCGGGTCCGGCCGCTTTTGCACTGCTCGGTTCCATTGTAGGCCGGGCAGCTGTGGCCCCCATCACATGGTCTGTGTTGTCGCTGCTCCGTGGAGAGGCCTATGTTTGTGCCCTCAGCGAATTTGTGGACCCCTCGTCACTGAAGGATTTTCCCCTGGGTTACGGGCGGGGAACCATGGCCCTCTTCCCATGCCGGGACGTGCCTGCTCAAGTCCTGCCCTTTTGGGGGGAGATTGAGCGCCGTTTGAAGTACGAGTCTCAGGTACCCTGTCTGTCATGTGCCCAGCAGTTCTTAAGAACGCAGAAACCGTCCTCTTATTTTTTCATTTTTCAAAAATCATTGCATTAGGGGCATTGTACAATATGCACTGCATGAACACGTTCACTGCATGGCTACAGCTCGGGTGACCTGGAGAGTCCAGTGCATCCAGTACTGTTTTATAAACATATTTCCAGACGTTTCCACAAAAAAGTAAAAAAAACAAAAGTTGGAAAATTACCTTGATATTTCTAATAATTTGCATGCAAATTTACATAAACATCTTTTGAACCCTGGGGCACAGCGGCTTAGTGAGTAACGCTGTTTCCCCACAGCAGCTGGGCTGAGTCCACCTCAGTCTGTATGAAATGTTCATGTTCGCCACATGTTTATGCAGCTTCCCTTCCACAGTCCAAAAACATGTTTTTCATGCTAACTGGCCACTCCAGTTTGCCTAAAGTGTGTGTGTATCCTGCAACAGCCTGATGTCCCATTTGGCAGTGCTTTCTTCTTCTGAGATAAACTCCACACCGCTGCGATACTGCTCAGCATATGCGGTTATTCACAAAAATAGATGTTTTAAACACCGTGTCATCTTCCAACATAGCAAGTCGGTTTCATTGTCTTATTTTCTGATTAAAATACTACAAAAATCATATATGTGACACATTGGAAGACACAACCAGACCAACCATTAGTCATGTGAGAATGAACTGTATTAATTTTTATCGTATACTTTCACACACTGGAACATTTAAATACCATTTGATGAATAAATAAATACATGTATTATTATTATTATTATTATTATTATTATTATTATTATTATTATTATTATTATTGTTGTTGTTG
This sequence comes from Heterotis niloticus, assembly GCA_018136845.1. Lineage (NCBI taxonomy): Eukaryota > Metazoa > Chordata > Actinopteri > Osteoglossiformes > Osteoglossidae > Heterotis > Heterotis niloticus. The sequence continues at coordinate 15,414,301 of CM030900.1, forward strand.
TTGTTGTTGTTGTTGTTGTTGTTATAGAATGAGTTATTATTATAGTATTAGTGATTAATTCTGGGTTTGAATACTTAGTGAGGGCCTGAATGTGCTCACAAGGCCCCCAGAGACCCCCCACAAAGCCCTATAAGGTGTCCAGCGAGGTCATGCAGAAAGATCACAATGCTGGTATGCTTACCCAGCTTCTCCTCTGCCTGCCCAGCTGTTAGGTTGGCTGCTGACGGGCATCACGGCCGTCAGCATTCTCCTAATGCTCTGCCTGAAGCGATGCTGCAGTCCTCTGGGAGACCAGCAGGAGGCTTACTGGTCTCACTTCCGATCCAGCGAGAGCCACCTGTTCCAACGCACAGCCAGCATTCACGCCAAGATACTGGCGGCACAGAGCGTAAAGCACTTCTTCGGCTTCGTGGCCCTCGACAAGGAGGATAAGGAACAGCTGGAGGAGTACAGGAGCGACAAGCGCATCTCCAGCTCTCAGTGGAACCAGGTTACAGGTGTCTACCTCTACAGGGAGAACAAGGGCATTCCGCTCTACAGCCAGCTGCACAAGTGGGCTGTGAGCTTCACTGACAACACTGTGGAGCCCAGTGAGAAGGAGATGGAGGTCCGGGTGTAATGGTGGCCGCTGTCAGCTCAGCTCACCTCAGTGCCACACACTGTAGGAGCCAGCTGTTGGGCTCTGAGACAAACAGCTCCAGTTTGAGAGGATCAGTTGTGTTTTTGGTGGCCTTTCCTGCTATTCTCGTGGTCACGATGACATCATTGACCCTTAGAAACTGAAATGAAGCCACAAACTGATCAACCAATCACAACCGTCTTTTGATCAGTCTTTTAATGACATGTAAAAATTATTCTCCCCATTGCTGCCTTTAGACTTTCATTCTGGACTTTGAAAACAATAGATAAAGTAAAGTGTGTGTGTGTTTTTTTTTATATTTGGTTACTGGTTATTTACTTGAATAAACATGCTTGCTGCAAAAATCATCATATCACTATGTATGTCTTTTCTGGAGGTAAATTAGTGTGTGCCTTTATTAAATGTGGTCTTGGTGATCTTGTTAAATATAACTTCTGGAAAGTTGGGTATCCAACAGGTACTGCATTCCTGAACCACACATCTGTCATCTAGGAAGCCCAGTACTGCCCACTTCTGCCGTGGAGGCGAGGGCATCACTTCCTGTGTCTGATCCCCCTCCGAATGTGATGATCAACAGGTGGGATCAGAGGGAGGTATGATGCACCTGGAGCTCACATATTCTCTAACATGTTTATCTTAATTTACAATTTTATTTCTTCATGTATTCATTTAGCACTGTTTTTCCACCCAGCAACATAAAACTTGAATAAAAGAAAAGTGCATTGGCAAAGGACAAATAGCTTTAGACAGAGATGCAAGTTGGTTTGTCTGATATATCAAGTTGCTGGTTCACATCCCTCAAAAAGTTGCCAATAGAAATGACATTAAAACAGTGAACAGACAGATAATCACAGCAGATGGTGTTGGAATAATTTATGTAGCTGTCAGAAAGTCAGAAGATCAGAGCTCTGCTACTCAAACCAGCACTCATATATGGTTTGCTGAATTTGCTTAGTTTATTTTGACTCAATCTACATTTCTCTCCATGTCTTTTGTATCTTGTTAGCTGAAACACCTGTTGCTCTAAGAACTAGAAGTTGCTCTGAGGGCTAAAAACTAGCCGATGGGCAAATGGTCCAGGTGATGGTGCATCCAAAGGAGACCTTGGGGGACTTGTGAAAGACCTGACCGAGCTTCTTCCTGGTCACCCTCTCTGGCAAGACATTTTGCCTGTAAGGTTGAGTACCGCAGCCATTGCGTTGTGGTAATGACATAGGAGGTGTTGAGTAGATCAAGGCTCTTCTGAGGGGTGGTGTTAGTGCAGATTGGTGGGAGCAGTCTGAGATCAGGTGTAACCACTGCTATGCTGGTATTCAACAAAGATCTAGAGAAGGGAATCTGGATGGCCTAGGGAGAAATCCACAAGGTGCCTCTGTGAATGAATGTCTTCAGCTTGATGATGCTTCTCTATGCTCATGTCTGCTGAGGTGGTGGAACTGAGAAGTTGCTACGGTTCAGAAAACAACCCCTTCAGTTTTGATTTTCTGCCAGCTTCATACTATAGCACAGATGCACCTCAGAAATAAGTATCAACAACATGATGGTATCTTGGACAACACTTTAATGGACTGTACATAGCAGAAATTTGACATGGTGGTGCTGCCTCAAACACATTCAGGCAGAGAAGCATCAAAGTGGTCATGTAACCATAGCAACAGGGTCTGAAAGAGATGTAGTAAATAAATAATGCACAAACAGTACAGTACAGTAGAAGTGGTGAGCATTAACATGAATGTCTATCTAACATGGACACAAAGGTATAAACAGCAGCAACATACAGGACAGTCCTGATGCAGTTTGAAGTTTATGCGGGGTGTTTTTCTGGAATCACTTTGGAGGACAAACACTTTTGACATGAGCAAATGTAAATTTTTCAGTAGCAGACAACAAATCTAAACCACACCTCCACCCTCTGGATCTGTGAATAAGCCACACACCCCACTGACTGATTGCCACACCTTTAGATAGGCTACACCCTCTTCTCATTGACCAATGGACACACCACACATCTGGCTTTTTACAGTTGTTTGGTGTTGAGGGAATTTGCTTGAATTGAAGATAAGAATTAGCAAAGAATTCTACCAGTTGCAACTTTGTGATCGAATGCTTTTTAAAACACATACATCCAGATCAGACACAGTGTCCTCCTGTTTTACTCCCTCTTGTCACAGTGTCTCCTTTGCCACCCTTGATGTGCTTCCTGGGGATTAGAGGTTGACAGTACCATCACTCTGGATACTTAGGACATGTGAGCAGAAATCTGTGAATTTCCACATGAATTTCAATAACCAGAACTGATTTGTTTCTTTAGTGACAGACATCCTTCAGAGGAGGCTGTGTGAACAAGGGATGGTCCCAAAGCACAGTAGCAGGTATTCTTACCTGCCTGATCACCTGCAGTGAAAAGATGTGAGACAGAAGAGAGCCTACTGCAATAGAAAGTGACCAGAATTTAAATTACTCATTTGTGTTCTTGTACTCATTTCAGTGAATTCTAGCATTTTCCCCATATCTTTTGTGATCTCTGTAATGACCCTGTAGCTGTTATATATCACCATCCCTAAAGACAAAGTCACCTACCTAATGTTTTTAGAGGCCACTTGATGTGATGGCCATGACTAGGGGGGGTTCAGCCTTCAGAGGGGGGTTGGGCTGCCTCAGCAGAACCTGATGCATAGAACAGACCGGAATGGCAAGTCAAGAAAAGAAGTCAAATCTACAAACTGCATATTTTTTGGTGTGACGCAGAAGGGAACGGCCTTTTCAAAGTGTTGATACGTTCCTTTTCTGGAAGCTTCCACCTAACAAGGTGTGTATCTGTATCTGCATTCCGAGGCTCATGTTGCTTTGTGACAAAGTCTCTCAGTTCACAGAGAAGCTTCACTGCAGTTCTGTTACACAGTCTGCAGAAGATGATGTTGAACTGCCCCCTTCTGACAGCACACACACACACACACACACACACACACACACACACACACACACTGCGCTGAGGCAATGACACTGTGCGTGCTTAGGATTTTTTTGGGGTTCATTTACACCTCCAACATTAAATTGATTGCAGTTCATTTGTGCTGGACAGTTTACAAACCTGACATTCCACCTATTACATTTGGAATTATTAAGAGTCAAAAGAGTTTATTTGTCACATACATGGTACTGAGTGTACCATGTAGTGAAATGTGTCCAAATGCAGGATAGGAGACTGTGCATAAAAATTTACAATAAGTAAAACAAACAAACAACTAAACACCAAGAAGAAAAGAAACAAACAGCAAATAGATAAGTAAATAAATAAATAAATAAGGCTTAAGGTGCATTGGACAGTGACAGTGAGGGGAGCGGTCAGGGAATATTGTAGACCCTGTTTGCGAGGATTGTGATGGCATGTCCGGGTTCAGAAGTCTTATGGCCTGTGGATAGAAGCGCCTCCTGAGCCTCTCCGTTCTGGCCATAATGCTTCTGAATTGTTTGCCTGATTTCAGCAAGATGAATAGATGGTTGCTGGGATGAGACAGGTCACCGACGATCCTAGTTGCTCTGGTCCTGCATCTCCTGGTGTAGATGTCCTGTAGGGATGGCAGATCAGATCTGGTGCAGCGTTCCGCTGCCCGGATCACTCTCTGCAGTGCCTTCACGTCGCGAGCACAGCTATTCCCAAACCAGGAGATGATGTTCTGAGTCAGAACAGTTTGTACAGCACCAGAGTAGAACGTTTTAAGGATCGCCGGAGAGACCCGTAGCTTCCTCAGCTGCCTGAGGTGGTAGAGCCGCTGCTTTGCTCTACTGGCCTGAACTCGGATGTGTACAGTCCATGTCAAGTCCTCAGTGACATGAACGCCCAGGTATTTGCAGCTGCTCACCCTCTCCACTGCAGTCCCGTTGATTTTAAGGGGGGTGTAGGACCACTGCTGTCGCCTACCAAAGTCTACCACCATCTCTTTAGTTTTGCTAACTGATGAGACACTTGACTCCAAACAGATAGAAAGCTCAGAGTAAATAAACCTTCCTGTTACAGGCTCAGCCCTCAAGTAGCTTCCTGTAGAAGTGTCCTTCAAACAGCAAATACACAGAAAATCACAGTAGATGGTGTTGGACTCTTTTATGCAGCTGTCAGAAGATCAGGAGGGAAATGGGTCTGAAAGAGATGGGTTTGAGACCCTTGAGCGTTGGGAGGGATTTGGCAGCTCTGAAGAACACAGGAAGGTTGTTTGACATTTTAATTTTGGGCCACTTGTGAGTAGGACCACCAAGCAGCCAGAAGTGAAGGACAGTAGCAGTCTGGCTGGGGTGCAGCAAGTAATCAGATCCTGCAGCTATCAGGATGCAGAGGCGAACTTTATACGGGCAGCTACGGACAACCATTGGAAAGAGGCAAGGAAGGGAGATGCATGGGATGCTTTGGAATTCAAACACAATTTGTACCCTGGCATTCTGTATTTGCTGGAGAGGTATTTAGGTGCAGGCCAGGAAGCCGAACAGGAGGGAGCTGCAGTCATCCAGGCAGGACATCAACTTAGTTTTTAGGTTTATTCAAACAGCTCAGTAATGTCCATAATGATGAAGATTAAATGAGTTCTTCTTGAATACCTGTGCAATATTTTTGTACATTTTTACACTACCTAAAAATGTCAAAATGTAAAAAACACCGTGTTCAGCGTAGATGTTCCCATGATATTGTGGAGAAGCTCCAAATGCGTCTGAACAGAGAAAAAAAATAGAAGAGCTGCCGCATTCATTGCGTGTTGTGCCGGATGGACGCTGAACTTCTGCGGTCCCCTACAGTACATGTGATGGAGCACTGACGCCCCCTTTTGGCTTTAAGATGAATGCCCCGCACTTAGGCTGTTCCTCCGACGTAAAGTAAGTTGATATCTTGCAAGAAACCAGAAATAACCAGACACTACTTTGCTGAAAATAATCAAGGTTTTAATTTCGCCGCCAACTTACTGTTTTGCGTGCAAAATGTGACTTGTTTCCCGTGTTCCAACTGCGCATGCGCCTGAAGGCAGGCGGCACAGCGACCGCTCGAGGACATTTGCGCAACGCGCGCATGCGCAGGAGCGCCGCATCCGCTGTGGATGCTCATGCGCGCGAAGTGCAACAGCGGCCGCCGCCTCTGATTTCCCAATTGAACGCGCCGAACACGCATGCTCACACATTCCGCCCCCGGCCCACCCCGCCAGTTGTCGCCGCTCTGTCAGCGGAGGAGAGGTGAGTGCGTCCGGCGGGTCTTCGCCCTCGCTGGTTTGCGTGTTAAAAGTAGGAAGAAACCGCGAACTGGCCCTGCAGTACAGTCGCGTTTCCCACCATTAACGTAGTGCCTACATGTGCAGAAAGAGAGCGTTGCGTTTTCTTCGGCGTCTTTTAATTAATAAGCATGTCGAATGTGCAACTTGTGAAAGGAAAGGCGAGCAGGAAATGGGTTGCCGCGTGGAAGGCGAAGAATAAGGGAGAGCAGTAGGAACAGGAGGCGAGCAGAGCGTGGCGGTGCCCGAGCTCTGTCAGTGTGTCGCAGGTCCGATCGTGTCTCATCTCCATCCTATAAACGTTGTCTGTAAAACCACAGTGCATGTGGGGAACCTCTGTTGCGGTGAGAAGTGTCAGTAGACCTGTCTATGTCTGAGGTAGCAACGGGATATTTGCTCCATCAGGGCCAGCAGCCCGTGGGCGCGTAGGTCACTTCAGTTTTCAAAACGGTTGGGACTGGGACCACTAAAGACCTTCAGCATCTTGCTTGTGAGCTCCTCCAGCTTTGCATTTGGGATCATTACCTTGGTGGCTGAAGGTAGTTTTCCTGTTGTATTTCACTATATTTTTTCTACCCCCGATTTATTCACTTGTGATAAGATCACCAGTCTCTGCTGAGAAACAGCCCCACACTATTATGCTACCACCGCCATTCTCGATTGGCGAGCTTGTCTGTTTTTATGACATGAGCAGCGTTACTTTTGCACAAACAAATTTGTATTATGGCAGAAAAGGTCCACTTTGGTCACCTCCGATGTTAACATCTCCCACATTTACATTTAGCAGATACTTTTCTCTAAAGGGATGTAGGTCTTATAGGAAACAGAAGTTCATTTCAATACCCAGAAATCCAGTCAGACCCCTGATTGTTGCGGTACAGTCACTTAATCCAGTGCTACCATGTTTGCCAGGACATAGTACATCAGTGCTTTATGTGGAATTGATAGGGAATTGATGTGGTTTTTTTTTTTTTTTTTTTTTTACCTAAATCATTCTTGGTGTTAACTGACAAACTTGAGGCGGGCTTTGAGATGGTTCTGTCATGAAAAGTCTTCTTCAATGCTGCCTTCCTGTACAGGTGAGGTCCTCATACTGGAAGTCTCTGATGCACCACTAGTCCACTCTCTGACACTGAATTCTGTAGCTCCTTCAGAGTGACTATTGGCCTCTCAATAGTTTCTTTTGCAACTGGTCCTGCTTGTTCAGATAGTTAGGTGTGATCGATACACTTCCTCAGCAGTGTCTGGGGGGATTGATGCACCTTCTTCTCATTCATGACAGATATGTCTACATGCATATATTGTTTGAACACTTTACCCTAAAATCTATTTCTGTAAGCTTTCCTTTGACTTCTTTACAATCTTTGAGCTTTGTTCTTATGCCATACTGTCTGGCAGAGGCTCCCTGTGTGATTTTTGATCCACCAAGTTGGTAGGTTTTCCATTGGTTTCAGTAGCACAGTTCAATTTTGCCATTAGTTCAAAATATCTGTAATAGAATTTAAAAATTGCTTTTAAAAATGTTTGTCCCTGTTGGCTAGAGAGATATGTTTTCAGGAACATTGAGCTGACTTGAGCTCTCAACCCATCTTTGTCGAGGACCAGACACTTGCTGCGTGTCATCAAGTCAGAGGGTGACACACTGTCATTGATGTGCAGGTAGCGTTAACTCAGTAAATAGTGTCAATTGGAAGGGAAACCTTTTACGCAATGTGCATGTGCAGCTGCTGAACATTTTTGTCAACTGGAGGTACAGCCAACTGTGTTGGTCCTGAGCACTTACAGTAGGTCCGTTTTTGTTCTTGATGTTAGTGATGTTTGGCTAGGGGGAAGCTGTGTGCTACAGCCAATAATTATATCTTGTTTGCATTCATGTGTGTATGTTTGTATTTTCTGTGGGTTTGCTTCAGATGCGTAACCAGTTTCCATTTACTGCACTGAAATTATTACCCTCATGTGTAGGACATTATTAATACATTATATTCTTGAGAAAGAGGCTGCACAGCCTCTTGAAGTGAGACTGCATTTTTCTCAATGTCTGACTTCTGCTTTGTGTCAGTGTGTTCTGCTACACTCTGTGTGTGTGTGTGTGTGTGTGTGTGTGTGTGTGTGTGTGTGTGTAAGCAAGCAAGCAAGCAAATCCTCTGTCTGCTGGAGGTCAAGGCATGTGTTAAAAATAGAGGTTGATATCATAGGATTTGAGCCTAGTGCCCTTGCCTCTGCTCACACACACTCCAACATACTCTTACACAGTCCTCTCATTTGTACATTTCTGAGTTTTGGAGTTAAGTAACGGCTTGGCAGAGGAAGGTGTTGGTCTGTAGCCAAATACTGGAGGCCTGGTGCAGCTTACTGGATGTTGTGCAATATTTCCTTGAAAGAGAAGTATAGTGCAGGAGACCCATCTCGCGTCCATTGGCAATTTCAGGAAGGAAATGTATTTCTTTGTTTGCCAGGTGATCATGCACTGAGGATATGTCTAAACAGCTGAGTGTCACATTCTCTGGTAGCGCTCTGCTCCTCAAAGATGCAGTGTGCGTTTGCGCGAGGAGATTTGTGCTGTCGCTGCATTTCTGCACTGCGGATGGCAGCACGGGGAAAGCGGCTCATAGCCAGAGGGCAAGAAGGTTTGGCAGGTACAGTGATCTTTGCAGACTGTGTGGAGTCTTCCTGGAGTGACTGACATGAAGTAGTTATGTGTGATGATATGGTTGCATTTTTCCCCCTGCAGCTTCCTTGCCAGTAGGCTGCCCCTGAGCGCTGTGTACAGCACACCGACTTCTCTTCCTACGATTGCATCATAGCTTTTAAAACACGCAAACATTTTCCTGTTCACTTATTTTTAAATCTATGTCTTCACTGATGTATTTTCTGAAAATTCTATCTGTGGTCAAGTGTATGTCACCTGTCTTTATCTTCCATGCCAATAAATGGCAATAAAGAGCATTGAATTGGAATAGGATTGCAGGGATAGGATCCATGATTTATCTATAATTATTGATCAAACCTGCTCAAACAACCTATAATATCTACTAGCCCCACCACGCGGCTGGTTGTTCCAAACTCCTGAGTGTTTTTCACAGCTAGTAGTATTTCATGGAGTGTGGGCTACACATATGCTTCATCATAATGAGGATGGAAATCCTCATGAGGGTTTAAAAGTGTTGCAAACAGCTCCGGTCTCCCCTACTATGGTGATACCCGTGGCCCATAGTTCATCAGTGGACGTGGCCACACTCTGGAGTGGCACTTAAAAATATTAGTTTTATAAGTAATGTGTAAATTCAACAAATTTGCACTAAATAACTATGTGCAGCCATTTCCTCAACTGTTTATGCTAAAAGTCAAGGGGGCATGTTCCCGTGCTAAATGGTTAGCAGCAGTGCTTTGGCCTCAAACCCTGATAGTTTCATCAGTGGATATGTTGTGGGATGTCTGATTATTAATCGACTCTTTGGGGTTTTTTTGGCAAAGTGACTTTGGAGTTGTGAACAGAACTGAACTACACAAAGTTAGAGTGGGTTGCTTGAGTCACAGAAAGGATTCACACACATTTCTGCTCCCCTTTGCGACAGTAAGTTGGTGTACTTACATAGTAAGTGATGTTTAGTATAGTAAAGCATGGTAAAGAAGTGCAGGGATGGAAAGTGGGGGAACGAAAACTAAACCTGATTCAGAAGGAAAATTAAATACATAAATGTATTTCCTTTCATTCAGTTTACCTTCTGATCTCACGAGTGGTGCCCTCTGATGGTAAGTTTTGGAGCCTGCTGGCTGTTGGTCTAATACCCCCTACTAATAATTTGCAGTGGTTTCTCACAGAGTGAACATGACCACGTCCTGGAGTGACCGTCTGCAGAATTATGCAGAGCTGCCCGCCAACATGGATGGCCTGGCTTTGAAGAAGTACCGACGTGAGGCCTACCACAGGTATGGTGAAATGCCTCATGGTTGATGGCCTCTGCCATCTTTGGGCTGCTGGGACATTGACATACTGTAGCAACACACACGCACAAACACACACACAAGTGTCTCTCCACTGTCCTCCAGCAGTAACTGCCACCCAGCGGTGAGAAGCTTGCAACTGGCAGTTAATGCTGGCATGTTTACACACAGTTGTTTACCGGCAAAGAAGACCACATGAGCCGTGAGAATGTCGCCTGCGTTCAGGCTCTTTGACCAGGTCTGCGATGTCAGAGACTGCATGACCCCACTGTCCCCATGACCTGTTACTAGTAGGCTGACAGGAGCTCATTTTGACCTCTGCTTGAACTCTGCCCTCAGAGGTACCACTGTAAATTTGCAGATTGCAGGGTTTCCTCTGTGTGTGAGATGGTTTCCAGTCCTGTTAATTCCATACAGTTTGTTTCATTTCATGCTCCACTCGGGGGGCCAGCAGGTGAAACGTGTGTTGTGTTGTATCCTCCTTACTGCAGAATGTTCCAGGTGTCCATTCACAGTCTCTCTCTGTCTCTGTCATAGCAGTAAACAGCACCTTTACCACAAACAGCACAGAATGCAGTGGAACTTGTGCAATTGTCTGTGCAACATGGCATAAGAAAGGCTGGGGGGAATGTTTGTGTGGGGTGTGGCTTCTGGGGGGTGGAGCTTAACAGGGGTTCTCAGGTGCACCAGTACAGCATCATGTCACACGTGTATTCCTCTGCGATTTCACAAGACTGCACTGCACCAGACCATCATGAGGTACTCCTTTCTCACTAGGGGATGTGACCTTAGCTGCCAAGTTCCCCCCTCTGCTGTTTTCTAATTTCACCTATAGCGTGCCGGAGGGGCAGAGCCCTCATTGCTCAGGTAGCGAGAGGTTTGTGGGACGGTAGAACTGGATGGGGTTCAACTGGGAGCAGAAAACAGAGAGCTGAGATCCTAACATAGATAAAACATATTTATTGTCAAATGGTACCAACATTGACGAAGGCCTATGTGTGTGTTTGCCTTCAATCCAAGGGGAGAAAACACCTTTTTTTTTTTTTTTTTTTTTTTTTTTTTTTTAAACTCAGATGTATGTTTACCATGATATCTTCTTTTTAACTGCTTTGAGGTGGAGAGAAGCTGTCCAAGGAAATGTGCTAACCTCCAGTAGTTTGCGCAACTTCATCTACTTCTGCCTGTTGTATAGCTGGACTATTGGCTGTGAACCTGTTCTCTCTTCCCCAGGGTGTTTGTCAACAGAAGTTTGGCCATGGAGAAGATCAAGTGCTTTGGCTTTGACATGGATTACACTTTGGCAGGTATTTTGTGTCCCATCTTGAGTACACTTGGTCAGATGCGCTCAGTACTCCTTTCTCACTAGGGGATGTGACCTTAGCTGCGCAGACGCGCTCAGTTCCACAGTAAAACGCATCTTGGTGAAGATGGGAGGATGAGTAATCACCCTGGTTTCTAGTCTTTTTTGAACCACCCAAACACCAGCGTGTACACTTTTCGCAAGCCTGGGCGTGTTGTTCCTGGTTAGACCACATGACCCTGGCCAGGTTATACTTGACTGTCTAAATTAATATGTAGACACAATTCATGTTTATAGATGTGCCATGTTGCTGAGTTCACCACTGAGGTTGTGAAATTGATTGTGAAATTTGGGAAATGCGCAAAGACTTGGGTAGTTGGCAGAGATTTGAACATTGATCTTATTTTATTCTTTTTGTCAGCAGTTTTGTTGGTAAGCAGTGGCTTCTGATGTATTTTACTTGTAGGTATTTCAACTTTCCATAGTATTTTCTCTCTTTCAAGTATCTGCTTGATCTTTGCTGCTTTTTGTTACCATCTGTCCATTTGCGCATTTGAAATGTCATTTGAGAATGAATTTGCTCATTAAATTATCAGCGCTCATGTCGAGCATGTGTTCAGGTCCTGCTGTCCTTTTTTTCCTGTGGAGCCTTGAGAGAGAGTTTGGTTCCTTGTCATGGTCCAGAATTGCCACAGACCCTTGTGGAATAATTTGTGCTTTGTTATGAAAAGATCGGTTTGTTAGCAATAGTTGAGTGCATCAGCGCTGGGAGAAAAAAAAAATACAACAGCTTTTATATGTTTCAGCTAAAGGTAGGTTATGTATCCCCACTCTGCACTACTGAAAAAGGTCAAAGCCACTCCATAAGTTTGACAAGATAAGAAACAAATATTAACGGTTACTTCACAGTTCCTGCCAGTGTAACCTTTCCTCAAATAGGCTCGAGGCAGATAAGAACTAAACAGCACATGAAATGTTTTACTTGTACTTGTAGAACTTGTGAAACTATGTCAGGTTGAAATTTTCTCACAACATCACCATATCTCAGTATGATGCTGCTTGTTCTCTTCTAGTGTATAAATCACCAGAGTATGAGTCCTTGGGCTTTGACCTCACCGTGGAGCGCTTGGTGTCCATTGGTTACCCGCAGGAGCTCCTTAACTTTGTCTATGATTCATCCTTCCCCACTAGGTGAGCATCTCTGAGAATATCAGAGTTCAGTTCACGCTTCAGTTCTCTGTTGCACTTTTGAAAATGTCTCTCGGGTGCATATTGAACTCACACTTGAACTTTGGCACAGGGGTCTTGTGTTTGACACGATGTATGGCAACCTGCTGAAGGTGGACGCTTATGGCAACATCCTTGTTTGCGCCCATGGCTTTAACTTCATGCGTGGGTATGACTATGATGCGGCCTTTGTTCCTGCTACCCATCATCATACTCAAGCCATAAACCTTTTCACACTCTGTATATCCATGTACGTGCGTGATCATGTGTGTGCATTGTAGGCCAGAAATCCGTGAGTTGTATCCAAACAAGTTCATCCAGCGTGATGACACAGAGCGGTTCTACATCCTGAACACGCTGTTCAACCTTCCAGGTGAGCGATTTTTATTTATTCATTTATTTTTTAGTGTCAAGAGTTGTCCACAGCTCCAGTCTGGATGATGTCTATGTACTCCTGTCCCTCCAGAGACATACCTTTGCGCGTGTCTTGTGGACTTCTTCAGTAACTGCGATCGATACACGAGGTAAAAACACCCTGGTGTCCTGATTGTGTTTTGGCCACGGTTGGAGTCAGGTGTGTTCTTTAACTCTGCCCTCCACTCTCCCACAGTTGTGACACAGGGTTCAAAGATGGAGATCTCTTCATGTCTTACAAAAGCATGTTCCAGGATGTCCGGGATGCGGTAGACTGGGTGCACTTCAAGGTGATAAAACTTATTCTCACCATGAGGTTTCAGTAGGAGTGACTTTTCAGTATAAAAAGTGAACATCGATAAACCCAGAAAGATGACTTTGGATTACTGCGCTTTACTTTGCCCTTTCTGATTTTATTCTGTCTGCTCCTTAGGGATCACTAAAGGAGAAGACAGTTGAAAATCTGGAGAAGTATGTGGTGAAAGATGTAAGTGGTCAGTAGATGCCTCCAGAAGAATTATGTAGATGGTGTGATCACCACGTTTGGCCAGATCTTACCAACTGTTTCTCCACCCAGGCGAAACTCCCTCTCCTGCTGAGTCGGATGAAGGAAGTAGCAAAAGTGTTCCTGGTAACCAACAGCGACTACAAGTACACAGATGTGAGTTTCCTCTTTGCAACCTCTGTCTGTCAGTCTGACCTTCTTACATCTTCTTTAATAGACTGTTGAACACCACTGACTTCACTGACCTCTCCAAACGCGTGCCTTTATTGATGAGATTTAGAGATCCGTTCATTCTGCTGTATTTAATGTTTTTTCATTTACAGAAAATCATGACGTACCTGTTTGACTTCCCACATGGCCCCAAGGTGAGCACTTGTGTTTCCAAAGGCAAAGACATGGCTTGACAAGTGTCACTGGGTGTGGTGTGAAATGATGGGGCAGTACCCAGAGGGTTGTGTTACCACTGACACACACGAATGTGAGGAAAAGGTGTTGATGTCTCACAGATGGGAATGCCTTACCGACCCTGGCAGTCTTACTTTGACCTGATCTTGGTGGATGCCAGAAAGCCTGTCTTCTTTGGAGAAGGGACAGTACTGAGACAAGTGGACACGGTGAGACGACTCCTGCAAGCAGCATGTGCGTTTCCCAGATCTTGTGTGTGTTCTGTTTCATCACCCTTACTCCTGACTGATCATCTTCAGCTAGTGCTCTGACAGGTTTGAGGAACAAGTGCACCGTGGAGCACAGTGCTTAACTGCTGTAACATATCAGGTGTGTGCGTGTGCCTGTGTGTGTGTGTAATTTCAGACAACTGGACGGCTGAAGATCGGAACTTACACTGGACCTCTGCAGCATGGCATTGTGTACTCTGGAGGTGAGCTTTTCAGTCACACCTTGCACTTTTTAAATTTTGTGTGTGTGTGTGTGTGTGTGTGTGTGTGTGTGTGTGTGTGTGTGTGTGTGAGAGAGATACATTGAAAGTCACAAGAACATTCTCCCTTCCTCTAGGGTCTTCAGACATTGTGTGTGACTTGCTGGGAGCCAAGGGGAAGGACATTCTCTACATCGGTGACCACATCTTTGGAGATATCCTGAAGTCCAAGAAGCGGCAAGGCTGGAGAACATTCCTGGTCATCCCAGAGTTGGCTCAGGAGCTGCACGTATGGACCGACAAGAGCTGTGAGTCCCATTGTGTTTGAGTGTGTGCACAAGTGTGATGGTGAGGGCCTCAGTACAGTGCTCCTTGACTGCTGACCTCTGGTTGTACTCTGTACTCTGATTTCCAGCATTATTTGAGGAGCTCCAGGGTCTGGATATCTTCCTGGCAGAGCTCTACAAGTGAGTACAGCAACCACCCTACCACACCTGCTTCCTGTCTGTGTGTCACCTGAACTCATGGTCGTCTCTGTTTGCAGACATCTGGACAGCAGCAGCAATGAGAGGCCAGACATCAGCGCCTTACAGAGGAGAATCAAGGTACAAGGATAAATGTCCTTATCCCTTTGTTATCTCGTTTTGAAACCCATCTTCATCAGATTTTTCTTCTCAGTTATGTATAGTGAATAACTTTAGGAAAAGGATGATCGATACACAGCCTGTCTGTCTGATAACAACATGTTGCTGGACCACATCCCTCAAGCAGCTGTCTTTAGAAGTGACATCCAAACAGCAAATGCATAATTAATCACAGCAGATGGTGTTGGACTCATTTATGTAGCTGTCAGGAGCTCAGGCGTGAAATGGCTGTGAAAGACAGGATGGTAGAGTTGAGAAGACCAGACAGCAGGACAGAGCAGTTAAGCTAGAATACAAGAAAAAATGTCTAGCTGCAGAGGCAAAGAGCAGATGTGCTGGTCTTACACAGTGACTACCGAGAGAAGAGGTAAAGATGGAAAAATGTAAGGGGTCAAGTACCGAGCCCTGAGGAACACTAGTTGAGAAACTGAGAGGAAGATGGGTAGCTGTTTTAGACTGCCTGGTTAGATCGATCCAAATGGCTTGATTCCAAGCAGTTCCAGCAAGGTGCACAGGATCCAGTAAGTTGACCTGTCAAAGGCTACAGAGGGGGAACAGGGAGGAGCTTTACCAGGTTGGGGGGGCTTCTGACACAGGGTGATAAAGAAATTGAGAGGAGAGATGAAAAAAATGCAAAAGGTATGTGCAGATACAGCATGTCATATCCAGCAGTGTGCCATTATTCTCCTCTCTTCAACTCATGTAGACTTTGCTGTTAGTGAAAAGGTAGAGATGTGCACACAGCAGACCTCACGTGGACAATTGTCACAAACTCGATCGGTCTCTGAGCTTTGCATCTACTCTGTCCACAGAAAGTGACCCATGATATGGATATGTGCTACGGCATGATGGGAAGTCTGTTTCGCAGTGGCTCCCGCCAGACCCTCTTTGCCTCCCAGGTGATGCGTTATGCTGACCTGTATGCTGCCTCCTTCATCAACCTGCTCTATTACCCCTTCAGCTACCTCTTCAGAGCTGCCCATGTGCTGGTGAGTACCCCTCCCCTGGGAATTCTGTCTCCTCAGTCAGCTCCAGATAAAGAAAATTCTGTCCGCTAAGACCTGCATTTTGTGTGCTGTGTGTCCAGATGCCGCACGAGTCCACGGTTGAGCATGCCCACGTGGACATCAGCGACATGGAGTCGCCCATGGCAACACGCAACCGTCACTCCATGGACTTCAGGGATATGGACTGCAAGAGACACCAACTGACACGGTCCATTAGTGAGATCCAGCCACCCCACCTGTTCCCTCAGACCCCCCAGGAGATCACGCACTGCCATGATGAGGACGACGACGAAGAGGAGGAGGAAGAGTAATGGGATACGAAAAAGCTCAAAGCTTTGCTTGTGAAGAATGTATGAGGAAGGTGGGAGGGGCTAATGTGAGAAGGATTGACTCTGCATGAGGAAGTATGAGTGCTTCTATATTTTCTGGCCACAAGCATAAGACACAAGGCCCAGGTCACTCGAACGCGGAGGCGCTTCATCCAGCTGTGCATCTGCTTCTGTTTAATATTGGTTTTTGTTTTTAAGCAATAAGGTTCTGGTCGTGTGATGTTCAAAGAGAAGCGGTCGGGTGGGAACTCTGCTGCTTTTGGCATTTCCTGTAGCTAGAGCCATACATGCTGTATGTGAATCTGTACATAAACTCCATAAGTTCCCTGGCAGGCTCTATCAAGCCTGCGTTGGGGCTGGACTGTGTGAAAGGGCGTCCAGCTCTTCTTATGGACCACAGTAGGAACAGGAGCAGCTTTTCAGGGGCATTGTTCTTTGTGGACCTCCTCTGTGGTGCACTTAGGGAATCCTGGTCCAATTTTGTCCCCGGCCATGATCAAAGCCATGCTTTGGCTTTCAGGTCACTTCTCGTCACTTGAGACCTAATGGGTTAACTTGTCAAAGTCCAGTTTTCAGTGTTGGAGTCAAGGTTCAGCCTGAGGAAGATCACTGGGTAAAACATGCTGTTCTAAGATGTTTGGTAGACATGAGTTTTTGCTGAAGAAACCTTCTGCTGAGATCATCATGCTTGCAGCCACCTGTGGAAAGAAAAACTGGCTTTAGCATTTTTACGGAAATGCAGCGTTTAATTCACCTGCTCAGAGCATTAGTCCACCTGGGCTGTTATCTGTGAGCACTGTGTTGGGACCACAGTGACACAAGCTTGCATTTGATGCTGGCTTGCACTGATGTGGTGACGGTGCCCTCCCTGTGTGCAGCGTGCTGACAGGGCAGAGGGACTCTAGCTCTGGTCCCTACTCCCCCCGCCGCCACATGGGTGGTGCTTGATGGCACCTTTGTCCCAGTTGGAGTCCTTTTAAAATGGTTTTATTTTTCTAACTCCCTGTGTGGACTTGAGTGTGATGAATTTCCCAGTAACTGTGATTTTGATTTGCCTATAACTCTGTAAATTCAAGAAATTGGGCATCTAATAAAAGCACTTCCTCAAATTCAGACTTTCACAGCACTGTTTTCTTATAGAAGTTCCTTGGGTTTACTAGAACTCAGTATTGGTTCGTGTACTAGGTAATGATACTGATTACTGTGCTCATTACTTCACTTTCAGGGTCCAGATGTCACTGGCAGCAGGTGGACCACCAGGTGACACTGTCGACCAATTACAACCCCTTAAAAATCAGATGTGGGGGCACGCGTGTGCACACACACACACACAACAGGTGCTAACTACCCTCTCCCTGTTTGCTCCAAAAGCCTTATTGTAGAACAGCATAACACTGAGCTACCCCCCCCCCCCAGGTTTCATTATTCATTCCTCACCTGTTACTGCTCACCTGAAGGATGCTGGTGCACCAACATGGCCACCAAGTGGTGATGGAGCCGCTCGTTCAGTGCTTGAGGTTACATAGAAAGTGATGTGAGGTTTTGTTAGCCAAAGCGCTGCTGCCCCCTACAGACATTTCAGCCCCAAAGTCTCATGTGCTGTCACATCTGCTGGGGTTCGAGTCTCTTCTCCCCCATATGCCCTGCACATAGAAGCTATGGAAACATTTGGAGTTCTGAATGACAGATTAAAGCGGTCGGGGCACAGGGCTGGCAATAGCTATGCAGTTTAAATTTAACAGCAATATTTCTCTAACACTTTTATTCAAAACTTGGATACAAAATGTTACAGTAGTGATATTAACTCATGGTACACAAGGTGCTGTGTGGCACACAGGGACATCTACCCCCTTCCTGGAAAGCCAAGAAGGTGCTGGACTCGTCCTGCTGCAACAGGATCCTTGTTCCATCACGGAATCACAGTCCAATTCCGAGCTCAAAAACAAAAAACAAGGACGTGCAAGCAGATTGCCGGTGTCTACAGGAGGCAGTCTCTCCATCTGAAAAAGCTCCGGTGCTGTCTCAAGCAGAAGACAGCAGATAGTTGCAAAGCTACCAAGGCTTCACTGTCATTGAATCTGAGGGTGAAAGGGGAAAACTGTACACAAACTGAGCACTAAACTAGTCAAATTTAAGATTTTTTTACTGTGCAGTTCTCTGTAAATGAGCAGAATGCAGGTTGGGCAGCAGTTTCAGAGAGAACAGAAGTACACATTTGCCTCATGGAGGTGGGGGGCCTCAAGCCTAACCTGCCAATATTGTGTCATTATATTGGCTGAGCCTGCCTTCTACTTATTGGACTGACAATCTCATGGAGCCCAACCCCTTTATTTGGGGCCAGTGGCCACAGAAAGGATCTGTGTACAGAAAATGTACCACCCATACAAACACCCCAAGCTAATAAAACAAGGTGTTTCTTTTCTTCCTCCTCCTCAGCTCTGGGGTTCCGTACTGCTAGCCTGCGGGGGCTGAACCCATTCGCCAATGGGGTGCAGAGCCCCGCTGAGACTCCTGGACTCCAGGATTTGCTCCTCATCTCCAGGATCGCAGGGTTGGCAGCTATGGCAGAGCTCCAGTGACTCCATGGGAGTGTTGTCCTGGCCGCAGCCACACACCTCGATGCCTGAATCTCCTGTGAAATGGCGCTGACGTCCAGCGATCCCATCCTTGCTGTGATCATCTGGATCATCTGCTGCCTGGTGCAGTGGTTCACCCTCTGAGACCCTGTGGGGGGCGAGGTCCTGCCCCATGTGTTGGCTTGTCAGTAACGGTGGGAGGAGCTCGTCGGTGCAGTCGGTGATGGACGGGCGCGGTAGTCTGGCGCTGTAGGGAGGTGGAGGCGTCACAGGCTGGCCGACCACTTCTTCATAAGCAGGAAGGAGGTAGTCTGGTAAAAACCCTAATATTGAGGGGGAGAGTTAAGTAGTGGTGTCACATAAAGAGCAGCTAGTGAAAACATCAGCAAGTGGAGGACACTTACGAAGGTAGAAAGGAGGTGAGGCATAGTTGTGGACCTCCCGGTAGGCGATGAGGTTTATCTCATGTTGCCGCCGCTGCTGCTGGAGGCGCAGTGTGGTGCGGCGATGCTGACAGATACAGAAGCAGCTCATTACAATGATGATGGTCCACGCCAGCCAAAACCCTAGGAAACCATGTTGAGAGTCAGCAACAAGATATATATGCGGGCACACAGACGCACGTCTGCATAGAAGTGAGCAGCAGTGTTGTTAACAGAGGAAAGGGGGTCCACTTACACCAGAGCTGATGGTAGTAGTTGCAGCACCGAGACTCCACACAGCAGTATCCTGACTTGCAGGTGTAGCTTTGGTTATTCATGTCAAGGCACAGCATCTTGTTCTGTGAAGGAGGGAGACAGAAGGGAGAGAGTTTGTGGAGAGGCCTGAAGCACCTGAGGTGATCCCCAGAAACCCTACAGACAGTAGGTGATGAGTTCTCTGCCTTCAAAAATGGTCCTGCTCTCCTGACCTCAGCTTGTTTGAAACGTCCATCTTTGTCAGGAACAGTGCTGGACTTCAGGATTCATTTAACGTTTGATTATCTCAGTTCGTGTTACACATGACACTGTCCAGGACATCTTTACCTCAAGTCACAGCATGAAGTTGCTCTCAGTTTGGTTTCTTCACGAGTTTCCTTTAAAAGTTGCAGTGCACATCAACATTAGCATTTAGCTTCCACATAAAAACCCTGCACAAATCTTCACCCCACGGAAACATCCAGAAAGAACATTCACGAGCACAGAACATATCAATGTGCTTAATAGTCACCAGTCAATCTAGCAAGAACCTCCCTCCACCTAAGCAGTATTTTATCTTCTGTTTGTGCTACTAATATTGAAGCTCCAATTCCACTGCTACAGTGCGGCTCCTCGACCTCTACAGCCAGAACCTCCTGTTCACACCAATCTGTGGGGCTGCCTGTGAAAAGACCAACTTCGCCCATAAACAGAGACGTAACCCAACATCATTCATGCAACATTAGACAGTCAAATATGGTTCTGAATGTCTCCATGAAGGCGTCTACTGTAGGAACACGAAGATGTTTGTTCGGCAGCTGCCATGTTCTTAAGCCCAGTTCATTAATTACTACAACTGTCAGTAAATGTCTCACTTATGTGGATGAGCTACACTTCTCATTCCACAGTAAGATTCCAAATGTTCTTGGAAAACCCAAGCTTTCCCATTCCAGACAAGGGATACAATCTCCCCAGCATGTCCTGAATCTGTCCTGGGGTCTCCTTCCAGGGAGATGTACCTTGTAGACCTTAACCAACTCTTCTTGCATTGGAGGAGCAGCAGCTGAGTGACTCCAAACCCTGTGGCTAAATACAAGTCGTGCTACCCTGCAGAAGAAATTCATTTCGATCACGCATACCCATAATCTTGTCGTTCCATTTACTGTTTGATGGTACACTTTTATATTGGGATTGGATGCTGCTTCAGACAAACATGCCAGATCAATGAATAAGTGTAAACGCACTACAGTAGGAGGTGACATTCAAATCCGGCACCTTCTCATTCCAAGGTCATTGCTCTAACAATCACGCTTTCTAAATGAGTTGTCTTACTGCTGCAGTAAGTTCAGCCTAAGCGATGGACCCCAAGCCTTTAGTAGTGTTTGGCACCAAGTCCTGGAAGGATGGCTTGCTTGCAAGGTTAAGTGTTCCTTCAACCTCCAAGTTCTGCCCTCACCTGAAGTCAGCTCAGCATCACTTTTGCTGAGAACAACCTAGGTGATATTCTGGTTTCCCCACTGTATCACCTGAAACAGTTTCCACTGTGCTGGTTTGAGCTGTCTAGATATCCCACCTCTCTGCCTCTTGTCTGACAGATATTATACCCAAACCCAACAAGTTACCTTGCAGGTGGCTCTCAGGATGCTTGGGGTGCTAAAGGTGACTGTGTGCTTTGAGGCCATTGCTTTTATGTGCTCATACAACAAAGTGCTGGAGATGCAAAACATCATTTTTCGAATTAAATAAGAATACAACACATCTTGGGTACCATGGGGTTGAAAGCTGTTGGTCCAAACTGTTCAGTACTGAAACCTGAAATATCCAACTGTATAAATAGGTTCAAATATAAAATGGCTTTGGATAAAAGAAAAAAATGTATTTAAAAATTAGTTTAACTTATATTAATGATGATTATGGACAAATTAATTATATTTGTTCTAGACTGTTCGTTTCTACAATGTCCTGGTCAGTGTCCAACATGAAGAAAGATGAGAGGTGAACCACAGCACAAAAAGGCGTGGTGAGCATTCATGGACTTACTGGAGATTATAAAGAGTTTAGGTTATTATGCTGCAAACATAATGACATTAGAGAAGTTAAATCTCATCTGCTTTAACAAGGAGCCGTTGAAAAGATCAGGCACTATAACAGGAGAATCGCCCGTTTACCCAGTATTGCACATTGGTTGCCGAATGTGGTTATGCACCAGGTGTGAGAGCCAGCTTTGTGAGACCAGCATTCCAGACTGAACACGATATGGTGGGGCGCGCGCGCACACACACACACACACACACACACACACACACACACACACACACACACACACACACACACACACACACACACACACACACACACACAGTTCCACATGGACAGGGTTGTGGAGTTGTGTCACATGCCCAGAAATCCAGCTCATCCTTACAGTCAGGGTCTTTCTTCTCACCACAATGACAATATTCACTCTTTAGCTTGCCAGCCATTAAATTTTTTATTTATATTAAATTTAGTTTCACAAGCACCATTAGGTCATGGGCAACAGGCAGATACACCACTTAGATAGAGCAGGGATTGAGGGGCAGATGGCTACAGTGCACCATCGGTATGATCATCTACAACAGTATGCTGAAGGGTGTCCAAACATTACAGAATTCCTTTGAATGATCATAAAGATCAAATGTTAACTTTTTCAAGTGATAGGAAATCAAACACTTTGGACCTCCATATTTTTACTAAGGGAACATCAGTTATAGATCAAAGCTTTAAAATACATTTCTTTGTCAAGTACAGTATGTCAGCATGAACAGCAAATGCTCCATGACATCATCAAAAAGAGAGGTTGGGTTGTGGTTTCGCAGGAACATTGATGGGGACAAATCAAGCTTTATGTTATAGGTCCTTTAAATATTTGTCTGCAATAAGCTTGAATCTTATCACTGTCCCATAATAGGTCCATCAAAGTATCAGGAGCAGTTTCACACCTAAGCAGCTTTGAACCTGCTCACAGCTGCAACGTCCCCAGAAATGTCCTATGGAGAGACACCGGTGAAAGTGCATTCTGCGGATGAACTTGAAGCTTTTCTCCTGAATATTTACCATCACTGAAAGACTTTCTCATGACTCCATCAGAGCAGCATAGGAATTACTGGCAACACTTATTAAACTGGAATAAAATGCACAAACCAAGCCTGTAGAATGACAGCAAAAAATTGTTGCTCCACATTAATTAATTCTTGTTGGCTGACACTGTAATAAAATAACACAGTTGGCATTTGTAGAAGTATGGAAAATTTAATTCTTACATATTGAAAGCTGACCATTGTTCAGTCTAAAAATGAATGTGCTATGTCAAACAACCCCTTAGATAACAGGAGACTGACTTTATTAATATTTTGGGCAGATCTGGGACGAGAGAAACCAAAGAAAAACACTTTATAGAATCTCCAGACTCCTCTTAACATCCCTTTAGATTAGAAGATTGTTATACACAACAAAATTCTTGCTTAGACTCAGAATCTTTTGAAATTTTCAAATGAAGGCAAAGACCTTAGCTGGTAATGGCTAGGGTAGCAGAAGAGTGGCTCCATATCAACCCACAAAAAAATCTTGTCTGAGATGGAACTGGTCAGTAATTTGTTTCATCTGTGTTGCCCAAAAGAGTCTCATATCCAATACCTAAGCCTCACTCATCTCTTTTGATTGGCTGAATTTAGAGCCTGATTCTGGGCTTCTTATTTTTCCAAATAAATTTGGAGATCAGGGTATCTAATTCCTTAAACATTTAATTTGGCAAGCAAAACAGTTGATTATGGAACAGGTAGAGGAAAGAGAGATAAAATAGTTAACCCGATAACATTAATTCTGCCAAAAAAATTAAACAGGAAGAGATGCCCCCACGCAGCCAGGTGCTCTTTTTGGTACACGCAGTACAGTTGGTCTCCCACAGGTCATTAAAGTGAAGAGTGACAAAAATTGCTAAATGCCCAAAACCCGAGTTTTCTAGTTGAAAGGAGAAAGATTGAAAGAAGAAACAAGTTATTGCCTCCCTGCAGTAAAGCAATTTAAGATGCTTAAACTCATCATACTTTATCAGAGGCGAACCTGACCTTGACAAATTTTTGGTAACAATTTTAACATTTACATTCAGCAGACTAATAAGTCAGCAATCTATAAGATTTTTGTCTTTCTTCAAAATTAGGCTAAGGCAATATTCCCAAAATAATGAACATGACCCTCTTCATACATGTTGTTCATTATGACATTAAAAGAGGACATATTTTGGGCCAGAATTTCTTAATTCCACAAGGAAGCCATTTGACCCCGGTATGTTACTGGCATTAACCGGAAAGGATCCCAGATCTGCTCAGGTGTGAAGGAGACAGCCATTAAAATCCATCCTGGTGTGTTCAGCTCCCTGGACCCACAGCTGCACTCACTGCTCATTACAATATCAGATGTTGGTACAGACATTGTAAATCCAGCTGGTAACTTACATAACTTGAAAACTGTTCAGTATTAGTTAGCAGATTGTTTTTTTTTTTTAAAGCTTTTCAAAGCCTCTCATCAGGGTTGAAGTACCAAAAGCCACCAGTGGCCATTTGATAAAGAGCAGTTTTAGACACCTTTTAACCACATTCTCCATTTCAGGCATTGCTTACCATGTAATACCCTGAATAAAAAGCCGTTCCATCACAGTCACCCATTCTGAACACATAATCAAGTTACACATTTACAAGACAGAAATATTTAAATTAACTACTTTTAAAACATTTTACTGAAGAGAATCCCAGATATTAATAGTGCAACAAAAATAAAAACCCATAATCCTCTCTTACTACTCTACCCTGCACTGGTCTTTATTGTAGCTTAAAAACGGCAGCACTGGGCCTCCTGAGGAGACTTGAACAACCATATTGCGGCTTCAGTTCTGTTCAGCAGATCTCTTGAGCTCTGTAAGTGCTGAAGTTTTGGTGAATCATCTCCACAGCCAGCCTGCCTTTGACCTTCAACGTCTAAGCCGTGAGCCTACATGTGTGAATTGCAGCAAGTGCGTGTGTGTGACACTGATGGTCACTAAAATGAGTGTGAAACAATGCCGAGATTTGTTCTCTGTATCTTTGCCTGGTGTAAAATAAGCAGTGACTATGTAGAGCGGTGTGTACTGCGAGACCCCCACAGGTAAAGAACATCGCCCCTCCAGCTGAGAGTCCCTCCATTTCACCTGTTTAATCATCACTTCAACTTGGAGATACTGGTGAGAGTGACTGTGACACCATTAAACTTGCGTGGTCAACTGTAAAAACAGGAGTCCTGTTCTAACAAATACCGAAGTAGCGAGAGACACCGCAGGTCCACTGGTCCCTCTAGATCCTGCTGACATTACAGCTCATCTGTGCTATGGATCATGTTGCAAAGTGTGAACTTCTGCCCGTTCTTCTCACACAAACACAAATCATACAGTAACAAAAGGAAACATGTAACCCATGGACCCAAGAACAAGGTAAACCGCAGGTACGCAAGTGGTGTGAAACCAGTGTAGAACTGACGTGGAGCTGCATTCAGGTCTCACCTCTCTGCCCGGTCTCTTTGTGGGCTCTAGGCTGGTGGTTTCACTCAGGTACAGGACAGCCAAGAACATCACAAGCCACCAACTTCCTGTCATTTCTCCCCTTGTTTGTCCTCTGTTTGCCCACCTTGCTCAGTTTCTTTTTGCTCCTCTACTTGCTTCTTCCGTTTCTGCACTGCTGCTTAGTTTCTTTTTTGTTTCTACTGTTTCCTCAAAAGTTAATGTATCTCCTCCAGCTCTGAGGGCTTTCAAACTGAAACAGTCCCCTCCTTCATGCTACTTTTCAATTGGTCGCTTCTGCGAGACACTTCCTGAAGCCCCATAAGGAGAGGCTCCATTGGTTGCTCATGCTGTCAATCAGAAACTGTTTTGTTCTGCTGGGAGGGGCTTAGCACTTCTCTTTTGCTGGTGATGGCATTTTAAAGAGACATTTTAAATGCCAAAATCCGCACTTCACGTGCACTTGTATGTGCTCATTTCAGAGAGAAACTTTAACAGGTGCTAACTTACCAGCCTCCAAAAAACTGATTTGTAATGCAAAAAGTCATGTGTATGCATCTGCACAAATTGTACACTAAACACATTTAAACATGTGATGCAAAAGTCAAAAGCATATTTTGCCTTTACAGGCGGGAGTGTGGAAATGGACAGTTATTCAGGTCAAATACAGAGAAGTTTTCACCTAAAAACATTTTTTGCCAGAAAACTCTCTCAGGTGAAACCACAGTCTCTGTATACTGTACACCAGACTTTGCTTCATCTGATTTTTTTCTCTTCTCAAAAGTCAGAACGAAACTGAAATAAAAGGTTTGATGACGTAAAAAATGTGCATGATAATGCAAGGCCGAATGTTTCTGGTGTTTTGAGGTGCCAGGATATCTCGGTGAGACGACGCTAACAGGAATAGCATGCGAATTGTATATTTACGCTGTTGTTCCAAATAAATGTCAAAGTCAAAAGTCAAAAGAGTTTATTTGTCATGTACATGGTTACTGAGTATACCATGTAGTGAAATGTGCTCTGATTCAGGATAGGAGACTGTGCAGAAAAATTTACAAGTAAAACAAACAAACAACCAAACACCAAGAAGAAAAGAAACAAACAGCAAATAAATAAGTAAGTAAATAAATAAATAATAAAAACGGTAAATAAACTTTAAGGTGCACTGGAAGGACAGTGACAGTGAGGGGAGCGGTCAGATGAGATGACTTTTTAATCACACCTGTAAATAACTGAATTTTTAATACTCTGTTACTACATTGCAGTGTTGATTTTTTAATAAATATATCAAGCTATGTAAAAAGCAAATGCAGGGTGATTTAAAAAGAATTGAACACTTTTAACTGTTCAGAAACCAAGTTTCATATGAACAGGTAGCCTCAATCAATTTGTAAAGAAAATTGTTTTTTTTTCCCAAATCTTAAGATGCTCAGTATATTACACATTCATGTGGAACACATTTGGTTCTTTTTGAATCCCCCTGTAGTAAAGTTCCAGCTTCTCAGTTTTAAAACTGCAGACTTTCTTTGTATGATGTAAAAATATGGTAACATCACTTGCCCAAATTTAAGCAATCATCATTACGAACTTGTTTTACTAGAACTCACTTGAAAAGCAGATCTTTTGTAAATAATTTTACCTGTTACCCACGGGAAACATATGCTTTGGAGAGGTTTTTCATTAGATTTATGCATCAGAATTTAATGTTCTACACATTCTTCATTATTTTATTATTTGTTGCACTGAGAATTGTACTGTCACATCGCAAGAATTGATGTGATGATGTCGGCATTCCCCTGGGCCTCACTGGGGGGGCTACTTTCTGGCTCTTGGTTCTTGGTTCTGTGCTAAAATGAAAGTGTTGACTACCATTTTACTTCCTGTGGCAGCAGCTGTGTTCTGCCTCTTGCTTGTTTATCATGACAGGCAGCCGGATGTGAGCTGATTCCTTAGTCATCACTCTCCTGTGGACTCTCAGGGAAGGAGAGGCCTGGAGCTGTAGTTCTATAGAGGGAACAACAGGATTAGGGTGTGGTTCCCGTGGCAATGCTCAGGCATCTGACATTCTGGCTCTGGGTGTTTTACTGCATGACAGAATGTTGTCCATGCAAAGACATGTGAGACAACCGGTCACTTTTTCGCATGAACTAGTTTGATGAGAGAGGTACTGGAATCACCCACTTCCTGCAGGTCCAGGTGACTGACAAGGATGTTCAGCTGTCAGTTGGGCCCTCCAGGTTTTGGCACCTCCCCTTAACATCTCAGACAACAATCAACTTGAAAGGGTGGAATAGAGAAGTCAGTCAGTGCTGCCACTGCAACCCCGAACTGCATTTATACTTAATCCTTTGCTCATTTATTCACATCTCTCCACGTTAATGTAAAGCCCAAGGTAAACAAAAGTGCATCAGAAGCAGAGAAAGAACTTTAGGCACTGAGAAAGGATAATTAAAGCACAGCTGTCTGATACCACCATGTTGCTGGTTCACATCCCCTGAGCAGCTGCCTTTAGAAGTGACACTCAAACAGCAAATACATATATAATCTCAGCAGGTGGTGTTGAACTTATTTGTGATCAAGAGAGAAATGGCCACAGGGGATTCAGCAGCTCTGAGGGACAGCAAGAGCTCATGTCATGCTAAGTAGTTGTTCTTTCAACTAAACTCTGCAATGCATTTCACATTTAGCACATGACTATTAGTGTGAAATCTCACTGAACATTGTAACTAAATTAATTCATCACATCTCACTTTTAATTGGATTTTTCAGCAAAAACATGAAGAAATGTCACCTGCTTCTCCACAGCAACTTACAACATTAAATTTCTTACAGTGTTTTGCCTAGTTATACTGCAGGTGTCAGTTCAAGGTGAAGCTTGTGTCTTCAATGGTATCATAATTTTAAAGACTTTACTAGAAACCACTCTGCTCGTGTCTAAAAGCTTTTTTTCACTCTGTTGGTAGGCAGGGTTGAACCTTCTGGGAAGCAAAGAAAAGGCCCTGCAATGTTCTGGCTTAGATCTTCACAGAACAGCTTCAGTGTTGGAGCATCCAGGCATCAGAATGACCCAAGTCCATTTCAGA
This sequence comes from Heterotis niloticus, assembly GCA_018136845.1. Classification (NCBI taxonomy): domain Eukaryota; kingdom Metazoa; phylum Chordata; class Actinopteri; order Osteoglossiformes; family Osteoglossidae; genus Heterotis; species Heterotis niloticus. The sequence continues at coordinate 15,442,334 of CM030900.1, forward strand.
TGTGCTATACAGAACTATGAAACACTTGCAAGGACAGGAAATTGAACAGACCAGGATAAAAAAAACAAAGCATATAAAGAGTTTTTTATGGAGGAATTTATGAAAGTACCAACCAGTCAGTCAATGATGTGAAAGTAATACAAACATCTCCATAAAAACTGCCCACTACACCCACAGTGCACTTTGCATGGGCTCCTGTAGATGGCAGTGTTGGTGTAAGGATGTTGGTCTGCTGAGGTCCTCCCAGGAAGGGGGGAGGGGTTAAGGTGGGGGTAAAGTAGCCTTTTCAATTCACTTGTGCTTTGATCGAAATGTCAAAGCAGTGCCACCCCAGTTTGGAAATACATATGGAGATGAGCACTGTTCCCACCAACCTTCTGTCTGACTCATATTTCCATCTGTTGCTGAGATGTATCTTCTGGTCCTCTGGTTTGGTTTCCGTCACTGGAGCTTGTTGGAGATGTTCATACCAGTGCTAGGAAGATGTGTTCAGCATCACTGGATTCAGCCTGAATACCCACTTGGACAGGTGTTTGTCACACAGGGGCTCTCCTGCAGAGTGTTTGGCAGAGGCTCCTGGTTGACTCAACAAGGCCCTCACAGGTTCCAGTAGCACTCTGTGGGCTTCAGCAAGATTCACCAGCAAAAAAGGCTGCCAGAACTGAAGTTATCATATGAGTTAATCAGAGTCCAGCAGACACTGCCTACTCCAGTATGACTTTTGTGGTACCTGGATCAGTGTTTGCTGTAAGGACAGGAAGCACACCAATAACTGCTGCAGTACATATGGAATCTTGGTGCCATAAACATCTGCAGAACCTCCCAGAACTGGAGGTCTTGGTCCTGATCCTCATAGGTCGCTTTAGCCTTAACTATTAAATTAACCAAAGCTTCTTTTTTTTACCCCCCGGGGACTCCATTGTGGTGAAGTTTTGATGTCCCAGGAGTCCTAAGAGTCATTTGTTATGAACTACATGCTTTTGGTGGTGGTGAGGTCTTCAGTTTAGGGACTCCAGCATGTCCTGTCTTGTGTGCTGCAGTTAGCATGAAGGTGTGCCATCTCAGACTTGAGATAGTGGTGGTTGTCTCCACCTCTGGGGAGCACCTGCCCAGGTGCAGGAATTTAGGTTCAAGGTTCACATTGTCATTCTGCACAAATACAGGTGGACAAGAAAAAAATCCTCCAAGACTATGGTGCACAAAACACCAAGCAGACAATATAGATAATATATAAATAATAATATTTTTTTTAAAAAATCAATCTCCTTAGAAAGTGTATACACTGTTGTGCCTTCTTCACCAGTTAAGTTGCATTGTGGCCCCAGGAGAGGTCCTTGGAACTTTAAGTTGTGCACCAACTCCACTGCTGAACCACCAATGTACACAGGAGTGTGAGCAGCTCAGATCCTTTACCAATCATCTCCTTGGTCTTGTTTAGCCACATAAACTCACCTGTTGAGAGTTTTGTACGTTTTCATTAAAGGGTTTTCTCTTTTTAATGAGTTTATTGTGTTTTGAATCATGCAATTTCCAGGCAACAGTTTAATCAAAACTATTTTATTTACGGCTCAGAACAAAAGGCAGTGCACCTCAGAGAAGGTGGGGGGGGTGTAAGGTGACCTTGCAGATCCCCCCAGGGCTAAAGCTGTTAGCTGCAGCCTCCCTGCTGTTGCTGCGCTCTCAGAGGAGCGTCTCGTGGTCTTTTCCTGGAGATGGATTATCGGAAATGACCACAGCTTCATGCAATACAGACCAAAACAAGGTCCATCTTGAATAGGTTAAAAACCCTAATTGTATGTCTGTTACACAAGACATCAGTGTTTGCTGAAAGGAGATGTCCTGCAGTTCACTCTCAGCACAGCACCCCCATCCCATTTACCCACTCAAATCCACAGTGTGACATCAGAGGACAAATCCACCTGTTTCCGAGTCCTGAGATTAACAATGTCAGGCATGTTGGAGCCCACTGAGCAGGAAGCAGCTACATACACATACACACACACACACACACACCATCTCGTGGTGGTTCCACAACACTAGTAAACAGGACTTTTGCCTCTCATCACCCTTATTTATCTGACTCCTTCATCCAAAGTGATTTATACACTTAACTGTACAGACCAATTGCTGCTGGTTAGTTGTAAAAGTGCGTAAGTGACGCACAACTGGAGAACAAAAAGATTGCAATCCACAAACGCAAAAAAACAAAAAAAAAACAAAATGGCACCGTGAGACCTGGATTTCTGGAGGTCTGTGTAAGCCCCCTTCTCCCTGGCCCCTTACAGGGTTATAGCTCTGCTCCCATCAGTCTCAGGGCGCACAGTCACTGGCAACATGTGCCACCTGCCTAGAACATCGCTGCCTGTAACTCTAGTTAAAACAGTCCTGGAGAGGCCATGGGAGACAGGTACTGCTCCACAGTGAAGCTGCTTCTGCTACCTGGTCCCAGAGGATGTCACCTGCCAGCATGGGTCACCTAGCCTCTGAAGTCCAAGGCACAGAGCGCTGTAGCCAAGGCAGCGTACAGGTGGGAGGCGTTGAAGCGCAGGCTATACACTGGGCTGCTAGTGGAGGTTGAGAGCTGGAAGGACTGTGGATGGGCCCATGAACAGAGGTGGAGAAAAGCTGGAGTTAGAGATGTCATGCCCTCCACCCCACACTCACAACTAGAGACAAGACTATGGTGCCAGCATAGTCCCTTTAAACACCTTTAAACAGCTCACCTTTAAACAGCGAGTCTGCCGCTTGTCCCACAGACGCACAACTCCGTAGTGGGCGGAGCCACTAGCGATCATGTAGCTCCCATTGCTCTGGAGGCAGTAAAGAGCGCTGTCGTGTGGCTCCTCCCATTCCATGACACACTTCCTGTTACGGGGAACAGAAGCAGTGAGGAACTAAGACCAGGCTGGACCAGCCCTTTAAAACTTTATTTCACTGTTTTTCCAACCCAAAGACAACACTGACATTTCATCAACCAGAAACGTGAACAACGTGAGCCTACTGTACGTCTTATGTCCAGTAACTGCTGGGTAAATAGGTGATGGCACTTACTTAGCTCTTTTATGCCCCATCTATGTATTTCTGCACCATTAGTACCCTGATGGGGAAACGGGGGTGCCATTCACAGTTGCTCTCATGCACCGCAGGATCCCTAGAGCTTCACTGGTGATCGATACTCCATTAAAGAGTTATTAATAACTAATGTGGTGTGGCATCCAGGGCGCCTGGCAGACAGCAGGCAATGGGGGGTGTCGTCTAGCCAGCAGTTCTCTGGGGGGCACTGTGCCCCACCCCTGTGGCACACTGTTTAACAACCTAACAATTCGTTTCACAGGGCACCAACAGAGTGTCCCACAGCCAAGTCCCACCCATGTCACGCGTGTCCTGCAGTAGAGCCCTGCCCATTCCCCCCAAAGCTTCTCTCTGCATTATTGAAGCCCATAGAGGGGCAATTTGCTGTTGTGTCTTTCTACAGCCCCCAGGCAATCACCTCTTATTTGTGCCACATGACCGACCACACACACACACACACACACACACACACACACACACACACACACACACACATACATACCTGGAGCTGGTACGGAGGTCCCAATAACGGATATAGGTATCAAAGCCACAGCTGAGCAGTAGGACAGGAGACTCAAAGGTGATGTCCAGGACTCCAGCACCACGCCGGAATGGTCCACCCACATTTCGTACCAGCTGCCCCCTGCCAAGGAAAGAGTGGAGTTCCTTGAGACAGTAGCAGAATCCCTTAATTACAAGACAATTTCACACTTGTCTGAGAGTAGAGGGGGACTGTGCTGGCAATGAGGCCTATGACCCATGCCTCTCAGACTGTCCCCAAGCCCTACATCTCAATTAAAACCTCAGCGCCACACTTTAGAACCAAACACAGCCAGACATCTTAACAACAGATTCTGTTTCCACTAATACTATATTTTTTAAATAGTTTTATATTTTGTTTATTTCACTTTTCTTTTACCGTGTTTTTTAAATGTTCATATTTTGCATAAACTACTTCAGACTCATAACCCTTTTTTTTATTTATTGTAAAGGCTTTGTGAAACTACCTTTAAATATGCTGTAAAATAAAAAAATGCCTAACAAGGCAATTATCAGTAACTGCAGTTACTTATAATCCTTGCAACACTTCACTGCTGAGTGACTTATAAATATCATTTACAATAAAAAGACTGTTAAATCACAATGATTTGAAATGATTTATGTCCCAAAGAATTCTGTTATATCACTTCAGGCTGATAGGCAAAGCCTTTGCCTTTTCAGCTGTCATAAATAGCCGAGATGCTAAGAAGAGGCCAAGCCCCACATGAGGGGAGGGCCTGCTTGCCATGTATGGTGTTGAATGTCACCAAAAATTGAAATGTCTGCTTTTCGGAAGTGTTTGAGTGTGAGTTACAAGAGTTTTAGTTACAAATAACATTTCTCAAGTTCGATATCCTCTAAACATTAGCATTCCTTACACAAGGAATCTCAATAATGGCAAAAATGTCTTGAGTTTATTGAAAAGCATGGGCAACACTGGAATGTTCTAAGCTTGAATATTTCTATTTTAGTTTCTATAATAACTGCAGACAACAGCAAAGAGCACAGAGGAAACATTCTGTATTGACTGCTGAGAATGCTGGGAATGCCACTTGTATGGTTGAGCAGACAGACTGCCACTTGGTATAATAAAGTGGATGTACAGCAAAGTGTGTCTCTCTGACACACCAACATACTGCACTCTGATACCTAGAGGAAGACATATCAACAAGAGTGCTGTGTTCCTCCACCTCTAACTGCTTGGTAGCCCCATTTTCAGGGGTGCAACATTAAAAGTCTGCAGGTTCTGAGGTTTGTTCCCAATATGGTAAAATGAGCTGCCTTTGCTATTCTGAGTTACTGTATCCCTCCCAGCATTTAGGCAGACTCTCAACTCCATCTCATAGAGATGTCTCATAAAGAGACTCCATCTCATATGCAGGATCCATCCTCATTTCAGAACACACCCTACGCTGCTCCTGGTCCAGATCGTGGTGATGTCCTCTCTGAACAACTGCAACTCTCTCCTGTTTGACCTTCTGGTCTCCACCATCAAGCCTCTCCAGCAGATACAGAATTCCATGGTATGGGGTGTGTTTGAATTCCAAAGTGTTACCACGTATATCTCCTCTTCATGTCTCCCCATTGGCTCTCTGTTGTTCTATATCAAATCCAACATTCTACTTACAGTCAAAAAGACCATCAATAGATCTGCACCTCAATACCCGCAGGACCAGATCACTCCTTGCAGCCCAGCTGGACTGCTACTCTCCTCCACTTCTGGCCACTTGGTGATCCCACTCACAAAGGTTCTGAAATTGGAAGCCCAACAGGTTCTCATTTCAGGCTCCAGTCTGGGGGTCTGCACTCCCACTCTGAGCTGATGAATCCTTCCAAGTATTCAAGATGAGAACCCATGTCTTTCAGAACAGTTTTTCTCTTGACCTCCAGACAACTGCATAAATTAATTCAGTACCATCTGCTATGATTATTTATGTAGTTGTTTGAATGTCACTTCGGCTACTTGAGGTATGTGAACCAGCAACATGGTGGTATCAGACAGAGAAGGCTCTGATAATTTTGTTTGTCTAAAGCTGTTCCTCTGTTTTTGATGGAATTTTGTTCCTGAGGTGCTAATACTTTTCACAGGTTAATAGGAAATCATTTAATGTAATGCTTACAGAAAACTAAACACAAGAAACAAGAACCTTATGAACCCCTCACTCACTTTCTTACATGGACACACACACACAGTAGAGTGAGCAGCTCAGAAAAGCCATCTAAAATTCAAATTTCAATGGGCTGCAAAAACAACTTCTGTAAAACACAGCACCCCATAAAGAGGGAGACAAAGTATTTGTGCTCCAATGCAACTAAAACAAGTGAAGTTTTATACCTAAATACAAAGCTCAGCATCACTCCTGTTCATTATTACATCATATTAAGTTGAGAAATAACTGACTGTAAACATACACTAAATGCATGTGGTCATAAAAGATGAACCAGGAAGCAGGGTTGTGTTATAATGAGGCCAACTGCATCAAACCCAAATACAGATATTTGGGGATACATTTTGCTACTAAAACTGAAAAATTACATTGTAATATCCTGGAAAAATAATTAAAAAGTTGACTAATAATAAGGTTTATTAAAAACTGTAAATCTTCCTCCTTAAATATGATGCAAAGATAATATGAGGTGTTACCAGTGCATGTTTTTGACATACTACAATTTTGCAGGCAAAGATTTTCTATAATACAAACTGATACTCCACACTGTAAATAAACATCATTTTTTCCACTATCCAACACCAATTTGAAAAATGTTTTCACACATGTTGTCATAATCATATAAAAATAACAAATTCAAATTTTGTTTTCCCTTCCTCGTGATCTCTGCCTTTATCATTTCATTAACAGAAATCTAATAGGTGCTGGGCTGACTGTTACCTAGACACTCTTGCTCCAGCTCTAGCAGGAATGTCACACTCCTGGGGATCCCCACACATATGTTCTGGAAGCTGCTGGTAATAAACTGGTGTGTTAGAAAAGAGGTCCCAGGGACCACTAGCTGTCCTAGCAGCAGTCACAGAGAAGAGCTCATATACCTGCCATCAGTGCAGCTCACTAAGCCAGCAGGTCCACTGAGAGCTGTAGGGGGTCTCTGCAAGCATGCTGTATGCGGTCTCTCGAAAAACAACGGGATGGCAATTTGTGTGATACGGCAACCATTAAAGTCTCTTCTACAGCAAAGAGTGCTGGGAACTGTGTGGTGGCTGTGAGCACACAGCTCAGGGGAGTTGCGGGTCTTTGTGCCAAGCCCCTTGTGTGGGGTCTTTGTGCACCAGGGCCACCACAAAGGCTGCAAGCGGGAGAGAAAAGAGGAAACAGGAGCACTTTTCAGTAAAGAACCAACAGGGCAGGGGGGGAAGCAACTCTTGGGTCTCTGCCAGGGGCAGGGGGTTACAACACAACACTGCCTGCTTTGCACATCAGCACATATCACCAGAGAAACTTCAATACCTCATTATGCCAAGTCACTGTTATGACCATGTAAGATACAATGTTCTTTTACAGATGAAAACGCTTAATTTTTTAATTTTCAACTACATTTTTTCCTTACTGGTCTTTCAGAAATTAAGTTTAGAGCAGAGCAAAACAGGCCTTTTTACTCATCCAGATAACAGATATAGTAAAACAAAAAACAGGATTATGGACTTGCCTAAATTCAACTCACTGCCACAGTGTTTACAACTTTTATCTGGTGTTCATTGCTGAATGATCAAGATAAAGAATGTTGCACATGTTTACTGGATAATCAGTCAAGATTTTGTGGAGATGACCCTAACCTTAAAAGTGTTTACTTTCAATTTTAATGTAGCTCAAACTTACTAAAAAACAAGTTGAAATAAAAAATATAATTGAAAAAACATATTATAGCAGTATAGCTTTAGTTAGGATATACTTTGACATAATTAAAAACAGATAATGTTACACTGGACAAGTAGGTACTAAAATACATTGATGGAAGCATTTTTAAAATCTAAGTATTTTTTAAATTTGTGTAGCTGAATTTTACAGAACTTAAAAGGGGAATAAACAGAAGAATGTCTGTACTATTAAGCTTTTATTGACTGTAATGTATGAATAAAAATTATTTTGGAGTTAGATGCAGTTTTTAGATTTAGTAACTATACTACTCCCCCTTTTGGGTTAGAGACACTTGAAGGTCCAACATAAGGTGAAAAGGGGTCCTGCAGCCATACAGTCTGTGAGCCAAAAGCACAGGATGACCCAGAGGGCTCCATTCAGCCGGGCACTCCTTCTTATTCCATGTTGTGATGCACTTCACAGTCATATTTAGTTGTGGTTTCCCAGCATGCCTGTCAGCAGCCCTGTTTGTCTCTGTAGGGAACAGTTGCGTGATATGGCCTCCTGGTAGTGATAAAAGGAGCCCTAAGGTGCATGGTCAATAGGGTGAGGGTCTGTGATGCGGTCCCCCATGGCCTCCCAAAGTGCCTCACAGCAGCTGCTCAGCTGAGCTCGCAGACTCATGAGGGTGGTAGCACCCCCTCCCCCAAAAAGTTTTGTGTTCTCACAGTACAGGTGCCACTCTTAAGCTTTTTCTGCCGTAGCTCAAACCTGGGACTGTGATAACCTCCCTTTCAGCAATGCAAGGGAGCAAAGAGTCTCCCTTCAGCCCACAACCTGCACCCCCATTCACACATGGTGCCCCTATGCAACCCTCAGCTGATCAGCACGCTGATACCTGTCTGCAGACACACCTGAGCCCAGGATGGAACCCAGCGGGGGAGCACTGGGTCATTGTGCACTCAGGAAACCACGGCAACGGGACCAGCATGCTGTGAAATTCCTGCGTCACCAAGGTGTTGGACGACCCACACCAGAACGCAAAGGTAAATGGCTCCAAATCTGACTCATACCAGAAGGTCGTCGTATTTTTGAAGGTTTTTCCACTGATGTGCTTCCATCACGTCAATCTTAAAGACCAGCATCCTTTGATTGTTATTAGAAACTGAGCTCCTTCCCAAATACAGTAACTGTAAAGCCCCCCTCCCAGTCCACATCTACTTTGAAAATCACAAATTAGTATAAAGCAGCAGATAGTTAGTGCTATTTAATGTGGTATATAAATCAATGCAGGTCAGTTTGGTCATCTACACATAAGTAGCACAAATGCATTTTCACTTTGACATTAAAGAGTATTTATTGATCAGGGTCCAAAACGCCTAAGGAAATACCTCCAATTCAATACTGTAAAAACTACTTTGTACAGGTATAGTACATTTAACAGCAAACCATACAGCCATCGTGGTGAACTTGGTTTCAGTACTGACATGTTATTTCACCACCTACGGCATCTTAACCGCAGTTTCGCAGCTGGTCTTGCTCCTTCCTGAAGCTCCTGAACCTATAAGCTGGTCTCGCGCCATGGGCTCTGCTGCCACTCATGGGTTGCACTCGAAAGATCAAACCTGATCCTCCATGACTCACCCTTGCCCTGCTAAAAATACCCCGCTGAAAGCCCCAGCGCCTTGGCCATCTCGCATTTCCCTGCCGCTTTGTGGCAGAAACCCCTTCATTCCCAGCACGCGGTGCGCTGATGGCTGACCTGGTGCAGATCAGGTTTAAGAAGAGCTTAGTGACTGGGCCCCCTTTGAAATGGTCTGAATGGTCAGAAGGTGCAGTTATGACGTGTCTGCAGGTTCAAACTCCACCTGCTCTTAGCTGCTCAGATGGAGGTCAGGTTGTTGTTTTCACCCTGGAGGTCGACGGTGGCCAACAAGCAGAGGACACATCATTCAGGTACAATGGCCTTATTGAGTTCCTTCTTCTGCAAATGTTGTAACACAAATTATTTCTCTCTGATGTTCATCTGATTGCCACTGTAGGCGCTTTCATTACCAATCAAGAAGCACCAACAGACACCAAGCTGGGTCATACCAAACTTTGGCTTCACCAAAAGCCAGCAATCTCCTCCTTCATCTCTGATGTGTGCCCCTGCCAAAAGCAGAAAACCCTGACCCTTGCCATCCGGAGCATAACATGTTCCAACCTCACCCTTCTGAGAAGCAATACAGGGTCTTCGAGACGAGACAACAAGGAACAGCAGCAGCTTTTTCCCCTTCGGTCCACTGTCCCAGCTGACACACACAGATACACATTCATTTTATGTGCAAAGATATGTGAAACCTGGATACTCCAAGTGCACCCCGCTTACCTTTCTGTGTCCCACATTCGCAGAGGGGTCAGATCCTCGCAGCATGATGTCCCCGTCACAAAGGAGCTGTGGGAAAAGGACAGGACCGTGAGGCTGCTGACATCCACAGAAATACACCAGCATGCTTCAGACACTCCTGGACCCAAACACATGAACATGGAAACATTCTCAGAATGATGGAAGTCCAGGTTTGAAACACAGGGCCACAAGCTGGATTCCATAGCCTTGAGTTTGGGGGGGTTAGGAGCTCAGGACTGATTGATTCAGTGCGGCTGGACTCGGGGGGGACAGAAACGTGGTCAGTGCAAGAGTGACCAGACTGCTGGGGGGACTGAGCATCGCCCCCTCTTACAGCTCCTGCCTTGTAGACCATGGTCAGCAAAGTCCATGACCCCAAGTAACAATTGGCTCAGGCAAAAAAGGCACTGTGTGGTCGACTCAGCGGTCAAAGGGCCTTGGATTCTGTTCCACTAAGAACCTGCAGCAAAATGACAGTGAGAGGTGTGATCTTGGGCCAAGTAGTTTCTGACAGGTTCTGACAGGTTAAGGCTCAGCAATTTCCACTTGCTTTGATCTTATGGATCTGTCCAAGTTGTCCAGGCCAAGCCGTGCTGCCCCTCGAATTGACGCCCCCACTCGCCAGAGATGCTGCGGCACAAAAAGAAAGGGAACAATCCTCCCCTCATCAACATTCCTGCTAGCATCGCTAGAGTCGGCTCTCCAGTGTTCAGTGGGCAAGGCATGTTCTTAATGGCTCCGAGGGGGGCGGTGCTGGAAAGGGGCGGGTCAGCTGCAATTACAGAGCCGCCTCCCATGGGTAGCAGAAGGCCCCCTGCTGGGCGGTCCACCGCGGTGCCTGTGTGCTTCGTGTGGGAACACTTGGTGCTCTCGTCCCTTCATTGTTGCACTCTCTTTCTTCCCTTCTTCTAACTAATTGAATTTTTGACTCCTAAGATGGAGTGTGCGGTGGGGGTGGGGCCCATAGAGAGGTCAGAGGTGAGGCCCCTCTGTTGTGAGAAAGGGCCCGTTTGGGCAATGTACCCAGTACTCGTGCTCCTTTCACTGTTTCAAAGGCTCTGCCCTGCTGTAACTTTGCGGTTTTGCTTGACAGGTTTCAGACAAAATGCAACAAAAATGCCCTTTGCCACCTCTCCTGTGGGGGCGCTTCTCCCTCCAGTGAGCCGCGAGCCGACAGACGAGGGTCCATCTCCTCCCAGCCCCGCCCGGGTGTCCGTGGTGCTGAGGCACGACGAACCGCTCTGTGGCGCAGAAAGCCACGTTCACATGAGACCCACAGGCTTGTTTGCGATTCAGAGTCATCAGATGGCACTAAAGAGCATGTGAAGGTCGAAGGTCAGCCAGCAACTGGCGTGGAGGGAGAACGGCTCCCTGATGAAAGCTCAGAAGTCAACACCTGTCCTGCTGCTCACATCCTTTCTGGTTGATCCAACACTTCAAATGTGGAGATGAGATGAGCAGGACAGGTGTCAGCATGACCTGTCTGCAATCACATTTAATGCAACATAGTGTTGCGCTACCTACACCGACTTACCCATTTACACAGTAGGGTAACGTTTACTGTATCAGTTCAAGGTAAATGCCTTATTTAAGGGTACTATAGTCAAAGACGGGATTCAAACCTGGATTGGTAAAGTAACTCATATCCAAATACAGCGAGTCTAATGATTAAACAATAAAATGCCCTTATTATTACCAAACCTAATAGAACTTAATCGATTAATACTCATCTGGGTTGAAAAGTCAGCAGGTTCTTGCATCTGACTCCAGTGTGGTGTAAACAGGTCCCTTTCATAGCTAAGATCAACCATCACTCATATCAGTGCATGAAGAAGCCACAAGACAGACCCTCAAACGGAGTGGCTTGAAGATCCTTGCCAGATCCAGCTGTGGACACTACAGGGATTTCCTGGAAGCTTTCATCAACAGGCGTACAGATATGGACATAGTTCCCAACCAATCAGAGGTATGGAGCACATGTGGAACGGTCCTGGCCACAGCTGGTGAGACCACAACATTCGGGAAACGCCATGACGTCAATGGAAAAGGTAAAGCTCAAAACGTAAATCGCTTAGCTAGTTGCTATCACCCACCTACCTGACAGGTTATATCAAACACTGCATATGCTACGTAGCCTTTTTTTACCATGCCAAAGACGGTACCCCATCTGGTGCCGAAACATTCTCAAACAAGCTGCTCAGTCCTGCATGCAACTAATAATCAAACTGCTAACATCCCTCAAAATCCATCCTTAATAGTCACTGTTAATGTACACTGGTAAAAATGGTGGTGTTGGGCCAAGTGACTGTATGTTTACAACCGCATGTCTGTAACCTGGTGAAATACACTTCAGGGAAAGAGCACCTTTGTGCCCCAGGCCTGCAGCCTCCACATGTCACCTGCTCCAAACACACTTCCTCCACAATCTCAGACATGGGGCTGGAGAAAAAACTAGAGGAGGGACAGGTGAAATCCAGGAATACAGGAGCAGGTGAGTGCCATCACCTGCACAGCGGGGCTCGGCAGCTCATTCATCTGAACACAAAGTGCCCTAATGGAGGCTACAGCCAGATCCGCTTACACGGCACACACTCTCACGCACTCATACACCTGGGGGCGGGGGGCACCTTGCCCTCCCCCAGGCCAGGCACCCCCAGCTGCGCCTCAGCCACTGGCCCGCCCTGCGCTTTAGATACATCGAGCGTGAAGTGAGAACAATGCCATTTGCAGCACAAGGGGCTCCTTTTCTTCTGGGGCCAAATTAAAACACCACTGTGGGACAGCCCCCACCGCAACACCCCCTCTTGCCCCGTCTCACTACAGAGAGACCACCGAGATGTCTCGCACACATAACATTCACACAGCCCCCCGTCTGACCACCCGACCAGAGAAAGCCTCGTGGAGAAACACACTAACTACTGTAGGAAGGAAATCAAGTCCCCACAAACGGGATTGAACAAGAAATAGCCCCCCCCCCCTTTGCTTCTACAACAAATCACTGGGGTCCAAGAGGTTTCCTCAGTCACTGACTCCATCAGTGAGCACAGGGAGGGGATCATGGGGGGATTTGTAGCAATAACTATAAAACTCTGGTTACAGTTGACAAATACATCATTGGATCTGTACAACATTACCTACAGGATCAGAATACTCCCTACAGCCCAGCACTCCATCTCTGGTTGCGTCATGGTCCTACTCACAAAGGATTCAAAATCAAAAGCCTGTCAGTTTTATCCCCTCATCAGAGCTGCTGAAGCCCTCAAACCCATTTCCTTAATTCATTTTCTCCTGATGTCCGGACGGCTACTTAAATGCGTTCAACACCATCTGCTATGATTATCTATGTATTTGCTGTTTGAATGTCACTTCTATAGGCAGCTATGAGGGATGTGAACCAGCAACATGGTGTCAGACCAACAAGTTTTTATCATCGTGCACCTGTGTCTAAAGCTCTTCGTCTGCAGTTGATAAACACTTTGTATTACAAACACATTTAAATGTAACTTGCACTGTAACTATAAAAGTGAATAAGGTGCTTGCCCATTTACCAGTAACCATGCTGTGACGCTCATGGGGCTACAGAGACAGGTGGTGCCCCGATGCTAAGCCATGGGAGCAGTTTCCAGTGTTGGGTTGACTGGCCATCGCCAGCTGCAGTGCTGGTGAGTGATTTGTTTGCACGTAGTGGGTCTCCAGGTTAGTCGACACCTCAGTTTCTGGGAATTTTAATTAACCTCTCTCTTCAGCTGGCTGTGAGAAGCACAGCTGCATGTTGAGGCCACTGGGCCGCACTACCACTACCGTCTGAGCCATCAGCTTGGAGAATTAACGGTGTGGATAATCTTCCCTTGTTCCAAGAAGTGCACCGTTGGCTGCAGAGATGATGGGGCCCTCGCAGCCTACTGGTCTACTGACACCTCCAGGTTCTGGACACACACCTGGTGCTGGGCACAGCAAGCCGGGGCAGTCCACTGACTCCACCCATCCTTCCTGCTACCTGAACCGCAGTGAAACAGGTGTGCAGACAAGAAGGTCCTGTGTGGGCGGAGACACAGCCGAGCAATCAAAGCGCCAACGAGCACGACCCATTGGTTGCGACATCCGGACACCTTTCCGTTTTTTTCACGTGTCCTCGTGCGCGATGGGACAGCAGAGTGAGAAGAGCTGGAGCCAGTAAAGATCAAAGGCAACAGCGCAAAGCAGGTGGAGTGCCAGACATCTCCCTCTGGCTGCTCTTCACAGCACCACCATGAGGGCACAGCAGCGTAACGATGCAGTAAACTACAGTTAAAATACCAAAATGACCACCTGCTACTCTCCTTTCCTTCATTTACCCTTCACAGTCCTGACTTCAAAACTGATTGGAGTAGCGAACACACACTCTGCTACCCTACAGTGCCATGACCTGACCCAATATGCGGTGCTCCAACTTAGCACTTCATGCTTGTGTGATGAGGCCTCTGGTTTCACCTAGCTGCCAGATGTGTAAAAGTGTGGTAGTGGAGCTTTGTGTTGAGCTGCTGAATAGCATGATGTGACAAGCCCTGAGGGAGGTCCACATGCCACCAGCATCCCCACACATGGCTTTCATTAACCCCCCTTTTATTGCCCACATGATACTACATGGGAGGCTACTTTGAACCCTGGAGGGCTAAGGAGAGGGGATGGCTGCTGAGGTCAGGTCAGCTGACAGGGAGAGAATTTCCTCATTTAGCAAATGTTTTGCATACCCCAGTGAACCACACCACCACAGTCATCTCTGCAAAATCCACTTGGGAAGTAAGAGGCAAAGACGCACCTGTACTGTACCTTAGAGAGGGGCTAATGGCCACAGACCACACTCTGTCGTATGTTTGGATCACATGCGCACATTCGCCACATTGTTCCGATGACAGCATCCACACCTGGAACGGTGCAAGCAAGATACATTCACAGGGGTGATTCACAGAGGAAAAAAAGTATACGTACGCGGTCCTGCAGTGCCCAGAAGAGTGACGTGCAAGGTTCTGAAAGCTCATTTTTAAATAAACAAGTATCATTTGCTTTCTGGTTTACGAGACAGAAAAAAATTGTATTCATGGCCTGTAGTACCTGGACAAGATGTTACTATGGATGGATCGATCAGCAGTGTACAGTGACAAATTTTGCGTACATGTATGTGTGGACCCACCACAGCCACTACCTACCCGTGCGGTGCGGTCCCTGGAGCCACTGACCACAACACTGCCCTGACAGTCGATGCAGTTCACCTCCTGCAAGTGGCCATAATACTCCACTGCATGAGGGCTCCACCTGTGGCGGGCAATGATCTTCCCATCTCTGGGGGAGGGCAGAAAGAGAGTGTTGAGGTGAAATGACTCTGAGAAGGGCTCAGGCCAGTCGGGGTATGACAGGTCCTACTATTAGCTGCTGAACAGACACTTCTCATGCTTACAAAAAACAAATTCTCCTACTCCTCCCATAACAGGGTTATTCATTTCATGAAATCACCCTGTTGCTAAATTCCTGATCTGAAGATAGTCAAATTATTTCTTTTGGGGAAAAAATTCAGTTCCTCTACATTTGAAAGCTGCATTTATTATATTTTTTGTTATATCTTACTGTGTTTAACAACCCTGTTCCTGAGGAGTTTGGGAAAACCCTGGGGTTCTCATTGTAAAAAAGTTCTTCACTGGTGAGTGCTTCATTTGTCTCTTAATTTAAAACACATTCTCACTAAAAGGATTTTTTTCTCCAGCAGCTATAGAAAACAGTGTGCGTTTATTCTGGGTTTTAACCACTCTTTTTTACTCTTTAAACTGAGTTTTCAACTGGAAGGGCACTGTTACAGTAGGGATCAGAAGTGATTGTGGTCTAACAGTACAGCAAACTCACTCAACAGCAGAAACAAACAGAAGAACTGAATGAAAGCTTCTTACCTGTTTTTGAAAACACCACACTTTTAATGACTGAACTTTGTTTTACCCAGCTGTCCTTATACCAGTTTACATGACAGTCTGAAAGTTGGACAGCAACTACTCTAAAAACTGGTTGGAACATGGACAATAGGTTTTGTTTTATTAATAATTTCTAATGTCCACAGTTTCGTTTTCATCCCTAAACTGTTTTGTACTGATGTTTCCTTTTGGTCCGGGTGAATGAATTTGTTTTTGTGCCTCCACGTTTTCCACAACCTGGCTTTATCATCTGCATCTCTGAGTGGAAACAGCAATGCTTTTTTTCTAAAACAGTAGGACAATGGTTAAATACTGTTATACTGAATCATAAGCCAGCTGTTTTTAAAAGAGAACATATTTTCACAAGCCACTGTGTCATTTTTTTGTTCTACAGTTCCGTGTTTGTTTCTTTTTTTCAAAGTGCTGTTGTCCAAAGTGACATGATGAGGATTGTCGATAAAACTCCCTCTAATGCCTCATGTCAGCGGCTGTGGTTGAAGCTCACCCTCCAGCGCTCACAAGGTGCGTGTCTGTCACAGCAAACGCACACACATCCTCCTGGTGTCCCGAGAAGACAGCTGTGGGCTTGTGGAGCCTTGTGGCAGAGACGCGAAGACGGTACTCTCTGATGTCCGCTGTGTGAGACAGGTACAGCACATCTCTGTCCAGCTGTATCTTAGGCATGAGGCTGCAGAGATGAAGAGAGAGAGGTAGTGTTTTGGTCCTTTAGTGACTTGTTTGTCAGGAATGGATGTCTAGCTGCCCACGTAAAGCTCCTCACACACCTGTGTGTGGGAGCTTTGCATCACAGCTGCACTTACTTGGTCCTCCACCTGAGGAGAATGTGGCTCTGGCGGTGTCCCCGCTCCCAGTTACAGGACAATCTCACACGCTCCTTGAGAGGGATCTCGGGGTACCTGCGACGAAAGTCATCACACAGATGAACCACACACCTGCACACAGTGGGACAAAATGTATGAAAATGTCTCGGTTTCTCTGAAAACAAGCACGTTAACAGTGTCACTCAGAGCAAGATACATTTTAAAAAATGCCAGGAAAACATTTCAAGATCAGGAAACCGCAAGGAGGCATTAAAAAAATGGCCACATATGGTGGGACCTTTACAGTGTTTGTTTATAGCATTCACTTCCTTAAGGAAAACCGGTGCTTGAGGCGAGGCGAGGCTCACCTATAGCTAACTGTTATACCACCGCGCAGCTGTACAATATGAAAGTTTATTTATATATGAATACATAACGTGTTTAGTTTAATTAAAAAAAAAAAAAAGTGCGTAACTATCGAATTGAGGAATGGCAGGCGGCGCAGCCTCCCTCAAACACAGCGCAAGCGCTTACGCACGATTCCTACGCATCCTGCGTAAGTACGTAAGAACGCGGCGGCGCCGGCGGTGACGGTGCGGATTGCTCACAGGTCTCTACCGGGGCGTGTAAGCCCGGAGTGGAGGCTCAGCGTGGCCACGCCCCTCCACACGGCGTCGCGCCTCGTGAACAGGTGCAAGGTACGGCACACCTGAGCAAGGCGGCCGAGCGTCCCACAGTCCAGGTACGAGAGCACAAGATACAGCACGTCGTCGGGCAGCTGCAGAAGCAACGCCATTGCGCGCTACGTTGCACGCTTCGCGCTGTCCCTGCGGTAGGACCTCTGGCCGAGACGTGCGTTCGCGGCCTTGTGGTGCCCGTAGCGAAGGCGGTGGCGAAGCCGGTGTCTCCGAAACGCGCGCTTCTCCATGATCTCCTCAGCGCCTGAAGAGCGCAGCCCCGCACGACGCCATTGCGGTGACGCGCCTCGCCGGTCACGTGAGCCGCCGATCACGTGCCTCGCTCCTGCCTGCCAGGTTTTGACTTTTTGCTTTGGATTTTGGTTCTCGGTGAGGTTTGGCGCAGTTTTCTCGACACGGGAGCACATTTGTCGGGCGATGGCGCAGTAGAAGGCGCATACTGACTTAGGCTGTGGAAATGAGCCACGGAAGAGGCGCAGGTGCAGGGGCTCCGCGGGGGTTAACCTTCGGGGTACCGCCCGTCACGCATCGCCAAGCTTCCAGGCTCACTTTATATAACCCGCTGGACCGCTAGCATTTGAAAGCTTTTGTTTTACTTTGGAAAAAGGACCAGAGATGTGAGATGTTGGTCACTAATGTTTACCAGAAAAAAAAAAACGCGTTTCTTCTGTCTCCGGAAAAACACCTCATTTTCGCATAAGTTCTTAACATGAAAGTGTTTACTCCCGTCCCCTTCCGTCTTTCTGCAAACTAATGATCCTGAAAAGACGTGATAGGATGATGAATTTTATTTCTAGTCAATTCCTCACGTACAAATAAACATTTAAAAACTGGATAAAAGAATTGTATCCCTTGAGACCCACACACAGGTTAAGAATCCCTAATGCAGAAGAGGCAGCAGGTGCTGTAGTGTTTAGCGCTGTCACCGTCTGTTCCCTGAACCGAGGCCTGATTCCCTCCTCAAGATATTGCAATTTTGCTGAATTGAAACAGTAAAAAATACTTGCTAAATCGTTGTTTAGGTCCTTCAGAGGCTGGTCTGTTGTATCAATTTTTTTTTTTTTAAATTTCATTTTAATGCAACAGCCAGAAGCTGTGTGTTTGCTCTAGTGACACAGCAGCTTAAGGCCACAAGTGTGCGAGACTTATTGAAACTCTCACACACAAACAGTGCAACCCAGACGTGTGAATTGGTGCCACTCGCACACATAGGGAGAAGACGTTGCAGTGGAGATGAGTGGCGCAGGCCTTGTATCAACATGCAACCTGACAGAAACGAGTGTGTTCCACGTATCTGCCGGTTGGAGCACCGTGTCCAAATGCCGCATCCTCCACGTATCATTTACGATTCGGTTTCCAGCTGAAAAGGTGAGGCTGCAAGGAAAATCCCTTTGATCTGTCTCCCACAGCAGGAAGAGTGTATTGGCCTGACCAATCAGGTGGCCCAGGTGACCAACAGTCACTCTGCAAATGCAGGGACAAATT